>OU343217.1:281503611-281624323 GCA_910596185.1 Chrysanthemum makinoi
CCATTAAACAATAATAGGTCGTACGAAGCATAAGTCACTCAATTAGACCATCTCAAAATGCACTCGGTCTGAGGCGACGAAAGAAGTCTCCACTCGGTAGGTGGAACTTAAAGAGTGAAGATCCGAGTCGAAGATGGTGGATTTAGTGAGTGATGAAAATAACTCACCGAATCCTAAGACTCCTACCATCTACTAACACTGAATACAAACAAGAAGAAGCAGAGGCAATGAAGACAAGAAAGAGCGGAGAAGGGGGACAAGTTTAATCGATAAGAAGAAGTCCTTATCAACATAAGTCAACTTTCCCCTGAATAGCTAACTAACTTCGGCAATCATGTCATCAATGATTATAGGAAATGCCTTGTCTCTTACTTAGAATAGCCTTTGTAAAGAGACAAAATACATCGGATATTTTGATGTACAGGATTGTCGGTTGTCACTTAGGATACGGTTAAAACTTATACATGTATAAATAGCATAAGAGATGGTGTGAAAGATTAAGTTTGTGAATTATAAAAACACACACACACGCAAGCCATCTTTTCACTCCTCCAAATAAAAACAGTCCACGAGATAGCTCAATGGTTCCTAGTAGTTGTGCTCGAGACTTAGCTTTGAGCTTAGTGAGGAGTCACCATTTTGTCATTTCAATCCCAAGTACTATTCCGCAAGTACTTGGGTAATGTATTCTTGATTGATTTATATCTAATGAAGAATATTATGTTGAAAATTAATCAGTTTGTTTTACTTACATCTTTTCAGTCATAGATTCACTATTAACTTCTTTTATTAAATACTTAACTGTTTTACGATAGTTAATTGGGAATAAAAAGTGGTATCAGAGCAAGGCTGATTATAAAACCTTTTTAAGCCGCTCTAAAACGTTATTAAATTAGGATCCCTATGGCTGATTTTGATGTACCCCAACAAGTCGACAAAAAGGGTGGAGCTTATTCAGCTGTTGCCCCTAGACTAGATGTTGGTAAATTTAACAAATAGAAAAAGTGTATGCTTTTCTATTTGATTAGGATGGAACCTTATTATATCAAGTGTATAAATGAAGGTCCATTTGTCCCAAAGAGTGCTTAAGGTTTACCCAAACCTGAAGCTCGATGGACTCAGGATGAGAGAAGAGTGCTCAACCAGGATCAAAGACTCAAAAGTATCATCATATCATGTCTTCCTGATGATATTATGGAGTCGCTTATAAGTCGTAGTATAACTAAACAAACACGGGATGACCTCGGTCCACAGTCATGAAGGCCCATCTGATACCAAGGAAAATAGGATAATGGACCTGAAACTTGAGTACAATACCTTCAGGACTAAGGACTCAGAAACTCTGTCTCAAACTTACACCAGATACAAAACCTTGTTAGATGAACTATCAAATGATGGTGTTAAGTTGTCCAAACATGAAACCAATGTTGGTTTTGTCAACAGTCTTCCTGAAAAGTGGTCAATTTCTCTCGAGGACTAAGGAATGCTAATCATATCCAAAATCTTGAACTTCCTGAAATATATGGGAAATTTTTCTAGGAGGAAAACCTCATCAACAGACGATACCCTGACTTAAAGAAGTCTCACGAAGTCAAGAAGTCCCGGACCACCACTTCAACACCAATATCAATTGCTTTTTACTCTAACAATGTGGTACAAGATTTTCGTGAAAATTCGGATGATGAGCGATGAGAGATAAAGTAAGAGTACCTAAATGACCCTGAACATTGAATTTCAGGAAAGGGCACTTCTTGCTAACTCTCGGAGGTTTATAAAAAGAAGCAAAGGTTTTACAAATGCTAAAGCAAATGAGGACACTAAATGTTTTAAGTGTCATAAAAGAGGTCATTTTGCCAAATACTATTTTTCTAAAACAATTTTTGAACCCTCTTTTAAACCATCAGGGTCAAGCCAGTCCTCAGGCTTTAGCAAATTTCAACCAAAAATTTATCAGTCTCATCAAAATTTTCAAAACAAATATGATCAAAGCAAAATGGTTGATTATGAGTCTAAGTATAGAAAATCCAAAGCTAAGCTTGCATTACTTGAGGCCACCCTCGAAACAACAAACAATGTTAAATCAGGCGGGTAAAAACAAAGGCCTAGTTCTTTGAAACTTCGACCGGATGAAGAGCCGCTCTCATCCGATGATGAAATGGTGCAAGTCAAGTGTCTTGATGGCCCTCTCGAGAAGAGGACAAGCTAGCTGTTGGAAAGAATCATGCCAGGAATGGAGAATGGGTCTATATCACAATGAAGAAGGTAAATATTTTACTTTCTATGGATGATGACTCGATTGGCGGCCTTATTTGAGTTATCTTGTTGACCTTAAAAGTTCGTAGAAGAGCAAAGACTGAATCTTTTTTCAAAATACAACAAGTTAAGTTTTGAATTGAACAAGTGTAGGGATGAATTACTTCTTTTAAAACTAGCTAAGCTTGAGGCTGTCACTTTACAAATTCAAAACACTGAACTAGTTAAAAGAAATCGTGCTCTTCAAGACGAACTCAAAAAGGTTCAGATATCCTTGATACTTGGATGCTAAGAATCCCGTGGTCTTTGATCCGTGGAAGCCCCTAGTAGCAAGAAAAGAGTCTTAGGTGAAGATCATCTTCCCGACTCTCTTAAAACCGAGTCCTAAACCATTTTGTCCGGTGGCATGATTACCAGATGTTGTCAACTCCCAAGTCTAGTGATTGGATTGAACGAGGTTAAGCCTTGAGTAAGCTTCCTAATTTCGATTTCGAAAGATACTAGAGCACAAGCCAAGCTCTAAAGAGCATGCTTGACTCCGATGTGCCCAGTAGTACAACACATCTCCAGTCCAGCGTAATCTCAAGCACCTTCCACCCTGAAACCTCTTGAGGTCTTGCCTAGCTCCCGAGTTTACTCCATTACAATTCAATCCTCACCAAAAGAAAGGTCCGGACTTGGAAGAACAACACGAAAGACCAACAAAACCAATCCTACAAGAAACTACTCCCACTGATTCTTCAACATCTTCTGTTCCTACTGAAGCAGACCAAATTCAAGATTGACTGAGCTTGTTAGGAAGCTGACTGACAAAATGGAATCCAATGAAAACGCTCCTGATTCAACAATCATGGAAACTAAGTCAGCATCCTCCAGTCACTCAAAGTCTAAATCTACCCCCAAACCAAAGCAGAAGTGTGATCTTTGCCACTATATCAGTCATACCACTGACAATTGTTATAGAATCCTTTTTTGTATGATCTACAAAAAGGATGATCACATAACTTCTGATCACTTACAGTATGTAAGTACTCTCAGTAAAGCAAACTATACCAAAGTTGGTCATCAGTATGCTTCAACCTCCAAACCAGCTCACAGATATAGAGCAATACCTTTCCTTCCTTGCCCACAGTGTGATTTAATGATCATAATCAGGATGATTGTCTCTTGAACACATCTTTGTGATATTTCTTGGAAACGATCATGAGACTTCTAACATGACGGTGTTATAAATGCAAGGAGAAGTTCCAAACAAACCCATGTCACTGAGTCATCCTCAGTATCCAAGTGCAAAACCTATGGTAGCACATTGCATTCAACCACTAACCATGAGTCAATTGCCCAGTTCAAACAGACCTTTAAGCCCAAGCCCACTAGTATGTGGGTCATCAAGAGAAACTAATCCAGTTTACTATTTGTGCAGAGACACGCCAGGGAGCCTATTTGGCATCTAGATAGTGGATACTCAAGAAGCATGACTGGTGTTAAGGAGTATTTGCACAAGTATGTAAAGGAACCAGGACCCAGGTAGTTTTGGTGATAACTCATCATGTCCCATGAGGTTATGGTTCAAGATATTGCAATGGAATAGTTTTCTCTAGAATAGCTTATGTCAATGGTCTCAAATACAATCTCATCGTTGTCGCAACTATGTGATGCTAAGTACATTATGCAATTCAATGACCGAAGGCACCATTTTCCATGCCAAAAAAGAAGTTGTTTTGATTGCTCCTAGAAGAGATGATGTTTATGTCTTAGACATGTCAACACTCTCAAGATGGAACTTGTCTCTTTGCCAAAGCCACTGAAACTGTCAACTGGCAAAGCAAAATAAAGTCCTTGGCTTACCATCACTAGTTTTTGCAAAAGACAAACCATGCTCTGCCTGTGAAAAAGGAAAACACCATAGAGCATCATTCAAAACCAAACAAAATTTATCCATCAAAATCATGCACCCTCCTTATGGATCTCTTTGGACTGTCAGTCTAGATCAATCCAAAGATGAGAAGTATACACTTGTCATTGTTGATGATTTCTTAAGATACACTTGGGTATACTTTCTTTCCAAAAGAGTCAGCGGTGATACAATAATGTCATTCATCGAGAACAATGAAAACCGAATGACATTATCACAAACAAATCGTAACGCATAATGGTACCGAGTTCATAAATAAAGAGCTTGAGATCTTCTATGATGAAAAGGGAATCTCCCAAAACTTTTCATCTCCTACACCCCGAACAAAATGGGGTAGCCGAAGGAAAAAAAAAAACTCTCATTGAGGCGCTAGAACTATGTTAAATGGCTCACCCTCTCTAAACATTGCATACCGGCAGTCAAAACAAACTGTTACACTCAAAACAAGTCAATCATTGTCAAAAGACATAATAAAACCCCATATGAGATCTTCAAAGGTAGACTTCCCGATATCGCCTATTTTCATGTGTTTGGATGTCCTGTGTTTATTCATAACCACATGGATCATCTAGGCAAATTTGATGCTAAAGCTGATGATGGATACTTTTTAGGTCACTCATTCTCCAAAGCCTTCAGTGGTATTTAAAACTAGAGACAACAAGTTGAGGAAACCTTTCATGTCACTTTGATGAGAGTTCCGAAAGCATCAAGTTCAAAGAACACCTGGGAGGAAATAGGAATTGATAACTCATCAAGATATCCTCCTAATGAGTATAACACTGAAATAAATTCCTCATACCAAGCCGATCTTGACATCTCATATTATGTCTTACCTTACAACCTACCAACCAACCATCGTGAATTCATTGATAATCAATCAGTCCTGTGGGATAGGTAACATGAACAAAATGTTCAGGGAACCGTGATTCAAGAACCCAACTGAACAAGACATCTCTATAGATGATCTTAATGATTCTATGGCTCCGGCACTGAACTCACTCGAGCTTCCGGTGACCTCTTCACTCGAGATCCAGACCCAAAGTAAGTGGACAAAATCTCGTGACATTGAACTTGTAAACATCATTGGTGAACCCACTGAGGGCATGCTTACAAGAAGCATGGCTATTAAACTGCAGCTTAAAGAAATGAATGTCTATATGCCGATTCTCCGTAAATAGAACCCAAAAGTGTCACGAGGATCTAAAACACAATGGGTTCGTGCCATGCGAGAAGAACTTCAACATTTTGATAAAAACAAGGTCATGACCTTGATCAAATGTCCTCAAGATGTCATTGTCATAGGAATGAAGTGGGTTTTCAGAAACAAAACTGATGAAAACGACACTGTCATTAAAACAAAGCCGAAATTGTAGCCAAGGTTACAAATCAACAAGAAGGCATTGACTATGATGAGACATTTGCCCCTGTTGCAAGAATGGTGTAGGATCATAACTATTGTGTTGTTTGATTATTCGGGTGGCCTTGGATGATGGAAATACATGTTAGCCATTTAGAGAGAGAAAGATAAGAGATGGGTGTTCTTTGTAGAGAGTTGTTTAACAAATTATGAAAGGTTAGATTATGAGAAGCACCACCCCTTCCAAGGATGGAAGGGGTATTTATAGTTACAATGAATACGCCCTCTGCCGGTTGTGGATCGTGCATACGATTGGTAAACCGTCCTTCCTCCACGGTGTTACTCTAAACTAATCTTCGCTACTAATTAACTAATTAACTACTAAACAACGTAAATAACTACAAGTCTACGAGCTAACATATGCTAGACTAGAATTGGGGTGACCGACACTTTCTTATGGAATTTCCAATTCCTAACAAATGGAACCATCAGATCTTCCTTGCATATGCTACCTACATGAACTTCAAAGTTTACCAAATGGATGTAAAAAGTGCATTCCTAAATGGTGAACTCAAGAAAGATGTGTATGTTCAAAACCACGGCTTTGAGAGTAGTGAATTCCCACGACTATGTCGCAAGCTTGACAAAGCCCTTATGGACTTAAACAAGCTCCTGGGCATGGTATGAAACGCCTCACCTTCTTCGATTCAAAACAAGTTTGTCGAGGAGGAAAGATAGACAACACATTATTTATCTACAGGACAAAACAAGATGTGATACTAGTCCAAGTATATGTTGATGACATCATCTTTGGCTCAACAAACTACACTCTTTGCAAACAGTTTGAAAAACTGATGACAAAGAAGTTTGAAATGAGTATGATGGGTGAACACACATACTTCCTTGGACTACAAATCAAGCAAACTGATAAAGGAATCTCACAAGAGAAGTACACCAGAAATCTTTTGAAGAAATATGAGATATATGACTGTGCCTCAGTGAAGACATCAATGGTCCCTCCCAACAGCCTTGGACCTGATCTCTCTGGCAAATCAGTTAATCAAACCCATTTCAGAGGGATTGTTGGCTCACTGATGTATCTCACTTCGGACCGACATACAATTCCGGTCTGCCTAATAGCAAGATATCACCCAATCCCAAGGAATCCCATCTCACACAGCCAAAGAATACTAAGATACCTGAAGGGAACTCCTAGCCTTGGACTCTACTATCCAAAGTTCTTAGGGTTTGACCTCAAAGGATACTCGATTCACGATTATCTTTTAACATGGACGAGAAAAAGTACCTCGGGTCTGTCAAATCCTTGGAAGAAAATTGGTTTGTTGGAGTGCTAAAAAGCAATCATGGCTATGTCTTCACAAAAATTTGAATATGTTCCGCAGCAGATGTTGTGCCAATGTATTATGGATGAAAAGTCAACTCAGTGACTATGACATCCACTACAAAATGGTACCCATCTTCTGTGACAACACCAGTGCCATTGCAATCTCCAACAACCCTATCATTTACCAAAGAACCAAACACATTGATATCAGATATCATTTCATCAGGGACCACATAATGAAAGGAGACATAGAGCTTCATTTCATCCCTACTGAATATCAACTTGTTGATATCTTCACCAAACCTTTAGATGAACCTACCTTGGTGAATAGGGAATGTTAGACATTGAAAGTCAACAACGAAAACCCTCCAATCCTTAGTAAGTCTTCTACGAAATGGTTCATTCTCCTTGAAAAAACCTCAAAACTACCCTCTCCTTTGAATGAGTAAGACTCATTCAGGGACCCTGACTCTAGATATTGAGCATTGAATGAGAAACTAAATGCACTAAGTATTAGTTACTTAGATGTCCTTGGTTGGTACTCACACCAATTTAATATAGGAATATATGTCTCTCTATCTTACTGTCAAGGGTCCCTCAACCTCTTACCATATCCCACTTAGCATTAAATGCCTCCTTTCACATAAAATATCCTATGGATATTTTATTCTAGAATGCACTTTTAGCATTACCTTCTGACTGTTCGAAAACCGGGATTTTCTTGGGTAGTGGAGTGGTGGCATTAAATGTGGAAATTCAAAACGTTTTCAAAATATGACTTTACAAATCCACATTTATGCAAAAACTACCCCTCTCATCACTCTATAAAAACCCCTCACAAAAACATTAAAACACACACAAAGAATTTCTGCAATTAAACGCTGTCAAAATTTTTTTTCAAACCCAGAAATCTTTGTGTTCTTTTAATCTCAAAACCAAGTTTTCACTCAAATCTTCTCTGTAAACCTTTACAAAAGATTTTGTTTTCACTACAAACTTAAGAGATACAAACTCTTTGATTGTTCTTGCCAAAATTATCTTCTTCAAAACCCTAAAACTTTTTAATGGAAATGGCAAGAACTCAAGCTCTTCAGTTTGCACCACAGTGGGTAGGGGATCTAACAAATGTTGAATTTAAAAAAAATAATGTTATAGGCAATTTTGAATACCCTTCAAATGTCCCAGCCTATAAGGACATAATGAAATTTTATTCAACGCGCCCATTGAAAAAGGCCTTTATTCAGTTCCCTTCAATTCTGTATCTAAATCTCCTCAGGGAGTTTTGGGCAACAGCTGTGGCCTATGACCTGACACCCGATACTAATGAGACTGACCTAAGACCACTCAGGGAGTATCTCATTAAGTTTAGTCTTTTCAATGGGGATTCACCACCGAACTATAAAACATTTTGTCTTTAGCAGGGGTTAGACTACAACTCAGGAGTCTATGTCGCCCATCCTGAACCTTCAACAGTTAAGGATGGGTTAAAATAAATTGTTTTTGATCCTAAATTTTTGGATAGGACCCCAGTCACCAAGAACTCTTTTCCTACGGCTTGGATGATCCTGTTCACTTTTGTGATTCAGGTTCTCGGCGGGAACCACTCATCCACTGAACAAGTTAATTCTATTCAGTTGATGATGGCTTACTGCTTGATGAATGAGGTTACTGTCGACATTGGGGAGATCATTTACAGTGATCTCGTAACCAAGCTACTGAGTAAAACTACGTCGAAATACGTTTCGTATACTAGGTTTATCTCATGTGCTCTCCAAGTGTTACTGGGTTGAAATTATCCTCAGGAGTACAAATACACAGCTTTACCTGGTAACCGAAGTCAATCAAATTTTCAAAAGGACCCATCCCAAGTCACTACCATTGAATTGACGGCTCACATGGTTGTTGTAAACAACCAAAGTGATTCAGTGTCTCAAACCCCGCCAAAAAGAAAAGGGAAGTCTCAAGGGACTAAGACCAAACCTAAGTCTCGGGCCCCGAGACTTCTAGGCACAGCCCAAAGGCAAAGAGCCCCCTGATCACGCCACTTGGTGACCAAAACATCCACCCCGTGACAACGAAGGACACGATACATCACAGCCAAGCCTTGGTCCCAACTACTACTCCCAAAGTTTCAGAGGGAAATGTACAACCTAGGGTAGGGGCCTTCCACTTTGCCCAAGGAGGACATTCGCCAATCCAAGATTTTGTCTAAGGGCCAATCAATGATCCCAAAGACTCAAGGGAAACATACAACCACGATAGGGATGACACACTTGCACTCTCTAAGGATGGTACTGGGAAACACCCACCAGTGCTTGAAGAGGCACTGAGGGACAAAGACTCGAAGGGAATGAAACACCCCGCTGATACGGAACTCATTACCAATCCTGATCGCAGAGAAGGTACTGGGAAACACCCATCAATGTCTGAGGGGTCAAAGGGGGACAAAGACTCAGAGGGACAAATACCACCCGCTAATATGGAACCCATAACCACCCAGTTTCTGAAAATTGCTGAAGTTAATGAACTACTATTCTCTGAGGAAGAACTAGCTGAAACTGAAGACGAAATTCTATCAGCAGGAGAAGATGTGGACGCTGACATTCAGACTGAACAAGAACCTCAGCCTGATCCACAAGAGCCTAAAGAGTCACCATTCTAGCCTGAAGATAATGACTCAGACTCTTCTTCCTCCTCCAACACTGATGAATTCAAAAGATTTGACAATATTCTTCCACTGATAGAGAGGCAACTTGTTATTTGGATCACTAAAGCTTCAAGGAAGCTATACTGCGGGTTCTTGAAACATTATGGAACAACACATTTGAAGCTGCTACCCATATGCACCAGGCGAGGTACATGGTTTTGATGAAAATGTTCACGAACACAGGGATCTCATGTACCAACAACTTCATACACTAGAAGCAAACCTGGATAAAATTCGCAAGTATCTTCAGAAGTGTGGTTTATCAATTGATGATGTCAAGGAAGCTGTCAAGGAGGACCCAGCACTCAATTCCAAAGTGCTGGAAGCCACTGAAGTTTATATGAAGAACTCCTTCCGTCTCACTGAACTGGTTGATATGCTCCAGGCTGCTAATGTTCAGGGTCTACAGAGTTCAGTTCAGTCTCTTCAATCCACACTGGGTTCTCTGGATGCTCAGGTGACTAATTTGGCTAAGGCATCATCTTCCATGGCTTGGAATCTTGGGCCTAGGATGACAGCTTTGGAATTATCTCAGGCTAATATGGAAGAAAAAGTCACCAGTCTTCAACAGGATACTACAAACATAAAGGTTATGGTCACAGAGATTTACCAAGCCTTCAAAGGTCAAGCAACTCCAACCCCTCCAGTATCCGAAGTAACTCTTGACCTCACTGACGTTACGGCGACAGTTGAGGGGGAGAGTAATGCTGAAGACCCTCCTTCTCACACTGAGGGGGAGCCAACACCACCAGTATCTACAAAGACCTATATCATCATCACCACCGGTCCAGTAATACCCATCTCATTAGTCCCACCACCACCAACAACAACAACAACAACACTAACAGTTATCACACCAATCATGACAATAACACCACCTTTGGTAGCATCATCTTCCTCAGGCCAAGACAAATGAAAGTCTATAATGCAAACACCTGAGCCTGAGAAGATTCCCTACAAGATCGGCGAATGCACTACCATGCCAAACTAAGTAAATATCTTGCTAAAGAAGAAAGGAGATTGAAACTAGCTGAGGAAGAGAGAAAGAACAGAGAAGCATTGGGAAAGGTAGTCGCTGAAGAAGCTGAGAACATGGGAATAGATCCAAAGAAGCTCCAAAAAGGTCAGGCAGGAAAAAAGTTCAAGGATGCTCAGGTTGCCAAGATGGCTGAAATGAGAAAATAGTTGGAAGAAAAGAACAAGAAAGTTGCAGCCCTCAGGCAAAGTAGAATTGAGCATTACAACTGGACAATGACAAGCCGAAGGCTACCTGAAAAGATCACCGATGTCAAAATCATCCTCAATTCCAAACCACTAGCGATGAATGTCTACAGGGGGGATGATAAGAGACATTTCGAGGTTCATGATCCTTTAACATTCACTGATTTTGGAATCACTGAACTCGATGAACTTGGTCTAATTATCGAGAAGAAAAAGAATGCTGTAGTTAAGGAGCTGATGAAAATGCTCGATAGAGGTATGAAAGATCGAGGCAAGCACCCGTTCTGGGGATTCACCAACCTAACTCGCACCTCAAGGATATCAACCACAATCATCCGGCAAAGGAAGAGAGTTGAGTTCCACCGAGATCAAAGTGCACGGGCTGTAGTGTAATAGGGGTCGCGAAGGTGTGAAGTTCGTGAATGCAGTGATTGAAAAGCCGAAAGAGGACTTTTCTTCATTTATGTCTATGGAAACCCAGTGTTCCAAAATGGAGTGATATTGATCTTGCAGGGGTAGGAACTATGGCAAGTTATATACCAATGGCCTCTCAAATCAACACCCCGAAAATATCGTTAAAGACTTGAATGAGAAAATAAAAGAGCATCGACGGAAACACTCCTCACAAAGAAAAGTCAAGCTTGGCAATTGGGAATCCATCTGGACTGACATCATTTATCTTTAACTTATGTACTAGAAATAGGAACCATGTAACTGATCAATAAACGATGTATGTTTTGTTAAAAATATTCAGTGTTCCTTATTATGTTCATTAGTACATTCAGTGTAAGAAGAAGCCAATTGCTCACTTACACTGATCAAACACTTAGGCTATTTGTATATCCAAATAGGGAGATTTGGTTAAGGTAAATACCCAAACCCCTTAAGTCTAGGATTTGAATAGAAAATACCCTAAGTGTTTAGACCATTAAACGATAACAGGTCACTGAGCGCATAGTCACTCAGCGAGCTATCTTCAGGACACTCAGTATGAGGCAATAAAGAAGTCTCTCCATTCAGTAAGGCAGAACTTAAAGAGTGAAAACTGAGTCAAGAAGAAGATGGTGGATTCAGTGAGTGATGACAATAACTCACTGAATCCCTAAGACTCTTTACCATCTACTAACACTGAAGACAAACTGAAGAAGAAGACTGAAGGCAATGAAGACTGAAGAATGAGCGGGAGAAGGTGGGACAAGTTTGAATCAGATAAGAAGAAGTCCTTATCAACATAAGTCAACTTTCCCCGAATAGCTAACTTCCAGGCTCAGTGTCATCACTGAGTTATGGAAATCAGCCTTGTCTCTTACTTAGAATAACCTTTGTAAATAGAGACAAAATACATCAATATTTTGTCTTCTGCAAGTTGTCAGTTTGTCACTTAGGATACGGTTAAAACTTATACATGTATAAATAGCATAAGAGATGGAGTGAAAGATTAAGCTTGTGAATTGTAAAAACATACACACACGCAAGCCATCTTTTCACTCCTCCAAATACAACAGTCCCGAGATAGCCTCGAGGTTCCTAGTAGTTGTGCTCAGACTTAGCCTGATCTTAGTGAGGAGTCACCCTTTTGTCATTTCAATCCCAAGTACTATTTCGCAAGTACTTGGGTAATGTATTTTTGTTTGATTTATATCTAATGAAGAATATTATGTTGAAAATTAATTAGTGTGTTTTACTTACATCTTTTCAATCATAGATTCACTATTAACTTCTTTTATTAAATACTTAACTGTTTTACGATAGTGAATTGGGAACAATAGTATCCTTCCCCAATTGAGTGTCAAAGGCCTTCTCCTTGCCTTTCTTTATCCTTTTCACCAAATGTTCCAACTGACTTGACTTCACAGCTTCTTCTATCTGTCTTTTAAGTTCTCTGCAACTATTTATGTCATGGCCATAGTTTTCGTGGAAGTGAGAGTACTTGCTTGTATCCCTGCTTCTGCCTTTACTTGTCATGCGAGGGGATGGTTCGAACACCTTCGCAGCCCTTTCTGTTGCAAGTATCTCCCTTGGAGATTTGGATAGACTTCCTAGGAGTCCATGGTTGGTACCTTTGTTGTATGGAGTGAACTTGTCTCTGCCTTTGTGCCTAATTTTTAACCCTTCCCACGAAGGGTGCTTCAGGAACTTGCTGTGACTCTCCTTATTTTCAATCCAGGTGTATGTTTTTTCCATTAGACTCTTGTATGTTGTCGGAAGGTCAGTAGATAGGAATTCTACCAAACTTCGGGTTTGTAGACCGTGCACAAAGCCAGAGATGCGCTGATCTTCGTGCAAACCCAAAATCTGCAAAGTGTC
Organism: Chrysanthemum makinoi; assembly: GCA_910596185.1. Classification (NCBI taxonomy): domain Eukaryota; kingdom Viridiplantae; phylum Streptophyta; class Magnoliopsida; order Asterales; family Asteraceae; genus Chrysanthemum; species Chrysanthemum makinoi. The sequence continues at coordinate 281,516,717 of OU343217.1, forward strand.
ATCTGTATACCTCATCACGAAAGCCCTTTTGCTCTCATTTTCCCTTTGCTTAATATTGTGTACTGTCAAATGATTTATTGTAAACTTCTTCTACTGACTAAAGTGCGATCTGAATTTAGCCTTAAGATCATCTAGATTCCCAATGTTGCCTGGCTTCTGCCCATTCCACCATATACGAGCGGAATCCCGTAGGGTGTATGTAAACATGTGGCAGGCCACACGCATAACCCACTTCTGCATCCTAATGGCCCCTTCTAACAAGTGTAAGAAATTTTATGGATCACCCTTTCCATCATAAGTACCTATATGTGCAGGCATCTTCAACCCATCGGGTAATGGGTAGTCTTCTATCCATCTTACGAAGGGTGTTGTGGAACCCATAGGCTCCGAGTACAGGAAATTGTAAGGTGGCAAGTAGGTTGGGGCAGCATTATATGGTTTGTGGTTCGGAGGTACTCCAACAGGAGTTTGGTTGGTGTAAGGAGGATAGGTCGTAGGAATAAAGGAAAGATGACTTCCCATATGGAATGATGGGTATACCATAGGTTTCCCGTAGGGCACGTTCCCACAAGGTTGAGGAAAGCTAGGTGACTCGTTGTCAAATTATATTTCTTAAGTAACACAAACGGTTAGGTTTGTGTCCCCGGATCGTTCCAAACGAAGGATGAATGGAGATTGTGGAAAACTAGAAGGGGGGTTGAATAGTTTTACCAATTATAACTTCGTTTTAAAATATTTAGATCGACTTATGTCAATCTATTTAGATGTGTATGTTGGACGATCATAGATAGATATATATAAGTGTAATGAAAGATAAAGAGTAAGAAGCACATAACCACGACACGAGTATTTATAGTGGTTCGGCTACAAGGACACCTTACTTGCCCTACTCCACTCCCCGATTCACCTACTCGAGAGTTCGTAATAACTACACGACAACAACTCCTTATGGCGGAGAAGCCTTCACAACATTGCCTACTCTTTTTCCGGTACTAGGCTAACCATCGGGTTCTTTCACCAAGGAGAACCACACCTACCACAACTTCGCCTACCTTTTATCCAATACTAAAATAAGTACCGAGTTCCATTACAATGGATGAACTACTACCCAACACTACACAACACCTAATCCCATAAGAGACCCACACCTTATTACAACACCATCAAGGATATCAACATCCTTGGAAACAAACTATCACTATTTGTATAACGATGCACCTCATCGATTATAAGACCTTGGCATCCTTCACTTATGCCACTTGATTTGACTTCTAGGCATCTTTCACTAATTCCCTTGACACGAACGCTTGGCACCTTTCACTAATGCCTTCGTCTTGACTGCTTTAGCATTCTTCACTAATGCTTTTGATACGGACGTTAAGCATCTTTCACTAATGCTTTCGTCTTGACTCTTTTGGCATCCTTCACTAATGCCTTCAACACAACACTTCTATGGAGGAAGAGAGAACTATCAACAAGAGAACCTCAGTAGTCTTGATGATGACGAAGCATGGCAACTCATGGTCTTGAGCTTGCTCGACTCCAAGAAGTGGTGATCTCGCCTTTAACAGGAACCTAGAGAATCACATAAAAACAAAAGACAAACTACATAGAAAGATCCCTTAGGATCAGTGGTTAGAAGGTTACAATACTTGGGGAAAGTATGTGTGGGAGTGGCAACCCAAAAGGAAGAAATGGCTCACTATTTATTGAAGAAAAACATCTACTGTTCCACGGATCCCACTGATCCCTCCCTTAAGGGATCCGTCTAGTGTAACCTCAGGGATCCGTGGGATGCTCCTCTTTGCCCATGGGTTTTTTGGTTATGGGTCATGGGTCATGGGTTATGGGTTGGTCCATGGTTATTTCCTTAGATACAATGTATCTAATAGATGCAATGCATCTAGTCAAATGGATATGGGTCAATACCATGAGTTATGGATATGCTCTATGGGTTGTAGTTTTTACCCATCATAATACATACAAGTTATGTATATATTTGCCCAATATGTAAACACTAGTTGTTGTATATATGTATTATTAAATCATAAAATCACTTATACTTGTTTTAGTGTTTTATGTGAAAACGTAAGTGTGTTAGAAAACTATTGGCTCAAACCATCTACGTATTTTATTTGTTTCGTTAAAATGATATTACGTTTGTTATCGACAAAACATTAGAAAATCGTAAAATATAAATAAACGTTTTTACGGCTTATTTGTATTAACAATCTCCCTCTTTTTGTTGATGACAAAACATAAAATTATTTTAAGGAAAAACTAAAATTCATAAAAGTTCGAATTGGAGTTTTTACTCTCTTCTACCCCTTTTTGTCAAAACAAAAGAGCATCGAAAAGAAACTAACACAATGTTTTAAGAAAAACATGTAAAAGAGAAAAATATCTAGAAAGCAAGTGACGGGAAAGGTTCTTGTCTTAACTCCCCATTGACGAGTCCATCCCTTTGTGAGGGCGTCAAGTAAATAAAAACTACTAAGCTAATGCATTGTAACCATGTTTGCAAATGGTTTCGTCTTAGTGACGATAATGCTCCCCCTTGATGATCGCAACTTTGCAATGGGATGTAACGAAATGTAATCCATATGAGGATTATATTGCGAATGTTTTAGCAATGTATGGTTTGACACAAAGCTCCCCCTAGCTTAGGGTGTCAAAGTCTTTATGTGTATTTTGAAAATCTACAAAACAAAGGTTAGAAAACAAGTATATAGTGCATAATTTCATGCAAATAAGACTTAAGTTAGTAGCAAATTTGTCTTCTGTTGCACGGATCCCATGGTTCCCTCCTTGGAGGGATCCGTCTAGGAAAATTCCAAGGATCCATCTGTCTGATGACAGAATTGAAGCCATGGTGATATAACAAATAATGTTAATATCAAAGTGAGATATGTATTCAAACAACAAACATATACTCAAATCAATATGGCATATAAACTATCATTCAATAAAACCAAGAGATAATCAACAAATCTCTAAAACTAAGAGAATGACTTAGCCATGTAATACATATTTTACTAATACTAATAACTTACTAAAACGTAAAAAGCAACAATGTGCTTGAGTCTAAGGATGAGTAGACTTGTTGATTTGGTTTAATCTTTCAAGAAGATGACTAAACATGAAAAGCAACTCATTTCATACTTCTTGAACAAGTCCTTGGGTGATAAGCCAATTTGAGCAATTATTGTCTTGATTGGGAACCGGAGGAGATTGGATGTTTTGAGGAGCCTCCTCAAATGATGGTGGGGTTATATTGAGTAATGTAGAATTAGGTTCTACTACGAATGATGGTGGTTGTAATGGATTTTCTTCCAATTGATCAAGTCCTTGGTGGTCCCTTGTTTCCAATGATGGACTAGTTGGTGATGTAGGTGGTTCGCTATTTAACGAGAAAATTGGTGAATGGGAAGTTCTCGGTGGTGAATGCTCTAATGAATAGAGATTTGGGTGAGAAAGAGGCTCGGTGAATGAGTGTAGTCCGTGCTCTAGGAATGAAGGCTTAGACGGCTTGCTAGAACTAGCTATGTTTGGTTTAGATCTAGATGAACCTATTTCTAGCCCAAATGGTTGATAAGGTTTTAAAATATACCTTTTTGAGGGGTCGTTTAAGACCTTATTTGATCACTTTTGTATCCGTTATTACTTAATATCGTTCCTTTTCACTTTTTAGGTATCTTGAAGGCAAAATGCTGGAATGACACTTATTCGGAAGAAAAGGCGCGAATATACGAAGAAAATGGCCAAAGTCAAGAATCGAGACACTCAAGCTGCTGGAACTGAAGGGGACGGCATCAGGTGTTATTTGCGACGCCGTCAGACCACATTTTGTGACGGCTCAATAGCCAAATTGATCAATTACAAGTGACGGTGTCAGACTTTAAAAGAGTAGGTAGTCGTAACTCAGACGGCCTAGATTTGATCCAGACGACATCATAAGCTGAAGAGGACGGCGTCACAAGCATAAGGTGACGCCGTCGCAAGACTAACGTGGCCAAGACGAAACTCTAATGACGGCGACCCGACGGTGTCACAAATCATAAGGTGACGCCGTCGCATATGTAATCTTATATATAGAATCCGAATGTTTTAGTTTTCAGTGTGTAGTCATTTGGAGTAAAAACATAAACCGAACCAAGGCTGTCTTGTACAGTATTTTAGGGTTCCATACCCTATCTTACACCAAGATAAGTGTTTTACTTCAATAATTCAATTATGTCTTCAATTACTTGTGTGTATGCTTGCATGTTCTCCATGTCCGGCTAATTTACTTGTATGTTTGCTTAGGGAATATGAAACTTAATTATTGAATATTGATTGGTTGTCTCTTATCTTAATTGTTAATGATCTAGTATTGCGATAGGTCATCCGTTGTGTAGTTAATGCTTGATTAATCTTTGTGAACCTTAGCTTATAGTACCTAGAGTCATTGTAGGCTAAACCATCCGAAGAGTACCTTAGAGTTAAAGTTTATAAATCCTAGAGATTTTGTAGTCATTAACCTTTGGTAGTTTCAAAGAGATAGGGATAAACGCATACCCTACGACCTTAGACACACAACGCGATTAAGAATAAGGACGTGATAATTCAACCATCAATAGGAGATAATTAAGGAGTAATAAAACCTAAGTAAACACATCTTTAAACCATCATACGAGCACACAATAATTAGACATAGACTACATACACCTTAGATTAGTTAATTAGACGAATATAGTAATCGGTAGAAATACCAACCCTGAAATCCAAACCCCGAGATTCGTACCTTTCCATTTCCGAAAAAACATAAAAAGATAAAAAAAATCTTCTTCAACCCCAACCTTAGCATAGTAACTTCTCACTAGCATTCCTATTCCCCTAGAGAACGATATCAATACCCGTGGCTTACCCTAATACTAAACTACAACTTAACGATTAGGTTCACTGTCTAGGGTGTTATAAAACTTGCTCAAAGAAAAGGAAGTTCCTTTGACCCCGAACGACGCGTGTAGCGTTATCAAGTTTTTGGCGCCGCTGTCGGGGAATAGAATAGCTAGTTAGGAGTCCACCTCGTTTAGGTTTCTTTACTTGATTCCTATCAAGTAAACGTTTTTCAATTTTTAGCTTCCTCGTAGTCTATCCCCCTTCTTCGTGACCTTTGTTAGTAACCCCATCACTTTTCATCATGGAAGGTGATAACCAACCACCACTCATCAACCCACCACCAAATAGATACCCACCGCTTGATCCAGCCTTTGCCAACCAACTTCGAGCTCGTATTGTTAGTGAAATTGGAGAGCTTAGGAAACTAAATAGGATAATTGAAAATACGCTTGAGGAAGCCCTTAAGGAATCCACTAACCCTTTAGATAGTGATTTGACCTCAAGTGATTCGGATGATGACCTAGAAGATGGAGATTATAAGGTGTTAGAAATTATGGAGGATAGTAAGGAGGAGGAAGAACTTAGGGAGTATTTCGATTCATACCCTAAAGGGAAGGAAACTGCCTATCACTATAATGTGGTTAACTTCCCGAGACCACCTTTTGAGCCTCGCATAAGAAGGGGTAACCCTAAAAACATCAAGATATCGTGTATGATTGGATACTTATACAGGGATCATACCTACATTGACTATAAGGTGCCCATGAATATAATGTCTAGGCTCTATTACAATTGGATCATGAAAAAGTCATTTTGATCATCAAAAATGTTAGTGCACAGATCTGATCTCAGATCATTTTTAAGTATCAAATTGTTTTAAAATAGTGTTTAAATTGGTTTTTGAGTTAGTTTGGACCATAAACTCAATCTGTTTTTAGTCTAAAAGATTTTTCAAAATAATCTAGAAGCTCAAATCTTTGCTCCAAATCAGTTACTTGTGCAAAAAACTCCCCTGTACCACAGTGTAGTTCTGTCCACATAATCCTTTTCAAAAGCTCATAAAAAGCTTCTAAAAGCTCCTTTAAGTCTAATTTTCTCAAAATATACTCTCAGTAGTACTAGTTTAAGGTGTCAATTGGCTTTTGCACATTAACTTTTAGCAATAAGCTTGTACAATAGCTTAAAGAAGGCTCAACAGGACTGTTTGGTTTAGCTTAGAAGTTTAAGTGCTTATTGGTTTAATCAGCTTTTAGATTGCTTTAGTTGTCTCATTTATGTTCTCAGTAGCTTAATTGATACCATTTTTCCTTAGCTTATTATAGCTTTTAGAAGGTTTAGATAAGATTAAAATAGCCATCAATAAGTATTTTGTAGCTTTAGTCCATTTAATAGGATCACTTATCTTAAATCTGTTATTCCAGCTTATTTCCAAAAAGTTTTTGAGTGATTTTATTTTTTATAAGCTATCTAAAGCTTATTCTTTAAGCTTTCAAAAAGAAAAAAAAATAGTTTTCAAAAAAAATGCATAACCTAGGACTCGAAACCTGGTCATCCAATACACAACACACACACCATACCACTGCGCCCTTGTGACTTGCCTTGTCAAAAAGTGCATAAACAATAGATTTAACCTTTCTTTCCAGTTTAAAAGTAATAAGCTGTCCAGCTTATTTGTAGCTTATCCAGACCTGATTTTTAATGTTTAATAATGTTCACAGATTAAGCACTTTATAAAGTAATTTCCAAAAAAGTTTTGTATTTTTCCAATTAGTTTTGCTATTATTAAATAATTAATTTCTACTTTTTAGTTTTTAAATCATAAAAATTAAATAAAAAGTCAAAAAATTATTCCGCTTTTTCCTAAAATCTTATTTTATCATATTGCATGTAGGAAAATTAGTTTTATGCATCTAGGATCGTTATTTCTTAGATTTCACGTTTTAGGCTCGGGTTTTCCCCGAGCGCGCTCGTTTTTAGATTTCTCTTACGTTTTAGCTTATAAATGTTTTGTTTTAATGTTTTACGTGCCTTATTATTTATTTTTAGCTTATGTTTCATAATCTTAGTGTAAAACCCCATTATTTCTCTCTTTTCCCCATTCAAAATCGTTATTTTGCGACTCGATTCGACATATCTGTTAATACAAATAAGCCGTAAAAACGTTTATTTATATTTTACGATCTTCTAATGTTTTGTCGATAACAAACGTAAAATCATTTTAACGAAAAAAATAAAATACGTAGATGGTTTGAGCCAATATTTTTCTAACACACTTACGTTTTCATATAAAACACTAAAACAAGTATAAGTGATTTTATGATTTAATAATACATATGTACAACAACTAGTGTTTACATATTGGGCAAATATATACATAACTAGTATCTATTATAATGGGTAAAAACTACAACCCATTGAGCATATCCATAACCCATGGTATTGACCCATATCTATTTGACTAGATGCATTGCATCTATTAGATACATTGTATCTAAGGAAATACCCATGGACCAACCCATGACCCATAACCAAAAAACCCATGGGCAAAGAGGAGCGTCCCACGGAACAGTAGATGTTTTTCTTCTATAAATTGTGAGCCATTTCTTCCTTTTGGGTTGCCACTCCCACACATACTTTCCCCAAGTATTGTAACCTTCTAACCACTGATCCTAAGGGATCTTTCTATGTAGTTTGTCTTTTGTTTTTGTGTGATTCTCTAGGTTCCTCTTAAAAGCGAGATCACCACTTCTTGAAGTCGAGCAAGCTCAAGACCATGAGTTGCCATGCTTCGTCATCATCAAGACTAATGAGGTTCTCTTGTTGATAGTTCTCTCTTCCTCCATAGAAGTGTTGTGTCGAAGGCAATAGTGAAGGATGCCAAAAGAGTTAAGACGAAAGCATTAGTGAAAGATGCTTAACGTCCGTATCAAAAGCATTAGTGAAGAATGCTAAAGGAGTCAAGACGAAGGCATTAGTGAAAGGTGCCAAGCGTTCGTGTCAAGGGCATTAGTGAAAGATGCCTAGAAGTCAAATCAAGTGGCATAAGTGAGGGATTCCAAGGTCGTATAATCGATGAGGTGCATCGTTATAAAAATAGTGATAGTTTGTTTCCAAGGATGTTGATATCCTTGATGGTGTTGTAATAAGGAGTGGGTCTCCTATAGGATTAGGTGTTGTGTAGTGTTGGTTAGTAGTTCCTCCATTGTAATGGAACTTGGTACTTAGCCTAGTACCGGATAAAAGGTAGGCGACATTGTGGTAGGTGTGGTTCTCCTTGGTGAAAGAACCAGGTGGTTAGCCTAGTACCGGAAAAAGAATATGCGACGTTGTGAAGTCTTCTCCGCCATACGGAGTTGGTGTCGTGTAGTGATTACGAACTCTCGAGTAGGTGACTCGGGGAGTGGAGTAGGGCAAGGAAGGTGTCCTTGTAACCGAACCACTATAAATACTCGTGTCGTGGTTATGCTTCTTACTATTTATCTTTCATTACACTTATATATATCTATCTATCATCGTCTAACATACACATCTAAATAGATTGACATAATTCGATCTAAATATTTTAAAATGAAGTTATAATTGGTAAAACTATTCAACCCCCCCCCCCCTTCTAGTTTTCCACAATTGGCATCAGAGCTTCGTTACCAAGTTTCTTAGAGTATGCTGTACTTTAAAAACTAGATACGATACGTGTATGTTTGAAAACTACAAAGAAGGATTCTTTAAGTCATGTTTTAAAAATCATCATAGTGTTTAATGTTGGACAATGATAGAACGTTCTAACATTTTCCTTGTTAAGAATTTTCCATACTTGGATTTGGGCATACCAAGAAGATCATGATGAAACTATCTAAATATTTTTTTTCGTAAAAAGAATATTTAGCATTGTATTCCTCACACATGGATCTGGAGATCCTAAGAAGATCACAAAGAATTTCTCTGAATATTTCTTTCCTTAAAAAGAATATTTAGCAAAGGTATGATCTTTAATAATTTACATTTTGCTATTATTATTAAAGTCTTAGTTGTATGATTACTCTTTATTAGTAATTACTTAAGTAGTTATCTATATTATAATTATCATCAAGAATGTTATTCTTTGTTGATTTATATAGACTACACTACTAACCTGTAATAATGATATCTCGGTTATTCGATAGCCTCAATCATTATTCATCACAATAGGATTATTGAAATTTCATCTATGTCAATGAATATCCATGTGAAATTTCTTATATTATGATAAAATGGGATTTTATCATAATCTTGGAAAAATCTCCCAAGAATTGTGACTAAGTCATAAAAAGGGAATCCCGTCAAATAGGATTAGTATTAAACCGTCAAAACCCCAAAACCACAAGTTATAAAGCTTAAACAATCGAACCCTAGGAATTTTTGAACTCCCAAACCAAAGTTATCAAGGAATGCTTAAGGTGAATTTTGCTGTCATGTCAGATCCCTGAGTTTGAACTAGCCGGATCCCAAATGAGAGGGATCCGTAGGATCCGTGCAACAGAAGACATCATAAGTTAGAAATTATCACTGTGGAAGTTCCACTATCACTTTCCCTTCAAAGACTCACGAACAAAACCCAATTACTATTAACAGGAGCAATTTGATCATTTCCTTCAAGCAAAAAAATCTCTTGTGTAAGTATAATCTTCACTACATTGTTAATTTAATTCCTTGATTTCTAGGATTACAATTTTTCATCTTTAAGAGTTGAATTCAAATGGGTTTGTCATACTTGTTACCACATTGTTTTCTAAGATAATCTAAATCAAAGAATTAACATTGTTAATACAAATTAAACTCATTTCTTGAATTCAATAAAGATGATTTGAGCAAAATTGTGATCAAACCCTTTAGGCTACTATTCACAATTAACACCACATTGTGGTTTTGCTGTATAGGAACAATCATGCCTAGTAACCGACAACAAGACTATCAAGATACCGCCCACTACATCCCTATGTACCATAGAAAAGATGGTCTTAGCCCGGAAGATAGGAAAGCTTTCAAGTTGCTCGAAAAGAGACTTTTTCATGAAGGTCGTGTGGTAGAAACATCATTCCTTGCCAACACCGACATCCGACAAGTTTTTGAGACGATTGGCTTTGATTGTTTATTGGACATAAACGAGCAAATTTGCCCGGTGTTCGTACTCGAGTTCTACAAAACAATGAGGATAGTTAGAAATGATGACTTGACCATCTCAATTGTCTTCATCATAAATGAGCATGAGTACACCCTTTCGCTTGTGGAGTTTGAAAGAATACTATGGGTTCCATATCAAGGAGTTTGCATGTTTTCCAATGAGCGATCTTTGGTGGAGCTACACAATATGGTTGATCATCATGAAATCTACCACATGAGAACCCCGGAAGCAACCACGGTAAGGGTTACCGTGTTCAAGCAAAGGGCATCTCCATCGAGGGTCACTAGAAATTCGAAAGTGATCTATAGGGATACTTTCCAAATGGAGCTCTCCAAGATGTATGCTTTGTATAGGAAATGGGAAGTGGTAGTAAGGGAGAATGTTCTATGATTAGGAGGGAACAAGGATCACCCCAATGCATGCCTAAGTTTCATGATCTATTGCCTTGTGATCGAGACTCGCTTCAACCTTGCATATTACATGATTAAGAGAATGGCGAGTGTAAAAAGCATGGACAAAATGGTGCTCCCGTATGCAATGCTCCTAAACCGTCTTGCAAGGTTCATCTTTGCGTTAGATCCTTCTCAGTTCTCCTATGATCATAGGTTTTGCAACAAAGTTATGGTGTCATTAACCGAGGGTAGAACTACAAGGTCTATGGTGGAATGGAAAAGACCTCACCCACCAACGGATTCCTCGGATGAACTGGAGAGACAAAGAGAAGGAGAAGGAAGTAGCAACCCTCTTGGAAACATCGATCTCGAACCTTTGGATTACATCAATCAATTGCCGAACATTCCTAGCCCATCACAAGAATGGCAACAAACCAAAGGGATCTTCAAGTGTTTTACCAACTTATTGAAGAAAAAGAAGTAGAGATGGTGAGATGAAGAGTGGAGGGGAGGAAGAAGAGGAGTGATGTGGAAGGAGATGGGGAAGTAAGGTAAGGTCATAGGACCTTAATTTGTGAAAACAATTTGAAACAATGGCTTGTAACATCTAAACAATACTTATGTAGAGTAGGATGTAGTATGTAGGTATTTCCATAACTTGGCATTGAACAATTTTAATTTAGGAACATGTAGGATGAGATTTTACGACATCTTGAAATCATTCAAGTAGTCGTCTTCACTCATCTTTAGCTACCTTTAGATCCCCCACACTTGCTATGCATTATACTTGATGTGTTCTTGCATTTAGTCTTTGTAGAAACAACTAGGAGAAGCATTTGCTAAGAGTGCAAGAATTGTACATTTGCTGAAAGCCTTCTAATCTGCAGTAGGCGGATCCCAATATTATAACTAGCCGGATCCCTCCCAAGAGGGAACTGTGGGATCCGGGAAGACAGTTATTGGATACAGATCACCATACACCCAAGTTATCCCCCTAATCACATTATGATGGCTAAACATGATTCTTTAACACTACTCAAGGCTTCCTTAAGCACCGTAGGTCTCACATTCACCCATAGGTAACTTAGGATCAAGTTCAAAGTGTCTTTGATTTATCAAACTCACCAATATCCACCATACTTCCGCTCCAACGCTCACACATTATTCCTCACACCTCAAAACACTTAGTTTGATATTTTTATCAATTTTAGCAAATTGATTTTAGTCACTTTTACCTCAAAATAGGCCTAAAACTAGCTTTTTATTTTTCTTTATTTTTTAGGATTTTCTCAAATTTTTCTTGAGTCATCATCTGATTTCCAAGACTAAGTGTCATCATTTTCCTTTTCAAAACAAATGGTATCCTTCTCAAGCACTTAGTTAGACTTAGTAAAAGTCCACTTTCCTACCTAAAACCATCATTAACCATCCTCACTCCTTATGGTTGAACATTTAAGATATCCACCACGCAAGACATCAAAGGAAAGTCAAATCCTCAAGGTTCATAGGTACTAGACCTTACAAAAAGCATAATCATTTCATCACATATCTATCTGACAGACGGATCCCTGGTTTATAACCAGACGGATCCCTGGTGAGAGGAATATGTGGGATCCGTGTCTAAAGAAAGACTTTAATCAGCTTTCCTCTTCAAATTTAAGCCACATTTGGTTATCTAACCACTTTTAGTTACCATTTAATGTTTTCTTAGAGCTGAACAATATCTTAGTGCATGCTTAATCCCTTTAGTGGTCATGAATTTAATTCCTTAATTCAAATTCATCCTTTATAAACCAAAAAATCTTAAGGTTAAGTCATCACTCTTACCTAGTCCTTACAAATCAGTAGTTAGAAGCTCATATTGCATCCTCACCATCACCATGACTAAAGCACTTAGCAACAACTCTTTAACCAAAGGTTATCCAAAAGGAATGGTCATATGATTCATGAGATTTCATCCACTGAATCATCTCCCATAAGAGATAATAATACTAGAATCCCACCTCAACAAACCCATTCAACAATTGCTAAGAGAACCGCAAGAATTAGCATTAAACCATTGATAACGCTACACGCGTCGTTCGGGGTCAAAGGAACTTCCTTTTCTTCAAGCAAGTTTTATAACACCCTAGGCGGTGAACCTAATCGTTGTAGTGTAGTATTAGGGTAAGCCACGGGTATTGATATCGTTCTCTAGGGTAATAGGAATGCTAGTGAGAAGTTACTACGCTAAGGTTGGGGTTGAGGAAGATTATTTTTTATCTTTTTATGTTTTTAAGGAAATGGAAAGGTACGAATCTCGGGGTTTGGATTTGGGGGTTGGTATTTCAACCAATTACTCTATTCGTCTAATTAACTAATCTAAGGTGTATGTAGTCTATGTCTAATTATTTTATGCTCGTATGATGGTTTAAAGATGTGTTTACTTAGGTTTTATTACTCCTTAATTATCTCCTATTGATGGTTGAATTGTCATGTCCTTATTCTTAATCGCGTTGTGTGTCTAAGGTCGTAGGGTATGCGTTTATCCTTATCTCTTTCAAACTACCAAAGGTTAATGACTACAAAATCTCTAGGATTTATAAACTTTAACTCTAAGGTACTCTTCGGATGGTTTAGCCTACAATGACTCTAGGTACTATAAGCTAAGGTTCACAAAGATTAATCAAGCATTAACTACACAACGGATGACCTATCGCAATACTAGATCATTAACAATTAAGATAAGAGACAACCAATCAATATTCAATAATTAAGTTTCATATTCCCTAAGCAAACACACAAATAAATTAGCGGACATGGAGAACATGCAAGCATACACACAAGTAATTGAAGACATAATTGAATTATTGAAGTAAAACACTTATCTTGGTGTAAGATAGGGTATGGAACCCTAAAATACTGTACAAGACACCCTTGGTTCGGTTTAGGTTTTTACTCCAAAAGACTACACACTGCGAAAACTAAAAATCGGATTCTATATATAAGATTACATATGCGACGGCGTCACCTTATGATTTGTGGCCGGGGTCGCGTCATTAGGGTTTCGTCTTGGCCACGTTAGTCTTGCGACGGCGTCACCTTATGCTTGTGACACCGTCCTCTTCAGCTTATGACATCGTCTGGATCAAATCTAGGCCGTCTAAGTTGCGACGACCTACTCTTTTACAGCCTGACACCGTCACTTGTAATTGATCAATTTGGCTACTCAGCCATCACAAAATGTAGTCCGACGGCGTCGCAGATAACACCTGACGCCGTCCCCTCAGTTCCAGCAGCTTGAGTGTCTCGATTCTTGACTTTGGCCATTTTCTTCGTATATTCGCGCCTTTTCGTACGAATAAGTGTCATTCCAGCATTTTGCCTTCAAGATACCTAAAAAGTGAAAAGGAACGATATTAAGTAATAACGGATACAAAAGTGATCAAATAAGTGCTTAAACGACCCCTCAAAAAGGTACATTTTAAAACCTTATCAAATATCCCTACACTTGGTATTTGCTTGTACTCAAGCAAAGGTGTTTTTAGCCAATCAATTTATAAGTTATAGGTCATGAAGCATTAGTTTAGAACATTCAACAACACATATAAGCCCTGCAAAAGTCATAACAAGCATGGAAATTACATACTAGCACCTCACATGGGGTGTTTGGATACTCACATCTCTCGGGTGTATATGAAATATAACGAGTTGGAAATGGAAGATAAACACTCATTAACCGGTCCAAGTACATAGATTACCATAGGCTTAAGACTAGATTAAACCTCCATCACTTTGGCGTAAGCACTTAGGAAATACTATCCAAGAGGTCTTTTAAAGGGTTGTAATGTTAGGCTTACGGTAGGGAAACAAAGGGTTTGGTGGGATAGGCTATTTAGTGGTGGCAAGTCAAAAATCTTTATGTTACAAGCATGCGAAGAATGGCGTTGCTAAGCCAAGACTCGACACTCTAAACTCTAGATAACTGAAACAAACAAACATAAATTTAAAGATAGATGTAGGATGGTAGCTCGTTTTTTTTTCATACACTTTTACTCTACCATCCTCTATGATAACATCAAAATGATAGGGATTTATAGGCACATCCCTACACTTGAGTTTTTATTACTCTAACACTAATTTGACCCGAATTGAAAAGATCATAACACTTGGAGTACATTATTATGCAAATAAAGGGAATTTAAATTTAGCGTTCCCTTCCCGTCATCTCACAAAATTTAACTTTTCCCATGAGTCCCAATCGTCCCAAAACTGTGTACAAAGGATATGACTCGACATAGCAACTTATGCAAGCAACTAGATAATTGAACTAAGGGTTTGGGGTGATAACAATAATGCACTAAAAATGAGTGCATACAAGGTAGGCTAAGGCGATTTGGGTGTACATTTTGGGGTGGGGTGTAAACAATGCTCTTCATTGATATTCCAGAAAACCGAAACATCACGAGAACCGCGAAAAGGATAGGCTCTGAGGGGTTAACTAGGGGTATCGTGTACTAAAGATGAGTAAAACGCAAAGGGTGTGGGGGAATTACTCAACCGATGTGGAAGAAGTAATTATATTACGGGTATCAAACAAGGTTTATCCTAATGCCTCTTATCATTTAGTTATTCCTAACTACACAATTGTAGTCTTACTAGCGATATCGGGATGCATCACAAAACAAGTTCTAGAATCTATTATACTACCGGTTCACACTCTAAGCATTAAAGATGAATGCTTTAATTCCTACTAATCTAAGGGCGATCCTCACATTTTGGGTGGAATTTAAGTGGCAAAGGGTTTTTGTGCTAGTCATATAACTTCCTATCCATGAGACGCTTTATCAAGACTAATAGCCCACTCCTACATGTCATGAAAAAATTTAAATTTGGTGCCAAAATTACCCTAACCGACATTTTCTCATGGTTTATTACACAAATGGAATTGGACAAAGCAAATAGTCAAGGATAAGCATAGTTTCAAAGTTCCCGTTTTTTTTCCCTCCCTACACTTAAACTGAACATTGTCCCCAATGTTCCCCGAAAGTATCAAAGTTATGATAATGGAAGGTAATTAAAAACGAAAGAAACTAGTACTCCCCTGATTAGCTCAGTAGGATCCGTGTGTGAAGTAGTGGTTACATTTTTCTTCAAGAAGAACGTTTGCGTGAAAAGCTCCTTCTCATCTTATGTATCTTCTTCTTGGTAAATTAAACCTGCACACTTGAAGAAAATAAACGAAACCTTCGCGTAAAATCGGCGGTAATAATATATATGAGACTCTACTAAACTAGGATATAATGCTTGTGGAATGGATATTTACAGAATTTCTAGAAAATTAAGACCTGTAAAATTCCAAAAAATTATAAGTAGCTCAGAAAACGAGAAAAAGTAATTAGTTGTTTTTGCTCCTTCGAAGCCGTCGGTTGCGACCACGACACCGTCAGTTATCGACAAAAACGGTCTATGCGATTTTCTGGAAAAAATTCTGGAAAATTTACCTCTTTAGAATCTAGAAAAAATTCCTGCAAAACATCCATTATGACTCGATACAAGCATTTGACTCGAACAAACACACATATATATCTTTTAATTAATTGTAATTCTCATGTTTACGTTTCTATTGAAAACGTGTGTAATCCTCCCTACACTTATCCCTTATGTAGAATACCTTTAAATGTAATTAAGACGAGGTTAAAGACAAAATAAAGCATTTTTACAAATTTAAACATGAGAATAAACAATCCATAAAAGATATATGACACAAACAAGCAAACAATTAAGCATGGGTTGCCTCCCACGAAGCGCTTTTCTTTATTTATAAGTATTGTAGCTAGACTCGAAGTCGTGCCCCTACGTTGTCCTAATCTTAGAGGCCCATTCGATTTCCTTAACCTTTCTCTCATCACGAATATATTCAGGGCCTAATTTAAGACAAGCAGTGTAGTAAACTTTGTTCTTCCAGTCTACTTCAAATGCCGGAATGTTGTCCACATCCAAATTATCAATACCCTCAAACTTCTTATTTTTGTGGGGCATTGTATATTTAACACTCTCGGCTCCATTTGAGAAGTCGACTATTCCTTCCTCTCGATCAGAAACCATCTTAGACTCTTCTATAAATGGTCTCCCAAGTATTACATCCCCTACAAACCCATCAATGATGCCCTTGACATTTTCCAATATCATGAAATCACACCTATATGCGAAATTACCTACGAAGACATGCAATCCTTTAACCCTCCCCACATAGTTACTTGCTTTCCTAGGTAAAGGGTTCCTCATAGGTTCTAGCTTTTTGCTCATGATCCAATTGTAATAGAGCCTAAACATTATATTCATGGGCTTTATAGTCAACGTAGGTGTGATCCCTATATAAGTATCCAATCATACACGGTATCTTGATGTTTTTAGGGTTACCCTTCTTATTCGAGGCTCGAAAGGTGGTCTCGGGAAGTTAACCACGTTATAGTGATAGGAAGTTTCCTTCCCTTTAGGGTATGAATCGAAATACTCCCTAAGTTCTTCCTCCTCCTTACTATCCTCCATAATTTCTTAACACCTTATAATCTCCATCTTCTAGGTCATCATCGAATCACGAGGTCGAATCACTATCTAAAGGGTTAGTGGATTCCTTAAGGGCTTCCTCAAGCGTATTTTCAATTATCCTATTTAGTTTCCTAAGCTCTCCAATTTCACTAACAATACGAGCTCGAAGTTGGTTGGCAAAGGCTGGATCAAGCGGTGGGTATCTATTTGGTGGTGGGTTGATGAGTGGTGGTTGGTTATCACCTTCCATGATGAAGAGTGATGGGGTTACTAACAAAGGTCACGAAGAAGGGGGATAGACTACGAGGAAGCTAAAAATTGTAAAAAGTTTACTTGATAGGAATCAAGTAAAGAAACCTAAACGAGGGGGACTCCTAACTAGCTATTCTATTCCCCGGCAGCGGCGCCAAAAACTTGATAACGCTACACGCGTCGTTCGGGGTCAAAGGAACTTCCTTTTCTTCGAGCAAGTTTGATAACACCCTAGGCAGTGAACCTAATCAATGTAGTGTAGTATTAGGGTAAGCCACGGGTATTGATATCGTTCTCTAGAGGAATAGGAATGCTAGTGAGAAGTTACTACGCTAAGGTTGGGGTTGAGGAAGATTATTTTTTAAGTTTTTATGTTTTTTAGGAAATGGAAAGGTACGAATCTCGGGGTTTGGATTTGGGGGTTGGTATTTCTACCGATTACTCTATTCGTCTAATTAACTAATCTAAGGTGTATGTAGTCTATGTCTAATTGTTGTGTGCTCGTATGATGGTTTAAAGATGTGTTTACTTAGGTTTTATTACTCGTTAATTATCTCCTATTGATGGTTGAATTGTCACGTCCTTATTCTTAATCGCGTTGTGTGTCGAAGGTCGTAGGGTATGCGTTTATCCCTATCTCTTTGAAACTACCAAAGGTTAATGACTACAAAATCTCTAGGATTTATAAACTTTAACTCTAAGGTACTCTTCGGATGGTTTAGCCTACAATGACTCTAGGTACTATAAGCTAAGGTTCACAAAGATTAATCAAGCATTAACTACACAACGGATGACCTATCGCAATACTAGATCATTAACAATTAAGATAAGAGACAACCAATCAATATCCAATAATTAAGTTTCATATTCCCTAAGCAAACACACAAGTAAATTAGCCGGACATGGAGAACATGCAAGCATACACACAAGTAATTTAAAACATAATTGAATTATTGAAGTACAACACTTATCTTGGTGTAAGATAGGGTATGGAACCCTAAAATACTGTACAAGACAGCCTTGGTTCGGTTTAGGTTTTTCTCCAAAAGACTACACAATCAAAAACTAAAAATTCGGATTCTATATATAAGATTACATATGCGACGGCGTCACCTTATGATTTGTGACGCCGTCGGGTCGCCGTCATTAGGGTTTCGTCTTGGCCACGTTAGTCTTGCGACGATGTCACCTTATGCTTGTGACGCGGTCCTCTTCAGCTTATGACACCGTCTGGATCAAATCTAGGCCGTCTGAGTTGCGACGACCTACTCTTTTAAAGCTTGACACCGTCACTTGTAATTGATCAATTTGGCTACTGAGCCGTTACAAAATGTGGTCCGACTGCGTCGCAGATAACACCTGACGCCGTCCCTTTCAGTTCCAGCAGCTTGAGTGTCTCGATTCTTGACTTTGGCCATTTTCTTCATGTATCCGCGCCTTTTCGTCGAATAAGTGTCATTCCAGCATTTTGCCTTCAAGATACCTAAAAAGTGAAAAGGAACGATATTAAGTAATAACGGATACAAAGTGATCAAATAAGGGCTTAAACGACCCTCAAAAAGGTACATTTTAAAACCTTATCAAATATCCCTACACTTGGTATTTGCTTGTCCTCAAGCAAATGTGCTTTTAGCCAATCAATTTATAAGTTACAGGTCATGAAGCATTAGTTTAGAACATTCCACAACACATATAAGCCCCGTAAAAGTCATAACAAGCATGGAAATTAAATACTAGCACCTCACATGGGGTGTTTGGATACTCACATCTCTCGGGTGTATATGAAATATAACGATTTGGAAATGGAAGATAAACACTCATTAACCGGTCCTAGTACATAGATTACCATAGGCTTGAGACTAGATTAAACCTCCATCGCTTTGGCGTAAGCACCTAGGAAAGACTATCCAAGAGTTCTTTTAAAGGGTTGTAATGTTAGGCTTACGGTAGGGAAACAAAGGGTTTGGTGGGATAGGCTATTTAGTGGTGGCAAGTCAAAAATCTTTATGTTACAAGCATGCGAAGAATGGCGTTGATAAGCCAAGACTCGACACTCTAAACTCTAGATAACTGAAACAAACAAACATAAATTTAAAGATAGATGTAGGATGGTAGCTCGTTTTTTTTTCATACACTTTTACTCTACCATCCTCTATGATAACATCAAAATGATAGGGATTTATAGGCACATCCCTACACTTGAGTTTTTATTACTCTAACACTAATTTGACCCGAATTGAAAAGATCAAAACACTTGGAGTACATTATTATGCAAATAAAGGAATTTGAATTTAACGTTCCTTCCCGTCATCTCACAAAATTTAACTTTTCCCATGAGTCCCAATCGTCCCAAAATGTACAAAGGATATGACTCGACTTAGCAACTTATGCAAGCAACTAGATAATTGAACTAAGGGTTTGGGGTGATAACAATAATGGACTAAAAGTGAGTGCATACAAGGTAGGCTAAGGCGATTTGGGTGTACATTTGGGGGTGGGGTGTAAACAATGCTTTTCATTGAGATTCCGAAAAACAGAAACATCACGAGAACCGCGAAAAGGATAGGCTCTAAGGGGTTAACTAGGGGTATCGTGTACTAAAGATGAGTACAACGCAAAGGGTGTGGGGGAATTACTCAACTGAAGTGGAAGAAGTAATTATATTACGGGTATCAAACAAGGGTTATCCTAATGCCTCTTATCATTTAGTTATTCCTAACTACACAAGTGTAGTCTTACTAGCGATCTCGGGATGCATCATAAAACAAGTTCTAGAATCTATTATACTGCCGGTTCACACTCTAAGCATTAAAGATGAATGCTTTAATTCCTATTAATCTAAGGGCGATCCTCACATTTTCGGTGGAATTTAAGTGGCAAAGGGTTTTTGTGCTAGTCATATAACTTCCTATCCATGAGACGCTTTATTAAGACTAATGGCCCACTCCTACATGTCATGAAAAATATTAAATTTGGTGCCAAAATTACCCTAACCGACATTTTCTCATGGTTTATTACACAAATGCAATTGGACAAAGCAAATAGTCAAGGATAAGCATAGTTTCAAAGTTCCCGTTTTGTTTTCCCTCCCTACACTTAAACTGAACATTGTCCCCAATGTTCCCCGAAAGTATCAAAGATATGATAATGGAAGGTAATTTAAAACGCAAGAAACTAGTACTCCCCTGATTAGATCGGTAGGATCCGTGTGTGAAGTAGTGGTTACATTTTTCTTCAAGAAGAACGTTTGCGTGAAAAGCTCCTTCTCATCTTATGTATCTTCTTCTTGGTAAATTAAACTTGCACACTTGAAGAAAACAAACGAAACCTTCGCGTAAAATCAGCGGTAATAATATATATGAGACTCTACTAAACTAGGATATAATGCTTGTGGAATGGATGTTTACAGAATTTCTGGAAAATTAAGACCTGGAAAATTCCAAAAATTATAAGTAGCTCAGAAAACGAGAAAAAGTAATCAGTTGTTTTTGCTCCTTCACGACGCCGTCAGTTTGCGACCTGACGCCGTCGTTATCCCTGACAAAAACGGTGCGATTTTCTGGAAAAAATTCTGGAAAATTTACATCTTTAGAATCTGGAAAAATTTCCTGCAAAACATCCATTATGACTCGATACAAGCATTTGACTCGAACAAACACACATATATATCTTTTAATTATTTGTAATTCTCATGTTTACGTTTCTTTTGAAAACGTATGTAATCCTCCCTACACTTATCCCTTATGTAGAATACCTTTAAATGTAATTAAGACGAGGTTAAAGACAAAATAAAGCATTTTTACAAATTTAAACATGAGAATAAACAATCCATAAAAGATATATGACACAAACAAGCATACAATTAAGTATCGGTTGCCTCCCACGAAGCGCTTTTCTTTATTTATGAGTCTTGTAGCTAGACTCGAAGTCATGCCCCTACGTTGTCCTAATCTTAGAGGCCCATTCGATTTCCTTAACCTTTCTCTCATCACGAATAAATTCAGGGCCTAATTCAAGACAAGCGGTGTAGTAAACTTTGTTCTTCCAGTCTACTTCAAATGCCGGAATGTTGTCCACATCCAAATTATCAATACCCTCAAACTTCTTATTTTTGTGGGGCATGACTTTTATGAACTTTGGATGATTCAAACTGAATAAAATTGACATAATATGATGAATTAAGACTGAATCAAGCTATAATAACAACTTATGTAACTTAAATGAAGATTATGCAAACTGTTTTGACATATTCATGCAGAAAAATGAGATCAGTGATGATTTTGACTTTTTCTCAAATAACCTATGAATATTATGCTATATCTAACCTTTACTAACCTAAATTAAATTCATTGAACCAATTTAAACCTCTGAAATAGACTTGAGCCTAGTAAAACCTACTGATCCAAACGCCCCTATTGTTGACAGATTTAGAACTTTTGTGAAACAAGTGATTGAAATAAGCTATGAAACTATTAAATCAGGTTATTACTAACTTATTTAGACTATAATAAGCATAATTAAGCAGAATCAAGCAACAACAAACACATAATCCTTATTATGCAAAATGTGACAGATTTGAAGCAAATTATGTGAAATGAACTAAGATTAAACTAAATAACTAAAATAAGCTGAGATATAATGTAATTAAGCTAATAAGCATAGAAATAAGCTATCTATAACAGATCTACAATATTAAGCTAAATAAAGCAATTTAAAAGCAATAAAATGAAAAGTAAAACTCACTTGGGACCCTAGCTGAACAAGGGTACCCAATTAAGGGAAGCTACAAGTTACCTAGCTTATAAATAATCTAGGAAAACAGCACTAATTCTTTCCCTTATTGACTTACTTCCAAAAGCTAAGACAGTTGACTTATGTTGACTTTTTTGGAAATTTGCTTAAAAACAGATTTGAAACTAAACAAAAGTTTACAACAAGCTATAGTGAGCTTATATAAGCTTTAATATACAGAAAATAAGCTTATTGAAGCTTGTGAAAGTAATTTTGACATAATTTTTTATATTTATTTTTTTTTGTTTTTGCTTATAGAACACAAGTAAAACTAAAGTAAGCTTGAATAAGCTTAAATAAAGAAGAAAAGAGCTTATAAGATGTTAATTAAGCTAAAAGAAACACTTGAATCTGTTGGATATTTGATGAGGTTGTATAGTTTATTACTTTACAAATGCAAGTATGGTGGGGGTATAAATTAGAATTCAATAAGATACAAGGTCAATATGTGAAAACTAAAGAGCAGTTAGTGCAAGACAAGAGAATAGAACTTTGTAGAGTCTTGATGACTTGTTCTCCTCCAAATTCTCATGCACGTAGAAAGCTAACTGACTACACGTTTAATATGATGCAACTTGTTGGATTTTTGAGTCAAATATTTGGTCCTATTTTTCCTCAACTATCTTTTAGTTGGGGTTTGATTTTTACTAAAAATAAAGGCATTCTTCTTTATTCAAGTACATCACAAAAAGCCAGATTAACGAGACCTGTTAGTACTTCCCATCATACTTCATTCGTTGAAACATTTTCTACTATCACCGGTGTTTTGTGTTGACTCGGTTGTTGCCGAATAAACACGTGTTGGCTGCATCAAATCCTGGGGCTTGTACATTTGTAGATTCGCAGCCAATATACGAGTTCATATAAAGCTTAGAGGACAGGAGTTATTCCGTGCAGTTCGTGTCCTTTTTGTTAATTTCTTGCAGGTTCATTGTTGCTGTTTGAGGTGGTTTTCGGTTGTCGTTCGGGTTATCGTTAGTGATTCTTTGGGCTGTTAGTTCGCATTTGTTAGGGTGCCATTGTTGTTGCTGCATTTATTTACACGTTTTTCAACAGAATCAATAATATAACACTGAAATTAAAATTGAACAAGTAAATAAATGAAAATTAAACTTTCATTAATAATTATGAAATTACAATTTTGAAATTAAAATTACTACTAAAAAAAATAGTAAATGACACAAAGTAAATTGGTAACAACTTTTCTAAAAGCTATGAAAAATTGGACAATTCTCTTTGTGGTGATGGAGGTCTATTTATAGCAGCAATCTAAGGTTTTCAGGAGGTCTATGAAGCTTCTGGGTCTCTAATTACTGGCCATTTATCTCTTCCCATCAATCTCCAATCATTTTCATCCATTGGATCATGTGTCCACGTTTCCTCACCCAATCAGTGCACTCTAGATCGCCAACGTGTCATTCTGCGTTGTTAGGAATGTTAGGACATTCTAGAAGTATTTTTAAGTAGGGTTAATCTATTGGTGATCAGGGTAAAAACGGGGATGGTGAGTGAATAGTAACATGGGTAAACTAGGAGCGAAGGGAATGGGATGAAGGTTTGACCATGGTATTTTATTCCTTTGGCCGGGTGGGGATTGGATATTTGACCCGGGTATTTTAAGTTGACCTGGGTAAAACAGGTAGTATTATTAGGTGTAATTTGGGCTTGGATGAGAAATGGGCCAAGGGTAGATGTTTTGGTTTTGTGATAGATTAATATCCGGATTTATGTACCATATATACCATAAGGACCATTTGTGACATTTTGTAATTTTTAAGGACCAAAGGTGTGAATTTGGTAAAGTTGGGGTGCAAGGTGATTTGGTTAAGTAAGGGTATATTTGTGTAATTTGGATAATGATAAGGGTGAAAAATGGAAATTATGGACAAATGGAGGGTAATTTCTGTAAATTGGGAAAAGTGGAGGGTTTAATGAGTAAATATGGATAAAGTGAGGGTTTAATTTGAAAACTTCCCAAACATGATCCAAGACTCCGTAAAATATATCTTTGATCATCCATAAACCTATAAAACTGATCAAACTGATTCCCCGACTTTGCTTTTGCACTCTTTTCCTTCTCGTGCTCGGTTTTCTTTTGTTTAGTCTTTCTTTTGTTTGTTTTCTGATATCCGTACCTGCACATGCATAAACTCAAGAAATACACAAATGTTAAGCATTAATGGCTGATTTCCGGTTTATTTGGGTCAGTTTTGATAAAGAAAATGTATAAGTTTTCACATATACCAAAATCCCCCAAACTAACGTATTTCCGTGTCCTCACGCAATGTCATCAACTCACGCTTCTAAAACCAAAGATTCCAACATCTTTCTACTAAAGCTATGAAAAGTAGCAAAGCTTCCTCAAAAGAGATTAAGAAACTCTTAATTCTAAAAAACGCTCGTTTAACTTTATTCACACACACACACACACACATACACACACACACACACACACACACACACACATATATATATATATATATATATATATATATATATATATATATATATATATATATATATATATATATATATATATATATATATAAGGGAGGGTTAATGTGAGATCAAACTTAAAGTTGTAAAAATAAGATCAAGTCTAAAAAACCACTAAAACGTTTATAAATAACAATTTTAGCAATAATGCACAAAAATATAATATTTTGATACAAATTAACATTTTAGAAACTAATAACCAAATGATACATGAGTTTGAATTAGTGATACACCTGATACACTAATAAATATTCCAAAATCTGTATACATACAAAAACTCCTGATACACATTACACTTCTAATCAAAGTGTATCACCTAGGTTTCGTAAATTTTAAAAAGAAATCTATCAAAATTATTTTTGTTATAAGGAGAGTGTCACTTGTCAAATTTTAGATTGATCTCATTTTAACAACTTTAAGTTTGATCTTATTTGATCTAGATATATATATATATATATATATATATATATATATATATATATATATATATATATATATATATATATATATATATATATATATATATATATATATATATATATAGGGTGAGGTTATTGTCGAGAACCAAATAAATTTGCGGCTATAGAACAGGGTATCAACCAATCAGATTTTTTTAGATATTAAATTTTATTATTTAATTCAAAAGGGTATAATGGTAAAAATACTTTTTTATTTTATTTTTGACTTTTTTTAAAAAAAAAAAACGTTTTTTTAGTTCCCTAAATACTTTTTTTTTTTTTTTTTTTTTTTTGCATTATACCTGTTTAAAAAAACACTATGTGCACATGTGTTTTGCATTATATGACAATTGTATTTTTCATTTATGCATAGGTGTTTTGTATTTGCACATGTATTTTTAAGAAATATTACATTAATATAAATATAAACAATAAAATTTTAATAATAGATTTATGCAATTTCAAAATTTACAAATTCTATTACTCTAGTGAAATGATATTCAAATTTATCACAAACATCGGATTATGTTTACTTGAATTCAATTATATTACATATATATGAAGCTTGCACATGTACATAATCCAATGTCTTTAACAGCTGGTTCATCTTTCAGGCATGCACATGTATTCCTCGCCTAGTTCAAGAAACCATGAAATCTTCAGATGTATTTTTAATCCTTGTGCAAATATGTTTTTATCGTCTCGCTCATCTTACTTGTTATAAACACATGTGCACTCTTTATATCAATCATGGTCCTCATCTTTATCAAACATGTTTGGTACCTGAAACTACAAAAAAATGTTTTTTTTTTATCATAAGCAAGTAGCAAATACATATGCACAATTTACAACATAAATGAATACCTCTTTTCTTGATTTATACAGCCTTTAAACACATACGCACACCCTTTTCATTAGTTTTTTACCAACCAAAAAATGAGTGAAAACATATATGCATAATATATTTCTGACTTGTGCACATAAGACCATATTCTTAACTTCTTTTAGAAATTAGTACAACCTTAATACACAAAATAAAAATGCACCCTTAAATTAGAACTAAACACAAAATATCCTTATATTATAACTAAAAACATATATGCACTTTCAATGCATTTAAACTCTGAAACTGTAAAAACACATATGTACAGAAGGCATCAAATTCACTAGAACTGTAAAAACACATATGTACATACGGCATCAAATTCACTAAAAACGGTAAAAACACATATGCACTCTCAATAACACATATGCACTATCATGTTTACTCTTTTATCAAGCACACATGGTACTTGTGCACATGTATCCGAGGATGTTCACAACAGCCATCAAACCAAACCAAACCTAAGTAGCTAGCATGAATAAAAGACAAAAAAAATTGGAACATGATCATTTACGTATTCAGTTTTGTTTTAACAAACACAGTAGGCATTAGATAGTTTTAGCAATAATACTAATAAAAAGCATTGAAAAAATACATGTGCACCTCCTTTGTGAGTTTCATGACAATTACTGATTTCATGACAATAAAAAGCATTGAATAAAAACAAAAATAACTACCTTCAGAAGCCTTATTTTTGGTATTCGCACCACTCGCCAACAATTGCACATGGCTCAATTTAATTCCACCAAATCTTGAAACAAACTGTTGAATGTTCAATTATTTTTTAATAGATTTAAAACATTTTTTAAAAAATAGATTATATACTAAACATATTGAAGGACGAAAATTGATGTCGATCTACACATAAAAAAATAGAATACAACCTGTTAATGAGTTTGTAGATACCAAGGACGCTACACCAACATCCCGCCGGCGACAAAACGCAACCACCATCTGCCCCAAAAGTAAACCAAACACAACGATCATTCATGCCCCAACCCTCAAGAATGAGTATAAAAGCTCATACCTGGTGAGCACGGCATAGAAGATCTAAATCTTGTTTTTCAAGAAATTCAATTACAACATCTGCCCCAAAAGTAAACCAAACACAACAATCATTCATGCCCCAACCCTTAACATCGATACAGGGATGTGACCAAAGAAGATCAAATAGCAAACCACTATCAGGTAAGCCGTTTTAAGTTTCTTATTTGATCCAAATCTTTAAGGTCGGGTGACAATCCTCCATGCATACACAAAAGAAAAAAAAAAGAATATTGTATCTTAGAAGCCACAAAAGACAAACACAAAAGAAAAAAAAATATTGTATCTTAAAAAAAGCCACAAACCTCAAGATCGTAAAGATCTGATCTCTGGGAAGTAATGGAAAGTAATGACGGTTGTGAGTTTTCCGGCGACAACTGTATTGATTTCGTCACATCATATTACATCATTGTCTTGCACTCTTGCTATATCTATCCTACAAAGATCAAGTACACCATTGCACATAATTTTTTTTAGTAAAGTAAAAATAGGTAATGTTATGTGTTTATCAGTTCATTTTTGCTTTTTTTATTAATCCAAATCTGTACATACATCATATATTATATTTTTGTTTCTTAATATAATAAGCAACAAAACGCTACCTCCCAAACTAAAAAGAGTCCAATATATAAACGATAATTAGTAATTGGAACAAAGTATATACTCTTACCTGTCCCAACATCCTCTTGATCTCAAGATATGTGTGTGTGTTCGAATTTACAAAATAAATGTTTTCCGATTAAAATTTCGTAAACAGGAAACAAACAAACCACTCTTCTATAATTTCAGATCGTCACATAATTGAATTGGCCAGAAATCGTCTCCTGTATCCCGATTAGGTTCGACCCAGATTTGGCGGCTAGGGTTTGTAGAAAAGTATAAGCAAATGAAATTGGGAGAGAAGTGAGGCCAAAAAGTGATGATGAGTGGCACGTTTTTCTGTTTTAAATGAGAAAGAATTATTAATCGTGGAATTCCTATTCTACCCTTACTTTTATTATATAAATTTACTAGATATTCTATTTTATTACAATTATGCCACAAATCCTAATAGCCATTGATCAATAAATAGATGGTTTAGATTGGTTCTCGCAGTTCTCGCAATTTTTTTGGTTCTGAAAATAACCCTACACTATATAGGCATTGATCAATATATATATATATATATATATATATATGTGTATATATATATATATATATATATATATATATATATTGTTGATAATAAAGCTAACAGTTACCACTGATAGGCTTGTGGAAGATACTGCTGAAGAATGCACTAGCAGTAGAAACACATTACCACTGCTAGTACATATTATTACCACTGCTATTAGGATAATTGTTATTTAGTCATGTATTGATAAGTATAGAAAAGATCTTGTGTATATTCTATATAGTTAGCATTATACTTATCTTGTAAAGGACTCCTTGTGCTATAAAAGGATATCCTAAGTCATTGTTCTTGGTATGTGAACGTATGCTTCAAGGTGTAACCCTAGTGATAAGCAAGATCACTCATATTATTCATAATAATATTGAAGCTTTGTGTTACATTTGTTCTCACTTACAATACATCATACAACCTATATTCTGAATATTACTAAGTATATTCCGCGTACTTATTAATATAAATCAAATTATAACTAACACAAGGTGTGTGTTTAGATCCATCAAGTGGTATCAGAGATTTGGTTCTAATACTTTGGTTCAGAAGATCTAAGGAATAAGCTTAACCTACTCACTCTAAATAATGGAGATGGAAAACCAGTCCAACTCTGCTCCAAGGCTTCCTAAGCTCAAACTTAATGAGTTTGAGATGTGGAGGATAATGATTGAGCAATACTTTCTCATTCAAGACTATGCTCTATGGGAGATCATCTTAAATGGTAATTCCTTCCAATCTCAAAAGAAGACTGAGATATTTGGTGACACAGAAGTTGTAACAGTTTCTGTACCTGAAACTAATGATGAAAGAGCAAAGAAAAAAAATGACCTGAAGGCCAGAAGTTTGTTACTAATGACTCTTCCTAAAGACCAGATCATTGCTTTCAGCAAATTCACTACAGCAAAAGAACTTTTTGAAGAGATTTTCTCAGTTTTTGGTGGCAATGATGCTACTAAAAAGACTCAAAAGACATTGTTGAAGCAAAGTTATGAAAACTTCTCTGCTTCAAGTAATGACTCACTTGATAGCATCTTCACCAAACTACAGAAGATTGTTACACAACTGACTGTGTTTGGAATTGAGGTAGAAAAGGAAGACCTCAATTTGAAGTTTCTAAGAAGTTTGCCTGCTGAGTTTCATACAAAAGTAACAGTCTGGGAAAATAAACCAGATATTGAAACTATGAAGCTCAATGATCTTTACAACAACTTCAAACTCATTAAACAGAGATTGAAGAAGGCTGGGAAACTTGGTACAAGCTCAAGTAGCTTGGCTTTGATGTCAACCTCTGTTGACAGCGATGATTCTGAAGATGACAGTGATGATGATATTGCCACTGCTGGTTCTACAGTTTCTACTGGTAATGTTAGTGTTACCACTGCAGGTTCAAAGAAGAAGGTTGTTGGTATTGGAGATCCTACCTTTTATGCTTTTATCTCCACTCAAGTTAATGGCTCTATATTAACTCATGAATACATAGAGCAAATTGATGAAGATGACTTGGAGGAGATGGACATTAAGTGGCAAATAGCTCTTCTTAGCATGAGGGCTAGGAAATTCTACAAGAAGACTGGCAAGCCAATTCACATCAATAGTGGAGAAACTGCAGGGTTCGATAAAAAGAAAGTGGAGTGTTTCAATTGTCACAAGTTGGGGCATTTTGCTAGAGAATGCAGAAGACCAAGGAAGCAGGACAACAGGTCTACTTGGTACAAGCAAAAGAAAGAGCCAATTGTGGAAGAACCAAAGGCAATGATGGCAATTGATGGTGTGAGCTATGATTGGAGTTTCATGACTGATGGACAAGAGGAAGAACCTTCAGATGCTGCTCTTATGTCTACACAACATGCTCTCATGGCTTTCTCTGACTCTGAGGTACAAAACTTTGAAAGTTGTTCTAAAACATGTAGGGCCTCTAGAGAATGTGAAAGGCTAAATGAAGCTTATGAAAACCAAAGAACAGAGTTGTTTGCTGCTAATTATACTGTGTCAAACCCTAGAAGAGGCATAGCTGTATTAGAAAAACAACTAGAGCATTATAGAGAAAATGAGTCAAAATATAATGATGATATGATTATTCTTAGAAGAGAGGTAGATCATAAGACAACAGTGAATGAGGCATTAAAAGAAGAACTTGAAAAACTTAGAAAGATAAATGAGAATGTCAATTTAACTGTTGACACCTGTTATTATCAGTCTAAGTCAATTGATAAAATTTGGAATGCTCAAATTTCTAGTAAAGTTAAGTCTGGTATGGGTTACAACACAGTGCCTCCACCACTAAGAGGTGTTCCAGCACCTCCTGGCATAGATTTAGCTCATACAGGTCTAGAAGACTTTAGGAACCTACTCGTGAATATGGTCCTCCCAAAACTGTGAAAAGTGAGGAAAAGGTTAAACAGGACTCTGATGTGTTTGAAAGTGCTAGTGACTCGTCTGTTGTAGATAAGAATGTTAAAAAGAATGTTGAGACTTCTATCCCAAAGGTTGTAAATACTATTACAGATGAACCTAGGAAACAAACTAATAAACCTAGATCAACTGTAAGGTATGCTGAGATGTATAGGAACAAGTCATCAGCTCCTAGGGGTAACCAGAGGAGTTGGAATTATGTTAAATCTCAACAACTAGGTAGTGATTTTGTGATGTACAACAAAGCATGCTATATCAGTGGTAGTTTTAATCATTTCATGCTAATTGTGACTATCATGTTGGAAGTAGGGAAGTCCATGGGAATAAAAGGGTGGAGTCTAACAGGTTTCAAAACAATTTACACCCTAATTCACATAGCAAAATGATCCGAAGATCAGTTCAACTAAGAAGTGGTCTTAAAACTTTTGCCACTTCTAAAACTGTTAACACTGCTCACCCTAAATCACCTGTTACAAGTGCAAAATCCAAAACAACTTTTGCAAAATCTGCACAAACAGGGAAAAGGTCTTTTCAAAATAAAAAGGTTCAATATAACCAACAGTGGGTACCAAAAACTAAACCAGCAGTTACCACTGCTCAATCAAAAGTTCCCACTGCAAGGGTTGTAAACAAGAAAAGGGGGACATGGGAAATGCTGTGAAGGCCTCAGCACGTTGGGAATGGAAACCTAAAGGAATTACTTCAACAACCAATCCCAATGGTGTATCAATGACCTTTGATAGATTTAACTATATTGATACACGAGGCAGATCCAAGTCAATCATGGCTTGGGTCCCCAAAGGAAACTAACTCGTTTCTTTTATGTGCAGGAACATCCAAGGACAAAGAAATCAGATCAAGGCTACACAGACAGTGGATGTTTAAGGCACATGATTGGCAACAAGTCATATCTCTCTAATTATGAACACTATGATGGACAATTTGTCAGCTTTAGAGGTGGAGTTAATGGAAAGGTTACTGGTAAAGGGGTCATCAAAACTGGTAACTTGGATTTTGAACTTGTGTACTATGTAAAATAGCTTAAGTATAATCTTTTTAGTGTGTCACAAATGTGTGACAAGAAAAACAATGTTCTTTTTACTAAAGATATGTGTTTTGTTCTCTCTAAGGATTTTAAGATGCCTGATGAAAGTCAGATTCTTCTTAAGATTCCTAGAAAAGGCAATCTATATAGCTTTGATATGAACAACATTGTGGCTAAAGATGATTATGCTTGCTTGCTTGCAAAGGCCACAGTAGATGAATCCATGTAATGGCATAAAAGACTTGATCATATAAATTTCAAAACCATAAATAAGATTGTTAAAGATGGTTTGGTAAGAGGCTTGCCTCAGAAAAGATTTGAAAATGATCAAACCTGTGTTGCCTGTCTTAAAGGCAAACAACACAGAGCTTCTTGCAGGTCAAAGCTGGTTAACTCTATTGCTCACCCACTTCATATGTGTTAAGATTTAGTAAATCCAGTTATTAAAGTGTCGGTCACCTCAAGTATATGTAATCTTTAGAAAGCTCGTAGTCGTAGCTATTTTAAGTTAAGTAGTATTTAGTTAAGTAATACCGTGGAGGACGGAAGAGTCTTTACCCACTGTATGCCTGATCCACAGCCCGTCAGGTGGCGATTTGTGTAAGACTATAAATACTCTCTACCTCCCAAGGTAGAGAGTTGGAGCTCATAATAATATTTTCATTTTCTCTCACTAAGTTGCCAAACCTCTAACTCTTTCTCTCTCTAAAACCACATAGTGTACGCCTCATGTGATCATGGTTTGATGTGTTTGTGAAATCTAATATGTTACAAATGGTATCAGAGCCAAGGTTTGATCATCTCTCTTACATATCCTTGGATTTCTAGTGGTTTAGTATGGTTTTTGGGTTTGAAAAAGTTGAGTGGTTTTTGCATCATTTGGACAATCTCTTTTGTTAAAGTTTGGTTTTTGATAGTACTTTTGTGTTTAGGATCATCATAAGTGTTTAGGTTTTGATTTGGAAGGCTTGAATCACTGTGGTTAGGCTTGTTTTGGATTGAAAAGTGTGTTTTTGAAGTTTTTCAAGTTAGCGACTTGAGTCTCGGTGTGAATTTCTTCGTAGCGACTTGCTACAGTAATTTCTAGCGATTTGTAGTGTTAGTCGTAGCAACTTGAGCTTAGCGACTTGTCTATTTAGACAAGCCGACAAACAGTACAAGTTAGTGGATTCTCCACTACGGCTAGCGACTTGGTGGGGTTAGCGACTTGCTTTCATAATTACTAGCGACTTGTACTTATTGTTCTCAGCGACTTGACATTAGCGACTTGGATACTTAGAGAGTTGCTCTTTAGCGACTTGACTGTTTAGCGATTTGGTGCTTTATCGACTTGTGTCCAGCGACTTGGGTCTTAGCGACTTGATTCACAAAGAACTTGAGGTTTAGCGAGTTGCTACTTAGCGACTTAGTGCTTAGCGACTTGGTTCAAGGATTCTTAGCGACTTGGATTAATTTTTGTTTCTAATACAGTTTTCTCTTGATTTAGTAAAATCCCGTAAAAGAATCTATTTCCCGGTTTAATCATAGAGTTATGAAATCCCGTGAAATCTGTTAACATGTCTACCAACGTACCTACAATCATCTCCGCAGTTGCTGAGGATGTTCAAGCAGCTGGTTCAGATACTCGTCCACCCATGCTTGACAGAACTGACTACGACTCATGGGCTCAACGAATCAGATTGTACTGTCTTGGAAAGGAAAATGGAGTCAACATTCTCAAGTCAATTGATGAAGGACCTTATCAAATTGAGACAACTAGAGACATACTCGATACTGCTGCAGATGGAACAATGATCTTTGGACTGGACAGACCAAAGACATATGATGAACTCAGTGAGAAGGAGAAAAAGAGATTCGATGCTGATATTAGGGCTTCAAACATTATACTTCAAGGTCTTCCAAAAGATATCTACAAGCTTATCAATCACAACACTGAAGCCAAGGCGGTTTGGGATAATGTCAAGATGCTTCTCTCAGGGTCTGAACTAACCAAGGAAGACAGAGAATCACAACTCTATGATGAATTTGAGCACTTCAAGATGAAACCAGATGAGAGTGTTTATGAGTATTACGTGAGATTCCACAAGCTTGTGAATGATATGAGGAACATCAAAATGACTATGCCAAACATTCAGCTGAACTAAAAGTTTGTGAACAACATGAATCCCGAATGGCACAAATTTGTCACTGCTGTGAAGCTAACCAAAGGATTGAAGAATACAAACTATGAGCAACTGTATGCCTTCCTTCTTCAGAATGAGAGACATGCTATGCTTGAAAAAAGGATTCTTGAACAATTCAAAACCAACCAGGGAGAAACAAGTTCCTCAAATGATTTAACAGCCTTTTACACAAATGTTGGAATTACCACCAAAGCTTCTCAAGTCATACCCACGGGTAATGGTAATTACAAACTCATCCCTGATCCAGCATATAAGCCTCCATACCCAAACACATTCATGGAAAACTTCATCAATCAACTTTCTCTCATGGTCAGTCAAAACATGAATTCCACTCCACACACCAACAATAACCTCAGAACGGCATCCAATCCACACAATCAAGCTACTGTCAGAGATGGAAAGGTTATGGTGCAACCAGTTCAAGGAAGACAATATGAACAGGGAAGAGGTGGAGTAAGTGGAGGGTATGTGGCAAATCAGAATAGGGGAAGGAATGGAAATCAAGGACAAGCAAAGCCAATCAAATGCTACAACTGTGGTGGTGAGGGACATATTGCTAGGAACTGCACATCTCCAAAACGTCCACAAAATGTAGAATACTGTGAGACAAGATGTTGCTTGTGCAAGCTCAGGATAATGTAGCAACTTTGGATGAAGAAGAGCTGTTGTTTCTTGCTGAAGGAAATTAAAAACATATGATGCCGATGTTGATGAGCAGCCAATTCAGGAAATAGGTCACAATCATCAAAATGCCTTTCAAGTTGCCGACTGTGATGAATTTGACTCTGATGTCGATGATGAACCTACTGCCCAGACTATCTTCATGGCTAGCATCTCACCTATGGTCTCTCCAAAGGTCTCTTCATCACAACAGGCTCGTCCATCCAAAGAATCAATAATCTCAGAGGTATTAAAACTATACGATGAAGTTGATGAGCAAAAGATACATAACGAAGTACAATCAACTGAAATTATTGAATCAGATATTGAAAATATGGGGAATATCAATGTTGTCCCATATGATCAATATGTGAAGCAAAATGAAAGTGACATTGTACCAAGTGACGCATCTTCTGCAGTCAATGATGACTATATTTTTGATGAATACACTGCATGTGCCCCTGATGATTCAGTTATCTCTGAACTGAATGCCTATAAGGAACAAGTTGCTATTTATGAACAACGTGCTAAGTTTGAGTTAACCACCCGTGAGCAGGAAATGGATGACCAAATGCTTACAATTATTAGAAAAAGTAATTTTAGAGAAGAAGTGTTGAAACAAGAGTTAAACTCCTTACAAGAAAAGCTTTCTAAAACTGTTAAGCAAAAACAAGAACTTCAAGATAATGTTAAAATGCTTAAACAAGAATTTAATGCTAAGGAATCAAAACTTTTGAATGACTTTTCCAATCTAAAAACCTTAAAGAACAAGCTTGAAAATAAGTTGTACGTACAAGGGAATACCATTCAGACTGCTCACATAATCACTAACCATAGGGTCTTAAGCGATAAGCATAGTATTCCAATTATAAAGGAATCCAATCCTGAGTATGGTAAGAAAGCAAAAGAAGCACAGAAGGTAATCTATGATGGCAATGAGATCCTTAAGCCTAGGCAGAAACCTAGTTGCGTTGAGTGCACTGAGGAAGATAAGCAATTAGAAGATGTCACTAGAAAGAAATTGGATGAAAAACTTAAGAGCCCGTCTTGCATAGAAAACAAAATCAGTTATAAAACACCCAACTATGCTAAGGAAAATTGGATTACCTTTAACATGTTTAGACCCCAAACACAGCTGACCCCAGAACAAATTTTTTGGAAGAAAGACATGGATAAGCAAAAGGTGGAAATACTTGCTGAAACAAACCCTTCCCTTAGGAAAATGCCTATAGCGACTGTGTATCCTCCAAATACACCAATGCATTTAGTTCCTAGAACCATTGCCACTAATAGCAAGACCTTAATCAGCCATTATGTAGTTTACCAACTATTTGTTGATTTTGAGAAAACGTGTAAGAAGAGAATCACACCTACTGGGATAACTGAAGGGGAAAGGGGTTTTGAGCAAACTAAGGAGTGCTATTTAACTGAGGTCATGCCCTTCTTTACACTATTAGAAGGTCAATTTGAGAGTCTTCAAAAGGGGATAAACTCAGATATTAAAGAAATGAAAAAGGAATTTGATGCAATGATAGTTGAGGTCAATGATTATGAATGGCAACTCAAATATAATGAAATTGAAAGGAAGAATTTGCATATCTTAAATGAGAACTTCATCTCGCAATGTGTTGCTCAAGATGTGTTCTACACTGCTACTAATTGTTCCATTACTGCTTCTCAATTTCATGAATTATCTGTTGCTTTGTAAGTCTCCCATGATCGTGTCATTGAGCTTGAAATTAAAAACTCAAAACTAAATGAGAAAATTGAACAGGATGATCACGATAATTTGGTAAAACACTTTTCTAAATTGGAAGTTGAAAATTTTGATTTACAACTAAAATATCAACATCTCAAAGAAAATGTTAAAACCTCAAACATCAAGATATCCTCGGATGTTCCAGAGTTTGATGCAGTTTTTGAATTAAACAAACGTGATGAACAGATTCAAGCTCACCGTAACACGATCAGAAAGTTGAAAGCCCAAATTTCTCAATTAAAGGGTGAAAAGAACAATATGACTGGCTCCCAAATGCCTCCTCCTTTAGATTCTCAGAATTCTCAAAATTTTCATCTTCAAAACTTGGTTAATGCTTTACAAAAGGAAAATGAGAGTTTTCTAGATGAAAATGAAAAAGTTAAACTTCATTTCAATGAGTTATTTGAATCAATAAAGGTCACTCGCAACAAAAATAACGAAAAAATAGCTTTGTTGCAAAAGGAAATTGAGAATCTGAAGAGTCAGGTAAAAGGGAAAATGTCAATGACCAATGGGGAGAATGATGTATCAAAGGTGCATGCTTCTAATAAATATGCTTTGTCCGTGAAATATGTTCCTCCTCATCTTAGGAATAACAAACTTGCAATTCAAACATATTTCTCTTACCTTAAGGATTGTCTAGAATGTCTCCGTGAGATTGTTGAAGAGGATAAGTTAGAGAAACCACTTGATAATGCAATTGGGCATGCATGCTTATATGCCAAACTATCTCAAGAACTTCTAGAATGCTTAATCACAATAAGCTCTAAGTCCTTAGGTGAGAGAGTTAATCCTTTGATTCCTTGTTCTATGCCTAGTGCCAAGTATGACATCCATTCGATGCCCAATGTTATGAATGTGAACTTTAGTGTGCCTTCAAGTAGTTCAGATCCCAGCACTTTTAGTGTTAAGAAAGTGAACTTTAGTGCGCCTTCAAGTAGTTTAGATCCCAAAGACTTCTAAACCTGAAATGCAAAAAGTAGCAAAACCAACTAATGTTCTAATTCCCTCTACAGGAGTAAAAAATGACACCAAAGCGATCAGGTCAAAGCCTCAAGGCAACACAAGGAATGATAGAACCTTGCAAGCTAGGGATGTTCAGTGGAAGAAAGTAGAAGATCACCTTAGGGAGAATTTGAATAAAATGAATCGTGTTGATTCTAGTGTTAGCTCTAAGCGTATTGTAATTAATGCGAATTCTACTACTTTTGGTAAAACATGTAATGATGATTGCTTGGTTTCTGTTACTAATCTTGAATGTGGTATGAATGATTTAATTAATACTGTTAAATGCCCTGTTAAGACTGTTAATGTCAAAAATCAAGCTAAGAAGGCTAAAAGGCAAAGGTGAAAGAAGGTTAGAAAACAGTGGAAACCCACAGGAAGAAAATTTAGCAATGTAGGATATCAGTGGATACCTACTGGCCACAAAGTTAAGCTTAATGAAATGTACCCTAAATTAACTAAGATAATGACCATTAGGATGTGGATGCCTACAGGTAGAACTATTCCTTTAAGAAGTGAACATACTTTGAATATGTCTAATGTGCACACTAGTATTGCATCTATCCCTAATGATTCCATTGATTCTGCTTCTGATGTGGGTGTTCCAATCACTTTCACTAACCAAATGGAACCCATTCTTGCATGGGGATCCCAATTATCCAGTTATCCATTCTTGTTTGTGTTCAAATGCAGATCGTTCAAATAGTTCTGTGGTACCTGGACTCAGGCTGTTCCAAGCATATGACTGGAGACCGGTCGCGGCTCATGAACTTCGTAAGTAAATTCATCGGGACTGTTAGATTCGGGAATGATCATTTTGGTGCAATTATGGGTTATGGAGATTATGTTGTTGGTAAAAGTGTAATCTCCAGGGTATATTATGTGGAAGGTCTTGGTCATAACTTGTTTTCTGTTGGTTAATTCTGTGATTCCGATCTTAAAGTAGCTTTTAGAAAAAATACTTGTTTCGTTAGAGAACTTGATGGTGTGGAACTTCTCAGAGGAACTCGTGGTTCAAACCAATACACCATATCTATCGAAGATATGATGAAATCTTCACCCATCTGCCTGCTGTCAAAGGCTTCCAAAACTAAGTCATGGCTATGGCACCGTCGTCTCAATCACTTGAACTTTGGTACCATAAACAATCTTTCCAGAAAGGACTTAGTAAGAGGACTACCTATACTTAAGTATGAAAAGGATCATCTTTGTTCAGCATGTCAATTGGGAAAAAGCAAGAAGTATGCCCATAAACTCAAACCTACAAATTCAGTTATGGAAGTACTACATACTATTCACATGGATTTATGTGGACCCATGAGAGTGCAAACTATTAATGGAAAGAGATATGTGTTAGTTGTGGTTGATGACTACTCCCGATTCACTTGGGTTAAGTTTTTGAGAACAAAGGATGAAACTCCAGATGTCATCATTAAACTTATTAAACAACTTGAGATCCGACTCAACAAAACGGTTCAAATCGTCCGAACTGACAATGGAACTGAGTTTGTTAATAAAGAACTCAATGAATTTTATGAAAGTGTTGGAATCAGTCCTCAAAGAAGTGTTCCATGAACTCCTCAACAGAATGGTGTAGTTGAAAGATGAAATCGAACTCTTGTGGAAGCCGCAAGAACAATGCTGATATACTCAAAGGTTCCAATGTTTCTATGGGCTGAAGCTATTGCCACTGCATGCTACACTCACAATCGATCCCTAATTCACACATCTCATGGAAAGACTCCATATGAACTTGTCCACAATTGAAAACCTGATCTATCATACCTTCGTGTGTTTGGTGCTTTATGTTACCCAACTAATGACGGTCAAGATTTAGGTAAACTAAAAGCTAAAGCGGACATTGGAGTATTTGTAGGATATGCACCAAACAGAAAAGGATACCGAATCTACAACAAGAGAACCCGAAATATCATGGAAACAATTCACGTTACGTTCGATGAGCTGATCGGTCAAATGGCTCCTGGACAATCCAGTTCTGGACCTGCACTTCAAAACAGCCCCATTAGCTCTTCTCTTGTACCTAACTCCTCACCAGCAACACCATATGTACCCCCTTCAGAAGATGATTTAAAGAAATTGTTTGATCCTATGTTTGATGAACATTATGAGCCAATTGCTAATGATCTGTCAAATCCATCAACAGAGGCTGCTCATATCCCTGTCAACATAGATAATCCTTTAGTTTCTATGTCATTAAGTCAAGAAGCTCCTACTGCTGATCATTCAGTCTCATCATCAAATCCTCAATCATCAAGTGTACACAATGGAAATGTTGGTGCATTTACAGATAATGAAAATCCCTTTGCTGCTCCTGAAGATGTACCCTTTGAGAATATATTTGCTCCTGATCCATCATCAGAACCATCTTCATCAGGAGAAAACGACTCTGCTACTTCAGTTCCACAACAACAACCACATGAACACCTCAGAAAATGGACACAAGATCACCCATTGGACAACATCATTGGGAACCTATCTCGTCTTGTATCCACTCATAAACAACTTGCAACTAATGCCTTATGGTGCTTCTTCAACTCCGTACTCTCTAAGATCGAACCTAAAGATGTTAAAACTGCCATGAATGAAGACAGATGGTTCAATGCCATGCAAGAAGAAATTCATGAGTTTGATCGATTAGATGTATGGGAATTAGTACCTGCTCCAGACTGTGCCATGATCATTGCTCTCAAGTGGATCTTCAAGGTAAAGCTTAATGAGCATGGTGATGCTCTGAAAAATAAGGCTAGGTTAGTGGCTAAAGGATATCGTCAAGAAGAAGGTATTGACTTTGAGGAATCTTTTGCTCCTGTTGCACGTATCAAAGCTATCAAAATCTTCGTGGCTAATGCTGCTAGCAAGAACATGGTTGTCTATCATATGGATGTGAAAATCGCCTTTCTTAATGGAGATTTGAAAGAACTGGTTTACGTCAGCCAGCCAGAGGTTTTTGTGAATCCTGAGCATCCTACTCATGTCTATCTCTTGAAAAAGGCCCTTTACGGTTTGAAGCAAGCTCCTAGAGCATGGTATGATACGCTATCAAAGTTTCTTCTATCTACCTGGATTCAAAGAAAGGAGCATTGATCCGACATTGTTCACCAGAAAGTCAGGCAAACATTTAATCCATGTTCAAATCTATGTTGATGATATTATTTTTGCCTCGACTAACCCCAATGAATGTGACCGTGTTTCAAATGAAATTGGTTCCAAATTTCAAATGTCAATGATGGGACAAATGTCATTTTTCTTGGGATTACAAATTTCACAAAGTCCCGGAGGCATTTTTATAAAACAATCTAAATATGCAAATGAGATTTTAAAGAAATTTGGATTTGATTCTTGTGACACTGTCGACACTCCCATGATAGAACGTACTAAGCTGGATGAGGACCACTCAGGGATCATGGTAGATCAAACGAAATATCGTAGTATGATTGGATCCCCGATGTACCTCATGTACCAAGAGACCGCACATCTTGTTCGCTGTATGCATGTGTGCCAGATATCAGGCTAAGCCTACTAAAAAGAACATTGAAGCGGTTAAATGGGTCTTTCGGTATCTCCAAGGAACCATCAATATGGGACTATGGTACCCAAAGGACACCGGTATGTCACTAATAACCTATGCAGATGCTGATCATGCAGGATGTCAAGATACACGTCGAAGTATGTCTGGAGGTGCTCTGTTTTTGGGTGATAAGCTTGTGAGCTGGTCGTCAAAGAAACAAATGAGTACTTCTATATCCTCTACAGAGGCTGAATACATAGCCATGTCATCTTGTTGTGCTCAAATCCTATGGATGAGATCCCAATTATCTGACTATGGCTTTGAATTCAACAAAATCTCTCTGTATTGTGATAATAAAAGTGCTATTGCTCTCTCATGCAACAACGTTCAACATTCAAGAGCAAAGCACATCGACATTCGACATCATTTCATCTGGGAGCAAGTGGAAAACGGTGTGGTGGAACTCTATTTTGTGAAGTCAGAATAGCAGTTAGCAGACATCTTCACCAAAGCTCTTCCAAGAGAACGTTTTGAGTTTATTCTTCCACGACTTGGCTTGAAAAGCCTTCAACCAGAAACACTCAAACGTCTTCAGGAGGAAGACGAGGAGTAAAGGTTATTGACTCTATCTTTTCTTTGTATATATTTATTCAAAAATCAAAATACAAAACTATAAAACCAACAAAAAGCAAATAGAAAAATATAAAATTTTCAAAAAACCATAAAAATTTGAAAATTTTCAAAAAATATTGTCTTTTTGTCATGTTTTTCTCGATTCGATATATATCTACGGTCTTTATGCTGTCAGTCAAAGAGTGACACGGGTCTTTAGATGTTGTTCGAATGCACATATATCGCTTAAAAAAAGTTATGTTTGGGAGAAAATGAAACAATGGTTTATTGTCATTTTAGCCAGTAACCCGCTTTTCAAAGAAAGAAAAGAGCCATGCTTTATCTTAAACCTTCAAACCTCATGCTCTGATTCTAAAAACAAATGTTTGTCATTAAAAAGACAAATGTTTCCTTTCAAATATTTTTCCTTCAAATGATTCTTCTGAAAAATATTTGCTATCTACTGAAAACAAAATTGTTTTGAAAAACACTTCAGACTCTATTTTTGAAAATCATCAGAGCTTATCAGGTGTAAAAATCTTAATCCTTCAATCAACAACTTTCGTCATTGATTGAGGGGGTGAATGATTTTTCAATTAAATCAAAAAGTGTATTTTTCAAACAATCGGCACTCAAATGAGCAAGGTCTACTCTAAATGTTTTACAATAGTTTATACAATTGGTACAGGACCTTGGTTATTATTATGTTTTCAAAAAGGATACTCAAGCATGTTTAATCTTTGGAGTCTTATGTCTCAAACTTGATCCTTATCGGTTAAATGTTTTCATAAGCAAGTCACAGTTCTCCTCAAAAGCTTTCAAAATCAATTTAAATCTACAAAAATCACAAATCTCAAATGGTTTGAAAATTGTGATTGGGGGAGAATTTGTGATTTAAATTGGATTTAAACTGATAATTCGATAAATGGTTTCATAAGTGTCTAGCAAGTTTTCCTCCCCACATGTGACAAACGATTTCAAATTTTCCATGCACATGTTGAGGGGGAGCATCTACTTTAAACCTCAATTTATTGAAACGTGATTGAATTGTCTCTAAGTGCAGGTTCCTTCTAATATGTGCAAAGCTCTTTCAAACCTCGAGGCACATATTAAGGGGGAGCAAACTTTTGAAAACCTCATCCTTCCCCAATATGCTTTATCTACTTAAATTTATTGGGAAGTGATGATGATCATTTTAGAAAATGTTAATCAAAATGATTGGACCTTTCACTCTCAATCTAAAGATTTCAAAGATCTCTTGCCTCCATGTGCTAAACAATTTTGGAATTATATGCACATGTTGAGGGGGAGCATTTCTAAAATATCAAAACAATTAAGATACAAAATGCTTGGATGTCATATCACAAGTATCTTGATTGAGTTTCAAATGGTTTTCAATTGGTTTCAAGGCGGAAGAACTATACCAAAAGACCAGCCAAATTTACTTTATGCAAGGTGATATAAGTATGAAGAGGTTAGGTTTTAGTTCCCATGATCCGCCAGAACCAGAGGGATCTTCCCAGGGACAATCCACTAGATAGTGTAGAAGTCCTTAGGTATTATGAAAAAAGGATAAAAGTGAGATATGGGAAGAGTGCGGACTGAGAAAGAGCTAGTACTTGAATAAACCCAACAAGGTTCTAGTAATGAAGTCTCGGTAAGCACTGAAGGGGTTGAAGAATGAAAAAGAAATGAAATGAGAAAAGGATGAAAATAAATAGCCCTCCAATAATTCAACCTTAGGGCAGAAACCGGGTTCAATTCATATGCTACTGGTGGTTACTAAGGTAACACTGGTATTGACGACAAGACATCATGGACCCAGTGACGCACTGCACTTAACTTCCCAAGCTACTCAAGTTCCTCTTAAAAGGACTTGTTTAATCCTCACGGGGAACCTACATAATCTATTGAATTTCTCTTAGAGATTGTTGATATTGAAGAAGAAGACCCTCTCCCTAGTCTCCGATATAGGAAACCAAATGTGCACTAATTGAGTCTAGAGCCACGAGATCATCAATAAATCTCATTAGGACACACTATTCTTGAGGACTCACAGTTTCCCACAA
Organism: Chrysanthemum makinoi; assembly: GCA_910596185.1. Lineage (NCBI taxonomy): Eukaryota > Viridiplantae > Streptophyta > Magnoliopsida > Asterales > Asteraceae > Chrysanthemum > Chrysanthemum makinoi. Next base: position 281,560,042 of record OU343217.1, read on the forward strand.
TGTGGAATGTGAGAATATAGTTGGAGAGTCCTGCGCATTATCCTAGTGGTATTGCCAAGACTTGTTGTGTCATCTGGACTTCATCAACGGATCGATTCAAAATTGAGTCGTTCCTTGTCCAGGAAAATGGATTGACGGATACCTTTGAAAAACCAGTCAGTGTGCTCAAAAATCTTTTCATTAGCACGTCGACTGTGTATTATGTTTTCAAAATCAAAAGGGTATTTGTGATTGATAATTGGTTTTCCATAAAACCTTCGTTGTATTGCAAAAATCTTTATATTTAATACACGGTTGTTTTCAAATCATTTTCATCAATCAGTGAATCTCAATTCACTGGTTCACTCATTCCGTGTTGTCTTCTTTGAGACGTTCCGGTTTTAGAACGGCTAGAGCAGCTGCGAAACCATGTCAAGGAAATTCTTTGGAATTATACCTGATCACAGGCAGTACTTGTACTGATCAACGGGGAACCGTGGGCCGTGTACCTCAATTCAACAAAAGTGATCAAAGACACTCTTGTGCGCTTTATTGCTAACTATTTTATGCAGAACACCCGACGCTTGGTACCGATCGAATGGAGCGGTCAATCCATAGCCGCATGCTCACGCAACACATTCATCAATAAAGAAATCATGATAAGTGCATCAACGACTCTGATATTTTCACTCCATGCTTCTGCTACGCTGCTGTAAATATCATGAATCAACTAAAGCTTCCGCTACTCTGATGAAAAGAAATCATGATCCAGAATGTGAGCATGTCGGTCCGAAAATCACAACAACTCATAATGGCATACAACAATAAAGGATGAGTCAGAGATTTAATGTGGCTGATGATCTCAAAGCTGGCTCAAAATTCAGTATCACGTGGATCAGTTAAAGACCTCCACTTGGATTATCCAAACATGCAAATATGAAGAATCAAAGACTACGAGCTACAGAACAAAGAACATGAACAAGAATCCAAGAACAATCTCATTGTAATATCTGTTTGTATTCTATGTAATTTGAGGTGACCTCCCTTAGGGGGAGATTGTTAGGATTTAGTAAATCCAGTTATTAAAGTGTCGGTCACCTCAAGTATATGTAATCGTTAGAAAGCTCGTAGTCGTAGTTATTTAATGTTAAGTAGTATTTAGTTAAGTAATACCGTGGAGGACGGACGGGTCTTTACCCACTGTATGCCTGATCTACAGCCCGTAAGGTGGCGATTTGTGTAAGACTATAAATACTCTCTACCTCCCAAGGTAGAGAGTTGGAGCTCATAATAATACTTTCATATTCTCTCATTAAGTTCCCAAACCTCTAACTCTTTCTCTCTCTAGAAACCTTATATTGTACGCCTAAGTTGATCATGGTTTGATGTGTTTGTGAAATCCAATATGTTACAATATGTTACATATGGACTTATTTGGTCCTACATCTGTGAGCAGCTTGAATCTTAAGAAATATTGTCTTGTTGTAACTGATGATTTTAGCAGGTTTACATGGGTTTTCTTTCTTAGAACCAAGGATGAAACAACTGGCATCCTTAAGACTTTCATTGCAGAAGTAGAAAACCAATATGACATGAAAGTTAAAATTATCAGGTATGACAATGGGACAGAATTTAAAAATAGAGTTACGGATTATTTTTGCATAGATAAAGTTATTAAAAGAGAATTTAGTGTAGCTAGAACTCCTCAACAAAATGGTGTTGCTGAGAGGAGAAATAGGACACTAATATAGGCTGCTAGAACCATGTTGGCAGATTCAAAATTGCCAATCACTTTTTGGGCTGAAGCAGTTAACACTGCTTGTTATGTACAGAACAGGGCTTTAGTAATGAAAACAAAGAACAAGACACCTTATGAGTTATTTAGAGGTAGACCTCCTGTTCTAGACTTCATGAGACCATTTGGATGTCATGTTACTATTCTCAATACCATAGATTATCTGGGAAAATTTGAAGAGAAGTCTGATGAAGGGTATTTTTTTGGATATTCCATGGTTAGTAAAGCCTTCAAAGTATTCAACTTAAGAACCCAAAAGATTGAAGAGAATCTGCATGCAGAGTTCTGAGAAAACAAAGTTAATGTCAAAGGAACTGGCCCAGAAAGGCTGTTTGATCTTGATACTCTAACCCATACTATGAACTATGTACCTATACCTACAGGTACATCTACTTATGATTCTGCAGGTTCAGAAGAGTTTCTTGATGATGATGAACCAAGCAAGGATCAAGCAGATGATCAAGATGAATTCAGTTTGCCACTTTGGGACTATACAGATAATGATGATATTCCAAGGACTGGAGATGCTCAACCTTCTAATGATTTTGGAAAAGAAGGAGCTGGCAATATGCACACTACAGATCATGAAAACAGTGGAAATTCAGATTCCACTACTAGGCCAGAAGTTTCCACTGCAACACCAGAAGTGGAAAATACAACTCCAGTTACTGAGGACGCTCAAGCAAATGATGTTGAAATCTCAAATATGCCAACCGACTAATATAACTTCAGCAGAATCCAGCTATCCTTCAGCAGAATCCATCAGCATTAATTTCAAAGATAATTCATACTTCACATAATTTCCAACAATCCTCCCCTAAACTGGAATTTGACCAGGTTAAGTTCCAGTTTCTTGATAGATCTTCAACGCTTAAGAGGATTGTACTCGAACATCAGCAACAAAGAATCAAAATCAGAACATCTCGATGATGACAAAACATGAAAACTCCAGATCTTTGCAGCAACAAATGACAACAGGTACATCAAAACTTATTAGTTTCATACTATTCTCATCACATCCAGGTGTGTTAACTCCTGTGAGAGGTGAATCATTGAAAATAATGGATTTGATGTCTCTTTACAAATAGCCATCACTACGGAGTAGCCAAATGTTTAAGTTCGAAAACTATGGTACACTGATAACCATCTGATTTATTAGCAAATCAGCAACTATATAAACGGATTTGATTTGTCTTTACCTGTAGCCGTTTGCTCAGGACTAGTCAATTCGTAGAATTGGTGAACTGATAACCAAATATGGTAGTCCAATGCCTTTACCACAAGCCATATACAAGTGGGCTAGCCAATTCTTGGATTCCAAAAAGGAATAAACCATGGTGAATTGATGACCATACAACTCTCAGCAATTAAGCATGGGTAGGTGCCAACCCTATGATTTTGAGCAAACCATTACAGCTATCAACAGATTTGACGTGTCTTTACCAAAGTTGTACCCTTTGGACTAGCTAACTCTTTGACATACACAAGGCACATCTGGTGAGTCAATAACCAGGAAGAATATACAACAAACCTGCAATAAAAGTTAGACAAACAAAAATATAGTTTTTTTTTTTTTTTTTTTTAACTAAGAAATAAACAAACACAAGACAATTTTTTTTTTTTTTTTACCAACAAATAAAATAAAGAAAGAATAAAAAGAAACAAAACATGTAAAATATACCATCTAGCAGTAGCAAAAACCAAAGACAGTTGTAGTGTCAGCAGAAACACTAAGCCTCCCCTTAGGCGTATGAGGATCCAATAGCTGCAAAAATGGTTAACAAAAAAATACAACAATAAGCCTCCCCTTAGGCTTATGCCTCCCCTCAATCAATGCACCTGACAAGGACTATTGTTCTTGGGTACCCAGAATGAACCTTTTCTTTGAGTTTTCCAAGAATAACCTTTTGAGGGCTTAACACCAGTTGCCACTCTAACTCCACCATGTGTCATATTCATACGAGAGACATAAGGTGTATATGACTGAAAATATGAACTTTTAGGTCTATAGGGCATAAGTCTAGCATTACTGTTCCACCAACCAGTAGTAACTGGTGAAGAATATCCTCCACCAGAGGGAACTGGAGAAGGCCTATTAAGCCTCCAACGAAACAAATGCATACACCTTTGGCTTACCAGAGGAACTGGTTTACTCGCTCTCACATGTGCGCTTTGGGAACAAATGGAGGAATACTATCAACATTAGTCCATGTGGGTCTATAGGTCTTTTGGCCATAGGAAACACCCATCCTTTTCTCATGATAATCACAGTCTTTAATAAGACGGAGTTTACTACCACACACAAAACAAGATTTCTTCTTAACAGACTTATTCTTAACACAACTTTGTTTATTACATATAAACTTATCAGAAACAGAACTAGAAGCAAAATTGTGTTTAACAGAATAAGTAATTGGCTTTGTTTCGGGCTCATCATCAGCTACTTTAGACTTAACAACATCAACAACTTTGGACTTGGGTGTGGTCAAGGGTGTGTGCCTATATGGGTCAGACTTTTCACTTGAATCACATGAGGCATAGTCAGTGGACTTTAGGTCTGATGACTTGTCACTTTTAGAACAAGAGACAGAGTCATTAGCTTTGCTACTAAGGTCTGGCAAGGCACTTGACTTTTTGCCATATAAATGATGTGATCCATCAAAGTCAACTGTAATGGAAAGGTCAATAGGCATGTGTTCACCTCTAATAGGTCCAGGGACAGCATGTAGTTCACCTTCTTTGACATAATGAGCTAAACCCGCATGAGTAGTTTTACGCCCATCATGCCTAGCTTCTAATCCTACATACTTTTTAAACCCTAAACCTATAGAAGTATTTGGAGTTTGACTAGCATAGATGTGGCTAGCTAACTTGTTTCCATTAAACAACCATTCATTATGCCTAGCAATCTCTTCATCTAGTTTTTCTTTTAACACTAGATTTTCTGATGTTACATCTGCTCTTAACTTCTCAGACCTTTTTAACTCATTATTAGCACATTCAAGATCACTCTCTAATACCAGATAAATGGATATGTTGACTTATGAGCTTTGCAGGCACAAGTTAAAGACAGATATGAGTTCAAAAGAGTGACACAAGCCTGAACCAACAAGAAACTACCACTGCACTAGCCTATAACACGATAATGCGGCTAAACCAAACACCATCAAACACTAATAAGCAATTAAAACGAAAGTGAACTACTGATCCAACTTATACCAATGATCAAACTGAGTTTACTTGCTAAAATTAACACTAAATGAACAGACTTAAACCATTCTAAACCACAGATACAAGACAAGCATAAAATGCAAAATGGCTTGAAATTTGAAAATTTAGAAACTCACTCACATGTGTCCAATGTTGTTGCAGTGCTAAACCAAACCCAATCCTAAACTAACCTAATCTATTTTAACCCAAATCAGCCTCTGCTTCAACCCATTCCATATCCAAACTGCTTGAACCAAGATTGCAATGCACAGTTGACTTTCTTTGACCATTTCACAAGTTGTTTGAAATTTAAATGTAAGCTCATAAAAAGCTATGAGAAGCTTCAATAAACTTACTTGGGCTCGTAAATAAGCTACTAACAGATTGTTAATAAGACTTTGAAACTGAAAATTGTAACAGTGACCAATAAACTTAGAACTTGAATAAAACTTGGATTGATACTTAACAATACATTACAATGATAGTTTAACTTAAAAGTGATACAAAGAAACTGATATTACAACATTTTAACTAAATCTAAAACATTTATTTGAAAAACGACATTAAGGAAAATAAAAAAAACTAACTACTTTTTTTCTTCTCTTTCATCCTCCTCTTTTATACTCCAATATGATTCCACGTGTCCTTCTGACCAAATCCCATCAATAAAAATGGCCATTGGATGCTTTGGGCTCTTTTTAGCCATGGATGGATTTTGGCGGGAAAGAGATATTTGTCAGTTGGTTCCCATAGCTTGGACAGGGAAAGGGGCATTTAATGTGGCTTTGGAGGGTTGTGGTTGGAGGGGACAAAGTGTGGAGTAGGGTGAGCTAGAGTGGTGTTGGTGTTGGTTTTGCAGAAAAAGTGGAGGAGAAGGTGGTTTGGAGGGAAAACGAGGGGCGGGTGGTTTTATTTTAAACGTGGGTAGTTTTGGGTAAACGGGTTGGATGGGTTGGATAAAGGGATTGGACCGGGTTGGATATAAGGGATGTTGGGCTTATATTGGGTTTGGGTATTTATTTTGGGTTTGGTTTGGATATGGGATATAAGTTGGATCCAATTAGTAATTAAAGGACCTAAAGTGTACAATCCGAATTTCCAGGGACCAAAACTGTAATTTATGAAGTTATAGTCCAAGAGTCAAACTTGCAAATCTCAAATAAGTTAAGGACCATATTTGCCATTTTTAAAATTCCAAGGATCAAAACTGTAATTTCTCAAAACTTTTGGAATTATTCACCAAAGGACTAATTATGACAAGTTATGATTTTAAAAGGACCTTTGGTGATTTTTATTTTGAAACAAGTGCTCAGGGACTATTTCTGACAATTTTGAAACTTGGGGGACTGAAACTGCCAATTATGCAAACTTAGCTCATTTTTCATCCGATTTTAAACATTTTGCATCTGAAACATATAAAATGCAATTTTGAGATATTTCCAGTATTTTGATGCATTTCTGAGCATTTTTAAACGTTTTGCAGTTTAGATTGACCCAAAAATGATGAGTATTTACACACTCATCAGTAATGCTCTCAAAACTCTCTTTTTGAATTTTGCATTTTGATCCGTTATGCACAACTTGAAAAAAACAACCATATGCAAAATCGAAAGATTAGTTATTCCAGAATAACTTTGAAAGCATTTCTTATTTTCCTTGTTTAAGTAATAAAGCCCTGCATCAGGTTCTTCGTAATACTTAAGGTCTTGAAAGATGATACCATCTGGAACTCTTCAAAAATATGGATGATCTCCAGATAAAACTCTTCTACAACAATCTACAAAATACGGTTGATGAACAAAGGATGTGAAATAAGTCAACCCAATATATGATTGATAACACTCGTCAACTGTGATCTCATTCGGCATGTAGGCTTTTACGAAAATACTTTGAACATCTTTTATGATTTTTTCCTTCAGATTGGACTCTGTATTACTTTTGTAAATACAAAACATAAAATCTTTCCACTATTGATATCCTAAAAAAGGAAGACTGTGATGCGAAATTGTTTCTTTTGAATTGTAATCTAACATCAGTGAGTATCTTAAAGATCCATTCACTTGCTCAACATCGACTTTGCAAATTGTTTTATATCCATAATGTTTTCTGAATCTGCATAACTTCAAAACTTGCTCCATATTCCTTGAATCTAACGAAAGCTTAAAGTCCAACAAACATATCCTTTCTTCTTTCACTCTCTGTTGAATACTCATACCTTCTCCTTTTATGATTTTCCTAACTTTTGCTTTCGTTCCTTCTTCTTCATATTCATCTGGATGTTCTTCCATCCACTCCTCTGCATACTTTATCAATTTCTGTCTATGTATATTGATCTCATGAAGCAAAAGCTTTGTAATGTATCTACTTCTCAACACATCCATCTGAATTCGACGATTTGGGTCATTTTCTACTAAAAGACATGTTTCCCAATTTTCATCTTGAGCCTCATAAAGTTCCATATGAATCATCGCATATAAACCACAGTTAACTTTATCTTGGCTATTTCTCCATTTTAGTTGAATTATTTCAAAGACTTGAATCCAAAAAAAATAAATATTTGGATGGTTGTGATCAAGCAAATAGGATGATAAATGACTTTTCTCAAAAGAATAAAAATGAATGAGAACAACACAAAAAATATATTGAACAGGAAAAAATATAAAGAAAATAAAAATCAATTCTTACCACATAATCAAAAACGTGCTTGTATTTTGCATCATATGAAGCACCTGACTTACTGTTGTCTAAAATAACAGCACGACCATTCCTTATGTTGAAAACTATTACATAATAGTGCTCATATGCAAGGATTGGAAAAAAGACCTATTAAAAATAAAATTAAAATCAAATAAAAGATGAGTATTATTATGTTAATATTAATGATAGATTAGATTACCGGTTCAATTTTTTCCATTGACATAGCCTTTTTATCATTATCAAACTGATCTTCAACGTAGCTTTTAAACTTTAGACAATGGCCTTGATAATCTCTTTCATATTCCTTTAGATCTTCTGGCTATTAAAAAGAAAAACAAAATGCAAAAGTTACAAACAAAACATATTTGTGTATAATGAAAGAAAAATTAAGATAAAAAAATATATATTAACTTACAATCATCACTGTTTTGAAGTAATGTCTAAAAATTTTTAAATTATCCTTTGTTAAATTTTCTTCAAAATTGAGGATACTAACAAAGTTATCAATAACTTCGCGCTCAATCTCTGTTTCAGAAGCAAGATGCTTGATGTGAATTCTTAAAACTGCTTTTGCTTTCCCATAACTGAAAATCTCCTCCCTGTATAGGAACATATAGAAATTATATGGTAGCATATAAAAATTACATGTAAAAATTAAAAAATAAAATCTTTAGTTTTTACAAGTATAGTTTTAAGAACTTACATAACATCTTTCTCTGTATCGGATAGAATCATTTTCGGGAATAGTTTTTCAACCTGTGATTTGAATTCCGTTGTAGTCTCAACTCTTTTGTTCAAATATGGAGATTCAAAAAGGATGCATGAATTTTTTCTTCGTTTTAGCTTCTCTTCATTTCCTTTGATATTCAAATCATGTTTTTGAAAAACCTGAAAAGGGTATTAAAGTGCACTTATATCAGATATTATTTTTTACTACTATTTACTAATAAAATAAAAAAATTAATTAATTAGATACGAAATTGTACCTGAATGGCAAGATTATCGGTTTGATTTCTCTCAAGATCAATAATGTAATCTTCCATACTAACATCAAGAGAAACAAAGCATTACAAAGTTTTTCATCAAAAGTAGAACTCGTAAATATTTACTTCGAAGATGAAGTGTCTTTAGGTACTTGAAGATTGCTTGGGTTTGTGTGAGAGATTGTCGACAAGTGTAATTGTCACTTTTGATATTTAGACGCTCCTCTTCACCTTGATACACTTCAAAACATCATCACCGTGAATCTTCCATTCTTATCAAAATCATCATCTCCGTGATCTAACATCTCATCATCTTCACGTTTCTGTTCTTCAATTGGTTGTTCTTCCTGAAGGGTACATTTGGTGGTGTCACTCGTGCCCTTACCAAGTTGATTAACCGGATTGCTTTGGGCTTGCGTGACATCAAGAGATTCTTTTGGGAGTACGTCACCACTGCTAGAACCCACTAGCCCGTCAGGTTGATTACCTGCAAAGTCAGCTTTATTTTGATCTTCTTTCTCAAGAGTTTTCTTCACTTTGACATACTTGTTGCTTTCATCAAAAGATTCATAAGCATCAATGCCTTCTTCTAACTCTGTGATAGTTGCGCTTTTCTCTTTCTCGTTGTCTTTGTGATCATCAACTTCTTTCAAATGTTTGTTTCAAATTTCACTTTCTTCTTTACTTCCTTTGTCTTCTAACTCTAACTTTCTGTCGGCACCTTCATCCTCACGCAAACATGCTTCATCACCAGTAGAAAAAACATCATTATGAACATTTTCTTTAGCAACATTATTTTCTTTGACAAGCCCTTCATCTTCTTTAGCACGGCTTTCAACTGGTATGTGTGACATTTCTTCATATGCTTTTGTGTTTGCATCATCCATTTCTGTATCATCCAAATCTTGAACTTCTTCTGAAGCTGCAGTACTCTCAGCACATGCAGCAGAGACTTTCTTTAACCACTTTATCAGATACTACAAAGACATCTTTTTTAGTTTCTACACAATCACCGTCTATAGAAACTGGAGCCAATTCCATGTTATCATTATTTCCTTTGTCAAACCCTTCATCTATCTGCATCTCAGTTTCTAAGCAATCACTGTGTAGAGAAACTGCAGCCAATTCGATGTTAACATTATTTTCTTTGACAAGCCCTTCATCTTCTATAGCAAGGCTTTCAACTGGTATGTGTGACATTTCTTCATATGCTTTTGTGCTTGCATCATCCATTTCTGTATCAACCAAATCTTGAATTTCTTCTGAAGCTGCAGCAGTAGGAACATCAAGAGTTGGGACATCACCAATAGAAACATCAACACTAGCAACATTTTCTTCAGCAGTAGTCTCAGCACATGCAACAACACTTTCTTTAACCACTTTATCAGATACTACATAGACATCTTCCTTAGTTTCTACGCAATCACTGTTTATAGAAACTGGAGCCAATTCCATGTTATCATTATTTGCTTTGTCAAACCCTTCATCTATCTGCATGTCAGACCTAACAGAGTCTTCAGGTTTCTCAATCTCATCTACTACTAAGACATCTTTATTAGTTTTTAAGCAATCACTGTGTAGAGAAACTGCAACCAAATAGATGTTAACATTATTTTCTCTGTCAAGCCCTTCATATTCTTTAGCACGCCTTTCAAATGGTATGTGTGACAATTCTTCATATGCTTTTGTGCTTGGATCATCCATTTCTGTATCAGCCAAATCTTGAACTTCTTCTGAAGCTACAGCAGTAGGAACATCAAGAGTAGGGGCATCACCAATAGAAACATCAGCACTAGCAACATTTCCTTCAGCCGAACTCTCAGCACATGCAGCAACACTTTCTTTAACCAATCTATCACTGTCTATAGAAACTGTAGCAAAATCCATTATATCATTATTTCCTTTGTCAAAACCTTCATCTATCTGCATGTCAGACCTAACAGAGTCTTTAGGTTTCTCAATCTTATCTACTACTAAGACATCTTTCTTAGTTTCTAAGCACTCACTCTCTAGAAAAACTGTAGCCAATTCCGTGTCAGACATAACAGAGTCTTCGGGTTTCTTGATATCAACTGAATTCCTTTTAAGATTACTTCTATTCTCTGTTTCATCTTCTTTAGCTGTCCCTTCAACAGTAAGCAGTACCTTGTGTGTGTAATAATCAACTTCTTTCAAATTTTTCTTTGAAATGTCACTTTGTTTCATATCAGCAGAACATGTGCTATCATTCATTTTATCAACTTCTGTATGAGCAAAATCTTGAACTTCTTCATAAGTTGCATCAGTAGGAACATCAGCAGTAGGAAGATCAACACAAAGAACATTTTTGACAAACACGATCTCAACTGAATTGCTTTTAACATTACTTAAATTCTCTGTTTCATCTTCTTTAGGACGCCCTTCAACTGGTATCTGTGAAATGTTTTTACCATCTTCATCTTCTTCCGAAGGAGTAAGCAATTCATTGGGTGTGTAATCATCTTCATTTTCTTTCGAATCTTGTTTGGCAGCTTCCTCCGGCAAACTTGTTTCATCAGCAATAGAAAGATCCGCATTAGGAGCATTTTCTTCAACAAAACTTTCTTCAACAACCTTTAAAGGTTCTACCACTTCACGTTAAATCATTTGAATATTACTTGTATTCTCTGATTCATCATGGATGTTATCATTAATTTCTTTGGCACGTCTTTCATCTGGTATTTCGCTTCTTCAAAGAAATCCCACGCTAACTACACCTTCACTTCTCTCAGATTGTTTCATCTTTTCCAATTAAAAGCGACAAAAGTACTTTCTTAAGATTAACAACTTCTTCATCTTTTGAAAGAATATCATCATGCAATGAGAAATGTGATATACATCTTTTCAGATCAGAAATAACTTCCTGAAAAATTAAGAAATTAACAAAATTAGTTATTCATTTCTTAAGAAAAAAGTTATGTAATAAGTTTCTTATTAAAATATGTATGTCAAGTATAGCCGATCCGACCTGCTTTTGCTTTGAAGTTTCAAAGTTGCTAATCTGAATCTCATCATGCTGCTTTAAAGTAATAGTATAAGATATTTCAGTTTGGAATAAATTAACATAAGAAAAAATTAAAGTTCTTGAACAATTTAATACCTCTTGAACATCAACATGATTCAAGTTGTTATCTTCTGATAATTCAGTCGCATGAACATCGTTGACTTCGTTTATAAAATTTGAACTTTTTAAAGGTTGAACGGGTATTCGTGTTAAAAAATATATTATTATTAAATGAATAAATGAATATATTATTATAAATGAATGAATACCTCATTTCGAAAATCAAAATTGAAGTAGTTGTCATCATCATAAACCAAGGGTCATTTGCAAGATCCAACAAAGATGAACTCCCAAAATTCTCAATCCTCATTGCAATATGATTATTTAGAAAATGGTTTTCTTCAGATAATGATGAATTATCATTATCACTTTTAGCTTGTATAGGTTTTGAAGTTTCACAAATTTCGTTCTGATAAAAAGAAGAAAAAGAGTTATAACAATAAAATATTATGTCTTTTAAAAAACAGTATAATCAAACTTTTAAGATTACCTGTTGCACTTCAGAATTCAAATGTTGACATTGATTTTCTGACACTCTTTCATTCTCTAATAGTAAAACATCACTAGATTCAAATATTGGTTGATCAATTTCGTCATTAACTTCCTCATCAAGAAAACCCATCATCTTCAAAAACTCTAAATTTTTTAAGTCTTATATGTTCACAATCCACTTTCCTCAAGAATTATGTTGAGCAATACTGTATGACATCTTCATTCAATTTCGTTCTTTTAAACAGCCATCTAATATACAGCAACTGTGAAAAAAATAATTCAAATATTTGTTAAAAATAAAACCAAAATATATAAAATAAAAAAAATAATAATAAAAATACAAACATACCATAAGAAATGTTATTGGACCACAATACTGTTTATTTGCAGAATTCGTATCAAGATTAGGTGGATTGAGATCTAGAGATTCCATCATTAGACCACACCAATCAACTCCGATAATGTTATTATAATGATCAAAAAGTGATGGTAGAAATCTCATGTTTGATTCTCCTCCCGCACTTGAACAAATCATTGTCGTGACCAACAAAATAATGAAATTTAACTTGAAAACATCAATAATCGTATCGCTTGCCGAATGAAGTCCTTGAGGTTTTAGAAAAGATCTTTTGTCAGTTTCCACAATAAGTTTTCCATCTTCGTTAACATATTGTTTCCAAAAAGATTGAAGATTGAACTTCAATTTCTTGTAATTTAATCTTTTTACAAAATTAATTCTTAAATCTCCTTTTGGAAATCCTAAAAACTCATGCACCAAGTCTCTTGTGATCTTTATTTCTTCTCCTTTAAAAACCAACGATTTTTCTTTTTCATTGTAGCAACTTACGATTTTCCAAGCTAGGTTTGATGGTCTAAGAGAAATATTAAGATTTAAAATCTTTTTAAAACCCAATTCTGCTACAAAATCTTTGCGACAAGGAATTTTTGATATGTGCTTTCATGCCTCATAGAAATTGAGAGGAGCGCTTCTTGTTCTGAGATTTGTTGGTTGGATGTATTCTTCTGTAGTCAAGTAAACTTTACCCTTCTTTGTGAATGGTTTCTTTTCTTTACAAACAATTTCTTTCATCACAAATTTATTAGATGAAGTAGCCGTTTTTAATGCTCCTGAAAAATTAAATGTAGTTTGATTAATTTTAAAAATAAATAAACGAGTTTGCAACTGATTTTCTTATTAAACATGTGAGTATTTAATAAGGAAATCATTTTCAATTTAAAATAAAAAAAATACAAAAGGAATGAAACATACTCTTCTTGGTTGATTTCTTGTATTTGACAACAGAGAGATCCTTTTCTATATCTTCAGAAAAAACAAACTCGTCTTCTTCATCATGTTCTTCTGAATTAGAATTAAAAAAAAAATCAATTATGCGATGCGTAGATTGATAGGTTCAAAGCTAATATACTTTTATCATCTTCTAAAGCACTAGTTGTAAAATTATTATCTATGTAAAACTAAGTGTAAAAAACTAAGCTTACTAACACTTGTAAACATACACAATGCGTTCTATTCCAAATTAAACAACAAATATTCATTTTGCAGTGTACTGTGATATTAATTAAACGTCATGAACTGAATCTACAAGCACAATTACAAAAATAAATATACAGACCATTTGCTAGATATCCAATTACACCTTCAACTAAAAATAGAAAGTAAATCACACACAGAATATAGATAAAAATCTTCTGGTGTAGTTTGGAGGAATATGTCTGTTTTATAGTGGGGGGAAGGACGCTGAGATTCCTGTGTTTTAGAGCTAGCTTTGGTGCAGGATTGGCCACTAGGGAAGATATGTGGGTGATTCAGTTTTGGACACATTGGCCAACCGAGAGTACATGACTCAAGGAATACGTAAATTAAAACTCAAAGAAGCTTTAAGGAGCTTGTTAGAAGCTTGTGAAATAGCTACTCTAAGCTATTTAAAAATTTAAGCTATTTAAGGAGCTTCTTAGAAGCTGGTGCAGGGTAAAAATTTCTATTCGAAATTAAAATAAGCTATAAGGAGCTTATCTAAACTTATAAGCTATAATGCGTTCTATTCGAAATTAAACAACAAATATTCATTTTTGCAAAGCAGTAATCGTGATATTAATTAAACGTCATGAACTGAATCTACGAGCACAGTTACAAAACTAAAATATACGGATCATTTGCTAGATATCCAATTACTCCTTCAACTAATAATAGAAAGTAAACTATAGATGCTCAGGGGATACGGTTCAGATTGGGTGGAGTTTGGAGGAATATGTCTGTTATATAGTGGGGTTATATTCTGAGAGGGACGCTGAGATTCCTGTTTAGAGCTAGCTTTGGTGCAGGATTGGCCACTAGGGAAGATATGTGGGTGATTCAGTTTTGGAACACATTGGCCAACCGAGAGTACATGACTGCGAATACCTAAATTAAAACTCAAAGAAGCTTTAAGGAGCTTCTTAGAAGCTTGTGAAATAGCTACTCTGTAGAGAAGCCTGCTGGTGCATGGAAACAATTTCCCAGCAGCCTTACTTTAAGCTAGTTAAAAAGCTTTGAAAGAAAATTCTTAAAAATAAAACAAAAATACTAGATTAAAGACTATCTTACAGAGTCTAGAATCCCAAAGTTTTAGCAAATTTGGACTTAAAATGAAGAAATTATAAATATATAAATAACGCTACTTCAAAACTGTTTTAATTTTTTTTGACTTTTTTGAAAACTTGCAAACTTGACTTTAGTGAACTTTAATTCAATCTAAATGGCTGAAAATGAAGTTTTAAGCTAAAACAAGGCCAAATGAATCTATTTTAACTACTTATGCAACTAAATTTATTAGTGTGCAACTACATCTAACTGTTATAATGCAAAAATTATTGACGAATCCTAATTTTCACTTTTAAAAGAAATAAACTATGGATATAATGCAACTTCTGACTATATAGTAACCAAGAATAAACTATCTAAACCAATATCACTTACTCAAACACCCTAGAACACATAATCATGAACATAACCAAACACTCCTTTATGATGAAAGTGACTGAGACAAACTGTTTATCTTCTAAATCAAATTAAGCAACTTCTAATGAGCTAATTAAAATTCACTAGAACTGATTGAAAACTTAATCAAAGCTTAAAAATCAGCTATAAGGAGCTTATCTAAACTTATAAGACATAATTTGAGTATATTTTGATTTTTACTTGTATTGATATAACAAATAGATGGAAATCAAATCTAATCAATCTTACTAACACTTGTAAACATACACAACGCGTTCTATTCCAAATTAAACAACAAATATTCATTTTGCAGTGTACTGTGATATTAATTAAATGTCATGAACTGAATCTACAAGCAAAGTTACAAAACTAAAAATATACGGATCATTTGCTAGATATCCAATTAGTCCTTCAACTAAAAATAGAAAGTAAATCACACATAATATAGATAAAATTTTCTAGCTATTTAAGTCAACTATAATTCAAATAAAAATCATTAACATACCTTCAACTGCATAGTTTACCTTCTTCTTTTTCCGTCTATCTTCCTTGCATAAATATTGTGGTTCACCTAATATATAATAAGAATTTTTTAATTAAAATCGAAAATAAGTATATAATTATTTATAAAAAATATAAATGATAACCTTCAGTAAGACGCTCTATACTCGTTTTACGTTTCTTATTCTTCTGTACATCCAAAGTTACATCTAAAAAAAAAAACATTATTAACATACAGATTTTTTTAATATCACAGTTAATAATGATCGATTTAGAATATTAATATCAAACTCTTAAGACTAACAGAAAAATAAAACTAACCACCAGTTTTATTTTTATTAGAACCGGAATAAAAGATTTTAACTGAAAAAATAATAATAAAAAATATTAGAATAAACATTATAAGAACTTAAACTAAAATTATAACAAAACACTAGATGATTCGTACATTTTTAATTCCTTTATTTTCTGAAGTATTCTGAATATGTAGTGGATGATCCATTGAATGCAATTTGATTTTTTCTGGAAATTTTAGTTTTATGAAGGTATCAGAGTATGTTTGATATTCTAGAAGAGAAGTTACTGTGATATTGGATCATGTTTTTGGGCGTTATAACATTTGGGTCTAAAAAAACATTTGGGTCTAAAAAAAGAGAAATTGGGCTTCTAACAAAATGGACTATTACTCAGGGCTTTAAGCAAAAAGATGGATACCACTATTGACTTTTGTATAAAAAAGAGGCCCGTTGTTTAAATAATTTTAATATAAGACATTAGATATTAAAAATATAATTTTAATTTTTAACGTTTATTCTGAAAATAGTTTTTAGTATGAAATTCAATTGTTAAAAAAACTAAAAAAATTCAATGCAAAAACAAAATTATTGTGTATTCAATACTTTAATTTGTTAATAATTGGTCATATATAACAAAAAAGTTGATAATGGTGAGAACAGGGAAAAATTGACTACAACCTAACCAAATTACTCAAAATTTGTCAATTTTCCGTTCATATTAGGTTTGATTTCTGATGCAAAAGTTAGAAGACAAGAATCCTTACAAGCAACAATATGATGAAAAAGCAAAACACAACCACAAGACTTTTGATGTCAAAACCGAAATATCAAGTATGTTAAATTATGTATGCCATGTTTTTCATAACCTATTTGACAATATGAATGTATGTTCACTACTAAATATGCACACAAACGATACTAACTAACTAGAATTAACGAATACCATAAGAAATTTTAATTACTACTAGACCATGGTTGTTACAACGATGCCATTCTTCCAAAACACCATAACGAAGCTTCCAAAACCACATAAAATAAAACATCTACTATATAGATAATTACAGCCATATAAAAACGCTACCCACATTAGATCCTATCAACAGAAACCACAATACATAAAAAAGAAAATAACAAAAGCATCCACCTACTTTCACATAAAATTCTCTAAAGCTTGTGATACTTGAACCACAACAAACAAATTGCGAACACATGCTTGTTTTTTGACAACATTAGCAACCAATCCAAAAAAGTTCTCCTAAATCTTCGTTTTGCAACTCTAAAAGTGTAAATCCCCTTTTTATCATGTATACCTTATCACTATATCAAGCAAACCCAACACAAACACGTATAACACAAACAGTTATGTTATGCGTAGAGAAAGATTAAGAGAAGAACTTGGTGACTTGAATATGTTAGGCGTATGTGTTAGAGAGATAAAGGAAAGAAGATGAAACAATGAGATGTTATATTGCTTCAAGGAAAACACACACACACACACACACTCAAGCACACCCCTCAAATGACCATTTGAGGGGTATTTATAGTACAAGACACATGTTGCCCTAAAGGCTTTCCATGGGCTTGGCTTGGGCTTCGTATGGATTGGACATGGGTTGGATTAGATAAAAGGCAAGCTTAACTAAACTAATACCCATTTAGCTTAGTCTAATCCACGAGCCCGTTGACTATTCTATCACGATATCTAACACACATTACAAAGTTCCTAAATGTGAATGACCATCACTTCTAATAAAACTATTAAGGCTAACAATCTCCCCTTAAGGGGTGGTCATTCAAATGATGCTCCACTTGATTAGGTCTTTACTTTTCTCGAGCTTGAACTCTGTGTGTAGATATAGAATAGTCTTGAATTTCGTTCCTTCATGCTTTGTGATCAG
Source organism: Chrysanthemum makinoi (assembly GCA_910596185.1). Taxonomy (NCBI): domain Eukaryota; kingdom Viridiplantae; phylum Streptophyta; class Magnoliopsida; order Asterales; family Asteraceae; genus Chrysanthemum; species Chrysanthemum makinoi. The sequence goes on from OU343217.1 coordinate 281,577,973, forward strand.
ATAATGTGATTGTCTGCCGTTGTCAACTTCGTTGGTTAGGTGTCTCCACGCCTTTCTCCACCATGCTCACACTTCTATTTGACTTTTAATTACCAATTATGTAGTTCTCGAGTCTTTATACTTTGTAGATTCTTTGATATTGACGAAGAATCATCTTTGACTTTGAGTAGCCTTTGATTGATGAGAACTTTCATGTGTAGTTGGCATGAGCATGTGAAGAATCTGCACGATCAATCCGCTCCGGAGCTTCCATAAGAAGAAAACATAAAACAAGTTAGTAATAAGCGGATTCCGGCACTTATAAGTTTGAATTTCGAGGGTGTTAACAAAGATAGTGTGAAAACACGTCTCTAATTCTCACAAGGCCGTTCTTGAACTGGAGCCCCACAAGTGAGATAACGCGATATACCGAAGTACATCTACAGTTTAGATAGTCACCGAGGTACACGGCATCACCCCACAACCGTAGACCGCTTTGAGACACACTAAGTGTAATCCACGGGAGTTATCGAAGTGACCGCCGTGTCGCTTGATGTTGACCCGGCGAGTTTCCATTCAATCATGAAGATCACCGATGTGAAACTTCTCATAAATGTTCTAGCAGATTGCTAAGATCTGCGTAGGACTCTATACTATATCACTTGTGTTCTTATAGATGAACAGAAAGCGATGTCATGTCAAGTGTTCCTATGAGATCTTTTGATGAATCTCACGGCTCTAGACTCAATAAGTGCATTTTGGTTTTCCCGGCGGAGACTAGGAGAGGTCTCCTTCTTCAATATCAACGATCTCTAAGAGAAAGTCGATAGATTATGTAGGGTTCCCCGTGAGAATGAAACAAATCCCTTTTGAGAGGAATTGAGTGGCTAGAAGGTTTAGTGCAGTCGGCCACCGGGTCCATGACGTCTTTGTCTTCAATACCATGTCATCTAGTGACAACCAAGAGTGCATGAATTGAACCGGTTTCCGCCTAAGGTTGATTATGGAGGGCTATTTCTTTTCACCCTTTCATTACATTTCTTTTTAATTCTTCAACCCTTCTTTCTCCTTTCTCACATTACTCCTTTTTTCAATCATTCCTAAGGACTTCTAGTACTAACCTATTGGTGATGTCCTTGGGTAGATCCCTCCCGCTCGTAATCATAGGGACGGATTTCCTATCCTTAGACACCTTATAACTCCATGTCGCCCTATTGTTGCCATAAAACCTTTTCTTGAAAATCTCTCAGAGTGTTTATGATTGAAAACATGTTTGAGACACTACGAAGTTTTATATTTTCATAAACACTCCCCCTTCACATGTGCTTATAAGTTTTGATAGAAATCTGCACATAGAGGGTAGAGTTCGCACTTTTTGAATTGATATGCTCATGATAGACACTTCCCCACGAGACACGGTTACGTTGCATAGTTAGAGAGTTCCATTGTCAGTTTTTAGGTGACAACTGGCTCAAATAACTAACTTGAAGTTGTAAACTCTCCTTGAAAAGGAGGTTAGACCCATGTAAGTTCATATCTATCATAAGTTTCTCGAAATGGTACATTGATTACTCGTCAATTCATTGGTTCCGACTGAGTCGAGCTCTTTTGAGATTCAAACAACAATCATTAAACATTTAGATCACATTTTAATCACGTTTCTCCCCCTCAAAAATAGCATATCTATGATGTTTTTGAAACAAAATGATTAAAATATATGTTTTTCGAAAAACATTTGGAGAGAAACTGATTTAGCATGAATTTTGGAACAATTTTACTTTAATACTCCCCCTTAAAGAAAGCATATTTTTCATACAGAAAATTTAGAATCAATTAAGGTTGTAGAGGGAGTTATCTTGTTTTTGAATCAATGGTACGCAAGATGAAGATTTTAAAAATATTTTGAAGATATTTATAGAAAAATTATCTTCATTTGTTTTAGGATAAGTGCTCGATATTTATGAAAATCGATTTTGCACAAAGACTTTCCTTTCTTTAAAGATCGGGTTACAGTCTGAGGTAAGTGCAAGCCATTATGTTTTTAGGAAAAGTGCTTTGAAAAATATTTAAAACCTTTGATTTTGATAAGCACTTTCCTTTCTTTGAAGCGCGGGTTCTGAAATGATGTGTCCAGAAGCCATTAATTTGAAGTCCGGGTTTCGTACTGAAGTATACGAAAGCCATCTTATGAAGAAATTTGAGAAACGACATGTTTTGGAAAACATTTAAAGAACTCTCGCTCAAGCATCTGTACATACCTGTATCATTGTTGAATGACATTTCTAGAAACGCATTTGAATATCGATTATACGAGAGACATGTCGTAAGAGGAATATTTTTGGATTTTTGGTTTTGTATTGTTTTTGTATTTTTGAAAGATTTTCTATTTTTGTATTTTGCTTTTGTTGGTTTTTCAAATTTTGTATTTTGTTTTTCAAAAATATTTACAGCGAAGCTTTGAAGAAAGGAGATTAAGTCTTGTCATGTAAAAGTGGATTTAAGAGTGGAATTAGAAAAGGATTTCCACATGCGAAATTGGCATAAAGTTCTTCTTTACCACATGTGACGTATGAACCTTCAACACTTTTACAAGAACCTGCATCCACAGAAGAAGAATTTTCACAAATAACAAATAAGTAGAAGTAGATGTTTCCTCACGGTGAGGGTGATCACTATCAACGGTTGTAGTGGTTTCTACTTCCTTATCATGATGATTGACACTATTATCTGTGTTGGTGCAAGTATAAAAATCTTTCCGTGGGAACTCAAAGCTAAGACCGACTTGGTTGAAAACTTTTCCCGTGGGTTTCCACCTAAGGTAAGATCTAGGAGTTGTTTTCTTTATCGATGCGGAAGACTCATTTTTGGAAAACTACGTCCCCTGGCTTATCTTCCTATTAGGTGTCTTTTTGTTTGTCTTTTTATCAACGGGCTTGTTTCTATTTGGTGTCTTAGTGGATTGTGCCTTGGCACGAGAATTATCTTTCTTGAGATATTGTAATGCACATGCATCATGATTAGGAAAAACACATTTTTACATGTAGTACATAAATTCAATATTATTGTTTAAAATGCTAGCTTTCACTTTGTCACTACAGTCTTGTGGACATTGATTCTTTTCAAAAGACTTAGAATTCTAGTGTTGTTTTCTAAGGGCATAGCATTTTCTTTTGTGCAACTACTCTTAGATGCAAGCCAATCCCTAGTCTTGTGTAGAGAGTTCCTAGGTAATGGTTTACTACTACTAGGTTGCCTTGAAATCTTGTAGAATTCATCACCCTAGATGTTGCACCTAGAATTCCGTCTTTTCGAATCTGTGCCTTTTTCCTAGCTTCTTCTAGATAGTGATTGTTGACCATGTCGTTAGAAACAACAGATTCTTTAACTGGATTTTTGGTCACATTCCGTTTACTAGTCCTAGAGATGCCATGTGTAATCAATTTTGGTGTTTCAGCAACTGCTTTTCCTCTTTCAAAACTTTTGATAATTCTCTTTTTAATATGCAAAGTCTGTGGAGTGACTGTTTTTGACAAATCATTTTTCTCATTGACATTTGGAGCAAACTGAGAAATAGACATTTTTGGTTTAAAAACCGGTTTGGGAACATTTGTTTTCTCCTCAGTCAATGGTTTTGCAAACTTAGTATCCATAGCCTTTCCTTTTTGACTTCCCAGCTGAGCTCTCAAAAGATCATTTTGCTCTTTTATGTCCTTGTAGGCACGCTCATACGAAAATTTGTTATACTTGCATTCCTCAGATTTTCGATCAAGTTGTTTAAAATAGGACCACGCTTTTCAAGTTTTTCAAGAGCTTTTTCATATTTTGAAACAATTGAGGTCTCAGACCGAGTCTTTCATGATCTTCAACGTAATATGTTTGCAAAATAATGGACATAATATCAAGAGTCGAACATCTTCGAAGAGAGAATCATTTAAATTTTCCAAAACTTTGATGTGTTCAACACTTTCATTAGCTTGCTTTACTAGAGATTTATGGTCCTTGACAAAGTCAGCTGTTTCTTTCAAAAGGCTTGTTCAAAATGAATTACCCTTGAGTTGATGTTATTCAATTGAGGGGCAATTTGAGTTTCAAAAAACTTTTTCTGTTCATTATCAAAAGTATTAAACCAGATATTTGTTGTAATATTGGTTTTAGTCTTCACTGTCTCTTGAAGATCCGCAATTCTAGTTTTCACATTTTCCAAAATACTTCTCGCATTACTTGTGTTAAAAGGATTGTTTGAAGACATTTGTTCAATGTTCGAAAGAGATTTTGAGACAACAACTGGTTTTGAAACTGGTTTTGAAACTGGTGTTGACTCTTTGTTTGAAACATTTGGAGTGATGGAGAATTTTGACTTATCTTTTTGATCAACAAAAGGGATTCCATTAATTTTGTTCCATTTGTTATAATCAATAGGTTTGATTTCCGGACTTTTTTGTTTCATTTTTTCTCTACTGTCCTTGGATAGTTCTAACGTTTCATGAGAATCACGAACAATAATGGGTTCATGCAAAGCATTTCCATTATTTAACACATTCTGATGTTTCTGAGATTTCTGAGCTTTCTTGAGGAACGAAGAAGGGTCATTACCAAGTGCCATTTTATGTGAAGTATGAAAACGCTGATTTACTTGGTTTGAAAGCATCTTGTTTGTTTTATCAGAATGACCCGTTGTGAGAAGCAAATTGTCCAAAGCTTTAATTTTCTCATTTTTATCCAAAATTTCATCAAGAAGAGAATCTTCTCGTTTTGAAAAATCCAAAATCAATTGTTTCTTCTCTTTTTCAAGATCAGAGAACATTGCTTTTTGTTTAGAAAGTTGGTCATTTAGATCTGAAATTTCCTTGTTTAAAGATTTGATTTTCAAATGAGAATTCACATCAAGTGTGTCATACTTGATTTGCAATTGTTTTTCTCTTAAAACAGAATCTCGATAACCAATTTCTAATTCTGATACTTTGTTTGTATGAAATTCAAAGGCTCTGGCGTTCTCTTTGTAACTCTCAAGCTCAGTGGTCAATTTAACATTCGCGGCCTTAACTTCGCGATTGACCTTACTCACTTTTAGGATCCATATATGGAGTTTCAGAGTTAACATTGCTATTAACTTGCTCCCCCATATATGTGTCATAATAAGGTTCGAGACACTGCATGTGGCTTCTCATGAGTAAACCGATTAGCAACATTACTATAATTTGGTACCTCATTGAGTGAACTGGCCGTAGACCTGGAGGTGTATCAAAAGTACCACTTGATGTTGTCCTCTGCGGTTGATTGTATGGACCGAGTTTGCAGTATTGATTGCTTTATCTACCCGCCTTGGATTCATGAATTCAGTATTCTCGCATCGTTAATTCAATTCCCAACTCTTCTTTCGTATAACATCAACATACCGGATCCCGTTCAAGCTTCGCCGCGTTTGACACCGATTTCAACTAAAATAACCTGAATTTTGGCTTTGATGTTCGGAGGTAGCATTCTGAACCGAAGTCATAAAACAATTATTCCCATTTTGATATCCCATATCTGATATCCCATATTCTCGATTCAATCGACTCCTCGATGTCCATCAAAGCTCCGCATATTGCATCCGATTCCCCATTTGTATACCCAAGGCAAATCCATTCCTCGATTCCCAATAACATCAACCATTTGTCCTCCTTGACCCATATGCATACTTGGTTGAGCAAACTGCGGATTATACGATGAAATCCATTGGTTGTTAGTATGTGGTGTAGTGGGACTAATGTTTAGTTCATTGAAGAATGAAGCAACACAATTTTTTAACACAATTTGGAGACGATCTTCCTGAGTTGCCATTGATGAAGGTATGTATGATAATGTTGATGTAGGATCGATTCAACGATAAAGGAGTTGTGTTTGAAAAGATATTGCCGTTTGAAGTTTTTCTGTAATTCGTACTCGTAACCTTGGTTCTTAGGCGTAAAAATTTTTCTCCAAAAATTTGAAATTCACTATAAAAATCAATTCTAAGGTCGTTTGAAAAATTTGAGTTATGACAATTTTGACGCCAGATTTGACCGAAAAAATTTGAATTTGGGTCCAAAAATTTGAATTTTTTTTTTTGAAGAGCTCCTTAGGCGTGAGCGTAGAGAGAAAAAGTTACGAGTAGAATTGGTGCTTAGGCGTAGGATCTTATGCGTAGGATCTTAGGCGTAGGATCTTATGCGTAGGATCTTAGGCGTAGGATCTTAGGCGTAGGAAGTATCTTACGGGCGTAACCTTAGCTTAGGCGTGAAACAAAATGCAGAAGTAGAATCTTGCAGCGTAAGTGGACTTATCGTGGGTGTTCAGCGTGGCGTTATGCTTTAAGCGTAAACTTAGGTTAAAAACCAAAAATCCTTTACTTGTCACGGTACGTAAGAGATATCCAAAAGTGAAGTGTTCCTGAAACTTATCCAAGTGAGGAAAGCGAGTCACTTGGATTAAGCACGAAGATTCTTCACCAAAAAGTTATGCGTAGAAACTTACGCGTAGAAAGAGGATGTTGACTTTTCTTACGCGTAGAAAGAGGGTTTTGACCTACGCGTAAAAAATTTCCAATGATTCAAACGATTTCTCTTGCACAAACAGCCTTAAAAACACTCGAATAACCCAAAAATGTTGACCTTTTTCACCCAAGTGCTTAGAAACTACAGTAGAAATGACCCACGAACCAAAAACTTCGTTTAAAAGCGAGAACAAAACACGTAAAGCTTGAACTTTTTGCAAAACTTTAGCACCAAATAAACCTTAAACCACAAGAATCTTGAATTTTTAAGTGTAATAATTAAAGTTTTAAGCTTGTCAAATATGAATAACGAGAGCCTTTTACTTAAAAGCAGTACTTGCTTCAAAACAAACACAAACACTCCTAAACCATTGTTAGGTGAATGATACCAATTGTTATACCCCTTTAAACAACCTTATCACTATATCAAGCATTGAAACACAAACCATTATAACACAAACGGTTTATGTTATCGTAGAAAGATTAAGAGAAGAACTTGGTGACTTGAATATGTTAGGCATTATGTGTTAGAGATAAAAAGGAAAGAAGATGAAACAATGAGATGTTATATTGCTTCAAGGAAAACACACACACACACACACTCAAGCACACCCCTCAAATGAGACTTTGAGGGGTATTTATAAATACAAGACACATGTTGCCCTAAAGGCTTTCCATGGGCTTGGCTTGGGCTTCGTATGGATTGGACATGGGTTGGATTAGATAAAGAAGCCACAACTAAACTAATACCCATTTAGCTTAGTCTAATCCACGAGCCCGTTGACTATTCTATCACGATATCTAACACACATTACAAAGTTCCTAAATGTGAATGACCATCACTTCTAATCACTTCTAATAAAACTATTAAGGCTAACAAAAATCACAACAACACACTTACTACAGTCCGTAAAACTTTGAAAAATACAATAAAAAAGTCATATATACCCAAAATACAACTTTTTGATATATCAAAGCGTAAACATTAGCTTTATCACCTGTTTTTATAATTGACATAATAAAAAGTTGGATATCTTTTTAGAACATAAAAATAAATAATAATAAAAAAATAAAAAAAAAGGGCCAAAGACAATTAAAAAAATGAAATTTTTTGGTAGGAATTAAGTGTAATGCTTTTGTGTTTTGTATTTTGTATACCTTTTATTATTTAAAAATTATATTAAGTTTTATTATTTTATTTTTTATTTTTTTTACATATATGTTATGTTGTGTTTTTTTTAATTAAGTATTAGCTGCATGGGAAAAGGTGTTATAATTTCCGAGTACCCTTCATATTCCATCATTGGTCTTCTCAATCTACCAAAAAAAATCTCTTTCATTTCTTTTGCATATTAAATCATTCTACCTAAAAAAATCTCTTTCGTTTCTTTTGCTCGCACTCCAATAATGTCTACTCCCATATTCGATCAGTTTGCTAGTGTTGCGGATTCTAAGCATCCAAAGGATATAATGATTGCAATCTATAACTCAGAAATTGAAGCTTCGAAACTTGCAGAGGAAGATTTAAGGAATAGGTCAAAGGAGATTCGAAGGCGTGTTCGATGGAGGAGTGAGTTTTTAACGGATCTGGAGTCTTTGGTTGGGTGGGATGCATATTATCAGTTTGTTTCACATATTTTGAAGATTCAATCAGAAGATTTGGACGATGCCATCAAAGTGCAGGACCGACTTGAGGAGCTCTTGGTTATGGTTGCAGTGTTGAAGGCGATCTAGTTTTAATTTGGCTTGGTTTTCTTTTGCTTTTTAGGATAGTACTATTTGAAGATCATCTGTGAGGTTAAATTATCTTTTGATTGTGGTATTTTGTGGGGTTAAATTATCTTTTGATTCTGTTGTTGGTCAAAGTGCAGGATCATCTCGTTCTTATGATGTAATTATTATAACTTATTAATATAACTTTTATAATGCAGTTATTAATATAAGTTTTATTAATACAAATGTTTTTAAGCGTGACCCATCGTTCTTATATAGCGTAAACATACAAATACATATAATTAAAAGGATGGTCATGGTCTAAAAAATGGACAGAACCAGCAAAAGACCAAACCAAACCTAGCCTAATTATGCAAAAACCAAATACCGAGACCGAACAAAATGTGGTCAGTCCAAATACGCTAAAAAATGTCCTGTTTGTATGTCAAACAGGAATGGAATGATTTAAACCAAACAAATACCGGTCTAGTCGGTTTTATTGGTCGGTCCAATCGATCAAATCAGATAGCTCAACCTTAAGTAGAATTAAAAAAAAATGTACTCTTATTTTAACAAACTATATTTAGTGATCCAATAGCTATATTTATAAAAATAAGATTCCTCGAATTCACATTTTTAATCTTTAAGTTTATATAATATTCTATGTTGCAAAAAAAGGTCTGCAAGGTCACCGACCTTGCCGATTTGTGTAAATCACTCAAACAAGTCAGTCAGCTGTGGTTAACGATGGTCAAACTTACCGAAAACTTGCAAATCTTGCGGAAAATACCTTAAACTCGTCATAAATTAGTTTTAATCACTTATAATCATAGTTTATATTTATTACAAGATGTTTTTCAAGGAAAAGTTTGCTGTGAATACTCAGTTACGAAAAGGTTGCCAAAAATGCCAATATGATTTATCACCGATCACTATTTTTGCAACCCTGAACAAATGTAGTCACTTATAATCGTTGTTTATATCTATTACAAGATGTTTTTATGGAAAATCTTTCCGGGGTTACCCAAACTTGCCGGAAATACACAAAACTTGCCGAAAATGAGAATCCAATTAATCACCGATTAATCCCACCTAGACCGATTACAAGCTACAGGCGGGTCGACGCCTCACTACCGATTCACGATTTTTGCAAACCTTAATAATATCACATTATAAACAAAAATAAAACATAAAAAACTTGAATATCACATAAAATAGAGAAAAAAAATTTTGTTCGGGTTTTATCTTTTCATACTGATCGGGTTAAAAATCAACCACCCAATATATTAAACTTAAATGAATGCATTTTCTCTCTCATTTTTATTTCAATTCATAAAAACATAAACCCCAAAAATCAAATTCAGTTCCCAAAAAAAAAAAAAAAATTGATGGCGAAGAAAAAAAGAAATCATAGTTTGACAACAAATTCACGTATTCAAACGCTAATTGTTAGGTATATTTGCTTAGTTTATCTTACAACCTTTTATGATATTACCAGTTTAATATCGGAATAACTACTAATACAGATTCTGATATTAAAAATATCCTTAATATGATAGTTATTCGATATTAACACTGTAATATTATTATATATTATTATTATTATTATTATTATTATTTTTTTATTTTATTTTTATTTTATTTTTTTTATTTATAAAATCACACTTTTATTAAAACTCATAGGATTATTAAAATTAGTGGGGAGCCTCAAACCAACGAACAGCCCCACACCTCTAGCAATGGTAAAACTTATAGGATTACAAAAAAAAATATGATAACTGCGCCAGCCTCAATGTCCTGGGTCATAGAGAATCGTCGAATACGCTTAAGTAAGGTGACTGCATCTTTCTCAAGTTCTTCAAAAGAAGAAAAAGAGAAGGGGAGAAACCCATATCCAATATCCGCACATTTAGCATCGTATTTGACATCGCGTCGTCGGCAAAGATCACCGACGCCGCCTGGTATAAAATCAATCAACCCGGATTGCGTTAAAGGCGACGAACCCGTAAGATCAACACATACGTCACGTCCACTATCCCAAGAGTAGAGTAATATGCTCTATTGATTAAAGGGTCTTTCCCCATCTCCAAGAATTATTATTATTATTATTATTATTATTATTATTATTATTATTATTATTATTATTATTATTATTATTATTATTATTATTATTTTTATAAAACATCACTTCATTAGATCGATCAGAAAATTACAAGAAATTCGTGGGGGCCTAATTTTATTATTATTATATTATTATTATTATTATTATTATTATTATTATTATTATTATTATTATTATTATTATTATTTATATTATTATTATTATTATTATTATTATTATTATTATTATTATTATTATTATTATTATTTTGTTATTACAGGTGTCCTGATTTCTTTAACAAAAACGACAAGTAATAGAAGGAAGAAGAAGTTTAATTTTATTAATAAATTACTAAAATCTTATTATGAAAAAGATGATCCTGCAAGAAGAAGAACAAAAAGAAGAAGAAGAATACGACAAGTAGGGAAAGGTATTTTTGAAATCTGTTATGTTCATTAAATTATGTGATTGAAAATATAGTTACATTGCTATTAGCTACATTGCTTTTTAGTCATAGGGAAATAATTGTATTTAGATATTAGCAAACTCGAATTATTCGCCAATTGTTAGTTTTACTTGTATCAATAGTCACTCCTTTTAATGATGATAATGTGGTATGAAATACTCAAATACTTGTATCAGTAGTCACACTTAATTGCAAACTTCTTTTACCAATAATCATCAAAGAATTCCTCCTTTACCCATAATTGTAAACTTCGAATAACTAGTTATACTTTTAAATCTGGTTTGCCATAAGTTTAGGTCTAATGCTTACCATTGCATTGATATATGTTAATTGGGTTTTGCTTACTCTTCTTTGAGTCTATGGTCTTTGTTTTAGTCTTCATTTGCTTTGTGAACTTTTTCTTTTGATTTTGCACGTTTCTCGCTTTCTTTTTCTTCTGCCTTGTTTACTAATTTTGTAATATGTCATTTGCCTGCTATCATTACTTTTACCAATCACCTATCCAATAAACTCATGTGTGATTGTGTTTTTGTTGTTGTTGTGTATATTTCAATTCATTTTTTGTCATACACCTTAAGATAAATGACACATAAAATTATTTATAAGTACATATGTGAAAATCTTTTATGTTTTTTATTTCAGAAAAAACATATAACACAGATTTATCTGATGATAATGATATATCAATTGACATCGAACATACTGATGATGATGAAGAAGAAGATGAACCTAATGAATATGATCCTTGATGATATTGAAGAAGATGAAATACAAGATTATAATGATGATGATGATGATGATGAAGAGGAAGAATTTAACTTTGATGACGAAACTGATAGCGATGAAGAAGATTATGAAAATGATGATGATGATGATGATGATGATGATGATGATGACAATGATGATGATGATGATAATCATAATAATGATGATGATGGAGAAATAGATAATGAGTATGAGGCAGCTAAAGAAGATAAAGATTGTGAAGGAAATGAAGCACAAAAAAGAATAGAAGATTTTGAATTTAATATAACAGAAGACGAAGAACAAAGAAGTTGCAAAAATGATTCATCAAAGGTTAAAGAAAAGAAGTTGGAGAGTATGAAGCATCAAGAAAAACTGTTTGAAGGTGAATGTTCTACTCAAAATTGGTTAAAAGTAATGATGTGTTTAGAACGGGGGTCTCCAACTCATTATTTAAAGTCGCATTCGATTCTTAAGATCGATGCTAATGCGTGCAAAGTCTTAAAAAGATGGGATTCGAAAGTTTACTTGATTTAAAAATTAATATCATTCCAAGTAGATTGGCACAACATGTAGTACAAAACTTTGACGAACCAACCATGACAATGAAACATTGGAAGGGAGATATTAAAATAACAAAAGAATCGCTTAAAGAAATCCTTGGTTTTCGTGCGTGGTATGCCAATACACCACCGAGAGAGTGAAAAGTGAAGATAAATGTGTTAAAAGTTGGAGAAAGCAATTCAAAGCCTTGGAGAAGGATACAAATAAGGTGAAACCAAACTTGTAGAAGAATTAGACAAGCAAAAATAGAGGAAAATCTTTATGATAAATACACTTGTTTTGATTACACTGTATTATTTGAGGCAATGAAAGACGGGACCTCAAATCAAAGGATTTTGTACTCTATTTCATCTGATCATAGAAAGATTAATCAAATGGATTGGTGTGGATATTTAATCGATTGTTTGAAGAAGTGTAAAAAAGAATGGGATCCGAACAACAAAAATCATATTATTGTGGACCTTTGACATTCCTTACGGTAATTACTCTTCTTTCTTTTTTTCTTTCTTTCTTTCATTTTTAATTTATTTATTTATATTTATTTACGTTTTAAGCTATTTTATGTTCAAAAGAATCAATGCAATTTCCTTGATATCGATTATTCTCTTCCACCATTGAAAACATGGGATCTGAGTACTTAGAATCATATACATCGTGAGTTTGATTACTTGGTGGATAGAAGTCACCGTGGATAAGAATACGTCTAATGAAAAGAGTTTGTTGAATGATGAGCCAAAAGATGGAGGAGAGGTATCAAAGGATAAGCTGAAAGATGGAGTAAATGTCTTAACAACTAAAGAAGTGATTACAGAAGAAAATAAAGAGAAAGAACAAAAGAATCAAACTTGAAGTTCAAAACCTCGTTAATTTAAAGGGTTTTATTATTATTATTATTACATTATTATTATAATTATTATTATTATTATTATTATTATTATTATTATTATTATTATTATTATTATTATTATTATTATTATAATTTATTATTATTATTGATGGATCTTGGACACTCTCCTTGGCTCAATGATATTTGTATGATATTATCAAGCAAGCGGAATTTACTTAAGTAATACTTAGAAGATGAATTATATGATGTATGAGAATAAACACAAGTTAACACAAAACTCAAGCTCCAATATTATTAATGAAATAATAATGCAGTGATCTTAACTATCACTAGGGTTACACCTTTGAAGCTTCGTAAGTAATAATCGTGAATGTGTAATAACGCACTCTAAGACAATGACCTAGGATCTCCTTTTATACAACAAGGAGTCCTTTACAAGATAAGTATAAAGCTAACACAATAGAATATACACAAGATCTATTCTATACTTATCTAGGCAGTTATTATATCATAAAGTGATAGCGGTGGTAATGAAGAACTTATGGGAATGTTTCCGCTGGTGTTAATCAAGCGGTTAATGAAACCACAACTATCCGTGGTAGCGTGGCTGACAATCCTCCCTAAACTTATGATTTCTCTGCAAATCAATAAGTTTCTTCAATATGCATTAACTTCAAGAATTTGGGGAATTCAATCAAACACTTCACTTCCTTTCTCTTAACTTCTGTATAGCTCTTGAACATTGATCTTGAAGCCTTTGTAACAATGCAGGCCTTCTCCTCACTCTTCATTAATATCCTTGTGTAAGCTTAACATTCTGTAGAGCTCGGACTAAGTGGATATTCTTTCTCAACAAGCATGAAAAAGTCTTCTCCATTAGCTGTAGAGACATGATGAACTTCACAAGAATCTTAAGTAAAACCATTTAGTACCAAAACATGTGAATAAGGTTTTCCGGTAGTCATCATAGTAACATTTGGTTCATAAAGCCTTCTAAAGATTCACCCATAGCTGCATCTCCTTTGTATCTTTGAGATCTTGAGCATTAAATCTTTCTTGAACTAACCTCCAGAGTATAAGATCATCTCTGTCAAAAGCTTTAATAAGATCTTCAAATGTCATGAATGATGAAGTTTCACCTCCCAGCCTTGTGATCTTCCATGATGAAGCAAAATTGCTAGCAGTGTAAACTTCCCAACCAATAATAGGATGTCTTACTTGCGTGGTTACGGATAAAATGTCTCCAATCACAATCATTCCGGTCAATTGTGTTCTTGATGTTCTCGGTGAATTTCTTTCTCGATAAACATTCTTTGATCTTCATCAACCTTAGTCTTCTTCTGGGTTTGAGAATCACTTACTTTGGCCTTTCTCTTCAAATCGAGGAAACTACTGCTTAGGAGCCATTGGAGTAAAATCTTTTCTTGTCTTTGAACTCTATTAGCCCTTTCTTACGATCATCAGGCATTCCTTTGAATTGATGCTTCTTCCAATTACCAACATGACAACAATAAGTCTTCATGTATGCAAGTTTTTGTGCCTTGGTTGGTTTGCCTTGGTTTCTTGACCCACTTTCCCTTTTTGGGTGATATTCACATATTCAAGTGCTTGATTGTTCTTCATTTGAATAAAATCCTTCAAGCGAGCTGTTTCTTTGTTCTCAGTTAAGGATGCATAAACAACAAAGGTCAATTGCCTTTTCTTGATTTACGGATTATTAGCCACGAAGCTGAATATCTTCTTGATAGGAACATAACTAAACTGCAGCCCTTCTCTTTCAGGAATTGTAGGTTGAGCGATTGGAAGTAAATCTTCAGTATTTTCCATTCTATCCAATCTTTGAGCCTCCAAAAAGCTTGCAAGTTCCATTTCTTTCAATCTTTTCTTTTCGACAACTTTCTCGACAATTTGATCTTACATATCTATCTTCTTGCATTTCTCTATCAAGATAATCTGAACTTGTCTTTTCTTTGAAAATCTTACTGTTTCTTTGTACATCTTAGTAAGCGCTTTACCCTTATGCGTTTTCAATTTATCAAATTCTTCACTTGCGGTGGCAATATTTGGCTCACGTATGGTGGAAACACAATCGATGGTAAAATGGAGTTCTTGATTGAAAAATGTCTTGATCTTCAAGTTACTCTCCATGAGTTTCCAGCTTCCTTTGCTCCTTTACTTGTATCTCCTTCATCTTCAAAATCAATTGTCCTCCTATACGATTAGAACAGTTTTCCTCCCCTGTTTGGAAGAATTTCCCCAAATCATCAATTTGAATCACCATCGAAGGTGAGGATGAAGATGAAATCACCAACTGCTAACGGTCTGCTTTTGCTTTTTCCCTCTGCATCTCTTCCTTTAAGGTGCTGAATCTCTGTCTTTAATAGTTTATTTTGTCTTTGGCATGTTGCTTTTGACATGTAGGATCCTTTGTAGAGACTCAATCTGCTTTGCTAATGGTGCACAAAACCATCAATTCCAATTGGTTCCCAACGCCTCGGCACTTCAAGCAACTGTGTTACCTATTGGGAGAGGTGAATCATGGGGCAAAGGTCGATTCCTCCCTAGATGGACTAGGTTGAAGTCTAGACCCTGCTTGTTCATAGACCAAAGGTTCGAGAAAACTTGGTGTTGTCATGAGAGTTGAGTATTTTAGACCCAACCTTCTCATAGGTTCTTAAGCTGGTGGGGTATAATCAATGTTTGGAACATTAATTATGGGTGTGTTTTGT
Organism: Chrysanthemum makinoi; assembly: GCA_910596185.1. Lineage (NCBI taxonomy): Eukaryota > Viridiplantae > Streptophyta > Magnoliopsida > Asterales > Asteraceae > Chrysanthemum > Chrysanthemum makinoi. Next base: position 281,593,630 of record OU343217.1, read on the forward strand.
TCGGTTAAATTTTAGCAAGCATTTGGGGTAGGAGAGGTGTAAAAATCATGTTGCCATCTTTATTCAAATTTTGAAAAACTTTAGGCTTTAGGCAGCGATTTGATAAACATTAGTATGAGGTTCGGTTGTGAAATTCATTAAGCACATCTTGCACAAACCTTGGATACATTAAAATTTGGTTTTACTCGTACATTGCCTTTCATACTTGTAAAAATATATAATTGGACTAGTTAAAATCTTATTAGTGACTAGACAAACCGGATAAGCATGGTTGAACTAAATTGCTCATAAGATGTTTTCTTAGGACTAAGGCAATGTAACAAAGTATGAATCAATAATCTCCATTGGGGACAAAAACCACTCTTTTTGAAAGTAGCCTTTTTGTCGGTGGTATCATATATGGATGATAAAGTATCATGAATTCGGACATAGGTAATGATATGAGACCATTGAGATCATCCAAGTGAAGAACTCTCCTCAAGGATGCCTCAGTAACATCAATAGTTACCCCATCTACAGTGGCTCTGCGAGGCATCCACTGTTTCATGTGTATCTCTAGTCTCAAGTGTTATGTTTGGCAGAAGTCCAGCTGTTTGATTTGAGATATAGATTGTGGGTTTTAAAGCAAAGCATACCTTATGAGTGAGAAACTGTGAAAAGTCCACAATCGATGAAAACGGAGACCACTCTTCTCGTTAGACTTTTGTAGGTAGGCCACTAGGTTGTGCTCATCTCACAAATTTCAAAAGATGCCATAGAAACTTTTGATGAAAAACGATATTATGTCAGTAATAATTGAAAGAATGACTAGCCAATTGAGAGAAAAAGATATATAGGGTTGGGTTTAGTATTTGCCATGAAAAGTAAAATTATCTTTAGAAAGTATTTATTTTATGGAAAGTAGATAATTTACTTAAAATGTTAACCCTATATATATTATTATCAGTGGTTACTTTCAAAGGCTAGTAAAATTAGTTACGACACAATTGTCAGTTATAACGGCTAGAACAACGGTGGTAAAACTCTTGTCGGTGAAAAGCTGAACTAGCGGTGGTAATTTTTCACAAAAATTTCAAGAAGCGATGGTAAATAAAATCATGTAGTAACAAGACTGCCCTTATCATAGTTTTTAGCAAACTACCAGCTATCAAGCAGTTTGTTATTATTTACCATAGCCGTTTGCTATGGACTAGCCAACTCTTAATCATAAAGAATATGGTGATAACCATATAGTTTTTGGTAAACTATCAACCATAAAGGATTTGTCAAGTGTTTACGGTAGCGTTTGCTCGGACTAGTTATTCTTATGTGGATTAGACATGGTGAATCAATAACCATTTGTTGTATATCTCCGGACATACACCTTTTTAACTCCAACTCCTTAACAAAAGATGATATACAAACTCATACAACAATTGCATTACCCTACATATGCCTCCCTCAACATCGGAAAACATTTATGGATTTAGCATTCCAAGACTTGTTACCAAAGTCTGAAATCTTCCCACATCAAGACCTTTGGTTAATAAATCAGCATAGTTGTCATCGATTATGAATTTTGACAACTTGAATTACTCCCTTTTAGCAATCTCAATGGAAAAATGGTGTCTAATTTCAATATGTTTGTGTCTTTTGTGTTGAGCAGTTCTTTATTATGCAAATGAATGCTGCTATTGTCAATATGTGATGGTATTCATGAAATTGTACCCATAGTCCAAAAAGTTGATTTTGAAGCCATAGAAGCGAACACGGCGACTTCGACCATACCTACTGCCTTGGTTGAAGAATTAGCCACCATTGTTTGTTTCTTGCCGCGCCATGACCAACACTGTTAAAGGTATCCACCGGTTGTAGATTTTCTATCCAAGCTTGCTCCGCATAGTCACTATCGACGAGTAAGTAACCGGATCTAAAGGAGAATCTGCGAGTACCACAATCCCGAGTAGGAAATGCTTTAAGATATCGAAAATCTTCTTCGGCCGGTCAAGTGAGAGAACTTGGGGTGAAACCTTGCACAAACGCAGGCAACATAATATCTGGTTCTAGATGATGTAAGATACATCAAAAGAACCAATCATAGACCTATGTGTGCGCATCAACGGCTTCACCACTATTTTCCTTAAGTGATGTGTAGTCTTTGTCTTGGAGAGGTGTGGATGACTTTGCATCGGTAACTTGAACTTCCTTAGTATCTCTGACCATATATTTATCTTGATTAATGAAATATGGCTTTTGTAATACCAAGTCCCAAGAAGAATGTGAGTTCACCCATAGAACTCATCTGAAATTCTTCTTTCATTAGTTTCTCAAAATCTTTGCACATCTCTGTCTTTGTAGACCCAAAATGATATCATCAACATATACTTGGACAAGCAAGATATCATTCTTGTCTTTCTTAATGAACAAGGTTTGATCCTCTGCCTCTAAACCATTTGCAAGAAGATAAGTAGTTAAGGTTTCATACCATTTCCTTGGTGCTTGATGCAAGCGATATAAAGCTTTAACTACCACTGGAGCTTTGTTGGGATATTGAGGTCTTAAAGGGTTGTGATACATAAACCTCTCATCTCATATGCCCATATAGAAAAGCACTTTTTACATCCATTTGATAGACTTTAAAGCCCATAAAAGATGCATAGGCTAAACGACCTAATTGCAATCAACCGCGCGAGGGGCAAACACTTCTTCATAGTTACCACCCTCCTCTTGAGTGTATCCTTGAGCTACAAACCTAGCTTTGTTTTTTATGACAATTCCCCTTCATCTTTCTTGTTGTTTACAACCCATCATTTAGTACCTATTACCTTCTTGCCGGAAGGCAAATCACAAAGCTTACCCGGACTTTTTGAAGCTTAAATTGGGCGACTCTTCTTGCATTGCTTCCACCAAACTTTCATCTTCAAGTGCCTTGTAAACATTCTTTGGCTCCATTTGTGACAGAAAACACATAAATAGACATTCATTCTTGCCTTCATGAATTTTAGATTCATATATTTTACTTATGAATCCATGAACATCAGGCAACTTTGTTTGTCTTCTAGTCTTCATAGGTGAATAGACATCCCCAATCACATTTTCAAGAGGATGTGATTTATGAGCAGTGTGGGAGGCGCAATCTCACTTGGCATATTGAAATTTCAACATCATTGGCGGCTTCCATAGTGGCTGGGTGGTGATTCCTACACGTGTTGCGGTGGAAACACTTTGCGAGCGGTGGAATCCGAATTTCCATTTGCTGAAATTATTCAAATTACTATTTCCTTCTTTTCCAAATCACTAGAAGGATGAGCAACTCCAATTTTCGGTATATCATTCATCTCATAGTCCCAAAGAAGGTGGCCGGATTCATCTTGATCATCTTCGCGGCTCTTTCATGGTTCATCATCATCAAGAAACTCTTCGATCTTTGCAAAATCAAAAAATGTTCTGGCAAAGCAGGACTAATAGTTCATAGTATGTTGAAGGTATCAAGATCAAGCGATCTTTAGGACCGATTCCTTTGACATTGACTTTGTTTTCCGGGACTCAACATGCAGATTCTCTTCAATCTTTTGGGTTCTTAAGTTGAATACTCTGAAAGCTTCCGACCATAGGAATCAACAAAATACCCTTCATCGACCTTTTCATCAAACTTGCCTAGATAATCAATGATATTGAGAATAGATACATGACACCCAAATGGTCTCATGAAGTCAAGGGTGGGTGATCTTCCCCACTAAACAATTCATAAGGTGTCTTGTTCTTTGTCATCACAACTAAAACCCTTGTTTGCACATAACATGCGGTGTTATCTTTGCTTATTAAAAAGTAATTGGCAATTTGGAGATCGGCTAACATGGTTCTAGCAGCTTCTATTAGTGTCTGTTCCTCCTCTCGAGCACACCATTTTGTTGAGGTTCTAGCCATACTAAATTCTCCTTTTAATATACCTTTATCTCGCAAAACTCATCCATAACCCTATTCTTGAATTACGTACCATTGTCACACCTAATGATTTTAACTTTCATATCATATTGGTTTCAACCTCATGTGATGAATATCTTAGGGATGCCGGTAGTTTCATCCTTGGTTCCAAAAGAAAACCCAAGTAAACCTTGCTAAAATCATCATCACCACTAAAGCATTATTTCTTTAGATTCAAAGGCATCACAGATGTAGGACCAAATAAGTCCATATGTAACATTTGAAGTGGGTGAGCAATAGAGTTAACTAACTTTGACCTGCAAAAACTCTTGTGTTGTTTGCCTTTAAGACAAGCCACACAGGTTTGATCATTTTCAAATCTTTTCTGAGGTAAACCTCTCATTAAACCATCTTTGACAATCTTGTTAATGGTTTTGAAGTTAACATGACCAAGTCTTCTATGCCATGACATGGATTCATCCACCATGGCCTTTACAAGCAAGCAAGCATAATCATCTTTAGCTACAATGTTGTTCATATCAAAGCTATAGAGATTGCTTTTTCTAGGAACTTTAAAAGTATCGACTTTCATCGGGCATCTTAAAATCCTTAGAGAACAAAGCGCATATCTTTGGTAAAAGAACATTATTCATCTTGTCACACATTTGTGACACACTAAAAATATTATTAAGCTCTTTTACATAGTACCGCGGGTTCAAAGTCAAGTTACCGGTTTAATAACACCTTTACCAACACCATTTACTCCTCCTCGAAAGTGACCTCTTTGTGTCCATCATAATGCTCAAAATCGAGGAAAGATGGACTTGTTGCTAGTCATGTGCCTTGAACACCCACTATCGATTATCCTTGATCGACCTTTTTGTTGTCCTTGGATGTTCTGCACGTAAAGAGTAAAGTTAGTTTCTTTTAGGGACCCAAGCCCGATTGACTTGGATGCGCCTCGTATCAATATAGTTAAATCTATCAAAGGTCATTGATACACCATTGGGATTGGTTGTAGATGTATTTCCTTTAGATTTCCATTAAGCGTCTGAGGCCTTCACATCATTCTTATGTCCCCTTTTTCTTATTAAAACCCTTGCGGTGTAACTTTTAGATGGCGATGGTGAGCTGGCGGTTTCTTTAGGTACCCACTATTGATTATTATTAACCTTTTTAGCTTGAAAGGTTCTTTTTCCTGTTTGTGCAAATTTTGTAAAGCTTGTTTTGAAGTTTGCACTTTTACAGTGACTTAAGGTGGCGATGTTAGCATTTTTTGTAGCAAATGTTTTGAGACCACTTCTAAGTTAGGCTCGCTCTTGGGACCATTGCAATTATAACTAGATTAATGATGTATTTGATACCTGTTAGACTCCACCTTATACACCCATAGACATCCCTTCTCCCAACATGATAGTCACAATAAGCATGTAAATGATCAAAACTACCACAAATATAGCATGCCTTATTGTTCATCACAAAATCACTACCTAGTTGTTGAGATTTAACATGATTCCAACTCCTCCAGTTTACTAAGAACATGGGTTTGTTCCTATACATCTCGGCCTATACGGTTGGTCTAGGTTTATTAATGGTTTCCTAGGTTCCTCTGTGCATTATTAACAACTTTTGGGATAGTAGTCTCTACATTCTTTTTAACACTCTCATCTACAATAGATGAGTCACTAACACTCCAAAATCATTATCAAGCTTACTCTCTTCCTCTTCTTCTTGTGTCCTTTAAGGACTATATTCTCTTTCAAGTTCCTTAAAGTCTTCCTAAACACCTGTATGAGCTAGATCTATACACGGAGGTGCTGGAACACCTCTTAGTGGTGGTAGCAAGCAGTATTATAACCCATACCAGACTTAGCTTTACTATATATTTGAGCATTCCAAATTTTATCAATTAACTTATGATGGTGGTAACATGTGTCTAAGTTAAATTGACATTTCATTTTTCTTTTGAAGTTTTCAGAAGCTCTATTTGGTATGCATCATTCCAGACTTTTGTATGCTCTATTTCTCTTCTAAGAAAAATCATATCATCAACGAATTTTGACTCATTAGCTTGAAGTGCTCTATTTGTTTCTAAAAGCGCCATGGCTCTCCTAAGATTGAATCTGATATAATTAGCATTATATAACTCTTGTCTTTCATTAGAATATAAATCATTAAGTCTTTCAACTTCTGGCAATATACACATGTTTTAGAGCAACATTGAGTTTTGTACCTTAGAGTCGAGAAAGCCATAAGAGCAACTTCAGTGAGAAACAAGGAAGGCGACATCACGTGATGTTCTTCTTCAAGATCATCGACCATGAAACTCCAATCATAGCTCACGCCATCAATAGCCAACATTGCCTTTGGTTCTTCCACAGTTGGTCCCTTCTTTTGCTTGTACCATGTAGACCTGTTGTCCTTAGTCTTTGGTCTTCTACATTCTCTAGCAAAATGTCTAAACTTGTGACAGTTAAAGCATTCCACTTTCTTCTTATCAAAGCACGGTATCATCACCATTAATGTGGATAGGCTTGCGGTCTTCTTATAGAATTTCTTAGCCCTCATTCTAAGAAGAGCTATGCCCATTTTATATCCATCTCCTCCAGTCATATTCATCAATTTGCTATATGTCTTCTTCATGAGTTAAGGCAGGAGCCATCAACTTGTGTGGGATAAAGGCATAAAAAGTAGGATCTCAATACTGCAACCTTCTTCTTTGAACTGCAGTGGCAACCTTCACATTACCGGATTGAAACTTTAGAACCTGCGGTGGCAACATCATCATCACTTTTTCTTGAGTCATCGCGTGTGAGGGTTGACAACAATGCCAAGCTACTAGAACTTGTACCCGGTTTGCCTTCTTCAACCTTTGATCAATGAGTTTGAAATTGTTGTAAAGGTCATTGAGCTTCATTGTTTCAATGTCCGATTTGCTTTCTGACGGTAACATTGGTTTGAAACTCACGAAGGCAAACTTCTTAGAAATTTCAAGTTGAGGTCTTCCTTTTTCTACCTCAATCGAACCGCAGTCGATTGTGTAAAATCTTACGAGAAGCTTGGTGAAAATGTCTTTATCAAGTGAGTCATTGCTTGAGAGAAAAGTTTTCATAACTTTGCTTCAACAATGTCTTTTTGTGTTCTTTGTATGCATCATATGTACCAAACTTGGAGCAAATCTCTTCAAAGCGGTTCTTTAGCGGTCTTGAACTTCTTTGAATGCAATGATCACGGTCTTTTGGAAGAGTCGCCGACAACAAACTTCTAGCTTTAAGATCATTCTTCCTTTGTGCCTTTCAATATTAGATTGAGCAGAAACTCACAACATCTGTGTCACCAACTTTGGAAGTAGTGGTGCGGACTTGAAAGAATCACCATGTTGAATGATCTCCCGAGCATAGTCTGTATGAGGAAGTATTGCTCAATAATTATCCTCCACATCTCAAACTCATTAAGCAAGCTTAGGAGTGCAGGTGTAGAAGAAGAGTTTGATTGATTGTGTTTCCATCTCCATTGAATTGAGGTAGGTGAGTTAAGCTAATTCCTTGGATCTTCTAAAACAAAATATCGAACCTTTTGCTCTGATACCACTTGATGGATCTTGGACACTCTCCTTGTGTCAATGATATTTTTTATAATATTATCAAGCAAATGAATTTACTTAAGTAATACTTAGAAGATGAATTATATGATGTATGAGAATAAACACAAGTTAACACAAAACTCAAGATCCAATATTATTAATGGGAAATATCTGAGTGATCTTAACTTATCACTAGGGTTACACCTTGAAGCTTTTGTTAAAATTAATATAAATATCTCGTACCTAAGACAATGACCTAGGATCTCCTTTTTATACAACAAGAGTCCTTTACAAGATAAGTATAACTAACATAATAGAATATACAAGATCTATTCTATACTTATCTAGACGCTTTAACCTTATCATAAAGCTGGTGTGTAGAAGAACTTGCCTGCGTTGGAATACGTTTCCATTGCTAGTGTTAATCAAGTGTAAACCACAACTATCCGTGGTAGCAGTTATTCCCAACAATTATTTTTTACATATAATAAGTAAACATTTGTTGCTTTAAAAAGAAAATTGCATATGATATTTCTTTTGGTTTCTTTTAGGGAAACTTGGAAAATGAAGAACGATTATTTCTTTGGTGCATCACATCTTTTGCTTACATGCAACAACTGGTGTGTTTCTTTTGTAGTTTTCTCTGATTTTGAATTTTGATATCAGATATTATATTACTCAACATAACTTCAATTTATAGAATAGGCAACCATTTTATAGTTAACCTAGACTTTGACTTACTATAAGATGTTCTAGCTTCTTTGACAATCTAGGTGGATCAGGTCATACAACACATATAAAGAAGTATGAGAATTTCAAGAGTGTATTTCCTCACGAGAGTTTCTCTGTCTTTGCATTTAGTTTCTATTGCTATAAACATATGTTTGTTTAAAAAAGTTACATGTTATACTTTCGTTTTTGGGAAAAAGATGGAAAATGCAAAAGATTAATTGATGGTGAATCACATGTTTATACATACAAGAACATGGTGTGTTTCTTTGTTGTTTTCTTTGATTTTGAAATTTTATAAATTGTGTTTTTATATGAGATATTATATTAGTCAACATAGCTTCATTATTAATTGATTATATTACTCTCCATGCGATGCGTTTTGATATCAACTATTATATTTCCTTTGCTTATCTACAAGTTACAGTATTTAAGGATAAACAAGGAAATGTATCAGCAGCGTACTTGTATCAACGTGTTAATAAGCATAGTGAAGATTTTAAGAAGAAACATATTGAAATGAAAGAAGATAAAAAGATATTTTTGAGAAAAGTTGATGATGAAAAGGTATATCTTTAATACAAATATATTTTTATAATTTTCTTTTAATTAAAAAGTTATATTTATTAACAAAACATAATTAATCTTATATTTTGATGATGATTTACTTGGGGCTTTAGGAAAACAAAGAATAGCTTTTTTTGTTGAAACTTTAATAATAGAAATGAAGGATTCACTTAAGAAGAGTTATCAAACTTTCGAATTGAAAAGAAGTTGAAGGATTAAAAATGATGGGTGGGATGGTGTGATAAATGGAGCGCAAAGAGTAAAGCTTAATACAGAATATTCAAGACTTCAAAAATCTAAATCTGAATCGGTTTCTTTGTAAATTGTAGAAAGTCAAGTAAATTTAAGTCATCAACAAAAGAAGTTTGATTTTGAGAAATCTGAATCAAATATTCATGAAAAAGAGAAGCAAACTTTTGATGAAATACCCTATTTTGATTTGGGTTTTAAATTTTATTCAAATCGGTGAAGAAGTAACACTAAAATCATTAGAAAATGTTAACTTAACACCACGGAAGAAAAACCAAATCACGGAAAATGTGGAAATTATTTCTCTTTTAACACCTCGGAAAGAAAGTTAAATGATTTTTAGAATTTGGCGAAATTCAAGCATCAAAGAGAAGAATTTAATGCGACCAATAGTTACGAGGTATAGCAAAAAACCAATGTAAGTTTTAAACAATATAACTTTTTAGTGTATTTGTTTTATAAACAATACAACTTTTTTGTTTATGTTTATCAATATAACTTTTTGAGTGTTTTTTGTTTACAAATATAACTTTTTGTTGTTTTTTTTTTTGTTTTGTTTATTAATATATAGGAAGCGATTATACCGCTACAAGATTTTCCTTTTTGAGTGACGAGCGTGCAAAATTTGAATCTTTTATTATGAACAATGGATATTTTAGATATAGGATATGTAGTGTTTTGCTCAATTATAGAGAATCACGGATATATCTAGTAATGCTCCAAAAGATTGATACGTAACACACAAGTTCACGGTGTATTTTTTTCTAGTGTCATAGATAAGTGAATTTTCCACTATCATATATTTTTTACAGCCTATTTCTTTGAATATTGAAAATACATCAAAAGACGATAGATATGAATCTTTTTCAAGAAAGTTTGTAGGATTATGCCTTGAAGATGATTCTTTAGAAAATTTGTTAAACGTTGATTTGGTAAGTTATTTAGATTATTTTTATCAACGTAGGTGTTTTTCAAATAGCGATTATCTACAATATATATTTTAAATGACTTATATTTTAAATATCAATGTAGGTGTTTTCAATATACTTGGGAATCTCATTACTACATCATTTGTTTCCAATCTAAAGAATGAGAAGATTGAGATGTCGATAATAGATTAACAGATCTGAGAAACTTGTGAAGGTTCCAAAGTTTACGAATTAGAGCTAATAAAAAAATATATGGAACTCTACCAGCGGTTCTTGTAAGTAATCATATTTGCTTGCATTACTTTAACCTTTTACTACATTCTTTGATAGCTACAAATGTCAAACTTGATTAGACTTTGAATTGTAAAAGTAATGCAAATGTCAACTTTAGGAATTTATGTAATACTTGATAGTCTATAGATGATAAAATGCCAAACTTTGAAAAACTTTACTTAGATCTTTTGGTAATTTAAAGTCTGGTTCCCAAGAGTGTTAGGTTTTGGTGGATATATTGTTACATAAAGAGTGTGGAGGGGGTAGGAAATTGCCTTGATTAGACAAAATTCATATGATTGTGCAAATGGCATGGACAACAAGACAAAATTCAAATGATTGTGCAATTTTGCCATGAGACATATGGAGACATACTATGGTCAAAGAATTAAAATGAAGTGCACGTTTTAAAATGAAAGTCGGAAACGGTAAGGTCAAATCAAAACTTTGAGAAAAAATATCTTTGCTAAAATGCTTCTTTACGATAATAATATTCATAGAAAAAATAATTTAGAATCAGAATGAATTTTAAATCTTTTCTTGAGAAGAAAAACAACTTAAGCCTAAAGATAAAAATGAAATGTTCATGAAAATGAGATTTTCTACTTTTGGAAAAATAGAAAAGCAATTTGAAAAACAAATATGGTTGATGCATTCAAGATTTTGAAAATATTACAAAAGTTTACTTTCTTTTAAATGTAATTTTGGGGAACGTTAAATCTTGAAAAAGAATATATCTTTGATTCATTGTAAGCTGTAATAAGCAGAGATGTATACATTTGTTGATATTCATTAGAAATATTTCTTTTTATTTACTTAATTTTTTGGTATTGGATGGTTATTCTTAATTTTTGGTATTTAGGATGGTTCAAAGACTTATCGGGATTAACTATCTTCTCATATTTCTTTATTAATCTATAAGCTAGACCAATTTTAGGACCATACTGACAATATTAATAGAGCAAGCATTGGGTTTGTCAGAAGCAATTATTTTGACTTGACAAATATTTTGTATACATCGATATTTGAACTTTTTATATGAAAATATTACACACAGGATTTAATCGCTTCCTAGATGTGCTTGATTGATCTTGTTACTTTTTATGGATCATTGGCGATCATATATTGGTTTTCCTACGCGCGAGTGGTTGTTACCACTTTGCTAGGTTGTGTTTTCAACGGTAAAGCCGCCATCTTAACATAGAATATAAATTCAAAGCAGTCTTCAAAACAAAACAACTCAGTAATAAAAAATCAAATACCAATTCAAACAAACTAAGCGTGAGGCGACTATCATTGAATTTAAACTTTTCTATACTAACTATCATTGGATGTTCCTTTGCTTTTCTTGGTGAAACATTCTTTTGCCTATTCATTGGCCTTGAGTAATAGAATCTAACTACGTTATTTGATTAGCGTGATTCTTTTACACCTTCATTTGCAACATAATATTTTAAAGCCTTATTTGATCATCTGAAAAAATAAATAAATAAAAAATAAAAACTTAAAAAAAATAGATAAATTTTTAAAAAATGAATATCATAAGTTTAGAAAAACAAACCATTGAATGAGCTTTAATTTTCCTATAAGTATGAGATCTTTCATAACTTTGGACCCTTCTTTCCTTTAATATTTGCATTGAGGGTCCTTTATCTTCATCTTCAATGTATTGAATATAACAAAAATATTTAAAACTTAATTTAAAAAAGGTAAAATGTATTACTCAGGATAAAAGTTATATTAATCATAACAGTTTAAGAGTCATCTACTTTTGAATCATAAAACAAATCAGAAGTCCGATTATTCAATAGCGAGGAGCGTCGGCCTTTTTATCTTTTGTTGTTTGTAGATTGATTCGGCATACAACAAGCTGTAAAAAGAAATATGAATATATATATATATATATATATATATATATATATATATATATATATAAACAAATAGAATGTAAAAATAAAATGAAAATAAAAATCATACCGATAGAAAAGTAATAGGTCCACAATAATAGTTTGCATCACTCGTGTCCTATTTGCTCCATTTTTACTACTATCTTTCAAACAATCTAAAATATATGAACACCAATCCAATTTTATGATATCATCATCGGAATCTGGAATAGGTGATTATCTTTTGAAAGATACACTCCCAAGTAAAAACGGCAATTTCGAAAGGACAACAAGAAAGTTTAACACAAACATTTGATCAGTGTTACCATTATCCAAAATATTATTAACAACCTTGATTAACTACGATATTTGTCTCTTTCAGATTTTTTAAATTGATAAGCTGGGTTTCTCAAGAGAATATAGTTGGGTTGGTTGTTACTACTCTTTAATATATATTTATTTTTTCTTGCCCATTGGAAATCCCATAATTGCATTAACTGTCTCTCTTTTGATTTCAATGTTTCCACACATCAAGTTCAAAGTCATACTATCTTCATCAAAGCAATCATAATCTTTAAATCCAAGCCTAGAAGGTATAACACAAATCTTCATTCTGAGCAAAGAACTAAATCCCATTTCGAGACAACATTCGTTGCGCACTTTACTTTTGTACATAGAAAAGAAGATAAAAATTGACTTGGAAGTCCCTAGTTTGATTGTTTATACTACTTTGTAAACACAAACATATGATCTTCCATCAATATCACTAGAAATTGATGTTACTTTATTAATCCTTGATGATGTTCTCCTTGAATGTCAGTTTTTCTTTACAGAAGACTCAACCTTCGGATCTTCTAACTCGATTTCCTCTTTAGAATATTTGAATCTGTTTTGTTTTAAAAGTTCTCGTTGAATTGACTATGTTTCTCATTATTTGAATTCTTTTCCTTGTCATTACGTCTTCATATTTTTGAATTCACATATATTATCAGCTGCAAAAATGAAAATTAAATTAAAAATATTATATAAACTATCAAAAATAACAATCCTCATATCAGAATAACAAACTATCCTCATACTTAGAATAACAATATTTTATAAACTTCAACAAATCATCATATCAGTTAACTGGAATTCACATATATAATCAACTTCAACAATCATCATATATGAATTAATAAACGGAATAACTGTATCATACTAGCGATAAGAAAAATCAAAGTGTAATTATCTTCATACTTAGAATAAGAATATTAATATCGAATAACAATATGAGAATAACAAAAATCATGCTAAATTATAGTAATATTTTGTGTTAAAATATATAACATTAATGATATTTATATGTGTGCAATGTAATAATTGCACTTTTAATCTCAAAAAGAAGTGTCATGGAAGAAGCTATTTATTAGTCTCTTGGTTTTCTTGATAATGATTATAAAAGCACCAAAAGCAGTTCCGCATCATATTCAACTCAATACACCAATCTTTGTAGAATATTTGAACAATACAAAAATCATGTATGGTTCAAACAAAGATCAAAATGAATAAATTTTGAAGAACAAAAAGCGGAAAGCGACAGACAGTATAACATGATTTTTGAATCGATTTTTCTATTACTTTTATTTTTATTCATTATATGAAAACTAAGCGCTTTGTTTTTATTGTTTGAAAACAATGCATTCAAGAACAAAAGAGGGATAAAACCATGAAAGAAGGTATGAAAGGGTGGTGTGCAATTTTAATAATTCAAGAACAAAATATGTAGTATGGATTAGGAAAGTTTTATTTAAACAATGAGTGTAAAATTACGTTCTTTCAGCGTTGTTAGAAGAAACAACAACAAATCTTTGGAGAAAAACATGTATGGATCGATGATTGGGTACAACCCAGAAATGGAGATGTATAAAGAAGATGAAAAAAGGGATGAAGCACAAACGGATAGAAATAAACAACTAAAAGATGATCAAGCGAAAGAGTTTGCTACAATGCACGGAGTTTATCAGCTTGAAGAAGGATGTGAGAAGATTTGGAGAAAGACATTGAAAGTTTAGACTCTGATAATTTACATTTAGCATTTTCCAACTGATGACTTAGATTAAGTTCGTATTAATATTGAATAACAATATTAATAATATAACAATGATCCTCACCCATTGCAAGGCCAAAGGTCCTTTTCTACTTTGGAAGATTGAAGTATCTCTACCTTAGGTGGCGTATCTCTACGTTTACATACGTTTAAGATGGTATTGGGATTTATTTTACTTTACTTTTAATATCAGAATAACAGTATCATATTTTTTTTTGAAGAAGAATAACAATATAAACAACAAAAAAGGAAAGCTAAAAAATGTTTAGTAAAGTAGATACAAAACTAAAAAGCGTAAAATAGTTCTTTTCTATAACCAACCAGAAATTACATAATTATATATAACGAGGTTACCTAAAACATACAAGAAAACATACCACATAACATATCACATGATGTTCTAAAAGTCATATAATGCTAAATCTTTGATTCTATGTTTAATACTAATAATTCATTAATTATATGTTTAGTAAAGTAGATACAAACTAAAAGTTAAAATAGGAGTAAAATTACCATTTTGATTCTTTGTTGAATCAATCTTTGATTTAACATTATATTCGACAACTTCATCTCTTTGATTTAACATTGTGAAATTTTTTGATTTATGATCTTAATTTCTATTATTGGTGGTGTTATATTTGTGCATTTATTGACACGTTTACAAAATTATTTATGGGTTTAAAATATTCACATTTGATATCTTTTGGGCTTTAAAAAAAATTTGGGCTTTTTAAAATTTTGATTTTATAAACTTTAGGCTTCCATATATTATACGTATATAACAATAACACTAATAATAAAACATATGAATAAATTTTTGGGTTTAAAAATATTGACATTTGATATCTTTTGGGCTTTTAAAATTTTGTGCTTTTATAAACTTTGGGCTTCCCTTATACTATTTTGTACATATAATAACTAATAATAAAAGCAGTCTGAACATTTTTTACCTACCTTCACGGTTCCACTATAATCTAGATCTGAATTATAATTCAAAAAAAGGTAAAAAAAAAGTATTTTATTTAATTGCTAAGTTTATTTAATTTTATTTTTACACTTATGCATTTTTCTTTGATCTTGATTTAAATGGAAAAAGTGTTCATCTAGTGGAAATGGCTAATCAAGATGAAAAAGAAGTTAATCCAATTTGTGGGCAAGTTGCAAATCATGATGCAAGACATTGTCCATTGAAAAATTAATATCAGGTAGAATTATTAATAATCGCATCATGGATTATTGTTTTTTAAGTTTGTGTTTATGATTATTTCCGATCTTAATGTTTGTAATGTAATTTGATGTTTATGTTTGTGTTTCAAGCTTAATGTGATTTGATGTTTATGTTTATGTTTCTAAAAAATTTATGCTATTATATAATGTTCTTTTTTGATTTTTTTTTTAATATATTTTGTTTTAAAAAAAATTAAATTTGAGAAAAAAAAAAACTAATCCGTAATTAAGCTATAAATTTTTTATATGCAAAAACTAACATTTTGTCTTCTGATTCTTGTTTTCTTACTCACAAAACCATAAAAGCCCTATTTCTTGTGCGACCAAATTGAAACCCAAAATAATAACCATACCAAAACTTTGTGAATCTCCTTCTTTATAACCCCTTGCTAATTCTCATCTTCCTTCCTCATCATCAATTATTGAATATTTGTGAACTGCCTTTTCAATTGAGGAATGCGAAAAGAATCTTTCATGAAAGTCACAACATGGTTGCTTTACTTAAAAAACATTACCGAGAATGGGAAGGATTTCTTTGAGATCATTGATTTTTTAAACACTTGATCTATAAGGTATGCATTATCGATCGTCTACTATATATATTCGATCATTAGAAATTTTTGGGCAACTTCTAAGTCCAGAACTATAGATAGGGAAGTACAAATTAGAGCTTTAGTAGATGATGAAGAGATAATTGTCACAGGGTCATCAATTAGAAGTTCCTTGGAACTAGAAGATAACAATGGTGTCATTTGCCGAACCACCTTTATTTTCAAAGGTCTTGAAAAATGGGATATGAGAAGAAAACGATTCTTTAAAATTTTACAAAGGCTATTCTCTCTCAATGGAAATTTCTAATCCATAACATCACTGCATTGTATAAGTCCTAAAACAAGCTGGCTGAATAAGTTTAGTCTTGGTATAGCTTACGCTATAGTGTGCTTGACTCAAGATAAGATTTTTAAATTTTCTAAGATGATTTTTGATGGTATGATTAAAAAATTTGGATGATTCATTAAAGTAACTTTACGTATCCTAGGTTGTTCAAATTTTTGTGGATAAACAAGTTTAAAAAAAAAGGTTCATAAACAAATTTATAAAACTCCCAAGCTCTCAAACAAAGTTTTTACTTTTATGAAAAAAAAAATGGAAAAGGTTTTTCGGAGGTCGTGCCACTTTTCAAAACATGGTAGCGTTCCCGCAAACACACGATGGTGAACACAACCTACATCCAAAATTTACACTCAACATCACCACAAAAAAGACCTATACCATAGGAAATCTCACACAAAGAGGGTACTAAGCTAAATAAGACTCAACCCAAGGAAACATCTGTTTGTGGAGATGATGGAAACCCCAACAAAATGGCTAATGTGGGAGGCTCAGATTCACCTATCGGTAACACATCTCAAAGTAATGAAGGTAGATATGGAACTAATGAATTGATGGATTTTGTTTGTACAATAACAATTCATTGATCCACCTCTAGGGCTAGGTCATACATCCCAAAATTTTGAGGATAGTATAGAACTCATAAAAATTGATTACAAAGCTGTACAAAATTGACAAAAGATGTTCTTGGACTCTAACAAATCACCACTTCTCAAGATCTGAAGATTAGATTTGAGCTTGAGAGAGGTTAGATATTTGGAAGGTGTAAAGAGATCAAAAAACTACTAGGGAGGTTGAAGAGAAAGTTGGTAATGGGATAGTGTCTATTGTCAATGAATATCGGTGATGGGGTTGAACTGAAGATAACTTTGGTAAACAAGTTGTTTTAGAACAAGAGAGTCAAGCAGTTGAATCTACAAATGTTTTTGATGAGCGTGCTTCAAGTAAAAAGCTGTGCTAGTACAAATTTACCTACTCTTTGGATCGTCATTTACTCAAAGAAACCTATCTTGATGTTTCTCTTGATGAACAAAGTTTGAAGAAAGTGACCATCCCAAGATTTAGATATATCTGATTGAAGGAACTTGAAAAGATTTCAATGAAAAATTAGCGAGTGCCGGAGAACATTAGAAGAGATGATGTACAACCAATTGAAGAAGAGCAAGGTGAAGATGTTGAGGATGTTAGAAAGCTGCGACAATGGCGAATGTCTTTGCTAAAAAACCGTAGCTAGAAATTCACTGCTACCGATGTTTCTCTTGATGAACAAAGTTTGAAAGAGGATGCTTCAAAACAATCATTGAAAGAAAGTGACCATCCCAAGACAAATTTAGATATATACTGTTGAAGGAGCGGAAAAGATTTCAAATGAAATTGGCGAGTGCGGAGAACATTGGTGAAGATGATGTACAACCAATTGAAGAGGAGCAAGTGAAGATGTTGAGATGCTAGCTGGAATGGCAGATAATGTATACTAAAAAGTGTTGCTAGTAGAAATTCACCTCTACTGATGTTTCTCTTGATGAACAAAGTTTGCGGAGGATGCTTCAAAACAATCATTGAAACAATTCAAGGCAGTTTTGATATATCATTGAAGGCTGGAAAAGATAAAATGATGTACGGAGAAATTGGTGAAGATGATGTACAACCAATTCAAGAGGAGCAAGGTGAGAGATGTTGAGATGTTAGGCGAAGATGAATGTCTTTCTACAAAAGAAAGTGTTGCTTAGTAGAAATTCACCTAACGATGTTTCTCTTGTGATGAACCAATTGAAGAAGAGCAAAATGAAGATGATCGGATGTTAGAATCTGGGGCGATAGTTATGATAAGAATGGAAGAGTTCTGATGATGATGTTTTGGTATTTAGAGGAGAATAGAAAAGAAAGGTCGAAGAAGAAGCAGGCCAAGTGAAGAAGAGCGTCAAACTAAAGGAAATAAAACTACATTTATGAAATGATCGGTCTAAAAACCAACAAATCTTTTTGAAGCACCTCAAGACACTTTAAACAAAGCAAGATCATATGAGGGTTTCTACCTTGGGTAAATATTTTTACAGAGTTCTTTACGATAAAAAGTTAATACCAATTTGTTTCTCACGTTGTTCTAAAGAAAAACATCAACATCCTTTTTAATCCATATATGAACAAAGTTGTTGAGACTATACCGAATTCAAATCCGCGGTGGAAAACTATTTACGAAAAATGATCGATGAGAGAAGATATTATGTAAGTTCTTAAAACTATTCTTGTAAAAACTAAAAATTTTATTTTTTAATTTTCACATCTAATTCCTATATGCTACCATATAATTTCTATATGTTCCTATTGGGAGGAGATTTTTGGATATATGGGAAGTAAATGCTCTTTTTAAATTCATATCAAGTGTCTTGCCCGAGGCAGAGATCTCGAGCGTGAAGTGTCGACAACTTTGTAGATTATCTTAAATTTTGAAGAAAAATTAAAGGGACACTTTAAAAGTTTTAGACGTTACTTCAAAGCATTGATGATTGTGAGTTAACATTTTAAAATTTTTTTATTTTATTTATTTATGTATAGGTTTTCTTCTATATAAACACAAATATGTTTTTGTAACTTTGCACTTTGTTTGTGTTTTTGTAATAAAGATCGGATGAATATGAAAGAGATATAGAAGGCCATTCTCAAATGTTTCGAAGCTACGTTGAAGATCAGTTTCAAAATGAAAAAAAACTAACAATGGAGAAAAAATTGAATGTCATTATTTTTTAAACAGCAACTTTTGATCTATTCTATTACTAATATTAACATAATAATAATCATGTTTATTTAATGTTAATTTCACTTTTAATAGGTCTTCTTTCAATTCTTGTATGAGCACTATTATGTAATAGTTTTCAACATTACAAATGGGCGTCTTTGTAATTTTAGACAACATGAAGCAGTGATCTTCATATGATGGTAAATACAAGCATGTTTTTGATTATGTGGTAAGAATTGGTTTATTTTTATTTTATTTTATTTTTTTTATAATTTTTTATTTTATTTACTTTATTTTTTCCTATTCGGTATATTTTTTTTGTGTTGTTCTCATTAATTTCTTATTTTTACAGAAAAGTCTTAAACATCCTATTTGCTTCATCACAATCTCTCCGAAAATTGTTTTCTTGGATTCAAAGGCTGAAGTACTTCCACTAAAATGGAGAACTAGGAAAGATAAAGTTAATTATAGGGTATATATACAATGATTCATATGGAACTTTATGAGGATCAAGACAAACAATGGGAAATAGGTCTTTTAAAAGAAAATGACCGAAATCGTAAAATTCAATTTGGATGTGTTGAGTAGGTATATAACAAAGATCTTGCCATGCATGAGATTAATATGCATAAAGAAGAATTTGATAAAATATGCAGACACAGTGGATAGAATCTTCAAAAGTTGTTGCGGAAATACAGTGTGGATGAAAATGCTTGCTAAAGAAAATGTTCCTACTCTTATTATTTCTCTCTGTGATGAATCAAGTTTCAAGGAGAATGCTGAAACAAGTTTCGAAAAGTTTAGCGAGGCTGAAAGTTTGTTGATAAGCATGACTTTGTAGTAGTGAATAAAATGGGTAAAGAAGTAGTTTTGGAGCACGAGTAGCGGTTGAATATACATAGGTTGTTGAAGAAGCTGCTATTTGCGGACATAAAATGTATGTTTGATGTAAAAAGATATTACTACGCATATATTTCTCACCTTTGCTACAAAACAAGTAATAGATGGACTAGTGTGCTTGAGGTGATGATTGATTTGAAGAAATCAAAACCAATTGTTGGGGTATTACTATCAAGAGCCTTCTTCTGTTAGGGCTATAGAATCATCATTACGGATATAAACAGGAGTAAAGGAAAACTTGTTGAAGATACGATTTTGAGATACCACGAATTAGGTGCTACATTTGAAGAAGATTCTAAACCAACTCGTGTGATTAGGTGCTACATATGGCGAAGAGAATCAAAAGTTTCTTAAAAACAAAAGAAAGATCTTTGAGAAAGAAGCTAAAACATTATCATTGCTTGCGATGAGGAAAGGGTTAAATGTGATCGGGATATGGTGCTTGCTAACAACCAAACTCAGAAAGACATGCAAATGTACACTATTGAGGAAAAAAATGAATGGTTAAAGGAATACATGGAAGAAAGAAGGAACTTATATCTATCTTTGAAGAGACTTAAGAAGAAGAAACTCGGACCATATTAAGCAAGAAAGAATGTTTCATGAAACTTATTTAAAGAATATAGGGTTGAGAAAAATCAATTGTCTCTCATATACTAGATGATGAAGTTGAGAAGATGTATAAGGCAAAGGAGGAAATAGATACTTTTAAAGCCCGTGGATAGGACACAAAAAGCGATTATGAGTGAGTCGATAAAAAAGCTCTAGCTCGAGTTGAAAAGAACGCAATTGTGTTAAATACTATTTGTAGGAAAAAATGAAACCGGATAAGTCTTAAGCATTTGACTTAATATGAGAATATTTGAAAGAAAATATTATGTCGAAGTTAGTTGTCTTAATATATTTAAATTACTTAAATAATTTTACTTAAGTTATGATGTTGTAGAGTTATGATGTGTTTTATTTGAGATGACTATTTAATATTCATTGTGGGATGCTCTATGGCGTATACATATTTATATTGTCTTTAATATCGAGTTAGTTGTCTTAATATATGATATTAATATAGAGTTAGGCCTATGGCGTATACATATTAATATTATCTTAGTATAGGTTTAGTTGTCTTAATATATGATATTGCCTTAATATCAGAGTTATTAAATGATGTTAAACATAATAATAATGTTTAAATGCTAAATGTTAGTTTTTCAATGGTTAACTTTAATATATACTTGAATTATAAATTTTAAACTATAAATTCACACTACTTTAAGATTGGGACCTTAAAACCAAAAATTTTTATTCATATCTGAGACACATATTCGCTTCTAGAACAACCAACAAACAAGCAACAAACCAAACTACAAAATATCATTAAACAAACACAAAAGATCTAAAAAGCCAAACCCCCCAACCAAACCTCTCATGCTTCTTCATCTTCTCCATATTCATACTTCTTCATCTTGGTGATATGCTCCTTCTTTTTGTTGATTACGCGCATATCAACCAAAATGCTATGTCAGCGAATCGGCGGCTCCATCACTTGAATGTCATTCGAGGTCATAGATCTTATCGGCTTCTTCTTCCAAATTAGAGAACATTTACTCATTACTTCTATACACTTTTCAACCTTAGTAACCAACTCGGTTCTACACTGGCAGCCATAATAATCCCTTCTTCATCCGTAACTTCTGATTAAATAAACACTTGAACAAGTTGTGTAGTTGATTAGTTCCAAAAATGTTTTTGAGTTCATTGATAATTGGAGTTTGAGACATTTTAAGGATGATTAGGGTTAAACGAAGATGATATCTATCTTATTGCAAGCTGAATAGACTTATTTATATTGTAACTGAATAGACTTTTTATTGCAAATAAACCCTTCAACTTCAAAAATGCGTTAAATTTTCAATTAAAGTTGCAAAAATAACAAAAGCGACCCAAAATTAAGTATCGAGTAAGTTAATAATATCAGTAGTAATTAAATTAAGTTAATATCGAGTAATAATAGTTTAAATTCTAGGTTACATACTTTATGTTTTTAATACAATTGATAAAAACAAAGTTAAAAAAAGCATCGATTTATCCTTCTAAATTGATTCACGATATAATTAAGTAAGTTAATAATATGATTGTAATAATATATTGACATAATAAATGTTAAATTTTAAACATAAATTTGTTAAAAACTTTTAGTAGTTAAATATTAATTTAAATATAATAAGAGTTATATTTAATTTTTTAAATAACTATAAGTATGAAATATGATAATTATATTCATTTGTGTCTCTTGTATTGTCAAAATCAACTTTAAAGATTATCACAAAATAAATTGGTATTTTACGTCTGAGGATCTTTAACAACTATAAATAGTATCCGACATATATCTCGTTTAAAATTACTTAATAAACAGATACTCAAATATATATATGTCATAAGAAACAAACTAACTCGATATTAAGAAAATATTAATATGTATCGTAGTAAAAACACATACAATATTAAATTTTATTTACGTTTGTATAAACTTTTCTTCTTTACAAAATATCATATATTTTAAAATGTTATATAAGACAACTAACTATGATATTAAAATTTTCTTTGAAACACTCTGATATTAAGACAAATATCATATATTAAGACAACTAAGCATGATCAATTATGTAATAAAAATGAAGTATGTATTGTTAATTGTATGTTAGCTACGTAATATTCTAACATACAATTAAAATAATTACTCCGATATTATTATGATATTAGTTTTTCTTATGATTTTTTTATTGGTATAATTTAAGTTTATATTTCAATATATTTTAGTGATTGTGATTTGATAAATCATAACTAGCTCAAACGACCCATTTCATTCATTAACCAAAAAATATTATTATTATGAAATTATTGTGATATTCCCAATCACATATTTTTAAAAATTTTAAGCAGGCGTTAAATACAAGCGAGTTCAACCCGATATTAAAATTTAAAATATTATTATTAAGAAATTATTGTGATATTCACAATCACGTCCAATAGATCGGTTGGGCAACCAAAAAATTCCCGACTTTTAAAGCGTTTACTTTCCCCTTTATTAACTTGACGTTGAATTTAAAAAAGAAAAGAAAAAACATTTTTAAACTTTACCACTATATAAATACTCAAAACACATTTCTAAAACACACAAATTCATCAACCATTCTAACCAAACCCACAAAAGATTTATTGCTTGCCATCTCCCCCGAAGATGTAATGTACATTAACAAACAATGCAGAAAAGATGATATTTTCAAAAAATGCTATTATAAGACGTTATCCATATGCTTGTTTGGCGGGAAGGCGGAAGAAGCAACAAATGAAGAAAACTACAAGAGTTGACATTACATACGAGCGAAAGGCATGGTTGACAAATATTTAAAGATCAAGGGCGAAGAGGCGTGGATTCTGGGTTATTGCTGGCGATGTGTTCAAAAGGTATCGGAACAAGCGTGGTACCAAAATCAATTGGAGCTACAGGAGAGCGAAAAGATAGTGTAGGTACAACTTGGCCCGACTGGTATTTTGGCGATTATAGGAATACCTCGACTCTTGAGTTAGATTTATGATTTGATGTATTTTGTATCGTTGTTGTTTAAAATGCTAAAAAAGAAAAAAGGGTCAGACTATGAAAAACATTAGTTTATAATTCATTTTAATGAATTAAATTCATCAACTGACTCTACTCTTAATAATAATATAATAAATAATGTTTTCTATTTTTTGACCCATTTCATAATTTTCTCTCTGTATACACAAAAGAAAGCTTGTGATTTGACAAATCATCACTATGAAAGTACAAAAATGAGAAATTATCTCTTAATAGGCGTGAATATTTTTAAGTAATTGATCATCTTTTCATATTCCATCTTTCTCTCATTTGTTTTATCAATAATTTTAAAATTAAATATGGAATTTGATTTCTACTTTTATTTGTTAATAATATCTATTCAAAATATTATTACAATGAAAAAAAAGATATATACTAAACTTTTGAAACTAGGCTTGATCAATTGTATATTAAAATGGATGATTTATATGATGGTATTTCTAAACAAATGATTTTCACGATATTAAATTGCTTATTATGATTATTAATGGTTCTATAAATATTAAAACCTCTCGTGCTAAATATTTTTTTGAATTAGTGTTTTATATAAGCTTTAATATTACTTTTAAATATTACTTTAAACTGATATTAGTTTTTTCCTTATATTTTTTATTCATATATTTTAAAATTTTCATCTTCACTATGTATTTTAAGTTTTTAAATATTTAGGAGTCCGCTGACGTATGTCTAACTCTGATATTAAGACATTATCAATATGTATACGTCATAGTACATGCAAATATTAAATAAAACGTGAAGATTAATATTTTCTTTCAGAGACTTTAATATTAAGACAATATCATATATTAAATAACTAACTCTGATATTAAGGCAATACCATAAATTAAGATAACTAACTACGATATTAATACAATATCATATATTAAACAACAAAATTTTATATTTGGACAAATGTTAATATTTTCTATCACACATTCATTTTAAAAAACTAACTATCAAATTGGTTTAGACTATGTTTAGAGAACTCAAAGCAATATCAAAATAACTCTCATTTAGACATAAGACTGATAATAACTCATTTTAAAAAACTAACTCTCAAATTAATTTTTATACTATAGACTTTAGGCTATGGTTTTGATAGTTTGTGATTTAATTCAAATAAGGTGTACAAAAACTTAATTTTATATATTAAGACATTAAATCGTATTGAGCAAAAATATTAAACAACAAACTATATTAAAATTAACTCTCAAATATCAAGAACAGCATATTAAAAAAAATAATATAAATTGATTTTGGGCAAATGGTTTAGAGAATATCATATATTAAACAACAAACTTCCATTTTAGACAACAAATATATTAAACAACAAATGTAGGATGTGTATTTTTGTATTGGGTTATGCTTGGATGGTGGTGATGACAACAGAAAGCCATGTTTAGAGAGAGAAAGTAGAGGTGTTTCTTGGTAGAGACTTGATATACAAAATATAAATGTTGAGATGAAACACCCTTCTGGATGGAAGGGGTATTTTCATACAGTAATCACGTCCTCCTATGGTTGTGGATCGGGCATGGGTAGGGACTGCAACTTCTCCATTGTTACTAAACTAATCTCGCTACAAACTAACTAATTAACTACATAATGCGTAAATAACTACAAGTCAGAGCTTACATATGCTAGACTATATGGGGTGGACAGCTTTCTCATGGAATTTCCAATTCCTAACAATCTCCCCCTAAGGGAGGTCACCCCATGAAATACATTTTGCATCCTAGCATTCTATCTTGGACTTCGTTCTTGAGCTCGTAGACTTGAATTCTTCAACTTCTGCATCTTTGTGCTTTTGTAGCGATTCTTCATAGTCATTGATTTAAAGTGGGAGCCTGGCGATCCACATCTTTGAAGTGATCTTGAGAATTCATTGAGATCATCGACCACCGAAATCTACGGATCACCCTTTGTTGTGTTGCCTTCATGTGATGTTGTGATTATGGAACAGGCCGCCACACAGGATCATGACATCTGCGCCAGCAGGCTTTCGGTTCAAGATATTTGCGATGGCAGTGCAAAATATGAAAATGGACAGCGGGCTAGGCACCAGTCATGATTTCAATTAAGTGTGGATGTGACGCACGGCTTTGGATTGACTCCTCAATTCGTCCGATGGTGCCGGCAAATGTACCAAACAACGGTTAGCAATAAACACCGGTGTCTTTGATCACTTCGTTGGTGGGTAACACTGCATTACGGTTCCACGTTGATCGGTACAAGTCTGCTTTATGACGGGTAGGGATTCCTAAGAATCTCCTTGACGGGGTTTCTGCCATGATTCTAACTGTTCTCAGCCCGAACAAAGAGACAACGAGGTGAGTGACCCGATTGAGATTCTTGATTGATGAAAATTGATTTGAAAACAATCATTATTACTTGAGGAAAGAGTTTTGCAATACGACGAAGGTTTTATAAGAAAGATCAATTTTCAATCAAAAATACTTTTGTATTTGAAAAGAGTACACATGATACTAGATAAAAGGATTCTTTTCATCGAGCGGTTTTTCCAAGTATTTTTTCTTCAATCGATTAACGTGTTTTGAAAACATGAATACACATTCGATGTGCTAGAGAAAAGAATATTTGCACATCGAGCGGTTTTCAAAAGTATTATCAATTCCATTCTGGACCAAGGTTGATTCAAGATTGAATCTCCCCATCGTTTCTATCCGTTATGTCTGTAAGCTTGAATCTTTTGCAAGATCTCACAACCCAGAAGAGCTTGTTTGATGTTGTCTCTATAAGGATTTCCATCTTCATTGTGAATATTTTTACATATCATTTCGGCAGGCTACCACAAGGATAATCGTAGGACTCTCAATATGTTCTTACTTTCCACATTGTGTAAAATAGTAAGTATTCATTAATTTAGTGTCCTAATGAGATATTGTGGATGATCTCGATGATCTCTGGCTCAGACTCAATTGTGCACATTTGGTTCCTAGGAGCTGGAGAGGGAGAGGATCTCCTCCTTCAATATCAACAATCTCTAAGATGGGTAGATTATGTAGGTTCCCAGAATGGGAATGGCCCTTTACAGAAGGGCTTGAGTAGCTTGGAAAGTTTAGATGCGGTCGCGTCCATGGCGATGTCTTGTTCTTCAATACGGTGTTACCTTAGTAACAGGTAGCATATGTATTGAACCGGTTCTAAGGTTGAATTATTATGGAGGGATATTTCTTTTCACTTTTCCTCATTCATTTCTTTTCATTCTTCAACCCCTTCGGTGTTTTGTCGAGACTTCATTACAAGAACCTACTTTTGGGTTTTATTCCGGTACTGCTCTCATCTAGGTCACTCTTCCCATTTCTCACTTTTCTTTTTTTCATTATACCTAAGGACTCTACACTGGTGGATTGTCCAGGAAGATCCCTCGGTTACAGCGGAGTGGGAACTAATACCCAACCTCATCATCTTATAACTCCATACATAAAAGTAAAATGGTTGGGTCTTTTGAGTGCAGTTCATTCTTCTTGAAACCAATTGAAAAATCATTTGAAAAATCAATCAAGGTACTTGTGATATAAAATCAAAACATTTTGTACATACTTGGTTTTGATCATTTTTGAAAATGCTCCCCCAACATGTGCATATGAATTTATAAATTGTTTAGCACATGGAGGCAAGAGTTCTTTTGAAATAAATTCTTGATCACAATTTCCGTGGAAAAAGCCATTTGATTTTCTTTGGTAAATTCTCCCCTCAATATGTGCATAGGATATTTGAAATCATTTTATCACATAGAGGAAAGGAGGTTCTTTGAAGTACTTTCCACGATCACAAAAAGCCATTAAAAACCATTTAAAAAATCAATCAAGGTACATTATGTTGAAACATAGAAATCTTTGTAGCTTGAAAGTTTATTTTCATTTTGAAATGCTCCCCCTCAATATGTGCTTCAAGATTGAAAGTGTTTTTGCACATATGGGATTGATATGCACACGAATCAAAGCGATCATCTTTTATCAAATTTCATTATTAAATCAAAATTCTCCCCGATCAAAATATTTAAACCCTTTGAGATTTTGGATCCCAAGTGATTAATAGGGTTGAAAACATGGGAGAATATGTGCCCTGGTTTAAATACTCACATGTTTTGGATAAATGCTCCCCCTTCAACATGTGCATTATGTATATTGAAATCGCGGCACATGGGAGCGGGGTGCTACCTTTAAGGACTAAAACGATTCCATTAAAACAGATTTGAGATTTAAATCCGATCTCTCCAGATCAAAATTTCAAACCTTTTGAGATTTGTGATCCCAATTGATTTAAATCATTTAAAAGATTTTGGGGAAAGATGTGGCAAAATTTAATTTTTGAAAAATGATAAGGACCATTTAGACATTAAAGATTGTTAGTGTGGTATGATTGTTTTAAAGAGACCTTTAAGTAAAATAAAACAATTTCACTATCAAACAAAAGAGCAGAAAAATTTCATTTTAAAGATCTTGATTCTAAGAAGAATCATACCATGACATAACATTAAATCTTTTAGATCACCATAATTTAATTACAAACCGACTTTTTGAAGGAATATCGATTGAAAATATTTAATTTGGAATCACTTAAGATTTGACAAAATAAAGTCCGGTTGATTTCAAAACTTTGAGTCCGATTTATTTTCAATACCATTTTCAAAACAATATTAATATTATTTGAAAATTGTTTAAAAATTGTATCAAATTTCTGCACAAAGATATGTTAGGTGGTTGAGAAGCTTATGTTGTTGCTGTAGGTCTTGGAAGACTGCGATGCGTGAGAGACTTCATCGTTGCATTTAATGCCAAGAGGTCAAATTAAGCTCAGTTTCTTCATTTTCTTTGAAGAAACCATCTGTTGATGCAGAGTAGGACCTCCACTACCACACAAAGGCTATAAACACCCCAAATAGGGGCCGGTTATGTAAAACCCTATTCCTATGATAAAAAACTAGTGGGAATGGAAGAAACTAAGATAGGTTTTCTTGATAAAACCAATTTTCATAATACATAACGCATAGAAATTGGGTTTTATGATTAAACCAGTCTTTTTGTAATCAAAGACAGACAGTGTGTAGGTAACAATAGATCTCTATGTATTTATATTATAGACACCGTTTTGAAGAAACAACCCGATTGAGAGTATTCTCTATTTTGAACTTTCATCCCTCAGCGTCTCTCCACCCAAGTATTATATTGAGGACTTAAAAGACAAGAGATGACACATTATCCTGCCGAGTAAATGATATAGTTGGTGTTGATAATGTTGTAGGACGAGTGAATATAATAAATTTGGCGAACTCACGTCTTTTTCTATCGGGTATACAATCTAGGGATTATGTTTTGATGATACACTTTACTTGAGATCCGATACCAAGAAGGACATGAAGTCTAAAACCATAAAGCCTACGGGTAATAAAAAATTATTAAATATTTAATATTAAAATCTAAGTGAATGATACTTTAGTATATAAATCGATATTATTATCGTGCTTTCATTTTGGTTTATTATTGGAGAAAAAATATGCAAAAATAAATTTAAACAAAGACTTCTGAATCTTTGTTTTGGATTTGTATATATATTTTTGTTTTTAAAATTATAGTTGAAATAAAAAAGTCAAACCTTCTTCCTCGTATCATATTAACAATCAAGTTTCATATATTAACCCCAAATAATTCGATCATTGACCAATCATGAGATATACTCCTTTTTTTCATTTTCCTCCTCCAAGATGGCTCTCAAATCCGCCAAAAAATGATGAATAAAAGCGACATGTACCTCGTATCATAGTCACAAACCTAAACATCACCATGGCTTGGCCTCGACCTCCAACCTCTCTACCAATACCAAATGCATTTCTTGTTAATAGAGTTGAGCAACAAAAATTATATCTCTCTCTGAATCAATTGTTTATATAGTTTAAGTTATTTTTTGTTAGGTTTATTTCACGTTAATTCTTGTTTTAAATTGACAAAAATGTGTTTATGTGTTTACACTCCAAGGTTAATTGAACTTAGTTATTGCCTTTTAAGTGTTTGTTGTATTGCTGTGAATAGAAAAACTTAAATCAAGCTTATGGTTTTAACAAGTAGAGAGCATTTCAATTGCTTCTTGTTTGTACACCTCATTAGTTTTCAAAAGATTAAAAAAGGTATTGTTAATTTGTTATCATGAAAGACTTGTTTTATATACTACCTTGGTGAGACGGTGATCTAGCGAACTCGATAGGTATATAGATCATATCGAGTTTTAGTTGGTGGCCTAAATTCAGAGTTGGGCGGCCTTTTATCTTTGGATAACGTCTACTTGAATAGATGATAAACAACATACTAAATGGGAAGCTGTGATTTCTAACTCTTTTGATATTTGCTTACTGTGCGTTATGCATATGAGTGCAGTCCAAAAGAGTTGCTCCCTTTAAAATTATAAATAAAGTCACGTTTACAAACCCACATGTTAATCTTTCAATCTTTATTAAGTGGTCATCATAAGTGATATAAAATACCTTGGCTATTTGGGTTCGGTCATCTAAATGACCAGGATTAGTGTTTTATTTTAAATGTTTCCGATCTTTATTTAGTGAAAGTCTATAATAAGACTTGTAAGTTGTATTGCTATGTTTGAGTGTATGCAAAGTGCGCAATAAACATATATGTTGAAACTTGTTAGACCTTGATAGATCTAGAGCACTCACAAATCGTTAGTATTGTCTATGTAATCACAAACAAACTAAAAGACAATCTCTACAACTTATATTCTTTACGAAATCAAATATAAGCACAAAACACAGATAACTAAGAACTCGTTGATCCTCTATGGATCTTTATATTACTAAAACTTTGTTTAAACACTGCGTACATAATTCATTCTATTGTGTTTCTTTTATAGATAAGAACCCTAACTGTTCCTTAAGAAGCGTATAACTATAAAACTAAATAAGATATACCAATCACTTCCTAATAACTCATGCATATCCTAACTAATTCTAAGAATATCTGAATACTATCTCCTTGAGAAACAAACTACGACTATATAACTAGAGAATCGTCTTGGGGAATCCGGTACTTCTGTTGAGAATCCGTGTTGATAATGAAGCA
>OU343217.1:281624423-281790141 GCA_910596185.1 Chrysanthemum makinoi
CACGATTTTTCCAAGCTAGGTTTGATGGTCTAAGAGAAATATTAAGATTTAAAATCTTTTAAAACCCAATTACGCTACAAAATCTTTCCAGAGACAAAGAGGCACATTATGTGCTTTCTTGCCTCATAGAAATTGAGAGGGCGCTTCTTGTTACGAGATTTGTTGGTTGGATGTATTCATACGTAGTCAAGTAAACTTTACCTTCTTTGTGAATGGTTTCTTTTCTTTACCATAATTTCTTTCATCACAAATTTATTAGATGAAGTGGCCGTTTTAATGCTCTGAAAAATTAAATGTAGTTTGATTAATTTTAAAATAAATAAAGCGAGTTTGCAACTGATTTTCTTATTAAACATGTGAGTATTTAATAAAAATCATTTTCAATTAAAATAAAAAAATACAAAAGGAATGAAACATACTCTTCTTGGTTGATTTCTTGTATTTGACAACAGAGAGATCCTTTTCTATATCTTGGAAAAAACAAACTCGTCTTCTTCATCATGTTCTTAAGTTAGAATTCAAAAATCAATTATCGCTCGTGATTGATAGGTTCAAAGCTAATATAGTTTTATCATCTTCTAAACCACTAGTTGTAAAATTATTATCTATGTAAAACTAAGTGTAAAAAACTAAGCTTACTAACACTTGTAAACATACACAATGCGTTCTATTCCAAATTAAACAACAAATATTCATTTTGCAGTGTACTGTGATATTAATTAAACGTCATGAACTGAATCTACAAGCACAGTTACAAAAATAAATATACAGACCATTTGCTAGATATCCAATTACTCCTTCAACTAAAAATAGAAAGTAAATCACACCTCAGAATATAGATAAAAATCTTCTGGTGTAGTTTGGAGGAATATGTCTGTTTTATAGTGGGGGGAAGGACGCTGAGATTCCTGTGTTTTAGAGCTAGCTTTGGTGCAGGATTGGCCACTAGGGAAGATATGTGGGTGATTCACTTTTGGAACACATTAGCCAACCGAGAATACATGACTGCGAATACCTAAATTAAAACTCAAAGAAGCTTTAAGGAGCTTATTAGAAGCAATGAAATAGCTACTCTAAGCTATTTAAAAATTTAAACTATTTAAGGAGCTTCTTAGAAGTTGGTGCGGGGTAAAATTTCTATTGAAATTAAAATAAGCTATAAGGAGCTTATCTAAACTTATAAGCTATAATGTTCTATTGAAATTAAACAACAAATATTCATTTTTAGGTGTCTTTGTGATATTAATTAAGCGTCATGGTGAATCTCACGAGCCGCATTTACAAAACTAAATATACGGATCATTTGCTAGATATCCAATTACTCCTTCAACTAAAAATAGAAAGTAAACTATAGATGCTCACGGGATACGGTTCAGATTGGGTGGAGTTTGGAGGAATATATACATTATATAGTGGGGTTATATTAAAGAGAGGAATTGTTGAGATTCTGTTTAGAGCTAGCTTTGAGTGCGGGATTGGCCACTAGGGAAGATATGTGGGTGATTCAGTTTTGGAACACATTGGCCAACCGAGAGTACATGACTGCGAATACCTAAATTAAAACTCAAAGAAGCTTTAAGGAGCTTCTTAGAAGCTCTAATGAAATAGCTACTTGTAGAAGCCTGTTGGTGCATGGAAACAATTTCAGCCTTACTTTAAGCTAGTTAAAAAGCTTTGAAAGAAAATTCTTAAAAATAAAACAAAAATACTAGATTAAAGACTATCTTACAGAGTCTAGAATCCCAAAGTTTTAGCAAATTTGGACTTAAAATGAAGAAATTATAAATATATAAATAGCGCTACTTCAAAGCTGTTTTAATTTTTTGACTTTTTGAAAACTTGCAAACGTGACTTTAGTGAACTCTAATTCAATCTAAATGACTGAAAATGAAGTTTAACTACTTATGCAACTAAATTTATTAGTGTGCAACAACATCTAACCTGTTATAATGCAAAAATTATTGTGAATCCTAATTTTCACTTTTAAAAGAAATAAACTATGGATATAATGCAACTTCTGACTATATAGTAACCAAGAATAAACTATCTAAACCAATATCACTTACTCAAACACCCTAGAACACATAATCATGAACATAACCAAACACTCCTTTGATGAAAGTGGTGAGACAAAGCTGTTTATCTTCTAAATCAAATTAAGCAACTTCTAATGAGCTAATTAAAATTCACTAGAACTGATTGAAAACTTAATCAAAGCTTAAAAATCAGCTATAAGGAGCTTATCTAAACTTATAAGACATAATTTGAGTATATTTTGATTTTTACTTGTATTGATATAACAAATAGATGGAAATCAAATCTAATCAATCTTACTAACACTTGTAAACATACACAACGCGTTCTATTCCAAATTAAACAACAAATATTCATTTTGCAGTGTACTGTGATATTAATTAAATGTCATGAACTGAATCTACAAGCAAAGTTACAAAACTAAAAATATACGGATCATTTGCTAGATATCCAATTAGTCCTTCAACTAAAAATAGAAAGTAAATCACACATAATATAGATAAAATTTTCTAGCTATTTAAGTCAACTATAATTCAAATAAAAATCATTAACATACCTTCAAGCGCATAGTTTACCTTCTTCTTTTTCGTCTATCTTCCTTGCATAAATATTGTGGTTCACCTAATATGTAATAAGAATTTTTAATTAAAATGAAAATAAGTATATAATTATTTATAAAAATATAAATGATAACCTTCGATAGAGCGCTCTATACTCGTTTTACGTTTCTTATATACGTACATCCAAAGTTACATCTAAAAAACAAAAAAAAACATTATTAACATACAAATTTGTTTAATATCACAGTTAATAATAATCGATTTAAAAAAGAAAATCAAATGGAATATTAATATCAAACTCTTAAGACTAACATAAAAATAAAACTAACCTCCAGTTTTATTTTTAGTAGAACTGGAATAAAAGATTTTAACTGAAAAAAATAATAATAAAAAATATTAGAATAAACATTATAAGAACTTAAACTAAAATTATAACAAAACACTAGATGATTGATTTACATTTTTTGTTCCTTTATTTTACAGTATTACGGATATGTAGTGGATGATCCATTGAATGCAATTTGATTTTTTACGGAAATTTTAGTTTTATGAAGGTATCGAGGTATGTTTGATATTCTAGAAGAGAAGTTACTGTGATATTGGATCATGTTTTTTAGCGATTATAACATTTGGGTCTAAAAAAACATTTGGGTCTAAAAAAAGAGAAATTGGGCTTCTAACAAAATGGACTATTATTCAGGGCTTTAAGCAAAAAGATGGATACCACTATTGACTTTTGTATAAAAAAAGAGGCCCGTTGTTTAAATAATTTTAATATAAGACATTAGATATTAAAAATATAATTTTAATTTTTAACGTTTATTCTGAAAATAGTTTTTAGTATGAAATTCAATTGTTAAAAAACTAAAAAATTCAATGCAAAAACAAAATTGTTGTGTATTCAATACTTTATTTTGTTAATAATTGGTCATATATAAACAAAAAAGTTGATATGGTGAGAGCGAGGAAAATTGACTACAACCTAACCAAATTACTAAAATTTGTCAATTTTCGTTCATATTAGGTTTGATTCGATGCAAAAGTTAGAAGACAAGAATCCTTACAAACCAAAAAATATGATGAAAAAGCAAAACACAACCACAAGACTTTTGATGTCAAAACCGAAATATCAAGTATGTTAAATTATGTATGCCACATTTTTCATAACCTATTTGACAATATGAATGTATATTCACTACTAAATATACACAAGCGACACTAACTAACTAGAATTACTTGAATACCATAAAATTTTAATTACTACTAGACCATGATTGTTACAACGATGCCATTCTTCCAAAACACCATAACGAAGCTTCCAAACCACATAAAATAAAACATCTACTATATAGATAATTACAGCCATCTAAAGCAGCTACCCACATTAGATCCTATCAACGGAAACCACAAAACACAAAAAGAAAATAACAACAACATCCACCTACTTTCACATCAAATTTCTAAAGCTTGTAATACTTGAACCACAACAAACAAATTGCGAACACATGCTTGTTTTTTGACAACATTAGCAACCAATCCAAAAAAGTTCTCCTAAATCTTCGTTTTGCAACTCTAAAAGTGTAAATCCCCTTTTTATCATGTATACCTTATCACTATATCAAGCAAACCCAACACAAACACGTATAACACAAACAGTTATGTTATGCGTAGAGAAAGATTAAGAGAAGAACTTGGTGACTTGAATATGTTAGGCGTATGTGTTAGAGAGATAAAGGAAAGAAGATGAAACAATGAGATGTTATATTGCTTCAAGGAAAACACACACACACACACACACACACTCAAGCATACCCCTCAAATGACCATTTGAGGGGTATTTATAGTACAAGAAACATGTTGCCCTAAAGGCTTTCCATGGGCTTGGCTTGGGCTTCGTATGGATTGGACATGGGTTGGATTGGATAAAGGCAAGCAACTAAACTAATACCCATTTAGCTTAGTCAATCTGAGCCCGTTGACTATTCTACCACGATATCTAACACACATTACAAAGTTCCTAAATGTGAATGACCATCACTTCTAATAAAACTATTAAGGCTAACAATCTCCCCTTAAGGGGTGGTCATTCAAATGATGCTCCACTTGATTAGGTCTTTACTTTTCTCGAGCTTGAACTCTGTGTGTAGATATAGAATAGTCTTAATTCTTTGTTCCTTCATGCTTTGTGATCAGATAATGTGATTGTCTGCTTGTTGTCAACTAGTTGGTTAGGTCTCCGCGCCTTTCCACCATGCTCACACTTCTATTTGACTTTTAATTACCAATTATGTAGTTCTCGAGTCTTTATACTTTGTAGATTCTTTGATATTGACGAAGAATCATCTTTGACTTTGAGTAGCCTTTGATTGATGAGAACTTTCATGTGTAGTTGGCATGAGCATGTGAAGAATGCGCGATCAATCCGCTCGGAGCTTCCATAAGAAGAAAACATAAAACAAGTTAGTAATAAGCGGATTCCGGCACTTATAAGTTTGAATTCGAGGGTGTTCTTGCATAGTGTGAAAACCGTCTCTAATTCTCACAAGGGCGTTTCTTGAGCGGAGCCCCACAAGTGAGATAACTTGTGATATACCGAAATACATCTACGGTTTAGATGAGTCATTGAGGTACGCAGCATCACCCACAACTTGTAGACCGTTTGAGACACACTAAGTGTAATCCACGGGGAGTTATCGAAGTGACTTCTTTGTCGAGGCTGCTTGATGTTGACCACAGCAGGAGTTTCCATTCAATCATTGAAGATCAGCGATGAAACTTCTCATAAATGTTCTTGATTGCTAAATCTGCGTAGGACTCTATACTATATCACTTGTGTTCTTATAGATGAACAGCGTCATCATGTCAAGTGTTCCTATGAGATCTTTTGATGAATCTCACGGCTCTAGACTCAATAAGTGCATTTTGGTTTTCTGGCGGAGACTAGGGAGAAGGTCTCCTTCTTCAATATCAACGATCTCTAAGAGAAAGTCGATAGATTATGTAGGGTTCCCCGTGAGAATGAAACAAATCCCTTTTGAGAGGAATTGAGTGGCTAGAAGGTTTAGTCTGATGCGTCCTTTGGGTCCATGGCGTCTTTGTCTTCAATACCGGTGTCATCTAGTGACAACCATGGCAGATGAATTGAACCGGTTTACGCCTAAGGTTGATTATGGAGGGCTATCTTTTCACCCTTTCATTATATTTCTTTTAATTCTTCAACCTTCTTTCTCCTTTCTCACATTACTCCTTTTTCAATCATTCCTAAGGACTTCTAGTACTAACTATTGGAGATGTCCTTGGGTAGATCCTCACTCTGGCCGAATCATAGGGACGGATTTCCTATCCTTAGACACCTTATAACTCATATGCGTCCTATTGTTGCCATGAAAACCTTTTCTTGAAAATCTCTCAGAGTGTTTATGATTGAAAACATGTTTGAGACACTCCGAGAGTTTTATATTTTCATAAACACTCCCCTATGCATGTGCTTATAAGTTTTGATAGAAATCGCACATAGAGGTAGAGAGTTCGCACTTTTGAATTGATATGCTCATGATAGACACTTCCCACGAGACAGTTACGTTGCATAGTTAGAGTTCCATTGTCGGTTTTAGGTGACAAGCGTAAATAACTAACTTGAAGTTGTAAACTCTCCTTGAAAGAGTTAGACCCATGTAAGTTCATATCTATCATAAGTTTCTCAAATGGTACATTGATTACTCGATCAATTCATTGGTTCCGACAGAGTCGAGAGCTCTTTTGAGATTCAAACAACAATCATTAAACATTTAGATCACATTTTAATCACGTTTCTCCCCTCCAAAATAGCATATCTATGATGTTTTGAAACAAAATGATTAAAATATATGTTTTTAGAAAAACATTTGGAGAAAGCTGATTTAGCATGAATTTTGGAACAATTTTACTTTAATACTCCCCTTAAAGAAAGCATATTTTTCATACAGAAAATTTAGAATCAATTAAGGTTGTAGAGGGAGTTATCTTGTTTTTTATTGTGAATCAATGAATACTTGCCAAGATGAAGATTTTAAAAATATTTTGAAGATATTTATAGAAAAATTATCTTCATTTGTTTTAGGATAAGTGCTCGATATTTATGAAAATCGATTTTGCACAGCACTTTCCTTTCTTTAAAGATCGGGTTCTGATGCGAGGTAAGTGCAAGCCATTATGTTTTTAGGAAAAGTGCTTTGAAAAATATTTAAAACCTTTGATTTTGATAAGCACTTTCCTTTCTTTGGCGCGGGTTAGAAATGATGTGTCGAAGCCATTAATTTGAAGTCGGGTTTTACGTCTTGAAGTATCACGAAAGCCATCTTATGAAAATTTGAGAAGCGACATGTTTTGGAAAACATTTAAAGAACTCTCGCTCAAGCATCATTTTTACCTATCATTGTTGAATGACATTTCTAGAAGCGTCTGAGAATATCGATTATCACGAGAGACGTATGAAGTAAGAGGAATATTTTTGGATTTTTGGTTTTGTATTGTTTTTGTATTTTTGAAAGATTTTCTATTTTTGTGTTTGTTGGTTTTCAAATTTTGTATTTTTGTTTTCAAAATATTTCTGGTGGCTTTGAAGAAAGGAGATTAAGTCTTGTCATGTAAAAGTGGATTTAAGAGTGGAATTAGAAAAGGATTTCCACATGCGAAATTGGCATAAAGTTCTTCTTTACCACATGTGACGTATGAACCTTCAACACTTTTACAAGAACACGCATCCACAGGAAGAAGAATTTTCACAAATACTTGGCGTTAAGTAGATGTTTCCTCACGGCGAGGGAGATCACTATCAACGGTTGTAGTGGTTTCTACTTCCTTATCGATGATTGACATATTATACGTGTTGGTGCAAGTATAAAAATCTTTCTGTGGGAATCCGCTAAGACGACTTGGTTGAAAACTTTTCGTGGGTTTCCACCTAAGGTAAGATCTAGGAGTTGTTTCTTATCAGATCAGTGGAAGACTCATTTTGGAAAAACTACGTCTGAGCGATCTTCCTATTAGGTGTCTTTTGTTTGTCTTTTTATCAACGCGGGCTTGTTTCTATTTGGTGTCTTAGTGGTTGTGCCTTGTACGAGAATTATCTTTCTTGAGATATTATGCGGCATGCATCATGATTAAATTTGAAAAACACATTTTTACATGTAGTCTGAGACAAATTCAATATTATTGTTTAAAAGCAGGCTGACTTTCACTTTGTCACTCGGTCTTGTGGACATTGATTCTTTTTTCAAAAGACTTAGAATTCCAAGTGTTGTTTTCTAAGGGCATAGCATTTTCTTTTGTGCAACTACTCTTAGATGCAAGCCAATCCCTAGTCTTGTGTAGAGAGTTCCTAGGTAATGGTTTACTACTACTACTAGTAGTGCCTTGAAATCTTGTAGAATTCATCACCCTAGATGTTGCACCTAGAAATTCCGTCTTTTTTTAAGTGCTTGCCTTTTCCTAGCTTCTTCTAGATAGTGATTGTTGACCATGTCGTTAGAAACAACAGATTCTTTAACTGGATTTTTGGTCACATTCCGTTTACTAGTCCTAGAGATGCCATGTGTAATCAATTTTGGTGTTTCAGCAACTGCTTTTCCTCTTTCAAAACTTTTGATAATTCTCTTTTTTTAATATGCAAAGTGCATTGGGTATTTGTTTTTTGACAAATCATTTTTCTCATGACATTTTGGAGCAAAGCGAGAAATAGACATTTTTTGTTTAAAAACCGGTTTGGGAACATTTGTTTTCTCCTCAGTCAATGGTTTTGCAAACTTAGTATCCATAGCCTTTCCTTTTTGACTTCCCGGTGAGCTCTCAAAGATCATTTTGCTCTTTTATGTCCTTGTAGGCACGCTCATACGAAAATTTGTTATACTTGCATTCCTCAGATTTTCGATCAAGTTGTTTAAAATAGGACACGTTTTCTTTTCAAGTTTTCAAGAGCTTTCATATTTTTGAAACAATTCTTGGAGGTCTGTTGGAGTCTTTCATGATCTTCAACAGAATATGTTTGCAAAATAATGGACATAATATCAGGTAGTAGACATCTTGAAGAGAGAATCATTTAAATTTTCCAAAACTTTGATGTGTTCAACACTTTCATGCTTGCTTTTGAGATTTATGGTCCTGACAAAGTCAAAATTTGTTTCTTTCAAAAGGCTTGTTCAAAATGAATTACCCTTGAGTTGATGTTATTAAATTTG
This sequence comes from Chrysanthemum makinoi, assembly GCA_910596185.1. Taxonomy (NCBI): domain Eukaryota; kingdom Viridiplantae; phylum Streptophyta; class Magnoliopsida; order Asterales; family Asteraceae; genus Chrysanthemum; species Chrysanthemum makinoi. Next base: position 281,633,233 of record OU343217.1, read on the forward strand.
AGGGCAATTTGAGTTCAAACTTTACGTTCATTATCAAAAGTATTAAACGGATATTTGTTGTAATATTGGTTTTAGTCTTCTTGTCTCTTGAAGATCCATAATTCTAGTTTCACATTTTCCAAATACTTCTCGCATCACTTGTGTTAAAAGGATTGTTTGAAGACATTTGTTCAATGTTAGAAAGAGATTTTTGAGACAACAAGCTGGTTTTGAAGCTGGTTTTGGGCCGGGTGTTGACTCTTTTTTTGAAACATTTGGAGTGATGGAGAATTTTGACTTATCTTTTTGATCAACAAAAGGGATTCCATTAATTTTGTTCCATTTGTTATAATCAATAGGTTTGATTTCCGGACTTTTTGTTTCATTTTCTCTCTCTGCCTTGGATAGTTCTAACGTTTCACGAGAATCACGAACAATTATGGGTTCATGCAAAGCATTTCCATTGTTAACACATTCGATGTTTCGAGATTTCGAGCTTTCTTGAGGAGCGAAGAAGGGTCATTACCAAGTGCCATTTTATATGAGAAGTATGAAAACGTGATTTACTTGGTTTGAAAGCATCTTGTTTGTTTTATCAGAATGACCCGTTGTGAGAAGCAAATTGTCCAAAGCTTTAATTTTCTCATTTTTTATCCAGAATTTCATCAAGAAGAGAATCTTCTCGTTTGAAAAATCAAAATCAATTGTTTTTCTTCTCTTTTTCAAGATCGGAGAACATTGCTTTTTGTTTAGAAAGTTGGTCATTTAGATCTGAAATTTCCTTGTTTAAAGATTTGATTTTCAAATGAGAATTCACATCAAGTGTGTCATACTTGATTTGCAATTGTTTTCTCTTAAAAGCGAATCTCGATAACCAATTTCTAATTAGATACTTTGTTTGTATGAAATTCAAAGGCTCAAGCGTTCTCTTTGTAACTCTCAAGCTCGATGGTCAATTTAACATTAGGCCTTAACCCATGCGATTGACCTTCTCACTTTTTAGGATCCATATATGGAGTTTAGAGTTAACATTGCTATTAACTTGCTCCCCATATATGTGTCATAATAAGGTTAGGAGACAAGATGGCAGCTTCTCATGAGTAAACCGATTAGCAACATTACTATAATTTGGTACCTCATTGAGTAGATACATTGTAGTAGACTGGAGGTGTATCAAAAGTACCACTTGATGATGTTGTGTCTGTTTGGTTGATTGTATGGTAGGTTTGCGGTATTGATTGCTTTATCTACCCGTCTTGGATTCATGGTTCGTGATTCGCATCCAGTTAATTCAATTCCCAACTCTTCTTTACGTGCTAACATCAACATGTCTTTGGATCCGTTCAAGCTTATTGGGTCGTTTGACACGGATTCTGAACTAAAAATAGCACGAATTTTGGCTTTGATGTTGGAGGTAGCATTCGAACCGAAGTCATAAACAATTATTCCCATTTTGATATCCCATGCGATATCCCGCATTCGATTCTGTCGACTCCTCGATGTCCATCAAAGCGCCGCATATTGCATCGATTCCCCATTTGTATACCGTTGCAAAATTCATTAAGTTTCCCAATAACATCAACCATTTGTCCTCCTTGACCCATATGCATACTTGGTTGAGCAAGCTGCGGATTATCTGATGAAATCCATTGGTTGTTAGTATGTGGTGTAGTGGGACTAATGTTTAGTTCATGAAGAATGAAGCAACCAATTTTAACACAATTTGGAGACGATCTTCTGAGGTTGCCATTGATGAAGGTATGTATGATAATGTTGATGTAGGATCGATTCACGATAAAGAGTTGTGTTTGAAAAGATATTGCCGTTTGAAGTTTTTACGTAATTAGTACTAAACCTTGGTTCTTAGAGCGTAAAAATTTTTCTCCAAAAATTTGAAATTCACTATAAAATCAATTCTAAAGGTCGTTTTGAAAAATTTGAGTTATGACAATTTTGGCGCCAGTTTGACCCGAAAAATTTGAATTTGGGTCCAAAATTTTGAATTTTTTTTTTGAAACTCCTTAAGTGAGCGTGAGAGAAAAATTCACAGTAGAATTGAATTGCTTAGGCGTAGGATCTTATCGTAGGATCTTAGGCGTAGGATCTTATGCGTGGGATCTTAAGTAGGATCTTGGCGTGAGTATCTTTCTGGCGTAACCTTAGGCTTAGGCGTGTAAACAAAATGCTTGAAGTAGAAGGTATACTTACCCAGTAAGTGGAACTTATGCGTAGATTGTTATTCTGGCGTGGGCGTTTATGCTTTTAATAGCTTAGGTTAAAACCAAAAATCCTTTACAACTGTCACAGCGTAAGAGATATCCAAAAAGTCGAAGTGTTCCACAAACTTATCAAGTGAGGGAAGCCGGAGTCACCGTTAGCGAAGATTCTTCACCAAAAAGTTATGCATTAGAAACTTCTTGGCATTAGAAAGAGGATGTTGACTTTTCTTCGCAGCGTAGAAGAGGGTTTGACCTCTGGCGTAAAAATTTCCAATGATTCAAACGATTTCTCTTGCACAAACACCTTAAAACACTCGAATAGCAAAAAATGTTGACCTTTTCACTGAAGGTGCTTAGAAAACTTCTGAGTAAATGACCCACGAACCAAAAACTCGTTTAAAACAGAACCAAAACACGTAAAGCTTCGAACTTTTTGCAAAAAACTGAAACTTTAGCACCAAATAAACCTTAAACCACAAGAATCTTGAATTTTTAAGTGCAAAAATTAAAGTTTTAAGCTTGTCAAATATGAATAACGAGAGCCTTTACGCAAACAGTACCAAGCTTCAAAACAAACACAAACACTCCTAAACCATTGTTAGGTGAATGATACCAATTGTTATACCCCTTTAAACAACCTTATCACTATATCAAGCAAACCCAACACAAACACGTATAACACAAACAGTTATGTTATGCGTAGAGAAAGATTAAGAGAAGAACTTGGTGACTTGAATATGTTAGGCGTATGTGTTAGAGAGATAAAGGAAAGAAGATGAAACAATGAGATGTTATATTGCTTCAAGGAAAACACACACACACACACACACTCAAGCACACCCCTCAAATGACCATTTGAAATTATTTATAATACAAGACACATGTTGCCCTAAAAGGCTTTCCATGGGCTTGGCAGGCTTCGTATGGATTGGACATGGGTTGGATTAGATAAAAGGCAAGCTTAACTAAACTAATACCCATTTAGCTTAGTCTAATCCACGAGCCCGTTGACTATTCTATCACGATATCTAACACACATTACAAAGTTCCTAAATGTGAATGACCATCACTTCTAATCACTTCTAATAAAACTATTAAGGCTAACAAAAATCACAACAACACACTTACTACAGTCCGTAAAACTTTGAAAAATACAATAAAAAAGTCATATATACCCAAAATACAACTTTTTGATATATCAAAGCGTAAACATTAGCTTTATCACCTGTTTTTATAATTGGCATAATAAAAAGTTGGATATGTTTTTAGAACATAAAAATAAATAATAATAAAAAAATAAAAAAAAGGCCAAAGACAATTAAAAAAAATGAAGTTTTTTGGTAGGAATTAAGTGTAATGCTTTTGTGTTTTGTATTTTGTATACCTTTTATTATTTAAAAATTATATTAAGTTTTATTATTTTTTTTTTATTTTTTTTACATATATGTTAAATTGTGTTTTTAATTAAGTATTAGCTGCATGGGAAAAGGTGTTATAATTTCCGAGTACCCTTCATATTCCATCATTGGTCTTCTCAATCTACCAAAAAAAATCTCTTTTATTTCTTTTGCATATTAAATCATTCTACCTAAAAAATCTCTTTTAGTTTCTTTTGCTGCACTCAATAATGTCTACTCATATTCGATCGGTTTGCTAGTGTTGGGATTCTAAGCATCCAAAGGATATATAATGATTGCAATCTATAACTTTCGAATTGAAGCTTGAAACTTGAGAGAGGAAGAAGATTTAAGGAATAGGTCAAAAGGAGATTGAAGCGTGTTAGATGGAGGAGTGAGTTTTTAGCGATCTGGAGTCTTTGGTTGGGTGGGATGCATATTATCGGTTGTTTCACATATTTGAAGATTCAATGAAGATTTGGGCGATGCCATCAAAGTGCGGGACCCGATAAGGGAGCTCTTGGTTATGGTTCGGTGTTGAAGCGATCTAGTTTTAATTTGGCTTGGTTTTTCTTTGCTTTTTAGGATAGTACTATTTGAAGATCATCTGTGAGGTTAAATTATCTTTTGATTGTGGTATTTTGTGGGGTTAAATTATCTTTTGATTCTGTTGTTGGTCAAAGTGCAGGATCATCTCGTTCTTATGATGTAATTATTATAACTTATTAATATAACTTTTATAATGCAGTTATTAATATAAGTTTTATTAATACAAATGTTTTTTTTAAACGGCCCATCTCGTTCTTATATAAGCGTAAACATACAAATACATATAATTAAAAGGATGGTCATGGTCTAAAAAATGGACAGAACCAGCAAAAGACCAAACCAAACCTAGCCTAATTATGCAAAAACCAAATACCGAGACCGAACAAAATGTGAATCAGTCAAATCGCTAAAAATATCGTTGTGTATGTCAAACAGAATGGAATGATTTAAACCAAACAAATACCGGTCTAGTCGGTTTTATTGAATTAGGTCCAATCGATCAAAATCGGATAGCTCAACCTTAAGTAGAATTAAAAAAAAATGTACTCTTATTTTAACAAACTATATTTAGTGATCCAATAGCTATATTTATAAAAATAAGATTCTCGAATTCACATTTTAATCTTTAAGTTTATATAATATTCTATGTTGTAAAAGGTGCAAAGATCGAGTCACCGACCTTGCCGATTTAATAATAAATCACTCAAACAAGTCGGTTGGTGGTTAGCGATGGTCAAAGTTACCGAAAACTTGCAAATCTTGCGGAAAATACCTTAAAATCGTCATAAATTAGTTTTAATCACTTATAATCATAGTTTATATTTATTACAAGATGTTTTTCAAGGAAAAGTTTGCTGTGAATATCAAAACTCAAGGTAAATACGAAAAGGTTGCCAAAAATGCCAATATGATTTATCACCGATCACTATTTTTGCAACCCTGAACAAATGTAGTCACTTATAATCGTTGTTTATATCTATTACAAGATGTTTTTAATGAAAATCTTTCCGGGTTACCCAAACTAGCGGAAATACACAAAACTTGCGAAAATGAGAATCAATTAATCACTTAGATTAATCCCAGCCTAGACAGATTACAAACTCTGGTGGTCGGACGCCTCACTACCGATTCCGCGATTTTGCAAACCTTAATAATATCACATTATAAACAAAAATAAAACATAAAAAACTTGAATATCACATAAAATAGAGAAAAAAAATTTTGTTCGGGTTTTATCTTTTCATCTTGTCGGGTTAAAATCAACCACCCAGTATATTAAACTTAAATGAATGCATTTTCTCTCTCATAATTTTATTTCAATTCATAAAAACATAAACCCCAAAAAATCAAATTCCGGATTCCCCAAAAAAAATTGATGGCGAAGAAAAAAGAAATCATAGTTTGACAACAAATTACGTTATTCAATCGCGGGGTAGGAGTTGGAGGTATATTTGCTTAGTTTATCTTACAACCTTTTATGATATTACGATTTTAATATCGAATAACTATATCGATTACTCGATATTAAAATATCACTTAATATGATAGTTATTCGATATTAACGGTACTATTATTATTATTATTATTATTATTATTATTATTATTATTAATATTTTTATTTTATTTTTATTTTATTTTTTTTTATTTATAAAATCACACTTTTATTAAAAACTCATAGGATTACAAAAAATTAGTGGGGCCTCGAAACCAATGAGCCCCACACCTCTAGCACTATGGTAAAACTTATAGGATTACAAAAAAATATGAGCTACAGCGCTCAATGTCACGGGTCATAGAAAATGATGAATACGGCTAAAAGGTAGCGCATCTTTCTCAAGTTCTCCAAAGAAGAAAAGAGAAGGGAGAAACCCATATCCAATATCGCACATTTAGCATAAATTACTTGACGTTCTGTTGTGCGGCATCAATGATCGCTCGCCACGGTATAAAATCAATCAACCGGATTGCGTTAAAGGCTGACGAACCCGTAAGATCAACACATGCGTCCGTCCACTATCCCAAGAGTAGAGTAATATGTCAAATTTTGGTGCAAGATGTCCTCGTCCCCATCTCCAAAAATTATTATTATTATTATTATTATTATTATTATTATTATTATTATTATTATTATTATTATTATTATTTTTATAAAAACATCACTTCATTAGACGATCAAAGGAAATTACAAGAAATTCGTGGGGAGCCGAATTTCTTATTATTATTATTATTATTATTATTATTATTATTATTATTATTATTATTATTATTATTATTATTATTATTATTATTTTGTTATTATTATTATTATTATTATTATTATTATTATTATTATTATTATTATTATTATTATTATTTTATTATTACAGATGTCCTGATTTCTTTAACAAAAACGACAAGTAATAGAAGGAAGAAGAAGTTTAATTTTATTAATAAATTAATAAAATCTTATTATGAAAAAGATGATCCTGCAAGAAGAAGAACAAAAAGAAGAAGAAGAATACGACAAGTAGGGAAAGGTATTTTTGAAATCTGTTATGTTCATTAAATTATGTGATTGAAAATATAGTTACATTGCTATTAGCTACATTGCTTTTTAGCTGTTAGGAAATAATTGTATTTAGATATTAGCAAACTCGAATTATTCGCCAATTGTTAGTTTTACTTGTATCAATAGTCACTCCTTTTAATGATGATAATGTGGCGCAAATACTCAAATACTTGTATCAGTAGTCACACTTAATTGCAAACTTCTTTTACCAATAATCATCAAAGAATTCCTCCTTTACCCATAATTGTAAACTTCGAATAACTAGTTATACTTTTAAATCTGGTTTGCCATAAGTTTAGGTCTAATGCTTACCATTGCGTTGATATATGTTAATCAGTTGGGTTTGCTTACTCTTCTTTGAGTCTATGGTCTTTGTTTTAGTCTTCGATTTGCTTTTGTGAACTTTTTCTTTTGATTTTGCACGGTTTCCTGTTTTTCTTACTGCCTTGTTTACTAATTTTGTAATATGTCATTTGCCTGCTATCATTACTTTACTCTGTCAACTGTCTATCCAATAAACTGCCCATGTGTGATTGTGTTTGTTGTTGTTGTGTATATTTCAATTCATTTTTTGTCATACACCTTAAGATAAATGACACATAAAATTATTTATAAGTACATATGTGAAAATCTTTTATGTTTTTTATTTCAGAAAAAACATATAACACAGATTTATCTGATGATAATGATATATCAATTGACATCGAACATACTGATGATGATGAAGAAGAAGATGAACCTAATGAATATGATCTTGCTGATGATATTGAAGAAGATGAAATACAAGATTATAATGATGATGATGATGATGATGAAGAGGAAGAATTTAACTTTGATGACGAAACTGATAGCGATGAAGAAGATTATGAAAATGATGATGATGATGATGATGATGATGATGATGATGACAATGATGATGATGATGATAATCATAATAATGATGATGATGGAGAAATAGATAATGAGTATGAGGCAGCTAAAGAAGATAAAGATTGTGAAGGAAATGAAGCACAAAAAAGAATAGAAGATTTTGAATTTAATATAACAGAAGACGAAGAACAAAGAAGTTGCAAAAATGATTCATCAAAGGTTAAAGAAAAGAAGTTGGAGAGTATGAAGCATCAAGAAAAACTGTTTGAAGGTGAATGTTCTACTCCAAAATTGGTTAAAAGTAATGATGTGTTTAAGAACGAGGGGTCTCCAACTCAATTATTTAAAGCTGTTCGATTCTTAAGATCAGAGATGCTAATGCGTTGCAAAGTCTTAAAAATGATGGGATTCGAAAGTTTACTTGATTTAAAAATTAATATCATTCCAAGTAGATTGGCACAACATGTAGTACAAAACTTTGATGAACCAACCATGACAATGAAACATTGGAAGGGAGATATTAAAATAACAAAAGAATCAGTTAAAGAAATCCTTGGTTTTCCGTGCGGTGGTATGCCATATCGACCACCAGAGAGAGTGAAAAGTGAAGATAAATGTGTTAAAAGTTGGAGAAAGCAATTCAAAGCCTTGGAGAAGGATACAAATAAGGTGAAACCAAAATCTGTTGTAGAAAGAATTAGACAAGCAAAAAATAGAGGAAAAATCTTTATGATAAATACACTTGTTTTGATTGCTACTGTATTATTTGAGGCAATGAAAGACGGGACCTCAAATCAAAGGATTTTGTACTCTATTTCATCTGATCATAGAAAGATTAATCAAATGGATTGGTGTGGATATTTAATCGATTGTTTGAAGAAGTGTAAAAAAGAATGGGATCCGAACAACAAAAATCATATTATTGTGGACCTTTGACATTCCTTACGGTAATTACTCTTCTTTCTTTTTTTCTTTCTTTCTTTCATTTTTTTTAATTTATTTATTTATTCATTTACGTTTTGCAGCTATTTTATGTTCAAAAGAATCAATGCAATTTCCTTGATATCGATTATTCTCTTCCACCATTGAAAACATGGGATACTGAGTTACTTAGAATCATAGAAGCATCAGAGTTTGATTACTTGGTGGATAGAAGTCACTGTGATAAGAATACGTCTAATGAAAAGAGTTTGTTGAATGATGAGCCAAAAGATGGAGGAGAGGTATCAAAGGATAAGATGAAAGATGGAGTAAATGTCTTAACGACTAAAGAAGTGATTCTGAGAAGAAAATAAAGAGAAAGAACAAAAGAATCAGGAAACTTGAAGTTCAAAAACACATTAATTTAAAGGGTTTTATTATTATTATTATTATTATTATTATTATTATTATTATTATTATTATTATTATTATTATTATTATTATTATTATTATTATTATTATTATTATTATTATTGATGGATCTTGGACACACACCTTGTGTCAATGATATTTTGTATGATATTATCAAGCAAGCGGAATTTACTTAAGTAATACTTAGAAGATGAATTATATGATGTATGAGAATAAACACAAGTTAACACAAAACTCAAGCTCCAATATTATTAATGAAATAATCACAGTGATCTTAACTTATCACTAGGGTTACACCTTGAAGCTTTAAGTAATAATCTTTGTAATGTATCATTACCTAAGACAATGACCTAGGATCTCCTTTTATAGAACAAGGAGTCCTTTACAAGATAAGTATAAAGCTAACATAATAGAATATACACAAGATCTATTCTATACTTATCTAGACGCGTTTAACCTTATCATAAACTGATAGCAGTGGTAATGAAGAACTTACTGGGGGAATACGTTTCCACTGCTAGTGTTAATCCAAGCAGTGTAAACCACAACTATCCGTGGTAACGCATTATTCCCAACAATCCTCCCCTAAACTTATGATTTCTCTGCAAATCAATAAGTTTCTTCAATATGCATTAACTTCAAGAATTTGGGGAATTCAATCAAACACTTCACTTCCTTTCTCTTAACTTTTGTATAGCTCTTGAACATTGATCTTGAAGCCTTTGTAACAATGCTCCGACCTTCTCACTTGTCTTCATTAACTCTTATGTGTAAACTTAACATTACTTGTAGAGCTCGGCACTCTAAGTGGATATTCTTTCTCGGCAAGCATGAAAAAGTCTTCTCCATTAGCTGTAGAGACATGATGAACTTCACAAGAATCATAGTAAAACCATTTAGTACCAAAACATGTGAATAAGGTTTTCCAGTAGTCATCATCAGCATTTGGTTCATAAAGCCTTCTAAGATTCACCCATAACTGCATCTCCTTTGTATCTTTGAGATCTTGAGCATTAAATCTTTCTTGAACTAACCTCCATAGAGTATTAAGATCATCTCTGTCAAAAGCTTTAATAAGATCTTCAAATGTCATGAATGATGAAGTTTCACCTCCCAGCCTTGTGATCTTCCATGATGAAGCAAAATTGCTAGCAGTGTAAACTTCCCAACCAATAATAGGATGTCTTACTTGCAGTGGTTCTGGATAAAAATCTCTGTCTCCAATCACAATCATTCCAGTCAATTGTTCTTCAGTGAATTTCTCAGTAGGAATTTCTTTCTCAGTAAACATTCTTTGATCTTCATCAACCTTAGTCTTCTTTACAGTTTGAGAATCACTTACTTTGGCCTTTCTCTTCAAATCAGGAAACCTTCTTTCTGCTGCTTCAGAGCCCATTGGAGTAAAATCTTTTTCTTGTCTTTGAACTCTGTAGTAAGCCCTTTCAACTTGATCATCAGGCATTCCTTTGAATTGATGCTTCTTCCAATTACCAACATGACAACAATAAGTCTTCATGTATGCAAGTATTTGTGCCTTGGTTGGTTGCCTTGGTTTCTTCTGACCCTTTCCCTTTTTGACTGAATTGATCACATATTCAAGTGCTTGATTGTTCTTCATTTGAATAAAATCCTTCAACTGAGCTGTTCTTTGTTCCTCAGTTAAGGATGCATCAGCAACAAGGTCAATTGCCTTTTTCTTGATTTCTGGATTATTAGCCACCAGAAACTGAATATCTTCTTCAGTAGGAACATAACTAAACTCTGGAGCCTTCTCTTTCAGAATTGTAGGTTGAACAGTGGAAAGTAAATCTTCAGTATTTTCCATTCTATCCAATCTTTGAGCCTCCAAAAAGCTTGCAAGTTCCATTTCTTTCAATCTTTTCTTTTCAGCAACTTTCTCAGCAATTTGATCTTCTGTTATCTTCTTAGCAATTTCTCTATCAAGATAATCTGAACTTGTCTTTTCTTTGAAATCTTACTTTCAGGTTCTTTGTACATCTTCCGTAACTGCTTTACCCTTGTCTGTTTTCAATTTATCAAATTCTTCACTTGCAGTGGCAATATTTGGCTCTGTAGTGGAAACACAATCAGTGGTAAAATCAGTTGCAGTTTGAAAAATGTCTTGATCTTCAAGTTACTCTCCATGAGTTTCAGCTTCCTTTGCTCCTTTACTTGTATCTCCTTCATCTTCAAAATCAATTGTCCTACCCTCGATTAATAGAACCAGTTTTCCTCCCGTTTGGAAGAATTTCCCAAATCATAATCAATTTGAATCACCATCGAAGGTGAGGATGAAGATGAAATCACCAACTTTGCGGTCTGCCTTGTGCTTTTTCAACCTCTGCATCTCTTCCTTTAAGGTCTGAATCTCTGTCTTTAATAGTTGTACATCCTTGGCATGTTGCTTTTTGACAGTAGCCAAGTCCTTTTGTAGAGACTCAATCTGCTTTGCTAATTTGGTGCACAAAACCATCAATTCCAATTGGTTCCCACTGCCCTCAGCACTTCCAACTGTGTTACCTATTGGGAGAGGTGAATCATGGGGCAAAGGTGCAGATTCCTCCCTAGATGGACTAGGTTGAAGTCTAGACCCTCCACTGCTTGTTCATAGACCAAAAGGTTCAGAAACTTGCTGTGTTGTCATGAGAGGAGTTGACTGTTTAGACCTTCTCTCATAGGTTCTTGAAACTGGTGGGGTATAATCAATGTTTGGAACATTAATTATGGGTGTGTTTTGTTCAGTTGAAATTTTAGCAAGCATTTGGGGTAGGAGAGGTGTAAAAATCATGTTGCCATCTTTATTCAAATTTTGAAAAACTTTAGGCTTTAGGCAACTGATTTGATAAACATTAGTATGAGGTTGCAGTTGAAATTCATTAAGCACATCTTGCACAAACCTTGGATACATTAAAAATTTGGTTTTACTCTGTACATTGCCTTTCATACTTGTAAAAATATAATTGGACTAGTTAAAAATCTTATTAGTGACTAGACAAACCAAAGGATAAGCCATGGTTGAACTAAATTGCTCATAAGATGTTTTCTTAGGACTAAGGCAATGTAACAAAGTATGAATCAATAATCTCCATTGGGGACAAAAACCACTCTTTTTGAAAGTAGCCTTTTTGTCAGTGGTATCATACCCCATGGATGATAAAGTATCATGAATTTCAGACATAGGTAATATGATGAGACCATTGAGATCATCCAAGTGAAGAACTCTCCTCAAGGATGCCTCAGTAACATCAATAGTTACCCCATCTACAGTGGCTCTGAGAGCATCCACTGTTTCATGTGTATCTCTAGTCTCAAGTGTTATGGACTGAGCAGAAGTCCAAAACTGTTTGATTTGAGAGATATAGATTGTGGGTTTTAAAAGCAAAGCATACCTTATATGAGTGGTATGAAGAAAGTCCACAATCTGATGAAAAACAGGGCCACTCTTCTCGTTAGACTTTTGTAGGTAGGCCACTAGGTTGTGCTCATCTGCAAATTTCAAAGATGCCATAGAAACTTTTGATGAAAAACGATATTATGTCAGTAATAATTGAAAGAATGACTAGCCAATTGAGAGAAAAAGATATATAGGGTTAGGGTTTAGTATTTATGAGCAAGTAAAATTATCTTTAGAAAGTATTTATTTTATGGAAAGTAGATAATTTACTTAAAATGTTAACCCTATATATATTATTATCAGTGGTTACTTTCAAAGGCTAGTAAAAATTAGTTACTGACACAATCAGTTATAACGGCTAGAACAACAGTGGTAAAATAACACTGTCAGTGAAAACTGTGAACTAGCAGTGGTAATTTTTCACAAAAATTTCAAAGAGCAGTGGTAAATAAAATCATGTAGTAATAAGACTGCTCTTAGCATAGTTTTTAGCAAACTACCAGCTATCAACGGATTTGATATGTCTTTACCATGAGCCGTTTGCTATGGACTAGCCAACTCTTAATCATAAAGAATATGGTGAGTTGATAACCATATAGTTTTTGGTAAACTATCAACCATAAAAGGATTTGTCAAGTGTTTACCAGTAGCCGTTTGCTCTGGACTAGTTGATTCTTATGTGGATTAGACATGGTGAATCAATAACCATTTGTTGTATATCTCAGACATACACCTTTTTAACTCCAACTCCTTAACAAAAGATGATATACAAACTCATACAACAATTGCATTACCCTACATATGCCTCCCCTCAACATCAGAAAACATTTATGGATTTAGCATTCCAAGACTTGTTACCAAGTACTGAAATCTTCCCACATCAAGACCTTTGGTTAATAAGTCAGCATAGTTGTCATCAGTATGAATTTTGACAACTTGAATTACTCCCTTTTCATAGCAATCTCGAATGAAATGGTGTCTAATTTCAATATGTTTGGTCTTTGTGTGTTGAACAGGATTCTTTATTATGCAAATGGTACTGCTATTGTCAATATGTATGATGGTATTCATGAAATTGTACCCATAGTCCAAAAGTTGATTTTGAAGCCATAGAACTTGAGCACGGCAACTTGCAGCAGCTATATACTCTGCTTCAGTTGAAGAATTAGCCACCATTGTTTGTTTCTTGCACTGCCATGACACTAACCTGTTGCCAAGAAATTGACATCCACCGGTTGTAGATTTTCTATCCAAGCTTGCTCCAGCATAGTCACTATCTGAGTAAGTAACCAGATCTAAAGGAGAATCTCTGAGTACCACAATCCCAGATTAGGAAATGCTTTAAGATATCCGAAAATCTTCTTCACAGCAGTCAAGTGAGAGAACTTGGGAGTAACTTGAAACCTTGCACAAGCACACACAGCAAACATAATATCTGGTCTAGATGATGTAAGATACATCAAAGAACCAATCATAGACCTATACATGTGCACATCAACAGCTTCACCACTATTTTCCTTAAGAAGTAGATGTGTAGTCTTGTCTGCAGGAGTGCTGGATGACTTTGCATCAGTAAACTTGAACTTCCTTAGTATCTCAGCCATATATTTATCTTGATTAATGAAAATACCATCTGGCTTTTGTAATACTTGAAGTCCCAAGAAGAATGTGAGTTCACCCATAGAACTCATCTGAAATTCTTCTTTCATTAGTTTCTCAAAATCTTTGCACATCTCTGTCTTTGTAGACCCAAAAATGATATCATCAACATAAACTTGAACAAGCAAGATATCATTCTTGTCTTTCTTAATGAACAAAGTTTGATCCACTCTGCCTCTATGAAACCCATTTGCAAGAAGATAAGTAGTTAAGGTTTCATACCATTTCCTTGGTGCTTGATGCAAGCCATACAAAGCTTTAACTACCCTGTAGACTTTGTTAGGATATTCAGGGTCTTCAAAGCCTGGAGGTTGTGATACATAAACCTCCTCATCTATATGCCCATATAGAAAAGCACTTTTTACATCCATTTGATAGACTTTAAAGCCCATAAAAGATGCATAGGCTAAGAACAGCCTAATTGCTTCAATCCGAGCAACAGGGGCAAACACTTCTTCATAGTGAATACCCTCCTCTTGAGTGTATCCTTGAGCTACAAGCCTAGCTTTGTTTTTTATGACAATTCCCCTTTCATCTTTCTTGTTTCTGAACACCCATTTAGTACCTATTACCTTCTTGCCAGAAGGCAAATCACAAAGCACCCAGACTTTTTGAAGCTTAAATTGGAGCAGCTCTTCTTGCATTGCTTCCACCCAACTTTCATCTTCAAGTGCCTTGTAAACATTCTTTGGCTCCATTTGTGACAGAAAACACATAAATAGACATTCATTCTTGCCTTCATGAATTTTAGATTCATATATTTTACTTATGAATCCATGAACATCAGGCAACCTTGTTTGTCTTCTAGTCTTCACAGGTGAATAGACATCCCCAATCACATTTTCAAGAGGATGTGATTTATGAACAGAAGTGTGGGGAGTCTGAGGAACTGCAATCTCACTTGGCATATTCGAAATTTCAACATCATTGGCTTGAGCTTCCATAGTAACTGGAGTGGTGATTCCTACATCTTGTGTTGCAGTGGAAACACTTTGCCGAACAGTGGAATCTGAATTTCCACTGCTTTCAGAATTATCAGCATTCAAATTACTATTTCCTTCTTTTTCCAAATCACTAGAAGGATGAGCAACTCCAATTTTCAGTATATCATTATCATCTGCATAGTCCCAAAGAGGTAGACTGAATTCATCTTGATCATCTGCATCCTCTTTGCATGGTTCATCATCATCAAGAAACTCTTCTGATCTTGCAAAATCAAAAGAAGATGTTCCTGTAGAAACAGGCACATAGTTCATAGTATTTGTTAGAGTATCAAGATCAAACAGTCTTTCCGGACCAGTTCCTTTGACATTGACTTTGTTTTCCAGGAACTCAACATGCAGATTCTCTTCAATCTTTTGGGTTCTTAAGTTGAATACTCTGAAAGCTTTACTGACCATGGAATATCCAACAAAATACCCTTCATCAGCCTTTTCATCAAACTTGCCTAGATAATCAATGATATTGAGAATAGATACATGACACCCAAATGGTCTCATGAAGTCAAGGGTAGGTGATCTTCCCCTAAACAATTCATAAGGTGTCTTGTTCTTTGTCATCACAACTAAAACCCTGTTTTGCACATAACATGCAGTGTTAACTGCTTCAGCCCAAAAAGTAATTGGCAATTTGGAATCGGCTAACATGGTTCTAGCAGCTTCTATTAGTGTCCTGTTCCTCCTCTCAGCAACACCATTTTGTTGAGGAGTTCTAGCCATACTAAATTCTCTTTTAATACCTTTATCTCTGCAAAACTCATCCATAACCCTATTCTTGAATTCTGTACCATTGTCACACCTAATGATTTTAACTTTCATATCATATTGGTTTTCAACCTCTGTGATGAATATCTTGAGGATGCCAGTAGTTTCATCCTTGGTTCCAAGAAAGAAAACCCAAGTAAACCTGCTAAAATCATCAGTCACCACTAAACAGTATTTCTTTAGATTCAAGCTGCTCACAGATGTAGGACCAAATAAGTCCATATGTAACATTTGAAGTGGGTGAGCAATAGAGTTAACCAACTTTGACCTGCAAGAAGCTCTGTGTTGTTTGCCTTTAAGACAAGCCACACAGGTTTGATCATTTTCAAATCTTTTCTGAGGTAAACCTCTCATTAAACCATCTTTGACAATCTTGTTAATGGTTTTGAAGTTAACATGACCAAGTCTTCTATGCCATAACATGGATTCATCCACTGTGGCCTTTGCAAGCAAGCAAGCATAATCATCTTTAGCTACAATGTTGTTCATATCAAAGCTATAGAGATTGCCTTTTCTAGGAACTTTAAGAAGTATCTGACTTTCATCAGGCATCTTAAAATCCTTAGAGAGAACAAAGCACATATCTTTGGTAAAAAGAACATTGTTCATCTTGTCACACATTTGTGACACACTAAAAATATTGTACTTAAGCTCTTTTACATAGTACACAGGTTCAAAGTCCAAGTTACCAGTTTTAATAACACCTTTACCAGCAACTTTTCCATTTACTCCTCCTCCAAAGCTGACATACTGTCCATCATAATGCTCAAAATCAGAAAGATAGGACTTGTTGCTAGTCATGTGCCTTGAACACCCACTATCAGTGTATCCTTGATCTGACCTTTTTGTCCTTGGATGTTCCTGCACATAAGAGTAAAGAGTTAGTTTCTTTTAGGGACCCAAGCCATGATTGACTTGGATCTGCCTCGTGTATCAATATAGTTAAATCTATCAAAGGTCATTGATACACCATTGGGATTGGTTGTAGATGTATTTCCTTTAGATTTCCATTCCCAACGTCTTTGAGGCCTTCACATCATTGCCCATGTCCCCCTTTTTCTTATTAAAAACCCTTGCAGTGGTAACTTTTGAATGAGCAGTGGTGACTGCTGGTTTCTTTTTAGGTACCCACTATTGATTATTATTAACCTTTTTAGCTTGAAAGGTTCTTTTTCCTGTTTGTGCAAATTTTGTAAAGCTTGTTTTGAAGTTTGCACTTTTAACAGGTGACTTAGGGTGAGCAGTGTTAACAGTTTTTGTAGTGGCAAATGTTTTGAGACCACTTCTAAGTTGAACTGCTCTTGGGACCATTTTGCAATTATAACTAGGGTGTACAGTATGTTGATACCTGTTAGACTCCACCCTTCTATACCCATAGACATCCCTTCTCCCAACATGATAGTCACAATAAGCATGTAAATGATCAAAACTACCACAAATATAGCATGCCTTATTGTTCATCACAAAATCACTACCTAGTTGTTGAGATTTAACATGATTCCAACTCCTCTGGTTACCCCTAGGAGCTGTAGGTTTGTTCCTATACATCTCAGCATACCTTACAGTTGGTCTAGGTTTATTAATTGGTTTCCTAGGTTCCTCTGTAACAGTATTAACAACTTTTGGGATAGTAGTCTCTACATTCTTTTTAACACTCTCATCTACAATAGATGAGTCACTAGCACACTCAAAAACATCATTATCAAGCTTACTCTCTTCCTCACTCTTCACCACTGTGTCCTTTAAAGGACTATATTCTCTTTCAAGTTCCTTAAAGTCTTCTAAACCTGTATGAGCTAGATCTATACCTGGAGGTGCTGGAACACCTCTTAGTGGTGGTGGCACTGTATTATAACCCATACCAGACTTAGCTTTATTAAATACTTGAGCATTCCAAATTTTATCAATTAACTTAGACTGATGGTAACATGTGTCTAAAGTTAAATTGACATTTTCATTTTTCTTTTGAAGTTTTTCAAGCTCTATTTGGTATGCATCATTCACAGCTTTTGTATGCTCTATTTCTCTTCTAAGAAAAATCATATCATCACTGAATTTTGACTCATTAGCTTGAAAGTGCTCTATTTGTTTTTCTAAAACTGCCATGGCTCTCCTAAGATTAGATACAGTATAATTAGCATTATATAACTCTTGTCTTTCATTAGAATATAAATCATTAAGTCTTTCAACTTCTCTAGCAGCCCTACATGTTTTAGAGCAACATTCAGAGTTTTGTACCTTAGAGTCAGAGAAAGCCATAAGAGCAACTTCAGCAGAAACAAGAGCAGCATCTGTGTGTTCTTCTTCAAGATCATCAGCCATGAAACTCCAATCATAGCTCACGCCATCAATAGCCAACATTGCCTTTGGTTCTTCCACAGTTGGTCCCTTCTTTTGCTTGTACCATGTAGACCTGTTGTCCTTAGTCTTTGGTCTTCTACATTCTCTAGCAAAATGTCTAAACTTGTGACAGTTAAAGCATTCCACTTTCTTCTTATCAAAGCCTGCAGTATCATCACCATTAATGTGGATAGGCTTGCCAGTCTTCTTGTAGAATTTCTTAGCCCTCATTCTAAGAAGAGCTATCTGCCATTTTATATCCATCTCCTCCAAGTCATATTCATCAATTTGCTATATGTCTTCATGAGTTAAGACAGAGCCATCAACTTGTGTGGAGATAAAGGCATAAAAAGTAGGATCTCCAATACTAGCAACCTTCTTCTTTGAACCTGCAGTGGCAACCTTCACATTACCAGTGGAAACTTTAGAACCTGCAGTGGCAACATCATCATCACTTTCTTCTTCAGAGTCATCACTGTCAACAGAGGTTGACAACAATGCCAAGCTACTAGAACTTGTACCCAGTTTCCCTGCCTTCTTCAACCTTTGATCAATGAGTTTGAAATTGTTGTAAAGGTCATTGAGCTTCATTGTTTCAATGTCCGATTTGCTTTCCCAGACAGTAACATTGGTTTGAAACTCTGAAGGCAAACTTCTTAGAAATTTCAAGTTGAGGTCTTCCTTTTCTACCTCAATGCCGAACACAGTCAGTTGTGTAAAAATCTTCTGAAGCTTGGTGAAAATGCTGTCAAGTGAGTCATTGCTTGAAGCAGAAAAGTTTTCATAACTTTGCTTCAACAATGTCTTTTGTGTCTTCTTTGTAGCATCATTACCACCAAACACTGAGCAAATCTCTTCAAACAGTTCTTTAGCAGTCTTGAACTTGATGAATGCAATGATCTGGTCTTTTGGAAGAGTCATCAGCAACAAACTTCTAGCTTTAAGATCATTCTTCCTTTGTGCCTTTTCAATATTAGATTCAGGCACAGAAACTTTCACAACATCTGTGTCACCAACTTTGGAAGTAGTGGTCACAGACTTGAAAGAATCACCAAGTTGAATGATCTCCCACAGAGCATAGTCCTGTATGAGGAAGTATTGCTCAATCAGTATCCTCCACATCTCAAACTCATTAAGCTTAAGCTTAGGAAGTCTGGGTGTAGAAGAAGAGTTTGATTGATTGTTTTCCATCTCCATTGAATTGAGTGAGTGAGTTAAGCTAATTCCTTGGATCTTCTAAAACAAAATATCAGAACCTTTGCTCTGATACCACTTGATGGATCTTGGACACTCTCCTTGTGTCAATGATATTTTGTATGATATTATCAAGCAAGCGGAATTTACTTAAGTAATACTTAGAAGATGAATTATATGATGTATGAGAATAAACACAAGTTAACACAAAACTCAAGCTCCAATATTATTAATGAAATAATACGAGTGATCTTAACTTATCACTAGGGTTACACCTTGAAGCTTTTGTAAGTAATATTGTAATGTAATACGTACCTAAGACAATGACCTAGGATCTCCTTTTATACAACAAGGAGTCCTTTACAAGATAAGTATAAAGCTAACATAATAGAATATACACAAGATCTATTCTATACTTATCTAGACGCGTTTAACCTTATCATAAACTGAGAGTAGTGGTAATGAAGAACTTGCAGTTGGAATACGTTTCCACTGCTAGTGTTAATCCAAGCAGTGTAAACCACAACTATCCGTGGTAACGGATTATTCCCAACAATTATTTTTTACATATAATAAGTAAACATTTGTTGCTTTAAAAAGAAAATTGCATATGATATTTCTTTTGGTTTCTTTTAGGGAAACTTGGAAAATGAAGAACGATTATTTGCTGGTGCATCACATGCTGCTTCTGCATGCAACAACCTGGTGTGTTTCTTTTGTAGTTCTCTCTGATTTTGAATTTTGATATCAGATATTATATTACTCAACATAACTTCAATTTATAGAATAGGCAACCATTTTATAGTTAACCTAGACTTTGACTTACTATAAGATGTTCTAGCTTCTTTGACAATCTGTAGGATCAGGTCATACAACACATATAAAAGTATGAGAATTTCAAGAGTGTATTTCCTCTGAGAGAGTTTCTACTGCTGCTACTGATTTAGTTTCTATTGCTATTAACATATGTTTGTTTAAAAGAAAGTTACATGTTATACTCGTTTTTTAGGAAAAGATGGAAAATGCAAAAAGATTAATTGATGGCGAATCAAATGTTGCTTCTGCATGCAAGAACATGGTGTGTTTCTTTGTTTTTTTCTTTGATTTTGAAATTTTATAAATTGTTTTTATATGAGATATTATATTAGTCAACATAGCTTCATCATTAATTTGATTATATTACTCTCCATACGTACGTTTTGGTATCAACTATTATATTTCACTGCTTATCTACAAGTTACAGGTATTTAAGGATAAACAAGGAAATGTATCAACGCGTACTTGTATCCAACGTGTTAATAAGCATAGTGAAGATTTTAAGAAGAAACATATTGAAATGAAAGAAGATAAAAAAGATATTTTGAGAAAAGTTGATGATGAAAAGGTATATCTTTAATACAAATATATTTTTATAATTTTCTTTTAATTAAAAAGTTATATTTATTAACAAAACATAATTAATCTTATATTTTGATGATGATTTAACAGGGCTTTGTTCGGAAAACAAAGAATAGCTTGTTTTTGTTGGAAACTTTAATAATAGAAATGAAGGATTCACTTAAGAAGGGATTATCAAACTTTCCGAATTCGAAAGAAGTTGAAGGATTAAAAGATGAGTGGGATCGTGTGATAAATGGAGCAAAACGAGTAAAGCTTAATACAGAATATTCAAGACTTCAAAAATCTAAATCTGAATCGGTTTCTTTGTAAATTGTAGAAAGTCAAGTAAATTTAAGTCATCAACAAAAGAAGTTTGATTTTGAGAAATCTGAATCAAATATTCATGAAAAAGAGAAGCAAACTTTTGATGAAATACCCTATTTTGATTTGGGTTTTAAATTTTATTCAAATCCAGGTGAAGAAGTAACACTATGTAAATCATTAGAAAATGTTAACTTAACACCACCAGAAGAAAAACCAAATCTGGAAAATGTGGAAATTATTTCTCTTTTAACACCTCCAGAAGAAAGTTAAATGATTTTAGAATTTGACGAAATTCAAGCATCAAGAGAAGAATTTAATGCAGCCAATGCGTTACTCAGTATGAGCAAAAACCCAATGTAAGTTTTAAACAATATAACTTTTTTAGTGTATTTGTTTATAAACAATACAACTTTTTTTTTGTTTATGTTTATCAATATAACTTTTTTAGTGTTTTTGTTTACAAATATAACTTTTTTTGTGTTTTTGTTTTTTTTGTTTTTGTTTATTAATATATAGGGAAACAGTATTCCAGCTACAAGATTTTCCTTTTGGAGTAGAACGTGCAAAATTTGAATCTTTTTATTATGAACAATGGATATTTTCTGATATCGTAGATATGTGGTGCATTTTGCTCAATTATAGAGAATGCAGACTATCTAGTAATGCTCCAAAAAGATTATTCTGTAACACACAAGTTACGGTATTTTTTTTTCTAGTGTCATAGATAAGTGAATTTTCCACTATCATATATTTTTTACAGCCTATTTCTTTGAATATTGAAAATACATCAAAAGACGATAGATATGAATCTTTTCAAGAAAGTTTGTATTTAGCTGGATGCCTTGAAGATGATTCTTTAGAAAATTTGTTAAACGTTGATTTGGTAAGTTATTTAGATTATTTTTATCAACGTAGGTGTTTTTCAAATAACTGATTATCTACAATATATATTTTAAATGACTTATATTTTAAATATCAATGTAGGTGTTTTTCAATATACTTCGGGAATCTCATTACTACATCATTTGTTTCAATCTAAAGAATGAGAAGATTGAGATAATCGATAATAGATTAACAGATACAGAAACTTGTGAAGGTTCCAAAGTTTCTGAATTAGAGCTAATAAAGAAAATATATGGAACTCTACCAACGGTTCTTGTAAGTAATCATATTTAGCTTGCATTACTTTAACCTTTTACTTTTACATTGCTGATAGCTACAAATGTCAAACTTGATTAGACTTTGAATTGTAAAAGTAATGCAAATGTCAACTTTGGGAATTTATGTAATACTTGATAGTCTATAGATGATAGCTGAAAATGCCAAACTTTGAAAAACTTTACTTAGATCTTTTGGTAATTTAAAGTACTGCAAGTTCCCAAGTTTGTTAGGTTTTGGTGGATATATTGTTACATAAAGCTGGTACAGGGGGTAGGAAATTGCCTTACAGATTAAGACAAAATTCATATGATTGTGCAAATGGCATGGACAACAAGACAAAATTCAAATGATTGTGCAATTTTTGCCATGAGACATATGGAGACATACTATGGTCAAAGAATTAAAGAATGGAAGTCTGGATTTAAAAATGAAAGTCCAAAACAGCAAGGTCAAATCAAAACTTTGAGAAAAAAATATGCTGCTAAAATGCTTCTTCCTGATAGTAATATTTATAGAAAAAAAAATAATTTCTGAATCGAATGAATTTTTAAATCTTTCTGCAGAAGAAAATCAACTTCACCTAAAGATAAAATCAGAAAAGTTCATGAAAATGAGATTTTCTACTTTTTGGAAAAATAGAAAAAACAGCTGAAAAACAAATATGGTTGATGCATTCAAGGTTTTGAAAATATTTGCAAAGTTTACTTTCTTTTAAATTTAATTTTGGGGAACGTTAAATCTTGAAAAAGAATATATCTTTGATTCATTGTAACTGTAATAAAAAGAGATGTATACATTTGTTGATATTCATTAGAAATATTTCTTTTTTATTTACTTAATTTTTGGTATTGGTTATTCTTAATTTTTGATATTTAGAGGATGGTTCCAAAGACTTATCACGATTAACTATCTTCTCATATTTCTTTATTAATCTATAAGCTAGACCAATTTAGGACCATACTCTGACAATATTAATAGAGCAACTGATTGGGTTTGTCAAGAAGCAATTATTTTGACTTGACAAATATTTTGTATACATCAGTATTTGAACTTTTTATATGTGAAAATATTACACCTGGGATTTGTACTGCTAGTGTACTGATTGATCGTTCTGCTGCTAGTTTATTGGATCATGCTGCTAGTATATTGGTTCCTACTGCTAGTAGTTGTTACTACTGCTAGGTTGTGTTTCAACGGTAAAGCCGCCATCTTAACATAACGAATATAAATTCAAACAGAATCACCAAAACAAAACAACTCCGTAATAAAAAAAATCAAATACCAATTCAAACAAACTAAACATTGAAGCAGCTATCATTGAATTTAAACTTTTTCTAAACTATCATTGGATGTTCCTTTGCTTTTCTTGGTCGAAACATTCTTTGCCTATTCATTGGCCTTGAAATGTCTGAATCTAACTCTGTTATTTGATTAACAGATTCTTTTACACCTTCATTTGCAACATAATATTTTAAAGCCTTATTTGAATCATCCTGAAAAAAAAAATAAAAAATAAATAAAAAATAAAAACTTAAAAAAAATAGATAAATTTTTAAAAAATGAATATCATAAGTTTAGAAAAACAAACCATTGAAGGAGCTTTAATTTTCCTATAAGTATGAGATCTTTCATAACTTTTCAGACCCTTCTTTCCTTTAATATTTGCATTGACTGGTCCTTTATCTTCAATGTATTGAATATAAAAAAGATATTTAAAACTTAATTTAAAAAAAGTAAAATGTATTATACAGATAAAAAGTTATATTAATCATAACCTTCGTTTAAGAGTCTGTCTACTTTTTGAACCTCATAAAGCAAATCAGAAGTCCAGTATTCAATAGCAGGAACGTCTGACCTTTTTATCTTTTGTTGTTTGTAGATTGATTCAGCATACAACAACTGTAAAAAAGAAAAAATATATATATATATAAAAATATAAACAAATAGAATGTAAAAATAAAATGAAAATAAAAATCATACCGATAGAAAAGTAATAGGTCCACAATAATAGTTTGCATCACTCGTGTCCTATTTGCTCCATTTTTTTTACTATCTTTCAAACAATCTAAAATATATGAACACCAATCCAATTTTATGATATCATCATCAGAATCTGGAATGAGTGACAGTATCTTTTGGAAAGATACACTCCCAAGTAAAAAACGACAGCTCGAAAGGACAACAAGAAAGTTTAACACAAACATTTGATCAGTGTTACCATTATCCAAAATATTATTAACAACTTCAGTAACACGAATATTTGTCTCTTTCGAATTTTTAAATTGATGAAACTGGTTTCTCCAAGAGAATATAGTTGGGTTGGTTGTTCGTACTCTTTTAATAGAATTTATTTTTTTCTTGCCCATTGGAAATCCCATAATTGCATTAACTGTCTCTCTTTTGATTTCAATGTTTCCACACATCAAGTTCAAAGTCATACTATCTTCATCAAAGCAATCATAATCTTTAAATCCAAGCCTAGAAGGTATAACACAAATCTTCATTCCAAGCAAAGAACTAAATCCCATTTCTGAGACAACATTACGTTGCTGCACTGACATATTAGAAAGAAGATAAAAAAGTTGACTTGGAGATCCCCTAGTTCTGATTGTTAGTATACTTTCATTGTAAACACAAACATGATCTTCAACATCAATATCACTAGAAATTGATGTTACTTTATTTATAATCCTTGAATTAATATCAGTTTTTTCTTTTTGAAGACTCAACCTTTCAGATCTTCTAACTACTGATTTCCTCTTTAGAATAGCTGAATCTGTTTTGTTTTTAAAAGTTCTCGTTGAATTGACTATGTTTCTCATTATTTGAATTCTTTTCCTTGTCATTCTGTCTTCATATTTTTTGAATTCACATATATTATCAGCTGCAAAAATGAAAATTAAATTAAAAATATTATATAAACTATCAAAAATAACAATCCTCATATCAGAATAACAAACTATCCTCATACTTAGAATAACAATATTTTATAAACTTCAACAAATCATCATATCAGATTAACAGAATTCACATATATAATCAACTTCAACAATCATCATATCAGAATAACAAACTTAATACCAGAATAACTATCATACTAACGATAAGAAAAATCAAAGTGTAATTATCTTCATACTTAGAATAAGAATATTAATATCAGAATAACAATAACAGAATAACAAAAATCATGCTAAATTATAGTAATATTTTGTGTTAAAATATATAACATTAAAGATATTTATATGTGTGCAATGTAATAATTGCTCTTTTAATCTATAAAACAGAAGTGTCATGGAAGGCTACTTATTAGTCTTTTGGTTTTCTTGATAATGATTATAAAAACTGCAACTGCAAAACAGTTACCACTGCATCATATTCAACTCAAATACCTGTAATCTTTGTAGAATATTTGAACAATACAAAAATCATGTCTGCTTCAAACAAAAGATCAAGAAGCGAATGCGATTTTGAAGAAGAACAAAACGGAAACGACAGCAAGTATAACATGATTTTTTGAATCGATTTTTCTATTACTTTTATTTTTATTCATTATATGAAAACTAACTGCTTTGTTTTTATTGTTTCAGAAAACAATGCATTCAAGAACAAAAGGCAGAGGACAAAACCATCAAAGAAGGTATGAGGACTGGTGTGCAATTTTAATAATTCAAGAACAAAAGTGTATATTGAGTATGGATTAGGAAAGTTTTATTTAAACAATGAGTGTAAAATTATTCTGTTCTTTCAATGTAGAGATTGTTGAAGAAAACAACAACAGTGCTGCGGAAAAACATGTATGGGATCCTGATGATTGGTACTACCCAATCGAAATGGAGATGTATAAAGAAGATGAAAAAAGGGATGAAGCACAAACGGATAGAAATAAACAACTAAAAGATGATCAAGCAAAAGAGTTTGCTACAATGCCTGGAGTTTATCTGCTTGAAGAGGGTTCTTCGGATGTCGAAGAAGATTTGGAGAAAGAAGACATTGAAAGTTTCGACTATGATAATTTACATTTAGCATTTTCCAACGATGACTTAGATTAAGTTCGTATTAATATCAGAATAACAATATTAATATTAGAATAACAATGATCCTCACCCATTGCAAGGCCAAAGGTCCTTTTCTACCTTTGGTAGATTGGAAGTAGCCTCTCTACCTTAGGTAGCGTATGCCTATCTACGTTTACGTCGTTTAAGACGGTATTGGGATTTACTTTACTTTACTTATAATATCAGAATAACAATATCATATTTTTTTTTGAAGAAGAATAACAATATAAACAACAAAAGGAAAGCTAAAAAAATGTTTAGTAAAGTAGATTCAAACTAAAACTGTAAAAATAGTTCTTTCGTCATAACCATCGAAAATTACATAATTATATATAACAGGTTCGCCTAAAACATACATCAAAACATACCACATAACATATCACATGATGTTCTAAAAGTCATATAATGCTAAATCTTTGATTCTATGTTTAATACTAATAGTTCAATAATTTATATGTTTAGTAAAGTAGATACAAACTAAAACTGTAAAAATAGGAGTAAAAAATTACCATTTTGATTCTTTGTTGAATCAATCTTTGATTTAACATTATATGCGACAACTTCATCTCTTTGATTTAACATTGTGAAATCTGTTTTGATTTATGATCTTAATTTCTATTATTGGTGGTGTTATATTTGTGCATTTATTGACACGTTTACAAAATTATTTATTGGGTTTAAAAATATTCACATTTGATATCTTTTGGGCTTTAAAAAAAATTTGGGCTTTTTAAAATTTTGATTTTATAAACTTTAGGCTTCCCTTATATTATTCTGTATATAACAATAACACTAATAATAAAAACATATCTGAATAAATTTTTGGGTTTAAAAATATTGACATTTGATATCTTTTGGGCTTTTTAAAATTTTGCTTTTATAAACTTTGGGCTTCCCTTATACTATTTTGTACATAACAATAACACTAATAATAAAAACAGATCTGAACATATTTTTACCTACCTTCACGGTTCCACTATAATCTAGATCTGAATTATAATTCAAAAAAAGGTAAAAAAAAAGTATTTTATTTAATTGCTAAGTTTATTTAATTTTATTTTAACACTTATGCATTTTTCTTTGATGCAGATTTAAATGGAAAAAAAGTGTTCATCTAGTGGAAATGTATTGGCTAATCAAGATGAAAAGAAGTGTCGAATTTGTGGGCAAGTTGCAAATCATGATGCAAGACATTGTCCATTGAAAAAAACAAATTAATATTCGTAGAATTATTAATAATCGCATCATGGATTATTGTTTTTTAAGTTTGTGTTTATGATTATTTCCGATCTTAATGTTTGTAATGTAATTTGATGTTTATGTTTGTGTTTCAAGCTTAATGTGATTTTATGTTTATGTTTATGTTTCTAAAAAATTTATGCTATTATATAATGTTCTTTTTTGATAATTTTTTTGATATATTTTGTTTTTTTTTTAAAAAATAAATAAATTAAATTTGAGAAATTTAAAAAAAAAAACTAATTCGTAATTCGCTATAAATTTTTATATGCAAAAAACTAACATTTTGTCTTCTACAGTTAACTTGTTCTTACTCACAAACCATAAAAAAGCCCTATTTCTTGTATTGCGACCAAATTGCGAAACCCAAAAATAACCATTACCAAAACTTTGTGAATCTCCTTCTTTATAACCCCTTGCTAATTCTCATCTTCCTTCCTCATCATCAATTATTGAATATTTGTGAACCTGCTTCATTCAGAATGACGAAAAGAATCTTTCATGAAAGTCACAACATGGTTGCTTTACTTAAAAAAACATTACCAGAATCAGAAGGATTTGCTGAGATCATTGATTTTTTAAACACTTGATCTATAAGGTATGCATTATCAGTAAATCCTACTATATATATTTCGATCATTAAGAAATTTTGGGCAACTTCTAAGTCCAGAACTATAGATAGGGAAGTACAAATTAGAGCTTTAGTAGATGATGAAGAGATAATTGTCACCGAGTCATCAATTAGAAGTTCCTTGGAACTAGAAGATAACAATGGTGTCGACTGCCTGCCAAACCCTGCTATTTTCAAAGGTCTTGAAAAAATGGGATATGAGAAGAAAAACGATTCTTTAAAATTTTACAAAAGGCTATTCTCACCTCAATGGAAATTTCTAATCCATAACATCCTGCATTGTATAAGTCCTAAAACAACTGGCTAGAATAAGTTTAGTGCAGGTATAGCTTCTGCTATAGTGTGCTTGACTCAAGATAAGATTTTTAAATTTTCTAAGATGATTTTTGATGGTATGATTAAAAATTTGGATGATTCAAGTAAGTGCTTTCTGTATCCTAGGTTTGTTCAAATTTTTGTGGATAAACAAGTTTAAAAAAAAAGGTTCATAAACAAATTTATAAAACTCCCAAGCTCTCAAACAAAGTTTTTACTTTTATGAAAAAAAAAATGGAAAAGGTTTTTCTGGAAGTGTTACACCACTTTTTCAAAACATGGTAAACGTTCCACAAACACACGATGAAGCTGATACACAACCTACATCCAAAAATTTACACTCAACATCACCACAAAAAAAGACCTATACCCGTAGGAAATCTCAACAAAAGGGTACTAAGCTAAATAAGACTCAACCCAAGGAAACATCTGTTTGTGGAGATGATGGAAACCCCAACAAAATGGCTAATGTGGGAGGCTCAGATTCACCTATCAGGGAAAGTAACACATCTCAAAGTAATGAAGGTAGATATGGAACTAATGAATTGATGGATTTTGCTGTACATAATAACAATTCCAGTGATCCACCTCTAGGGCTAGGTCATACATCCCAAAATTTTGAGGATAGTATAGAACTCATAAAAGAATTGATTGCAAACTGTACAAAATTGACAAAAGATGTTCTTGGACTCTAACAAATCACCACTTCTCAAGATGCAGAGATTAGAAGTTTGAAGCAGAGAGTTAGATATTTGGAAGGTGTAAAGAGATCAAAAACAACTAGACTGAGGAGGTTGAAGAAAGTTGGTAATGCACAAAGGATAAATTGTCCTAATGCGAATATCGGTGATGGGGTTGAAACTGAGAAGATAACTTTGGTAAACAAGTTGTTTTAGAACAAGAGAGTCAAGCAGTTGAATCTACAAATGTTTTTGATGAACGTGCTTCTAGTAAAAAAGAAACTGGTGCTAGTACAAATTTACCTACTGCTGGATCTGTTGCTACTCAAAAGAAACCTACTTCTGATGTTTCTCTTGATGAACAAAGTTTGAAAGAAAGTGACCATCCCAAGACAAATTTAGATATATCTGTTGAAGGAACTTGAAAAGATTTCAATGAAATTAACGAGGTACTGGAGAACATTGGGGAAGATGATGTACAACCAATTGAAGAAGAGCAAGGTGAAGATGTTGAGATGTTAGAAACTGCAGATGACGAATGTCTTTGCTACTAAAAAAGAAACTGTAGCTAGAAATTCACCTACTTCTGATGTTTCTCTTGATGAACAAAGTTTGAAAGAGGATGCTCCAAAACAATCATTGAAAGAAAGTGACCATCCCAAGACAAATTTAGATATATCTGTTGAAGGAACTGGAAAAGATTTCAATGAAATTGACGAGGTACTGGAGAACATTGGTGAAGATGATGTACAACCAATTGAAGAGGAGCAAGTGAAGATGTTGAGATGCTACAAACTGCAGATGACGAATGTGCTGCTACTAAAAAAGAAAGTGTTGCTAGTAGAAATTCACCTACTGCTGATGTTTCTCTTGATGAACAAAGTTTGCAGGAGGATGCTTCAAAACAATCATTGAAAGAAAGTGACAATTCCAAGACAGATTTTGATATATCTGTTGAAGGAACTGGAAAAGATAAATTGACGATGTACCAGAGAAAATTGGTGAAGATGATGTACAACCAATTCAAGAGGAGCAAGGTGAAGATGTTGAGATGTTAGAAACTGAAGATGAAAAATGTGCTGCTACTAAAAAAGAAAGTGTTGCTAGTAGAAATTCACCAACTGCTGATGTTTCTCTTGATGAACAACCAATTGAAGAAGAGCAAAATGAAGATGATCAGATGTTAGATACTGCAGACGATAGTTATGATAAGAATGGAAGAGTTACAGATGATGATGTTTTGGTGACTGCAGAGAGAATGAAAAGAAAGAGGGCCGAAGAAGAACCGGCCAAGGCTGAAGAAGAACGTCTAAACAAGGAAATCGACAACTACATTGTCGACAATCGGTCACAAAAACCCAACAAATCTTTTGAAGCACCTCAAGACACTTTAAACAAAGCAAGATCATATTCTGAGGTTTCTACTACTGCAGTAAATATTTCTGAGAGTTCTACTTCTGATAAAAAAGTTAATACAGCTGTTTCTACTGTTGTTCTAAAACGAAGAAAAACATCATGCATCCTTTTCGAATCTCCATATATGAACAAAAGAGTTGAGACTATACCAGAATTCAAATCACAGGTGGAAAAACTATTTCTGAAAATGATTCTATCCGATACAGAGAAAGATATTATGTAAGTTCTTAAAACTATTCTTGTAAAAACTAAAAATTTTATTTTTTAATTTTTACATCTAATTCCTATATGCTACCATATAATTTCTATATGTTCCTATACAGGGAGGAGATTTTCAGATATGGGAAAGTAAATGCTCTTTTAAGAATTCATATCAAGTGTCTTGCTTCTGAGACAGAGATCGAACGTGAAGTAATCGACAACTTTGTCAGTATCTTAAATTTTGAAGAAAAATTAAGAAAGGACACTTTAAAAAGTTTTAGACGTTACTTCAAAACAGTGATGATTGTAAGTTAACATTTTAAAATTTTTTATTATTTTATTTATTTATGTATAGGTTTTCTTCTATTAAACACAAATATGTTTTTTTGTAACTTTGCACTTTGTTTTTGTTTTAATAGCCAAAAGATCTGGATGAATATGAAAGAGATATAGAAGGCCATTCTCAAATGTTTCGAAGCTACGTTGAAGATCAGTTTCAAAATGAAAAAAAAGCTATGTCAATGGAGAAAATTGAACTGGTAATATTGTCATTATTTTTTTTAAACAACTTTTTTTTACTGATCTATTCTATTACTAATATTAACATAATAATAATCATGTTTATTTAATGTTAATTTCACTTTTAATAGGTCTTCTTTCCAATTCTTGCATATGAGCACTATTATGTAATAGTTTTCAACATTACAAATGGTCGTGCTGTAATTTTAGACAACAGTAAGTCAGATGCTTCATATGATGGTAAATACAAGCATGTTTTTGATTATGTGGTAAGAATTGGTTTATTTTTATTTTATTTTATTTTTTTTATAATTTTTTATTTTTATTTACTTTATTTTTTTCCTATTCAGTATATTTTTTTGTGTTGTTCTCATTAATTTCTTATTTTTACAGAAAAGTCTTAAACATCCTATTTGCTTCATCACAATCCTCCGAAAATTGAACTTTTGCTGGATTCAAAGGCTGAAGTACTTCCACTAAAATGGAGAACTAGGAAAGATAAAGTTAATTATGGGGTATATACAATGATTCATATGGAACTTTATGAGGATCAAGACAAACAATGGGAAATAGGTCTTTTAAAAGAAAATGACCGAAATCGTCAAATTCAGCTGGATGTGTTGAGAAGTAGGTATATAACAAAGATCTTGCTGCATGAGATTAATATGCATAAAGAAAATTTGATAAAATATGCAGACGAGTTGATAGAATCTTCAAAAGTTGTTGACGAAATTGCAGCGGATGAAAGTACTGCTAAAGAAAATGTTCCTACTCTTCATATTTCTACTGCTGATGAATCAAGTTTCAAGGAGAATGCTCGAAAACAAGTTTCCAGAAAGTTTAGCAGAGGCAGAAAGTTTGGTGATAAGCATGACTTTGTAGTAGTGAATAAAATGGGTAAAGAAGTAGTTTTGGAGCACCAGAGTAAAGCAGTTGAATATACATAGGTTGTTGAAGAAACTGCTGCTGGAGGGCATAAAAGTATTGCTACTGATGTAAAAGATATTGCTACTGCATATATTTCTACTGCTGCTACAAAACAAGTAATAGATGAGACTAGTGTATGAGAGTGATGATTGATTTGAAGAAATCAAAACCAATTGTTAAGGGTATTACTATCCAAGAGCCTTCTTCTACACCTGTTAGGGCTATAGAATCATCATTACCAGATATAAACAAGGGTAAAGGAAAACTTGTTGAAGATACTGATTTTGAGATACCTGAACAATTAGGTGCTACATTTGAAGAAGATTCTAAACTAGCTCGTGAATTAGGTGCTACATATGAAGCAGAGAATCAAAAGTTTCTTAAAAAACAAAGAAAAGATGCTGAGAAAGAAGCTAAAACATTATCATTAGTAGTTGCTTGGGATGAGGAAAGGGTTAAATGTGATGCAGATATGGTGCTTGCTAACAACCAAACTCAGAAAGACATGCAAATGTACACTATTGAGGAAAAAAATGAATGGTTAAAGGAGTACATGGAAGAAAGAAGGAACTTATATGCTGCTGAGAGACTTAAGAAGAAGAAGCTCAGACCACCTACTGTTAAGCAAAGAAGAATGTTTCATGAAACTTATTTAAAGAATATAAAGGGTTGCAGAAAGAATCAATTGTCTCATATACCTGATGATGAAGTTGAGAAGATGTATAAGACAGCTAAGGAGGAAATAGATACTTTTCGGCCCGTGGATACAGAGGGACATAAAAAAGAAACAGTGGAGGTAGTCGATAAAGAAAGCTCTAGCTCAGGATTGAAAAGAGCTGCAATTGTGTTAAATACTATTTGTAGGAAAAAAATGAAACCAGATAAGTCTTAAGCATTTGACTTAATATCAGAATATTTGAAAAGAAAAATATTAATATCAGAGTTAGTTGTCTTAATATATTTAAATTACTTAAATAATTTTACTTAAGTTATGATGTTTATCAGAGTTATGATGTGTTTTATTTGAGTTATGACTGTTTAACCATTGTGGGATGCTCTATGACGTATACATATTTATATTGTCTTTAATATCAGAGTTAGTTGTCTTAATATATGATATTCTGTTAATATCAGAGTTAGGCCTATGACGTATACATATTAATATTATCTTAGTATCAGAGTTTAGTTGTCTTAATATATGATATTGCCTTAATATCAGAGTTATTAAATGATGTTAAACATAATAATAATGTTTAAATGCTAAATGTTAGTTTTTCAATGGTTAACTTTAATATATACTTGAATTATAAATTTTAAACTATAAATTCACACTACTTTAAGATTGGGACCTTAAAACCAAAAATTTTATTCATAATACGAAATTACATAATACTTCTAGAACAACCAACAAACAAGCAACAAACCAAACTACAAAATATCATTAAACAAACACAAAAGATCTAAAAAGCCAAACCCCCCAACCAAACCTCACTCATACTTCTTCATCTTCTCCATCTTCATACTTCTTCATCTTGGTGATATGCTCCTTCTTTTTGTTGATAATTGCACGCATATCAACCAAAATGCCAACAAGCGAATCCAACAATCGACGCTCCATCACTTGAATGTCATTCAGGGAGTCATAGATCTTATCCGCAGCTTCTTCTTCATCGAAATTAAGAGACATTACCTCACTCATTGCCTCTATACACTTTTCAACCTTAGTAACCAACTCAGTTCTACACTCGCCAAGCCACATAATAATCCCTTCTTCATCTGTAACTTCTTGATTAAATAAACACTTGAACAAGTTGTGTAGTTGATTAGTTCCAAAAATGTTTTTGAGTTCATTGATAATTGGAGTTTGAGACATTTTGAGGATGATTAGGGTTAGAGCAGAGATGGTATCTTATTGCAACTGAATAGACTTATTTATATTGTAACTGAATAGACTTTTTATTGCAAATAAACCCTCCAACTTCTAAAATGCGTTAAATTTTCAATTAAAGTTTGCAAAAATAACAAAAGCAGCCCTCAAAATTAAGTATCAGAGTAAGTTAATAATATCAGAGTAGTAATTAAGTAAGTTAATAATATCAGAGTAATAGTTTAAATTCTAGGTTACATACTTTATGTTTTTAATACAATTGATAAAAACAAAGTTAAAAAAAAGCATCCAGTTTATCACTAGAATTATTATTCTGATATAATTAAGTAAGTTAATAATATGATTGTAATAATATATTGACATAATAAATGTTAAATTTTAAACATAAATTTGTTAAAAACTTTTAGTAGTTAAATATTAATTTAAATATAATAAGAGTTATATTTAATTTTTTAAATAACTATAAGTATGAAATATGATAATTATATTCATTTGTGTCTTGTGTATTGTCAAAATCAACTTTAAAGATTATCACAAAATAAAGTGGTATTTTACGTCTCGAGGAATCTTTAACAACTATAAATAGTATCTGACATATATCTCTGTTTAAAATTACTTAATAAACAGATACTCAAATATATATATGTCATAAGCAAACTAACTCTGATATTAAGAAAATATTAATATGTATACGTCATAAAAACATACAAAATATTAAATTTTATTTCGTTTGTATGCGCTTCTTCTTTTAACAAAATATCATATATTTAAAAAATGTTATATATTAAGACAACTAACTATGATATTAAAATTTTCTTTGAAACACTCTGATATTAAGACAAATATCATATATTAAGACAACTAACTGTGATCAATTATGTAATAAAAAATGAAGTATGTATGTTAATTGTATGTTAGCTTACGTAATATTCTAACATACAATTAAAATAATTACTCTGATATTATTATGATATTAGTTTTTCTTATGATTTTTTTATTGGTATAATTTAAGTTTATATTTCAATATATTTTAGTGATTGTGATTTGATAAATCATAACTAGCTCAAACGACCCATTTCATTCATTAACCAAAAAATATTATTATTATGAAATTATTGTGATATTCCCAATCACATATTTTTAAAAATTTTAAGACAGGCGTTAAATACAAACGAGTTCAACCGATATTAAAATTTAAAATATTATTATTAAGAAATTATTGTGATATTCACAATCACGTCCAATAGATCGGTTGGGCAACCAAAAAAAAATTCCCACGACTTTTAAAACGTTTACTTTCCCCACTTTATTAACTTGACCGTTGAATTTAAAAAAAAAAGAAAAGAAAAAACTTTTATTTTTAAAAACTTTACCACTATATAAATACTAACTCAAACACATTTCTAAAACACACAAATTCAATCAACCATTCTAACCAAATGCCCACAAAGATTTATTATGGCTTGCCATCTCCCCCATTCCGCTGAAGATATGAAAATGTACATTAACAAACAATGCGAAGAAGATGATATTGCTCGAAAAAAATGCTATTATAGACGTTATCCATATGTTTGAGCAGGCAAGAGCAGAGAAGCAACAAATGAGAGAAAACTACAAGAGTTGACATTACGCCTGAACGAAAAGCTGTGATTGACAAATATTTAAAAGATCAAGGACGCAAAGACGGCGAGATTGCTGAAAAGTTATGGCGGTGTGTTCAAAAAGTATCAGACAACGTCAGCACCAAAATCAATTGGAGCTACCGGGAGAACGAAAAAGATAGTGTAGGTACATCAACTTCGACGGCTAGTATTTTTTGGCCGATTATAGGAATACCTCTGACTCTTCAGATTAGATTTATGATTTATGTATTTTGTATCGTTGTTGTTGTTTAAAATGCTAAAAAAAAGGAAAAAAAACGGTCATCGACTATGAAAAACATTAGTTTATAATTCATTTTAATGAATTAAATTCATCAACTGACTCTACTCTTAATAATAATATAATAAATAATGTTTTTTCTATTTTTTATGACCCATTTCATAATTTTCTCTGTATACACAAAAATATCAAAAGAAACTGTGATTTGACAAATCATCACTACATCGAGGTACAAAAAATGTCAGAGAAATTATCTCTTAATAGACGTGAATATTTTTCGTAATTGATCATCTTTTCATATTCCATCTTTCTCATTTGTTTATCAATAATTTTAAAAATTAAATATAAGATTTGATTTCTACTTTTTATTTGTTAATAATATCTATTCAAAATATTATTACAATGAAATTAAAAGATATATACTAAACTTTTTGAAACTAGGCTTGATCAATTGTATATTAAAATCAGACGTATGATTTATATGATGGTATTTCTAAACAAATGATTTTACGATATTAAATTGCTTATTATGATATTAAACCAGTTCTATAAATATTAAAAACCTACGTGCTAAATATTTTTTTGTGAATTAGTATGTTTTATATAAACTTTAATATTACTTTTAAATATTACTTTAAAATGATATTAGTTTTTTCCTTATATTTTTTATTCATATATTTTAAAATTTTCATCTTCACTATGTATTTTAAGTTTTTAAATATTTAGGTCACGAACGTATGTCTAACTCTGATATTAAGAAATTATCAATATGTATACGTCATAGTATATGCAAATATTAAATAAAACGTGAAGATTAATATTTTCTTTCAGAGACTTTAATATTAAGACAATATCATATATTAAATAACTAACTCTGATATTAAGGCAATACCATAAATTAAGATAACTAACTCTGATATTAATACAATATCATATATTAAACAACAAAATTTTATATTTGGACAAATGTTAATATTTTCTATCACACATTCATTTTAAAAAACTAACTATCAAATTGGTTTAGACTATGGTTTAGAGAACTCACGGCTTAATATCAAAATAACTCTCATTTAGACATAAGACTGATAATAACTCATTTTAAAAAACTAACTCTCAAATTAATTTTATACTATGGTTTAGACTTTAGACTATGGTTTGATAGTTTGTGATTTAATTCCGAATTAAGGTGTACAAAAACTTAATTTTACATATATTAAGACAATTAAATCTGATATTAAGGAAACAAAAAATATTAAACAACAAACTATATTAAAATTAACTCTCAAATATATTAAAGAACAAAATACATATTTTAAAAAAATAACTCTCAAATTGGTTTAGACAATGGTTTAGAGAATATCATATATTAAACAACAAACTCTGACATTTAGACAACAAATATATTAAACAACAAATGTAGGATCGTAATATTTATTGTGTTGATGATTCGGGTGGTCTTGGATGGTGGTGATACAAGAAAGCCATGTTTAGAGAGAGAAAGTAGAGGGTGTTTCTTGGTAGAGACTTGATATACAAAATATGAAATGTTAGATTGAAAGCACCACCCCTTCCATGGATGGAAGGGGTATTTATAGTTACAAGTAAATACGTCCTCCTATCGGACTGTGGATCAGGCATACAGTGGGTAAAGACCCTTCCTTCCTCCACGGTGTTGCACTAAACTAATCTACGCTACAAACTAACTAATTAACTACATAATAACGTAAATAACTACAAGTCTACGAGCTTACATATGCTAGACTATAATTGGGGTGACCGACACTTTCTCATGGAATTTCCAATTCCTAACAATCTCCCCCTAAGGGAGGTCACCCCATGAAATACATTTTGCTTCCTAGCATTCTATCTTTGACTTCGTTCTTGAGCTCGTAGACTTGAATTCTTCAATTTCCGCAATCTTTGTGCTTTTGTAGCGATTCTTCAAAGTCCGCATTGATTTGTACTTTTAAGTGGAGGCCTTTAACTGATCCACATCTTTGATGATCTTCGAGAATTCATTGAGATCATCAGCCACAGTAAATCTCTGGATCACCCTTTGTTGTGTTGCCTTCATGTGATGTTGTGATTATCAGACCGACATGCTCACACTTTCTGGATCATGACATCTTTTCATCAGAGTAGCGGAAGCTTTTACTGGTTCAAGATATTTGCAGCCGCGTAGCAGAAGCATAGTACAAAAATATCTGAGCCAGGTTATGTAGATAGGCACCAGTCATGATTTCTTCAATTAAGTGTGGATGCTGTGAGCATGCGGCTTTGGATTGACTCCTCAATTCGATGCGGT
This sequence comes from Chrysanthemum makinoi, assembly GCA_910596185.1. Lineage (NCBI taxonomy): Eukaryota > Viridiplantae > Streptophyta > Magnoliopsida > Asterales > Asteraceae > Chrysanthemum > Chrysanthemum makinoi. The sequence continues at coordinate 281,671,420 of OU343217.1, forward strand.
GCAACCGTCCAAATGTACCTGCAAACAACAGTTAGCAATAAAACACGAAAGTGTCTTTGATCACTTTCGTTGAATTGAGGTACACGGCCCACGGTTCCTGTTGATCAGTACAAGTGCTTGATCGGTAGGATTCCTAAGAATCTCCTTGACAGGTTTCGCAGCAGTTCTAAATGTTCTCAAACCGGAATGTTCTCAAAGAAGACAACACGGAGTGAGTGAACCAGCGAATTGAGATTCACTGATTGATGAAAAATTGATTTGAAAACAATCTCGTATTACTTGAGGAAAGAGTTTTGCAATACGACGAAGGTTTTTATAAGAAAGATCAATTTTCAATCAAAAATACTTTTTGTATTTGAAAAGAGTACACATTCGATGTACTAGATAAAAGAAGAGATTCGCACATCGAACGGTTTTTCCAAAAGTATTTTTTCAATCAGAGATACTTTTTGTGTTTGAAAACATGAATACACATTCGATGTGCTAGAGAAAAGAAGATTTGCACATCGAACGGTTTTTCCAAAAGTATTCGTCAATTCCATTCCTGGACCAAGGTTGATTCAAGATTGAATCTCCCCATCGTTTCTATCCAGTTGTCACAAGCTTGATCTTTTGCAAGATCTCACATGTCACCCACCAAGAGCTTGTTTGATGTTGGCTCGAGAAGGATTTCCATCTTCATTGTGAATATTTTTACATATCACTCGGATGTTCTGGCAATACCACAAGGATAATGCGTAGGACTCTCAATATGTTCTTACTTTCCACATTGTGTAAAATAGTAAGTATTCATTAATTTAGTGTCCTAATGAGATATTGTGGATGATCTCGATGATCTCTTGGCTCTAGACTCAATTGTGCACATTTGGTTCCTATGCCGGAGACTAGGGAGAGGGTCTCCTCCTTCAATATCAACAATCTCTAAGAGAAAGTCGATAGATTATGTAGGTTCCCCGTGAGAATGAAACAAGCCCTTTTAAGAGGAACTTGAGTAGCTTGGAAAGTTTAGTGCAGTGCGTCACTGGGTCCATGACGTCTTGTCTTCAATACCAGTGTTACCTTAGTAACAACCAGTAGCATATGTATTGAACCCGGTTTCTGCCCTAAGGTTGAATTATTGGAGGGATATTTCTTTTCACCCCTTTTCACATTCATTTCTTTTTCATTCTTCAACCCCTTCAGTGTTTATCGAGACTTCATTACAAGAACCTTGTTGGGTTTATTCCAGTACTAGCTCTGTCTCAGTCCGCACTCTTCCCATTTCTCACTTTTCTACTTTTTTTCATTATACCTAAGGACTCTACACTATCTAGTGGATTGTCCCTGGGAAGATCCCTCCGGTTCTGGCGGATCGTGGGAACTAATACCCAACCTCATCATCCTTATAACTCCATACATAAAGTAAAATGGTCGGTCTTTTGGTACAGTTCATTCTTCTTGAAACCAATTGAAAAATCATTTGGAAAATCAATCAAGGTACTTGTGATATAATATCAAAACATTTTGTACCTTAACAGTTTTGATCATTTAGAAAATGCTCCCCCTCAACATGTGCATATGAATTTATAAATTGTTTAGCACATGGAGGCAAGAGTTCTTTTGAAATAAATTCTTGATCACAATTTCCGTGGAAAAAGCCATTTGATTTTCTTTGGTAAATTCTCCCCCTCAATATGTGCATAGGATATTTGAAATCATTTTATCACATAGAGGAAAGAGTTCTTTTGAAGTACTTTTCACGATCACAAAAGCCATTAAGAAACCATTTAAAAAATCAATCAAGGTACATTATGTTGAAACATAGAAATCTTTGTAGCTTGAAAGTTTATTTTCATTTTGAAATGCTCCCCCTCAATATGTGCTTCAAGATTCGAAAGTGTTTAGCACATATGGGAGAGCAGTATGCACACTTGAATCAAAACGATCATCTTTTATCAAATTTCATTATTAAATCACAAATTCTCCCCCGATCAAAAATATTAAACCCTTTGAGATTTTGGATCCCAAGTGATTTAATAAGGTTTAGAAAACATGGGAGAATATGTGCCTAGTTTAAATACTCATCCTGTTTTTGGATAAATGCTCCCCCTCAACATGTGCATTATGTATATTGAAATCGTTTGGCACATGGAGGCAGGAGTGCCTTTAAAGGACTAAAACCGATTCCATTAAAACAGATTTGAGATTTAAATCACGATCTCTCCCCCGATCAAAAATTTCAAACCTTTTGAGATTTGTGATCCCAATTGATTTAAATCATTTAAAAGATTTTGGGGAAAGATGTGGCAAAATTTAATTTTGAAAAATGACAGATAAGGACCATTTAGACATTAAAGATTGTTAGTGTCAGGTATGATTGTTTTTAAGAGACCTTTAAGTAAAATAAAACAATTTCACTATCAAACAAGAACAGAAAAAATTTCATTTTGAAAGATCTTGATTCTAAAGAAAAATCATACCATGACATAACATTAAATCTTTAGATCACCACTTAATTTCGTACAAACCGACTTTTTGAAGGAATATCGATTGAAAATATTTAATTTGGAATCACTTAAGATTTGACAAAATAAAGTCCGGTTGATTTCAAAACTTTGAATCCGATTTATTTTCAAAACAATATTTTTCCATTTTCAAAACAATATTATTTGAAAATTGTTTAAAAAATTGTATCAAATTTCCTGCACAAAGATATGTTAGGTAGTTGAGAAGCTTATGTTGTTGCTGTAGGTCTTGGAAGAAAAACTGCCTGCTGATGCAGTGAGACTTCATACGTTGCATTTTAATGCCAACTGAGGTCAAATTAAGCTCCGTTTCTTCATTTGCTGCTGAAGAAAACCATCTGTTGATGCAGTGAGACCTCTTACCACTACCACACAAAAGGCTATAAACACCCCCAAATAGAGACCGGTTATGTAAAACCCTATTCCTATGATAAAAAACTAGTGGGAATGGAAGAAACTAAGATAGGTTTTCTTGATAAAACCAATTTTCATAATACATAACGCATAGAAATTGGGTTTGCGGGTAAAACCAGTCTTTTTACACAATCAAAGACACTGGTGTGTAGGTAACAACACGTCTCTATGTATTTATATTATAGACACCGTTTTTGAAGAAACAACCAGTGTGAGTATTCTCTATTTTGAACTTTCATCCCTCAACGTCTCTCCACCCAAGTATTATTTTATTGAGGACTTAAAAGACAAGAGATGACACATTATCCTGCAGAGTAAATGACGTATAGTTGGTGTTGATAATGTTGTAGACGAGGACGAATATAATAAATTTGACGAGCTACGTCTTTTTTCTATCGGTATACAATCTAGGGATTATGTTTTTGATGATACACTTTACTTGAGATCCGACCACCAAGAAGGACATGAAGTCTAAAACCATGTGCGCCTACGGGTAATAAAAAAATTATTAAATATTTAATATTAAAATCTCGTGAATGATACTTTAGTATATAAATCAGCTAATTATTATCGTGCTTTCATTTTGGTTTATTATTGGAGAAAAAATATGCAAAAATAAATTTAAACAAAGACTTACGAATCTTTGTTTTAGTTTGTATATATATTTTTTGTTTTTTTAAGGAGTATTATAGTTGAAATAAAAAAAGTCAAACCTTCTTCCTCGTATCATTAACAGCAATCAAGTTTCATATATTAACCCCAAATAATTCGATCATTCAGCAATCAACAGAGATACTCCCTCCTTTTTTTCATTCCTCCTCCAAGATCGCTCTCAAATCCCGCCAAAAATGATGAATAAAAGGCGACATGTACCTCGTATCATAGTCACAAACCCTAAACATCACCACCATGGCACCATCTGACCTCCAACACCTCTCCTACCAATACCAAATGCATTTCTTGTTAATAGAGTTGAGCAACAAAAATGGTATATCTTTCTCTCTGAATCAATTGTTTATATTCGTTTCGTATTTTTTGTTTAGGTTTATTTCTGTTAATTACTGTTTTTAAATTGACAAAAATGTGTTTATGTGTTTACACTCCAAGGTTAATTGAACTTAGTTATTGCCTTTTAAGTGTTTGTTGTATTGCCTGAATAGAAAAACTTAAATCAAGCTTATGGTTTTTAACAAGTAGAGAGCATTTCAATTGCTTACTGTTTGTACACCTCATTAGTTTTTTCAAAGATTAAAAAAAAGGTATTGTTAATTTGTTATCATGAAAGACTTGTTTTATACTACCTTGGTGAGACATTGATCTAGCGAACTCAGTAGGTATATAGATCATATCGAGTTTTAGTTGGTGGCCTAAATTCGAGTTGGACGGCCTTTTATCTTTGGATAACGTCTACTTGAATAGATGATAAACAACATACTAAATGGGAAGCTGTGATTTCTAAATCTTTTGATATTTGCCCCCAATGCGTTATGCATATAGTCTGGTCCAAAAGAGTTGCTCCCTTTAAAATTATAAATAAAGTCACGTTTACAAACCCACATGTTAATCTTTCAATCTTTATTAAGTGGTCATCATAAGTGATATAAAATACCTTGGCTATTTGGGTTCGGGTCATCCCGACTGACCCGAGTTAGTGTTTTATTTTAAATGTTTCCCGATCTTTATTTAATTGAAAGTCTATAATAAGACTTGTAAGTTGTATTGCTATGTTTGAGTGTATGCAAGTCTGCAATAAACATATATGTTGAAACTTGTTAGACCTTGATAGATCTAGAGCACTCACAAATCGTTAGTATTGTCTATGTAATCACAAACAAACTAAAAGACAATCTCTACAACTTATATTCTTTAGCGGAAATCAAATATAAGCACAAACACAGATAACTAAGAACTCGTTGATCCTCTATGGATCTTTATATTACTAAAACTTTGTTTAAACACACGTACATAATTCATTCTATTGTGTTCCTTTTATAGATAAGGAACCCTAACTTGTTCTCTAAGAAACGTATAACTATAAAACTAAATAAGATATACACAATCACTTCCTAATAAAGCTCATGCATATCCTAACTAATTCTAGAATATGCGGAATACTATCTCCGCAGAAACAAACTACGAGCTATATAACTTCAGCAGAATCATGTCTTCAGTAGAATCCAGCTACACTTCAGCAGAATCCATCAGCAGTAATAACAGCATAATTCATACTTCACATAATTCCCAACAATCCTCCCCTAAACTGAAATTTGACATGGTTAAGTTCCAGTTTCTTGATAGATCTTCAACGCTTCAGAGGATTGTACTCGAACATCAGCAACAAAGAATCAAAATAAAAACATCTCGATGATGACAAAACATGGAAACACCAGATCTTTGCAGCAACAAATGACAGAATGTACATCAAAACGTATTAGTTTCAGACTATTCTCATCACATCCAGGTGTGTTAACTCCTGTGAGAGGTGAATCATTGAAAATAATGGATTTGATTTCTCTTTACCAATAGCCATCACTACTGGAGTAGCCAAATGTTTAAGTTCGAAAACTATGGTACACTGATAACCTTCTGATTTATTAGCAAATCAGCAACCATATAACGGATTTGATATGTCTTTACCTGTAGCCGTTTGCTCAGGACTAGTCAATTCTTAGGATTGGTGAACTGATTACCAAAGATGGTATTCCAATGCCTTTACCACAAGCCATATACATGTGGGCTAGTCAATTCTTGGATTCCAAAATGGAATAAACCATGGTGAATTGATGACCATACAACTCTCAGCAATTAAGCATGGGTAGTTGCCAACCCTATGATTTTGAGCAAACCATTACAGCTATCAACAGATTTGATGTGTCTTTACCAAAGATGTACCCTTTGGACTAGCTAACTCTTTGACATACACAAGGCACATCTGGTGAGTCAATAACCAGTAATAATATACAACAAATCTGCAATAAAACTTAGACAAACAAAAATACACATAGATTTTTTTTAACTAATGAAGAAACAAAAACAAAACAACTATTACAAAATACAAAAAATAAAAATTACCATACTCAAGATGAGGCTTGATGTTGCAGAAGTTGAGTCTTAATCATTGCAACACATTGTTCTGCATATAGCCTATCATTTCCAACTGGATCAGGAGGTATTTCCAACTTCTGTTTAAGCATTCTTTCCATCAGCTTAACAGACAAAGGATATGTCCTCTCAGCACACAGACACACAGTAATGCCACCCGTTGTCTCCACCACATGCACATTAGGAAGAGGATAAAATCTCCAAGTCTCAACCCTCCACAAATGTGAATTCTTCCAAATAAGATATCCTTTACCATTTGGAGATTCAGAATCAAACATAACATGAAGATCACCCAGCAAGAATAATCCAGAACCCTGTGGTGTATGAGTTTGATAATACTTAGTGACAATACTATATAGAGTATTCAAATCTGTAAGCTATTGGATTTCACATACACATCAAACCATAAACACAAGTGGCGTACAAGATGAGTTCTAGAGAGAGAAAGTTAGAGGTTTAGGGAACTTAGTGAGAGAAAATGAAAGTTATTATTATGAGCTCCAACTCTCTACCTTGGAAGGTAGAGAGTATTTATAGTCTTACATAAAACGCCACACAACGGGCTGTGGATCAGGCATACAGTGGGTAAAGACCCGTCCGTCCTCCACGGTGTTACTTAACTAATTACTACTTAACGTAAAATAACTACGACTACGAGCTTTCTAACGATTACATATACTTGAGGTGACCGACTCTTTAATACCTGGAATTTCTAATTCCTAACAATCTCCCCCTAAGGGAGGTCACCTCAATCACACATTAAACTTACAAAGAATACAAACAGATATTACATAATAAATTGTTCTTGCACTCTTGAAGTATTACTTTGCTTTGAAGCTCGTAGTCATTTATTATTCATATTGCATGTTTGGATAATCCCAGTGGAGGTCTTTATCTGATCCACGTGATAATGAGTTTTGAGCCAGCTTTGAGATCATCAGCTACATTGAATATCTGACTCTTCCTTTGTGGTGTTGGGATATTGAGATGTTGTGACATTTGGACCGACATGCTCACATTCTGGATCATGATTTCTTCTTATCAGATTAGCGGAAGCTTTTGTTGATTCATGATATTGATAACAGCGTAGCAGAAGCATGGAGTGAAAATATCAGAGTCTTTGAAGTACTAATCATGATTTCTTTGGAATTGAATGTGATGTGTGAGCATGCGGCAATGGATTGACCGCTCCATTCTGATCAGCTGAAAACTTCGGGGTGTACCTGCATAAGACAGTTAGCAATAAAGTGCACGAAAGTGTCTTTGATCACTTTCGTTGAATTGAGGTACACGGCCCACGGTTCCCCGTTGATCAGTACAAGTACTGCCTGTGATCAGGTATAATTCTGAAGAATTTCCTTGACAGGGTTTCGCAGTTGCTCTAGCCGTTCTCAAATCGGAGCGTCTCAAAGAAGACAACACGGAGTGAGTGAACCAGCGAATAGAGATTCACTGATTGATGAAAAGAGATTTGAAAAACAATCGTGCATCGCTCAATAGAAATTGTTTTTACAATACAACAAAGTTTTTGTGAAAATCAGTTATCAATCATAAATACCTTTTGATTTGAAATAATTGTACACAGTCGATATGCTTATAGGAAAGAGATTTTAAACACACCAACCGGTTTTTCAAAGATATCCGTCAATCCATTTTCTTGGACCTGGATTTATTAAATTTTGAATCGCTCCACTGATGAGGTCCATATGACACAATCAAGTCTTGGCACAACCACAAGGATAGTGCGTAGGACTCATAAGATATATTCTCACATTCCACATTGTGTGAAACTGTGAGTCTTCAAGAAATAAGTGTCCTAATGAGATTAATTGATGATCTCGTGGCTCTAGACTCAATTAGTGCTCTTTTGGTTTCCTGTGCCGGAGACTAGGGAGAGGGTCTCCTTCTTCAATATCAACGATCTCTAAGAGAAAGTCGATAGATTATGTAGGTTCCCGTGAGAATGAAACAAGCCCTTTTAAGAGGAACTTGAGTAGCTTGGGAAGTTAGTGCAGTGCGTCACTGGGTCCATGACGTCTTGTCTTCAATACCGATGTTACCTTGGTAACCATCAGTAGCATATGAATTGAACCCGGTATCTGCCCTAAGGTTGAATAATTGGAGGGCTATTTCTTTTCACCCTTTTTCTCAATCAATTCTTTTTAATTCTTCAACCCTTTCAGTGCTTACCGAGACTTCATAACTAGAACCTTGTTGGGTTTATTCCAGTACTAGCTCAGTCTCAGTCCGCACTCTTCCCATATCTCATTTTTCTCCTTTTATCATCATACCTAAGAACTCTACACTAACTAGTGAATAGTCCCTGGGTAGATCCCTCCGGTTCTGGCGGATCATGGGAACACATACCTAACCTTATCGTCCTTATATCACCATACATAATGTAAAGTTGGTCGGTCTATTTGGTATTGTTCATCTGCCATTGAAACCAATTGAAAATCATTTGAAAAATCAATCCAGATGCTTGTGATATAATATCAAAGCATTTTGCACCTGAATTGTTTTTGATAATTTTTAGAATAAGAACTCCCCCTCAACATGTGCATCAAGTATGAAATTGTTATGCACACGGAGGCAAGAGAAAGAATTAACTTCTTTGATTACTATTTTCTAAAAGATATCAACATCACTTCCCTAATCGAATTAAGTAGATAAAGCATTTTGGGGAAGGATGAGGTTTTCATGATTTTGCTCCCCCTCAATATGTGCCTCGAGGTTTGAAAAGAGTTTTGCACATACTAGAGGGAACCTGCACTTAGAAACAAATTAATCACGTTTCAATTCATTGTGGTTTTTTTTTTTTTTTTTAAATTGATGCTCCCCCTCAACATGTGCATGAAAATTTTGAAATCGTTTGGCATATGCGGGGAGGAACACTTGCTAAGCATTTATGAAACCATTTATCGAATTATCAGTTTTAACTCAAATTTAAATCATAAATTCTCCCCCGATCACAATTATCAAATCATTGAGATTTGTGATTTCGGTAGATTTAAATTGATTTTGAAAGCTTTTTTTAGGGAGAATTGTGACTTGATTGTGAAAAACGTTTTAACTGATATGGATCGGATATTAAGACTTTAAACTCCATTGATTGAATCATGCAAGATTATCTTTTGAAAGCAATTGAATGACAAATAACATTTTAATTTAATTGAAATCATTCTCCCCCTCAATCAATGACATAGGTTGTTGATTGAGAGATAGATATTTTGACAAATAAGTCCAGATGATTATCAAAAATAGAGTCCGAGTTATTTTTCAAAGCAATTAGTTTTCAGCAGATAAGAGGTAATTGTTTATAGAATCAGAGCATGAGATTTGAAAACCAAGATAAAGCATGGCTCTGTTCTTTCTTTGATAAGCGGGTTACTGCCTGAAATGACAATAAGCCATTGTTTCACTTTCTCCCAAAAATATTTTTTGATTTTTGATTTTGATTTTGATTTTTTTTTAATGAACATTCGAACAACATCTAAAGACCCGTGTCATTCTTTGAATGACAGCATAAAGACCGTAGATATTATCGAATCGAGAAAAACATGATAAAAAAACAATATTTTTTGGAATTTTTCAAGATTTTTCAAATTTTTATGGATTTTTGAAAGTTTTATAATTTTCTATTTGCTTTTTGAAGGTTTTGTAATTTTGTATTTTGTTTTTCGAATAAATATTTACAGGGAGATAGATTAAGAAAGACCTTTACTCCTCGTCTTCCTCCTGAAGACGTTTGAGTGTTCCTGGTTGAAGACTTTTCATGCCAAGTCGTGGAAGAATAAACTCAAAACGTTCTCTTGGAAGAGCTTTGGTGAAGATGTCTGCTAACTGGTATTCAGTCCTCACAAAATAGAGTTCCACCACACCTTTTTCCACTTGTTCCCTAATGAAATGATGTCGAATGTCGATATGCTTTGCTCTTGAGTGTTGAACGTTGTTGCATGAGAGAGCAATAGCACTTTTATTATTACAGTGGATTTTGTTGAATACAAACCCATAGTCAGTTAATTCAGATCTCATCCATAGGATTTGAGCACAACAAGATGACATGGCTATGTATTCAGCCTCTGTAGAGGAAATAGAAGTACTCATTTGCTTCTTTGACGACCAGCTCACAAGCTTATCACCCAAAAACTGAGCACCTCCAGACGTACTTCGACGAGTATCTTGACACCTTGCATGATCAGCATCTGCATAGGCTGTTAGTGACATACCGGTGTCGTTAGGGTACCAAAGTCCCATATTGATGGTTCCTTGGAGATACCGAAAGACCCTTTTAACTGCTTCAAGGTGCTTTTTGGTAGGCTTAGCCTGGTATCTAGCACACATGCATACAGCGAACAAGATGTCTGGTCTACTAGCTGTGAGGTACATCAGGGATCCAATCATACTACGGTATTTCGTTTGGTCTACCATGATCCCTGAGTGGTCCTCATCCAGCTTGGTTCGTTCAATCATGGGGGTGTCAACGGGGTCACTTGAATCAAATCCAAATTTCTTTAAAATCTCATTTGCATATTTAGATTGATTTATGAAAATGCCTCCGGGACTTTGTGAAATTTGTAATCCCAAGAAAAATGACATTTTTCCCATCATTGACATTTGAAATTTTGAACCCATTTCATTAGAAAAACGATCAAATTCATTGAGGTCAGTCGAGGCAAAAATAATATCATCAACATAAATTTGAACATGAATTAAATGTTTGCCTGACTTTCTGGTGAACAATGTTGGATCAACTGCTCCTTTGCTGAAGCCGGTGGACATAAGAAACTTTGATAGTGTATCATACCATGCCCTTGGAGCTTGCTTTAAACCATAAAGAGCCTTCTTCAAACGATAGACGTGAGTAGGATGTTCTGGATTCACAAAGCCTTCAGGTTGGCTGACGTAAACGACTTCTTTAAGATCTCCGTTCAGAAATGCCGTCTTTACATCCATTTGATAGACTACCATGTTCTTACTTGCAGCATTAGCCAAGAATATTCTGATTGCCTCGATACGAGCAACAGGAGCAAATGATTCTTCAAAGTCTATACCCTCCTCCTGACGGTATCCTTTTGCAACCAATCTTGCCTTATTCTTTAAAACATCGCCATGCTCATCAAGCTTTACTTTGAAGATCCACTTGAGAGCAATGATCATAGCACAATCTGGAGCTGGTACTAATTCCCATACATCTAATCGATCAAACTCATGAATTTCTTCTTGCATGGCATTGAACCAGCTGTCTTCATTCATGGCGGTTTTAACATCTTTTGGTTCGATCTTAGAGAGTACGGAGTTGAAGAAGCACCATAAGGCATCGGTTGCAAGTTGTTTCCGTGTGGATACTGGACGAGAGGGATTTCCAATGATGTTGTCTAATGGATGATAGTGAGTCCATTTTCTGAGGTGTTCATGTGGTTGTGGTTGAGGAACTGAAGTAGCAGAGTCTATGTCTCCTGAAGAAGATGGTTCTGATGATGATTCAGGAGCAAATATATTTTCAAATGGAACATCTTCGGGAGTAGCAAAGGGATTAACTTCATCCTGTGAATCAGAAGCAATTCCATGATGTGCACTTGATGATTGAAGATTTGTTGATGAAACAGATTGATCAGCAGCAGGCGCTTCTTGGCTTAATGACATAGAAGTCGAAGGGTTAATTTCAGTAACAGGAATAGAAGCAGCCTCTGTTGATAGGATTGACAGCTCATTAGCACTTGGCTCATACTGTTCATCAAACATAGGATCAAACAATTTCTTTCAGTCATCTTCAGATGGAGGTACATATGGAGTTGCTTGAGAAGAATTTGGTACAAGGGATGAACCAATGGGACTGTTTTGAAGTACGGGTCCAGAACTGGATTGTCCAGGAGCCATTTGACCGGTCAGCTCATGAAACATAGCGTGAATTGTCTCCATGATATTTCTGGTTCTTTTGTTGTAGATTCGGTATCCCTTTTTGTTTGGTGCATACCCTACAAATACTCCAATGTCTGCTTTAGCTCTAAGTTTACCTAAGTCTTGACCCTCATTAGTTGGATAACACAATGCACCAAACACACGAAGGAAAGAGAGATTAGGTTTTCTGTTGTGGACAAGTTCATATGGAGTTTTTCCATGAACAATGTGAATCAGGGAACGATTTTGTGTGTAGCATGCAGTGGCAATAGCTTCAGCCCAGAGAAACATTGGAACCTTTGAGTAAATCAGCATAGTTCTAGCGGCTTCCACAAGAGTTCGATTTCGTCTTTCAACTACACCGTTCTGTTGAGGAGTTCGTGGAACACTTCTTTGATGGCTGATTCCAATGCTTTCATAAAATTCACTAAGTTGTTTGTTAACAAACTCAGTTCCATTGTCTGTTCGGATAATTCTGACTGTTTTGTTAAGTCGAACCTGCAGCTGTTTGATGAGTTTGATAATGATATCAGGAGTTTCATCCTTTGTCCTTAAGAACTTGACCCAGGTGAATCTAGAGAAATCATCAACCACAACTAACACATATTTCTTCCCAAAGATATTCTGCACTCTCATGGGTCCACATAAGTCCATGTGAATTGTATGAAGAACTTCTGTGACTGAGTTTGTAGATTTGGGTTTATGGGCATACTTCTTGCTTTTTCCCAATTGGCATGCTGAACAAAGATGATCCTTTTCATACTTAATTCTAGGTAAACCTACAACTAAGTCCTTTCTTGAGAGATCATTGATGGTGCCGAAGTTCAAGTGATTGAGACGACAATGCCATAACCATGACTTTGTTTTAGAAGCCTTTGACAACAAGCAAATTGGAGAAGACTTCATCATATCATCGATAGAGATGGTGTAAAGATTTGAACCACGAGTTCCTCTTAACAGTTCCTTACCATCAAGTTCTCTAACGAAACAAGTATGTTTTCTGAAGGCTACTTCTAGATCAGAATCGCAGAATTGACCAACAGAGAATAGATTATGACCAAGACCTTCCACATAATATACCCTGGAGATAACACTTTTTCCAACAACATAATCTCCATAACCCATAATTGCACCGAAATGATCATTCCCGAATCTAACTGTCCCAATGAATTTGCTCATGAAGTTCATGAGCCGCGACGGTCTCCATCATATGCTTGGAACAGCCTGAGTCCAGTACCAGAGAACTATTTGAACGATCTGCAGTTGAACACAGACAAGAATGGATAATTGGATAATTGGGATCCCCATGCATGAATGGGTTCCATTTGGTTAGTAACAGTGATTGGAATACCCACATCAGAAATAGAAACATCCATATCCGAAGTTGAAGCAATGGAATCATTATGAATAGATGAAGTACTAGTGTCTGTATTTGCCCTATACAAAGTATGTTCACTTCTTAAGGGAATAGTTCTACCAGTAGGCATCCATTTTCTAGTGGGCATTGCCTGATTAACCTTATTGCCAATAGGTATCCATTGATAGCCTATCTTACTAAATGTTCTTCCTGTGAGTTTCTACTATTTTCTAACTTTCTTTCGCCTTTGCCTTTTTGCCTTTTTAGCATGATATTTTGCATTACTAAGATTAACTGGGTATTTGACAGTATTAGACAAATCATTCACACCACATTCATGAATAGAAACAGAATTCAAGCAGTCATCATTACATGGTTTGCAAATAGTATCAGAATTTGAATTAATTACAGTACGCCTATGGCAAGCACTAGAATCAACACGATTCATTTTATTTAACTCAAGATTAAAGTTCCTAAGTTGCTCTTCTACTCTCTTCCAATGCACATTCTTAGCTTGCGAGGTCCTATCTTTTTTGGTATTGCCTGGAGGCTTTGACCCGCTTGCCTTAATGTCACTGATTACTCCTGTAGAGGGAATTATGGGAACATTAGTTGGTTGATCTAATTTTTGCATTCCTGAACTTGATGTGCAAGGATCTGAACTACTAGAAGGCACATTAGTGTTCACTTTCTTAAAGCTGTGATTTGAGCTATTTGCAGGCATACTAAAATTCACTTTCTTAACACTAGAAGTGCTGGGATTTGTACTCCTAAGGGGCACACTAGAGTTCGCTTTCTTAGCACTAACAGTTTTGGAGTCTGAACTACTTGAAGGCACACTACTAAGATTCACATTCATACCATTGGGCATAGAATGGATTTCATGCTTGGCACTAGGCATAGAACAAGGAATCAAAGGATTAACTCTCTCACCTAAGGACTTAGGGCATATTGTGATTAAGTATTCTAGAAGTTCTTGAGATCGTTCGGCATATAAGCATGCATGCCTAATTGCATTATCAAGTGGTTTCTCTAGCTTATCCTCTTCCACAATCTCACGGAGACTCTTCAGATTCTCAATTTCTTTTTGTAACGAGGCTATCGTTTCGTTATTTTTGTTACGAGTGACCTTTATAGATTCAAATAACTCATTGAAATGACGTTTAACCTTTTCATTTTCTTCAAGAAAACTCTCATTATACTTTCGTAAAGCATTTACTAAGTTTTGAAGATGAAAATTTTGAGAATTCTGAGAATCTAAAGGAGAAGGCATTTGGGAACCAGTCACATTGTTCTTTTCACCCTTTAATTGAGCGATTTGGGCTTTCAACTTTCTGATCGTGTTACAATGAGCTTGAATCTATTCGTCACGTTTGTTTATTTGAAAAACTGCATCAAACTCTGGAGCATCTGAGGATGTCTTGATGTTTGAGGTTTTAACATTTTCTTTAAGATGTTGATATTTTAATTGTAGCTCAAAATGATTAGCTTCTAATTTCGAAAGATGTTTCACCAAATTATCATGATCATCCTGATCAATTTTCTCATTTGATTTAGAGTTTTTGATTTCAAGCTCAATGACACGATCATGGGAGACTTTTAAAGCAACAGACAGTTCATGAAATTGAGAAGCAGTAATAGAACAATTAGTAGCAGTGTAGAACACATCTTGAGCAATACATTCAGAAATCAGGTTCTCATTTAGTGTATGCAAGTTCTTCCTCTCAATCTCATTATATTTTAGAGCTTGCTCATAGTCACTAACCTCCACTATCATTGCATCAAATTCCTTTTCCATTTCCTTAATATCAGTATCTATCCCCTTTTTAAGACTCTCAAAGTGATCTTTTAGAAGTTTAAAGAAAGGCATGACCTCAGTTAAATAGCATTCTTTTGTTTGTTCAAAACCCCTTTCCCCTTCAGTTATCCCAGTGGGTGTGATCCTTTTCTTGCAAGTTTTCTCAAAATCAACAAATAGTTGAAAAATAACATATTGACTAATTAAGGTCTTGCTTTTAGTGGCAATAGTTCTAGGGACTAGATGCATTGGTGTATTGGGAGGATACACAGTTTCTTTAGGCATTTTCCTAAGGGGAGGGTTTGTTTCAACAATTTTTTCTGCTTTTAGTTTCTCTAAGTCTTCATTCCAGAACACTTGTTCGGGCGTTAACAGCGTTTGAGGCTTAAACATGTTAAAGGCAATCCAATTTTCCTTAGAGTAGTTTGGTGCCTTAAAACTGATTCTTTTCTTTATGCACGAAGGGCTCTTAAGTTTTTCATCCAATTTCCTTTTAGTGACATCTTCTAATTGCTTATCTTCTTCAGTGCACTCAGCGCAACTAGGTTACTGTCTAGGCTTAAGGATTTCATTTCCATCATAGATTACACTTTGTGCAGCCTTTTCTATATTACCATACTTAGGATTGGGCTTACCTATAATGGGAACACTATACTTATCGCTTAAGACTCTATGCTTAGTGATCATGTGAGCAGTCTGAATGGTATTCCCTTGTTACTTATTTTCAAGCTTGTTCTTCAATGTTTTTAGATTAGAAAAATCATTTAAAAGTTTTGATTCCTTAGCATGAAATTCCTGTTTAAGCACTTTAACATTATCTTGAAGCTCTTTCTTTTGCTTAACCGTTTTAGAAAATTTTTCTTGTAAGGAGTTTAACTCTTGTTTTAACACTTCTTCTCTAAACTTACTTTTTCTAATAATTGTACACATTTGGTCATCCATTTCCTGCTCACGAGTGGTTAACTCAAACTTAGCACGTTGTTCATAAATAGCAACTCTTTCTTTTTAGGCATTAAGTTCAGAGATAACAGAATCATCAGGGGCACATGCAGTGTATTTATCACAAACAAAAACATCATTGACTGCAGACGATACATCACTTGATACAATCTCACTTTCACTTTGTTTCACATATTGATCATATGGGACAACATTGATATTACCCATATTTTCAATATCTGACTCAATGGTTTCAGTTGATTGTATTTCATTATGTATCTTTTGCACTTCAACATCATCGTATAGTTTTAATACCTCTGAGATGATTTTGTCTTTGGATGGTCCAGATTGTGGTGAGGAAGAGACCTTAGGAGAGACCATTGGAGAAATGCTAGCCATGAAAATTGTTTGCACAGTAGGTCCATCATCAACATCAGAGTCGTATGCATCACAGTCAGCTACTTGAAAGGCATTATGATGATTGTGACCTATCTCCTGAATTGGCTGCTCATCCACATCTGCATCATAGGTCTTGGCATTGCCCTCAGCGAGAAACAACAACTCATCTTCATCCAAAGCGGCTCCATTGTCCTGAGCTTGTACTAGCAGCATCTTATCCCCGAAGTACTCAGCATTCTGTGGACGTTTTGGAGATGTGCAGTTCCTAGCAATGTGTCCCTCACCACCACAGTTATAGCATTTGATTGGTTTAGCTTGACCTTGATTTCCATTTCTTCCCCGATTCTGATTTGCTCCATTGCCTACACCTACTCCACCCCTTCTCTGATCATACACCCTTTCTTGAACTGGCTGCACCATAACTTTCCCATCTCTGATCAAAGAATGATTGTGAAGATTGGATGCTGTTCTGATTTCATTGTTGGTGTGAAGACTGTTAGTATGAGGTGTAAGGGTCAGGTTCTGTTTAACCATAAGAGCAAGTTGATTGATGAAGTTTTCCATGCCTGCATCAGCATCAGCTTGTTTGAACATTGGATCTGGAATGAGTTTATGACTACCATTACCCATTGGTACAACTTGAGAAGCTTTGGTGGTAATCCCAATATTTGAGTAAAAGGCAGTTGAATCATTTGTTGAACTTGCTTCTCCCTGAGCTTTGAACTGATCAAGAATCCTCTTTTCAAACATGGCATGCCTCTCATTTTGAAGAAGGAAGGCATAGAGTTTCTCATAATTCGTATTCTTCAATCCTTTAGTGAGCTTCACTGAAGTAACAAATTTGTGCCATTCAGGATTCATGTTGTTCACAAACTTTGAGTTCAGCTGAATGTTTGGCATTGTCATTTTAATATTTCTCATGTCATTCACAAGCTTGTGAAACCTCACATAGTACTCATAGACACTCTCATCTGGTTTCATCTTGAAGTGCTCAAATTCATCATACAACTGTGATTCTCGATCTTCAACAGTTAGCTTCGAGAACCGAGAGAAGCATCTTGACATGATCCCATACAGCTTTTGCTTCGGTGTTGTGATTGATAAGCTTGTAGATGTCTTTTGGAAGACCTTGAAGAATAATATTTGAAGCCACGATATCGACATCGAATCTCTTTTTCTCCTTATCATTGAGCTCATCATACATCTTAGGTCTATCCATTCCATAGATCATTGTTCCATCTTCACCTGTATCAATTATGTCTCTAGTAGTCTCAACTAGATAAGGTCCTTCATCAATGGATTTGAGAATGTTGATCCCATTTTCTTTTCCAAGACAGTACAATCTGATACGTTGAGCCCAAGAGTCGTAGTCAGTTCTGTCAAGCATGGGTGGACGAGTATCTGAGCCAGCAGCTTGAACATCCTCTGCAACAGTGGAGATGATAGTAGGAACGTTGGTAGACATGTTAACAGATTACACGGGATTTTATAACTCAATGATTAAACCGGGAAATAGATTCTTTCATGGGATTTTACTGAATCAAGAGAAAACCGTATTAAAAGGAAATCACCCAAGTCGCTAGGAAAACTGTGAACCAAGTCGCTAGGAAAACTGTGAACCAAGTCGCTAAGTGCTAAGTCGCTAAAGCTCCAAGTCGCTATGAAACAACTCGCTACAATCCAAGTCGTTAACAAAATTTTGGCAGCAATTCGCTAAGCACCGAGTCGCTAAATATTCAAGTCGCTAAATAGCAACTCGCTAGGTACCAACTCGCTAACCCAAGTCGCTAACTTAAACCAAGTCGCTACTCGTAGTGGGAAATCCACTAACTGTACTTTTTGTTGGCTTGTCTCAATAGACAAGTCGCTAGGTTAACTCGCTAAGGCGTTACACAACAACTCGCTACCAAATACCAAAGAAAATCGCTACGAAGAAACTCTATCCGAGGCTCAAGTCGCTAGCAAGAAAAACACAAAAAACACCACTTTTCAATCCAAAAACAACCCAACCATGATGATTCAAAATTTCAAACCTTCAAAATCAATACCTAAACACTTTAGATGATTCTAAACACAAAAGTACTATCAAAATCCAAACTTTAACATTAGAAATCACCCAAATGATGCAAAAACCACTAAACTTATTCAACCTCAAAAACCACCTAAAAACCACTAGAAATCCAAAGATATGTAAGAGATGATCTAACCATGGCTCTTGATACCAATTGTAAGCTATTGGATTTCACATACACATCAAACCATAAACACAAGTGGCGTACAAGATGAGTTCTAGAGAGAGAAAGTTAGAGGTTTAGGGAACTTAGTGAGAGAAAATGAAAGTTATTATTATGAGCTCCAACTCTCTACCTTGGAAGGTAGAGAGTATTTATAGTCTTACATAAAACGCCACACAACGGGCTGTGGATCAGGCATACAGTGGGTAAAGACCCGTCCGTCCTCCACGGTGTTACTTAACTAATTACTACTTAACGTAAAATAACTACGACTATGAGCTTTCTAATGATTACATATACTTGAGGTGACCGACTCTTTAATACCTGGAATTTCTAATTCCTAACAAAATCAACCCTATCTACCAAATGAAGTATCTCCTTCAAAAAATTGAACTGCATAGTAGATTGATCCAATCGATAAATGATATTAAGCTCCCCATATTTCAAAGTCCAATTAATCAACACATCATGAGATCCCTCAGGAAAAACAGCAGCAGATCCTTCTTTGATGAAAGTTAAATTATCAGCTTTGAGATCCAAAGAACTATCCTTAAGAGATTTCTTAACTTTAAATGATGGAGCCCCTGATGATCTCACAGATCTCCATAAAGAAGAAGATCTTCTTTTAGACACCCTTTTCTTCCTCCTACCTGGTATATAAATACCCATACATGGTGCCTCCTCAGAGTCATCAAGAAGATCTGTAGCAGGAATAGAAGAAGTAGCCTTACTTGAGACTTCACTGCGCAACTTATACATTTTCTCAAGAACCTCTCTGGCTTTCCTAGATTTAGCAGCTTTTCATTCAGCTTCCCTACCCAACTTTTTGCCTATAGGATCAGCAGGTGCCACTCTAGATAATGTTTCAGAAGAAACAACATGTGATTCAGCAGAGTGAACCCTGTCAGCTGAATGAGTAACCTCAGGAGTAGCTTCAGAAGAAATACCAAGAGGGTCAGCAGATTGAATCTTTTCAGCCAAATGACTAGCTTCAGCAGATGCTTCAGAAGTAATGACAGGAGAACTCTTCTTTAGTGACATATCATCAAAGTTATCAACAATCTCAACTGTCTTTTGTCTCTTTGCTTTAGGAGCATCTGAAGTACCAGCAATCCTCTTCAAAGTTGATGAAGTAAACTTCATAATCGTATTATACCTCTTAACCAGTTCATCATCAGAAAAAGCCAAAACTTGCTTCATTGTTAGACTGGAATTATACACAGTACAATTCTGATTTTTCACTACAGATCTCATATATGCTTTCTTCTGAGCTTCAGTAGGTGGTTTTTCCCTTTTAGCTTTATCCTTTTGTCCCTTAAGAGCTTTTCTTTTGTCAGCTACCTCTTGCTTTCGTTTTTGTCCAAGAGCTACCATTTGTGCAACAAAATTCTCACTGTCAAAGTCTGCACCTAAGATACTTTGTGCAAGTGTAGGATCTGATGCAGTTTCTTTGAATATGAGCATCCTATTGTGCAGCAGGCATCTGAATACGCAATGCATCCAATTCCTTTTGTCTCTCAAGAGGCAAATTAGATGAAACCTCTGCTTCAAGCTGTTTAGCCAATGCCTCACTCTTCTTATATTCTGAATACTCAGTTAACATTCTTTCCTGCTCTTGCAACTCCTGTTCACTTACTAGATCTGGACCAAGCTCATTTTCAAGCAGGACACTTTTCCCTTGATTAGCAGACTCAGAAACCACATCAACTGGAGCAGTATCACCAATATGAACTTCAGAAGAAACATGCAGATTAGCATCAGAAGAAACATGTTGAGACAGATCCTCAACAGGTGTAGAAAAGACATCAGCTGCAGGATTCAAATTAAAACTTCGTCCAGCAAGAAACACTTCGTTATCATCTGCTAAAGGTGTAGGATCAGGTGTAGAACCACCATCCACCATTTGCACATCAGTCATTTTGTCTTCAGCAGTTGTGACATTTTCAACATTCTGTTCCTTTGAAGCTTCAGTAGATTCCTTATTCAAAGAAGTTCTTCTCCTTCTTCTAGTAAACTGAATATGTTCCTTATGCTTTGAAGATTCAGCAACAACTGATGAATGAACATTAGTCTTCTGAGCCACATCAGCTAACATATCAAGAGAACCAAACTGAGGATCCTCTTGTTCCTCATTAGAAGAAACCACTAGCTTCCTTTTGGAATGATGTCCAAGTTGTTCCTCTAAGCTCTTAACCTTACTCCTCAACTCCACAATCTCACCACCAAGTTTAGATTTCGTCTCTGCAAGCTCCTTTTTGAGATCAGCTACTTCAGCCACATACTTGTTTACTAAAGCATAGACAGATGTTAGTGTAATAGAGTCCTCAGCTCCACCAGTAGATTGCTCTGTGGTAATGGGAACTTCATTGGACCTTTCAAGAAAAACATGGTCATGCTCAAGATCATGAGAATCATCATTAAATGAATCCCTAACTGGACTAGGTGTGGGCAATCTATTAAGTTCAGTCTCAAAAACATCAGCAGTAACATGATTAGGTGATGGACTAGGACTAGGTCTAGGTGAATGGGTAGGTGTAGGTGAAGGTTGGTCAGGAGAAACATTGGATGCTTCAGCAGTTGTAGAAGGGCCCTCATCAATGTCAACTGATGGAGTACCATCAGCAGCAACATTGTTGGAAGGTGGATCACCAACAACATTATCCTCATCAGCAGCCTCATTGTTTTGAGGCAACATAGCTGCTAGCAAAGGATGATGGGTCCCCTCATACTTAGTTCTCATTGAAGCAAATAGTTTAGAAGATAAAGTTCCTATGGGACAAAATGCTTGGGCCTGGGTTGTAATGTCTAAGATCATTTGTAAAAACCTAGGGTACATCAAAAACTTATGCTTTTTCCTATGTATATTTTCAACCAAATTATCAAAAATAAACCTAGAAAAATTATAAGTCAAACCCTGTGAAAGACAAACAATACGACATCCCAGTTGAGTAGAAAACTGGTCCCATCCTCCTGATTTATTGCTGATACACTGAAGCAATGTGTGCACCAAAAATCTCCACATTGGGCAAAACTGATTCTTGAACCATATGTCAGTCCTTGTACTTTGATATCCAATTGCTCTTAGCCCAGTAAGTATCTCCACCGAATTAGAATGATAAACCCCATTCTCATCATCCAAACGAAGCTTTCTTCTTATCAACATTTCTATCACAACATACTCTGTTCCGTCAACCACAACAACAATCTTTGTATCACCTCGTTTCGTAGCAGATGCCCAGAACTGTATAACCAAATATTCATATATCACATTAGGAGAATGCGTTAAAGCATAATGAATCTTGGATCTCTTCAAGAACTCCACCATTGGCACATACAAATCATCACCCTTTGCTTTACCCAAAAAAGCAACTTTGTTGTGATCTTTCTTTAATTGAAGCGCCATTTGTAAAATTGTAAATTAGGGTTAAGAATCGCACAGATGGAAATGTTTTGAACGTACGTGAAGAGGGAATCGTTTAAATTAAAGGAAAGATATGCGAATAATGAATTGGTAGAAGTTGCCCAAAATACAGTCAAAAATATCGGAACTTATGTTGACCATATCATACGTGTATTTCAACTTAAACCAAAGACCAAGTAACACTTCAGCAGAAACACGGTCAATCTGCTGAAGTAATAAGCTTCAGCAGAAACCACCCAAGATAAAGATATCATCAGTAAAATATCTGGAGCGTTACTGTGCCACCCAACTCGCATTAAATTACATTAACCCTCGAATCTGTCTATAAAACAATCCCAATGCACACTTAACACATATCATTTACCCCCAATTTTCATCACAAACCCTAATTTTACCTAAAATCACAATCAACCATAATTAACCATGAACAATCAACCAGAGGTAATAATCCTCACTTCCTCATCCTCATCATCATCATCATCATCAAGTGATGATACTAACCCATGGCTTTATTACTTTCCTCAACCATATCCGCGACCTAGAAAATCACCCTTTCTCCCTTCTTCAGAAGATGACAGTGTGATAGATCCTTCTGAGTCATCAAGAGGATCAGATGATTCTACTGAACGCCTAGAGCCAATATTCAACAGGTTGGTTAGAGAGGAAGCAAAGAAAGGACAACCTTCATCATCCCAACCCAAACCAAGGCCACGTGCCAGAAATCCACCACTCCCAAATGACAGAGAGGTGGTTCTTGGTATTTCTGCACCAGGTTTTGGTGCTTCAACACATATCGTAAAGGGGAAGAGTAAACGGAAGATGGAGTGATTGCTTTATGGTGGAACGAGTAGATGGAACAACCGAAGATTTCTCATATCACAAATCCATCTACTGTATTCATCTTCATCATCTTCGTTTTCATCAATCCATTCTTCCCATTTTGATCCTTGGCTCGTCGTACTGGTCATGCATATCCTGGTCATGCATATCCAACAGCTGGAATAGATGATATGATCGGTCATGCATATCCAACAGCTGCTATGAGCTATTAGATGATAGGAGTTAGAATAGGTTTAGTAGATCATGTATAGATATGAATCTTGTAATTCCATTTGAAGTTGATTGTAATCTGTAAGCTGTAAGCTGTAAACTATTTCTTGAATTGATTGTAATCTGTAGATGTGTATATATTGCGTTATTAATTCAGGTCCTACACTAATCCTCATTTATTTGACGTGGACAATGTGAGGTAAGACACATAACTTTAAACAGTTGCAGTCATATAGAGCTTTAGACATCGCGTTAATCACTTATGGATTGTAGATGTGTATATATTGCGTTATTAATTCATGTCCTTCACTAATCCATTACTATTACCAGAGAACTTTCTGGCCTAATACCTTAGGTTTCATAGCATTAAGTTGCCTTAACATATTATAATATGAAGATTTTATAAGCTTCTACAGTGAGATGTACTAGAGGCGTACTTAATATGTATATCAGGTTTCTCTAGAATAGATTAATGTAAGGATGATGCTTCTATAAATTTAAGAATAAGGTATGTTTGGATCATACTTATGCAGAAATAATATGTGTTCAGATGAGGTCATAGTATGAATGGTTTAGTATGTGCACATTCTGATAGGTAAAATTTGTTGTGGATACGAGTTTAATATAAGACTCATATTTTACGTAGTGTTTAGGTTCCTATTCTAAAATCTTCCTCCCACAATATATCTGCTTATATATCTTTTTGTAGTATCTTGCATTAGTTGTTTTGGCTGATTGGTCTCGATTAGTTTTGTATCTTTCTTTCTTCTTATGTGGATTGATTTTGCAGGTATTGGTATCTTCATTTACTGTTATTAGCAAGGATGAATAACTTGATCCTTGGACTACAACAGGTGGAAATAATGGCCATCTTCGACAATTACGCCCTATAAAATACAGAATGGCTCTATATGGACATATAGTCATATAGTTTAGCAGAGTTAAAATGTATTATTATCAAGTTCTAGAATACTTTAACAATGCAAGAGTCATCAAACTATGGGATCGGTCATATATTTTTCCTTGAATAAAAGTTCAAATATTTGAATGCAAGTATTTAATATGAATCGTCTTGAATGCAATTTAATGTAGTTTTTTTTGTAGTTACATTTAATTCAAAGTTACTTTTAAAAAATGAACCAAAAGTGCTTTTGGGTCAACCCGGCTCGACTTATTTTTAACTTTATTAAATATTACCCGGATACAATAGGCTTACAGGGGGCTTATTCACAAGCAGAAAATTTAGCAAAGAAAGGTACATTAAGGTCCTTAAGGATGAGTCGTTTAGAATGTGTGTGTAGGAGACATGAGGTTTAACGATTTTCAACCTTTTTGACCCGTTTTTTAAGCTATATTTTACATTTCACCTATTCGACCCCTAACATATAAAACATTATCTGAATCAGCCCATTTAGCAGTAGTGGGTCAAAACTGCTACCTGTAATATCACAATTCTTCTGGCCCGAATCTTGGTCAATGGTTGATCAACTTTTGTCATTTGGCTGCAAGTCAGAGGGAACAAGCCTCTGGTGCATCTGGACAAGGGTATGTCCAATGATGAAATAAATCAGGGTAGTTTGCTGAAATCTTATGCTTTTCCACTTTAAAACAACATAACAATTAGTTTTTGAACAATTTGCTTGTGTTCAGGTTTATCAGTTTTACAAAAAACTTTCTATTTGTAGGCAATTGCTAGGATTATGGCAGAGCGACGGCGGAAGGTATGCCTTTTAGCAATTATTTTGGGTTTATTATAATTGCCACAATCATTTACATGATATAAATGTTCCCTTATTGAACAACAAATAGTCTATTCTATTTTGTTTTAATCTTCTTTATTGGTGATACAGGGGAAAATCATCAATGTAACATGTATGATTGGTGGCATTGATGGGCCTGTCAACCAAGTTGCATCAAATAAAATATGTGACGTAATGATCGACTTCTCAAAGAGTGTTGCGCGTCAGTATGAAAATGTGTTGATGGTAGTAATGAACAAAATTTTTGAAAGGAAAATCCCTTCTAACTAAGTAACTAAGACTTTTGAATTCATAAATGCAAGAAGTGGCATTTCAATGAACTTGGTGATGTTTAAGGTTCTTTCTGAACCAGCCATTCGGTAAAAATAGGATGTGGTATATGGCAAGTTTTTAACTTTGATCAAATTGACGTTAATATTGATTTGGATTATAAGCTAGCAATATTCAAAGATCCACTATTTATTTTTATTTTTTAATTTTATTTTCTTTTAACAAATTTGGGCATTTTCATAAGCAATATAAAGTGTTTACAAATTGAAACTCCAACCAAGCTTACATGTACCAGTTCGTAGATAGAAAGTTGCTAATTATGTGACAATTTATGTCTGGATTGTAATTTCCACAAGCTACGAGATTAAAATTATTCGTTAGCTTCATGAAGAAACTTTAACAGAGGGAAGGAAGGTAAGTTTGAGCATGGTGAAGTAACGCGTGTATGAATACAGAAGAAAGTGAAAGCGACACGGTTGTTGGTGATGAGCCACGGATATGTGGATGAGTACATGCTTCAGAGGGAGGATTCTAATGCTTTAACAAAGATTCACGAGTCAATTTCGTACATGATTATGAGGTATAGTTTTGCTACAAATACATTTTTAGTGACTTAAGATCAAGTTTACAGTTTTTTTACCCCTTTAACCCGTTCCAAATAAGAATTGCCACTTTAACCCATTTATTTGTGCTGATGAGCTATGACTGGATCCACATCCCTATACGAATCTTATTTATGTGAGTAAGATATTATTTAGGATTCCTATAGAAGCTAAGACATGTCAGTCATGATTTTGAGGTTTATGTTTTTCCTCAATAATAGGAAGAGACATTTCTTTTACACATAATTGTAACTTACGTTGTACATATTTTACAATGATGTTATGTCTTACTCATGTACTTGCGCAAGTTGACAATTTTATAAACGAGATCCATTTCTTTAAGGGTATATTGATCAAAGCGGGTGTAACTGCGAGAGTCGCGTTTTGGTGCTCATGATGGACTAATTTCCGCTTATGCTCTTGAGACATTGGTTTTTTACATATTTTGTGTATTCAACAATTCTTTTTGGTTTAATTACTTTACCCTTTTAGATGTGTTTGGATGTACTTAAAATGTCTTTTAAGTATTTATTGTAACCTGAAGATCAAAGTGGAATAAATAGATAACATTTTAGGAAGAGTCTGTTTGCAAACATATTTATTTTTCTCGCTAACTTACTTTGTTTGTTATTTAAGCTAGAGTGTTTTCATTATAAAAATTAGTAGCTTTATTTTGAGTACCAACCTACATGTTTGTTCTAAATTTTTTAATAAAATAAACTTATACATAGAGATTATAAATATTAAAATAAAAGCATGAGTTGATATCCAAATTAAAAAACAAGACAGTACATATAATAATAGCTCATGTAAAATAATATTTAGTATTTTATTTTTCAAAACTTTTACATAGTAAGTATATAAAAAGAAAATTAAACGGGATTATAACACAACGACCCGTGATAATATTTATTGTTTCTCCCTTTTAAAGGTTTACTAATTATATTCAAAAGAAAAAATATGTACACTAAATTTGAGTTTGTATCTAAGCCATGTATGTGTACAGTACTTATAACTACCAAAGAATTGTATAGATAAATAAAAACATATATACTTAAAACTTGAAATTGTACTTGCTCCTGGTCGGACAATGTTGGGAATTGCCGATTACAAAACTATAAGCAAGAATGAAGAACGAAGAAACAAAGAGGGCTTATATGTAATATTTAGTAGCTTTCATAGTAAGCTATCTATTAGGGTTTGTAACCTCCCTCTCCTATATAAAGAGGGTAGGCGTAGTGGTTCTGAGATCATCTTTTTCATTAATCTTTTCATTTCATTTGATAGTAGACATCTCCTAATGAGAGTCTAGACACACGATCATAGCGTGTGTATATTAGTAGTAATAGTAATAGTAGTTTTCATTCAATAAAGAAAACCTTATTAGTAACATTGATGTTCTTGTTCTTATTGATTCCGCTGTGCGTAATTCAATGTTATTGATACCCTAGTTGAGTCCGAATCTTGGATTCTACAATTGGTTTCAGAGCCTCGTGGCTCTCGATCTAGGATTTATAAGGTTTTCCTGTAATTAGGGTTTTTGCAGCAGATGTGAAAAGAAAAGAGGCAGCAGGCAAAGAGGGTTTTTGTTGGCAAGAAGAGCAGATCTGATGAAGGTATGATTTATGGAGAAAAGATGGGTCGAAGCTCTTTTATTTGGTATTGGTTTCGTTGTTTTTCTGTCGTCATTCACATGGTATGTTCACCTTTATTACACAGTAATTGATTTATTAATCTGAAACCTAGTACTTCAATTAATTGTGGACATACAATCGGTTGTTATTGATCAGACGACAGTAAAAATTATTGGTATTGTAAATGAATTAAATTATTGAACGGTGCGTGATTGGTTAAAATTTTTTAATGGAGCGATAAGGGGTTCATGCACATGGGACATCATATTCGATATATTGGTGTCTTTAATTCATTTAATCAGGTCAACGCATGAATTCGGTGGGGATTAATTTTGATTGGTCGGCAGTATTTGTGTTTCTGCTGATGGTTCACATGGGTCTTTGATTTTTGATTGGGGATCTCTCGTTTATGGCTAGTGGTCCCTACTCATTTTTAAATACCGCTCTTTCATTGAGTAATAATGATCACATGGTACATTTTAATTGCATGGTGAATATATTTATATAGGGATTGTCTAACAGGACTGGTTAAAAATAGAAGGGAGGGCTTGCAAAAAGCCGCAGAAAAATATTTTTTATTGAAAAAGTGTGGGTACTTGGGTTTTAAATTATTTTTCGGTAGATCTTTTTGTGGGTCCCTCGCTTTTAACCAGTCTCTACAAGACTGGTTGCACAATCCCATTTATATATGTACTGTCCCTTTAACGCTGGTCCCCACTCGATTGTACATTGGTTCACGTGTGGATACATATTTGATCAGGTGGTGGTGCGAAACATTGTTGTTACCGTGGTCTTGATTTTTGATTGGTCATTTAATAGGTCTGATCACGTGGGCTTTGTTAATTAGTACACGCATGGTCAGTTATTAGTATGGATTTTATTGAATGTGTGTATCTGCTGGTGGTCTCATGGGTCCCCCATATTATTTTTCTACTGATATTGTTTGTGGGACTGAATTTGTTTGATCAAGTGGGCTCGGGGTGTTTAATTGGCTGTCATGGATGGTCCCCACTCGTATCAGCAGAAGGCTATTCAATTAATATGTGGGATACAGTATGGTGCAGTACATGGGTGTTACGGTGGAGGCTTCTTTTGATTGGTTCATGTTTGTGGTTATATTAATTCATCACGTAGACATGTATTTGATTGGTCCTTTGTCTAATCATCATGTATGGTTGTTCCTGCTGGTCACGTGATGTTACTACTCAAGTAGGCAGCAGATTCCTTGGTTGTTGATATTCACGTGGTACAGTCATACGCAATCAGTAGTTTTCAATATTATTATTTGGTTCAGTGGTAGGAATTAATTGGTCTCGCACTGGAATTCATCGGTCAAACTGTTGTATACTCCGTATTTGTTTTATTTGGTCGGTGGATAATGATTGGAGTACAGTGGGTTTCTCATTTATTTGTGCTACTGATAAAATTTTTTCTGATGTGGAGAGTACTGTTCTCAGTTTCGGTTTCTGCTGATTGTTACTACTGATTGGTTTCTGCTGGTTGCTTATTCGGTTTCTGCTGGTAGCATTGGTTGCTGCTGATTGGTTAATGCTGATCGATTTCTACTGGTTGTTTTGGAGTTTCTACTGGTTGATCAGGTGCGTGTCTTATCATATCTCAAAGTGAGTCAGGCGCTTTTGAGGTAACTTGTTCGTACTTTAATGATGTGACAAAGACTTGATAAATCTAGCGAAGGGGTGAGATCTTCAGATTAAATGTACTTAATGCGCACATTTGCTAATACTTAAAGGAGTTACGTTATAGTCTTCGGTGTTAGTGAAGAGGTGTGATCTACTGATTACATGGTGCTTAATGCTCATATTTTCTAGTATCTCATCTAAGTTTGGAGTCACATGGATAGTACAAGATATAAGACGCATGCGTTGGTGTTCCTACTGGTTCTCCGTTCCTACTGGTAGACTATTTTGATGTTCTTTGTTGATTTGATTTTTCGGCTGCTACGCTTTATTTCTTTTGTTTAGTTGTAAAAATGATGGTTAGTATAATTTTAAGGGGAAGCTTATGATTTATATACTTACCATCTACATGCATCACTTGAGGCGAAGCGTCTACGAGTTGCACAAGACCCCTATTTGCAAAAAGGGGAAGAAGATTAGTAGATGTGCAGCGGATTATTTGTGATAACATGTTTTCGCATCGTTTCTTCATAAAGGTGGTTTTGTACTATCGAGAAACTGGAACTTAACATAGTCAAATTCCAGTTTAGGGGAAGATTGTTGGGAATTGCCGATTACAAAACTATAAGCAAGAATGAAGAACGAAGAAACAACGAGGGCTTATATGTAATATTTAGTAGCTTTCATAGTAAGCTATCTATTAGGGTTTGTAACCTCCCTCTCCTATATAAAGAGGGTAGGCGTAGTGGTTACAGATCATCTTTTTCATTAATCTTTTCATTTCATTTGATAGTAGACATCTCCTAATGAGAGTCTAGACACACGATCATAGCGTGTGTATATTAGTAGTAATAGTAATAGTAGTTTTCATTCAATAAAGAAAACCTTATTAGTAACATTGATGTTCTTATTCTTATTGATTCCGCTGTGCGTAATTCAATGTTATTGATACCCTAGTTGAGTCCGAATCTTGGATTCTAAAAAAAAAAAAAAAAAAAAAAAAAATCGTATTATCTTTGTTTAGTGATAAAAAAAACAAAAAAACAAAAAAAAACAAAAAAAAAAACAAACAAACAAACTTGCTTGCAGGTTTTGGTGTTGGTTCATTACCACACAACTAATGGTTTTCATCTCACCATGTCTTTCTGACACAAGAGTTGACTAGCCCACAGGATTATGGCTTGTGGTAAAGGCTTCGGAAATCCATAAATGGTAATCAACTCACCATGATGATGACGGCATTCCATCAAAGAGTTGGCTAGTCCAAGAGCAAGCGGTTTTGGTAAAGACATCTCAATTCCATTGATAGCTGTAATGGTTTGCTCAAAATCATAGGGTCTGCATCTCACCCATCCTTAATTGCTGAGAGTTGTATGGTCATCAATTCACCATGGTTGATGCCCTATTGGGTGACCAAAGGATTGGCTAGTCACGAGCAAGCGGATACAAGTAAAGACATATCAAATCCGTTTATAGTTGCTGATTTGCTAATAAATCAGATGGTTATCAGTGTACCATAGTTTTCGAACTTAAACATTTGGCTACTCCAGTAGTGATGGCTATTGGTAAAGAGACATCAAATCCATTATTTTCAATGATTCACCTCTCACAGGAGTTAACACACCTGGATGTGATGAGAATATCATGAAACTAATATGTTTTGATGTACATTTTGTCATTTGTTCTTTGCAAAGATATGGCATTTCAAAGTTTTATCATCATAGAGATGTAATTGTTTTGGTTCTTTGATGCTGATGTTCGAGTACAATCCTCTTGTTCTGCACTTTTAAAGTCCTATCAGGAAACTGGAACTTAACAAAGTCAAATTCGGTTTAGGGGAGGATTGTTGGGAATTCTGTGAAGTTAGAATTCTGCTGAGGTTACTGCTGAAGGATTCTGCTGAAGTTCAATGTTTATGCTGAAGAACAGAATCTGCTGAAGTAGTATATTACGTAGTTTGTTTCTGCGGAAATAGTTATTCCGCGTATTCTATTAGTTTGTTAGGATATGCATGAGCTATTTTAGGTAGTGATATGCATTTATTTTATTATTATTGTCTATTTAGGGTTCCTTGTGTATAAAAGGAACTGATAACTTTTGTATTGAAAAAACTTTTTAAAAAAATATTCCAGGAAAACATCTTGAAAGAGAGTTATAGAGATCCATAGAGGATCATTGTTTATTGAGAAAAACCTTGTTGATAACTTTGATTGTGTTTTTATTATTCTTCCACTGTGCATATTCAATCATTGTTATTATACCCTAGTTGAGTCAGGATCTTGGATTCTACAATTGGTTTCAGAGCGGGTGGCTCTTGATCTAGGGTTTTTACAAGGTTTTTGATTTTTGAAAAGGTACGATTTGGTAAACGGTTGTCAAAGATCAGAAAAAGCGGCTGACAAAAGAAGCAGATCTGGTAAAATAAAGGTGTTTTGAAAATTCTTCGTTATGAGGTAATTGGTCTTATTAATTTTATCAATCATTGATTGATTTAATAACCTCGTACTGTTTGTGTTACATTGGACGGAGCAATTAGTATTGTCTCATGGTATGTTTCTCAAGTCACTTTTATATTGTTTGGTAAATCGTTTCATTGGTCATTAGAATTGGTGGTCACGTGAGAGTGAATTGAAGTTGTGGGGCTCGGTTTGAAGTAAATGGTTGCTGCTGTTTTTCATTGGTCACACGAGTTCTCAACTGTGATAACTTTTGTGATCACTTGATATTTTTTTGTGAATTTTATTGACTGATCATTTATAATGTTGGTCTCTCGTATATGTACTGTTCGTAGATGCCTACAAATATAGGATTCATTTAATTGGTTCAAGTGAGAAGGTGAGCAGTTAGTAAGCATTTATATTTGGTGGTCCCTATTTTAATATGGGTCCTTCTAAATGAACCTAATATTTTCACTAAACAAACCTTAGTTATTACATAATCATTGTATCTGTTTGCTTTTTGTCATTTATAACGTCTCTTTTTCTTGAAATATTCAATATGCAGTACTAAATATTTACTATGAATCTCGATGAACATTCAGCATCAAAGACCCATATTTTTATTTCATTCTGAAAACAAATCTTATCTCTCACATCTCACAATTAATTATATTCATCATCCATGTATAACAAGGTCTACTAAACTTAATTTGATTAACCATCGTCATCTAAACACATCACAATAAGCCATCGGACTACGTCACTACTACTGACCCATAATCCGGATTCGGATCATCACCACTGATCAACCACCACGGCGATCTTAGCTGCCACTTCGGCTACCACCCATTAGCGGGATTTTGTTTGAATCTTAGATTGGTTGGTTTTGGTTTGGAAGTAAGATTGGGTTAGTATGGTTGTATTTGGTGTATGGCGAGGTGATGATGCGATGGTGGCGACGACTATAGATGTGCTTAGGGAGGGTTTCCTACGCGGACGGTTGGCGAGGATGGTTGTTTGGAGTATGGGTTTGTGAGAGTTTTGATATATGACCGTTTAAACCACAAAATATATAAGTTTTTGATGGTTCAAGTAATTTTTTTGATAGTGAAAATGGTGGATGCTAATCTGAATATTTTAGAGTGAGAAAAGTTTACAAGAAGATGATAAGAAGTTGAAGAGTTATAAATATCATTTACACATCAGTTAATGTTTACATTGTCACTCATCATTTATTGTTTTCGAGTGTACATTTCAATAAAATTATCTAAACTTTGACTAAGGTATAGTAAGTGGAATTGGGGTTTATTTAGTAGGACCCTTTAATATTGATCATACTCGTTTGACTTGTTGGCTCACGTGTGCTGATTGGTCCCTCGGTCTTATTTTATTCCTACTGAAGACATAAAGTGTTCCCACCAATATTGTTGAATTGGTTTGACTGCTCCACATTATTTTTTGATTGGTCCTTATTACTCTTTGAAAATAAAATATTCGAAAGGTTAAGTATTATATTTTGATTCAGTGGAGTGTGGTGCATGTATGTTACGGTGGAATTCATTTTGATTGGTCAACTTTTTGGCTTGTTACTGCTGAAGTTCACGTGGGTACAACACTTACTGAGTATTTCTCTTTGTGTTGCGGCTGTTGGTCAAGTGGTCCCATATTTGACTCTTTGAGATTCTTCTATTCGAATTAATTTGATTGGTCTATTTTGGCGTTGATCACGTGGTTACTGCTGAAATTCATCCTGGTTCTTGCTATCACATAGCTTTACTGCTGTTATCATATAAAATGGCAGAATTTGATAATAATAGTGATGATGTGTTTCCTTATTTGATGAATGATGTGTACGAGGTCTGGGCTAAGAAGATGGAACACTGGATCATGAAGAATGATATGAATATCTGGAAGGTGATCCAAAATGCAACTTGACTTGAAAATTTGGATGTGATCAAGATGGAAATCTTTTTTCTTCCTCCAACAACTGCAGATGAACACATTCTTTGTACAAAGAGAGTTAAAGGCCGAAATACCTTGCTTAAATCTATTCTTGCCGATCATGTAGCGATTTTTCGTTATATGGATGATGCAAGTGGTATATGGGATGCACTCAAAGAGAGGTATGGTGGAAAGGCTGAATTCAAGAAGATGAGCAAGGAAGCTGATGCTGAAGGTTATGCTGAAGAACTTGCCAGTCTACAATTTGCATTCATGGGCATCACTCAGGTACATAATTGTGTGTTTGGTTGTAGTGAGAAATATGATGAACTTAAGGAAGCCTATGATCAATTGAAACCTAAATATAATGAGTGCTATGTTGAAGTTGAAGCTTATAAACAGGCCTTAAAAACATTAGAAAGACAAAAAGTTTAGTTTCAAAAGAATCAATTGGCTTATGATGAAAAGATTAGGGTGCTAGAAAGTGACCTAGAATGTACAAAAAATGAATTAAAATGGACTGTGAAAGAAAAGGCTGCTGTAATTTCTGAAAATAAAGAGCTTAAAGAAAAATTAGATGAAAAAATAGCTAGACATAAACAATGGTTAATATCTGGTAACAATCTAGCTAGAGAAATCTACAGTAGTCAATCAGAATCCTCTGCCATAGGTTTAGGGTTTAAAAAGTATGTAGGATTAGAAGCTAGGAATGATGGGCGTAAAACTACTCAAGCAGGTTTAGCTCATTATGTCAAAGAAGGTAATTTACATGCTGTACCTGGACCTATTAGAGGTGAACATATGCCTATTGACCTGTCCATTACAGTTGAATTTGATGGATCACACCATTTATATGGCAAAAAGTCAAGTGACTTGCCAGACCTTAGTAGCAAAAGCCCATGACTCTGTCTCTTGTTCTAACAGTGACAAGTCTTCAGATCTAAAGTCCACTGACTATGCCTCATGTGATTCAAGTGAAAAGTCTGACTCATTTAGGCACACACCTAAGACCACACCCAAGCCCAAAGTAGCTGATGATGAGCCCAAAACTAAGCCAATTACTTATTCTGTTAAACATAATTTTGCTTCTAGTTCTGTTTCTGATAAGTTTAAATGTAATGAACAAAGTTGTGTTAAGAATAAGTCTGTTAAGAAGAAATCTTGTTTTGTGTGTGGTAGTAAACTCCATCTTATTAAAGACTGTGATTATCATGAGAAAAGGATGGTTGTTTCCTCTGGCCATAAGACTTCTAGACCCACATGGACTAATGTTGCTAATATTCTCCATTTTTCCCAACGCGCACATGTGAGAGCGGTAAACCAGTTCCTCTTGGTAAGCCAAAGGTGTATTCATCGTTTTCTGCGATAGCTTAATAGGCCTTTTCAGTTCCCTCGGTGGAGGATATTCTTCACCGAGTAGTCTTGGTTGGTGGACGATAATGCTAGACTTATGCCCTATAGACCTACTAGTTCTCATTTTCAGTCATATACACCTTATGTATCTCATATGACTATGGCACATGGTGGAGTAAGAGTGGCAATCTGTTAAGCCCTCAGCCAGGTTATTCTTGGAAAACTCAAAGGAAAGGTTTATTCGGGTTCCCAAGAAAAATAATCTTTGTCGTGCATTGATTGAGGGAGGCTTATTGTTGTATTTTTGTATTCTAACCATTTTGCGCTGGTACATTTGGATCCTCATCACGCTAAGGGGAGGCTTAGTGTTTCACGACACTACAACTGTCTTTAGTTTCTGCTGCTGCTTGATGGTATATTTTACATGGTTTGTTTATTTTTATTCTTTCTTTCTTTTCTATTAAAAACTATTTATATTTTTGTTTGTCTAACTTTTATTGCAGGTTTGTTGTATCTTATTTCTGGTTATTGACTCACCAGATGTGCCTTGTGTATGTCAAAGAGTTAGCTAGTCCAAAGTGCGACTTTGGTAAAGACACGTCAATCTGTTGATAGGCTGTAATGGTTTGCTCAAAATCATAGGGTTGGCAACTACCCATGCTTAATTGCTGAGAGTTGTATGGTCATCAATTCACCATGGTTTATTCCTTTTGGAATCCAAGAATTGGCTAGCCCACTTGTATATGGCTTGTGGTAAAGGCATTGGAATACCATATTTGGTTATCAGTTCACTAATCCTAAGAATTGACTAGTCACGAGCAAGCGGCTACGGTAAAACATATAAAATCCGTTATATAGTTCTTTGATTTGCTAATAAATCGATGGTTATCGTGTACCATAGTTTTCGAACTTAAACATTTGGCTACTCCAGTAGTGATTGCTATTGGTAAAGAGACATCAAATCCATTATTTTCTATGATTCATCTCTCACAGGAGTTAACACACCTGGATGTGATGAGAATAGTATGAAACTAATAAGTTTTGATGTACATTTTGTCATTTGTTGCTGCAAAGAACTGGATTTTTCATGTTTTGTCATCATCGAGATGTTCTTATTTTGATTCTTTGCTGATGCTGATGTTCGAGTACAATCCTCTGAAGCGTTGAAGATCTATCAGGAAACTGGAACTTAACCTGGTCAAATTCCAGTTTAGGGGAGGATTGTTGGGAATTATGTGAAGTATGAATTATCTTTGAACTTAATCTTTGATGGATTCTGCTGAAGAAGAGTTGGATTCTACTGAAGACATGATTCTGCTGAAGATATATTAGTCGTAGTTTTTTTCTGCGGAAGATAGTATTCCGTATATTCTAGAAGTAGTTAGGATATGCATGAGCTTTATTAGGAAGTGATTGTGTATATCTTATTTAGTTTTATAGTTATACGATTCTTAGAGAACAAGTTAGGGTTCCTTATCTATAAAAGGAACACAGTAGAATGAATGATGTACGTTTTGCTTAACAAAGTTTTAGTAATATAAAGATCCATAGAGGATCAACGTGTTCTTAGTTATTGTGTTTGTGCTTATATTTGATTTCCGCTAAAGAATATAAGTGGTAGAGATTGTCTTTTAGTTTGTTTGTGATTACATAGACAATACAAACGATCTGCGAGAGCTCTAGATCTATCAAGGTCTAACGTGTTTCAACAGACAACGAGTTTGAATGTTGAAAATGAACCTTCTACTTCAGGCCAAGATAGTGATAAATATACCAGTCATGAAACAAAAACACCTTAACGTCATAGGTTTGACAGTGTAATATACATTTAAATATATTTCTTTTGACTAAAAAAGGATAATATTTATGTCCGGAGTTTAAGCGCACTTTGCTTTAATTGAGCTTCAAGAGGACATGAAAAACAAATTTGAGTCACGAGAGGGAAATACAGAAGAGGAACTTGAAGAATACATGAATTCTCACAAGAAATTAATGATTCATTCTCTTTGGAAACTTAATGTGGTGATATTGAAGCCACAGCTTTCCGTGTGTGAGATGGTTGTGTACTCAAACCCATTTCTTTTCCCGATTATTTAATATATCTATGGTACTTAGATATGTATTTGTGTTTCAGGTTCTTCAAGATCCTACTGTGAAAAAGGAGGAGCTACGTGCAATAGCCAAGGGGCAGAGGACTCTTGGTCGGATCTTTCAGTGTTTCCGGATTACTTCTGTATCTAGAGATGTGTTATAAAGCAATACGATTACAAAAATATTAATTGGATAAGAATGATTTAGGAAATTACGTGTATTTAAAAATAGTCTTTCAGCTACTTGATGAGTGCTAAAACACACATCATTTTATATCTAAAAATATGCTAAATCGGACTAATAACCATGAAATGTGTCAAATTATATTGCAAAAATATTGTATATGTGTTATTATGTCTTGCAGGTACAAGGGTTTGAAAACAAAGCAAAAACGGTGATTTTCGGATGAGTTTCAACGACATTTTCATATTTTTCGAGGTTCAAACGAAGTCATAAAATTTATCCGAGCACACCATTGGAAAGATCACGAAATATCGAGTCAAGTGGTTATTTTATTTGGAGCATCGATAAAAGAGAAGAAAAATTGAAAGATTAAAAGAGCTCGAACGAAGATTATTTTTAAAGATAATGGCTAAAATTGGATCAAGTAAAAGAGCATTAAAAAGAATTAAATGCAAAAGACTTAACACAAAAGAGCTCTTGGTCTAGTGGGTGGGGACATGTTTGTTAAGCAAGAGGTCAAGTGTTCTATCCCCACTAATGGCATAATTTTTTTTGTATTAACTCTTAGCTGCCAAGTGAAGCCAGTCCCAGCCAGCCCAAGTGAAGCCCACTCGAGCCCAAACAATGTCCAGCCGGCAAACAAGAGAAGTTATTAGTGAAATGGAAGTTGAAATCTGTGATATCTTCTTTCATTGAGATATTTTTGGCTACAAGTGAAGGCCACGCTCGGAAATAATAATTTGAGGAGCGTGTATTCCCTGCTCTGCTCCAACTCCACTCGCATGAGAAATTGTTTCAACCTCTCAAGATTAGACCGTGGCACATTCTTAGAAGGCATCCGAGGAAGGTGATTTGATGGAATGATCGAGAATCAGTTGTGGATATAAATAGACAAACACATTAATTTCACACACTTCATTTTTATTTTTAGTTTTAGTAGCTTATTTTCTTTAGCTTATTGCTTAAGCTTTTAGCTTATTTTTAAGAATTTATTGTACCAAATATTTATTGCTTATTAATGATAATGATGTTTATGGAATTTACTTAAGTGCTTATTTTCTTCATCTCTTTCTTTCTTTTCTTTTCTTTTTTCTTATCTAAATAAGCCATAATAGCTTATTAGCTTTTTGTGGTTTATTAGATTAGCTTTTTAGTGATAAGCTCTCTTATAGCTTTTTCACTTTAAGCTTTTTACATATCTTTTTATCTTGAATAAGCTCTTCCTTATAGCTTATTTTTAGATATAAAAGACTAGTTTTTTTGGGTAAGCTTTTCATATAGCTTATTCAATAAGCACTTTTTATTTTTAGTTTCTTTTCAAAAACTCTTTTATTTACTTAGATTTATTTTCTTTTACAACTTCTTTTATAAAAAAAAAAAATAAAAAAATAAAAATAAAATAATAATAATAATTTTTTTATCGTATCTCTAGCTTATTTATTTAGATCTAGTCCTTAAATATACCCAACTCACGTTTAATCTTCGGATTTGAACCTCTTAGTTTTGGGTGGATATTGGATCTAATCTTTAAGCTTTTTCTTTGCTTATTTTGTTTAAAGTTTAGTACTTTTTAGATCAATAAGCTTTTCCATAGCTTATTTGACCCATAATATTGCTTATTAGTCCTAACCTTTGATAAAGTTGTGAACTTTCTTAGTTTCTCATCATTTTCATCCTAAGGCGAGGAGCTTAAGGGTTTTATAAGCTTTCTTATTAACTAAAGTTTAAAGCTTTTTAGTCTTAATAAGCTATTTAGTTAATAAAGTCACAAACTTTATTAAATATTTGGTCTTATTAAAGCTTTTAAAGAAGTAAACTTTAGGGTTTGATAAGTTTATAAAATCGGGTGGTTTTATTCGTCTCGTATTGTAGATCGGGTTCTATTTTCCTTACTTTCTCTTTTAGCTTGTGGAAAAATGATGTTTGTTGAGCTTATTATTATTATCTTTGTTGGTTTACTTATGACTATTAGTGAGTAGATTTTTATTATGCTCGTTAAGTGATTGGTGAATTGTGAAATTAAGTGTGGAATATTAGAGATTATTAATTGATAGCCTTTGGTTTACTTGGTTTGATTTTTAGAAACTTTAACGGGCAAAAGCCGTTAAGGATTTTGACTATTTAACCAAGTAGATTTTATCTAGATAAAAAGTAGGATTTTCAATATAAACCAACGCTGTGAGAAAAATCTACTTTTAAACGGATAATTAAAGGTTGTTAATTAATAATTTTCGGATAATCGATGATTTGAGTAGTTGGTTATTTTAACGGGCAAAAGCCGTTGGTATAATTAATTATTTAAAGTCCACTAATTTTTACCTCGAAAAATAATTGTTTTCAATATAAGCCAATGTTGTGAGGAAATAATTTGTTTTAACGGTATTAATTACATAAGTGCTTTTAAGGAAAAATCCACACTTAATGAACATTTCACCACACTTGACAAGCATAGCTTTTTATCATATATTGTTAGTCGGTATTATTTGCTATTAGTTTAAATTTTATCTCTCTTAAAATAGTTGCTTTATTAATTAGTATTAAAAAGTTTTAAATTAGCCTACAAAACCAAACAAAAACCAACGATAATCAAGCATCGTTTTAAAGCGAACAAACAAAAACATAAAATTCAATTCATCTCTCGCCTAGGAATATGACATCCGGAAGGTTGATTATTACTTGTCCTCAAGTAGTGATTGATTCTTAATCGGGAATACAAATTTTAAAAGCGCCTCTTCACGCTGCTAAAATAACGAATCAGTTTTTGGCGCGTTGCGGGAGAGGTGTTACGATTTTTTTTTTTGTTTTGTTTTAAGTTTGGTGCCTTGAAGAACCTTTTCTCCCGAAAAGTTAATTTTTGCAAATTTTCTAAAATCCAAAAAAATTAAAAATCTTAAAAATACAAAAATATTTTTTAATTAAACTTTTTCAAAAACACAAAAATATTTTCCTTTTTCAAAATATTTTCAAAAAATCCAAAAATATTTTTCAATTCACTTTCTTTTTAGTGCATGAGCACTCGATCTTCTTCAAAAGAATTAAATTCTCCTCTTTCAAATCCCGAAATATTAATTCGACAAAGAAATCGTTGTGATCCATCACATTTATTTAATTTTGAAGAACTTAATATGGTTAATAATAATCAAAACATCAATCAAGAACCGCCTCCCGGGTCCATTTCATCAAAATGCGGGTCACGAACTCCGCCCGATGGAGGAGCTTCTCCAAGCACCTATCGAAGGTGTTGGAGATGCTATCGTCGTGCCATACCATTCTCATAAACCAATTTGAGATTAAAATGCGCTTGTTAAATCTAATAATAAGCATCTCATTCCATGGTTTTGAGAATGATGATCCACACTCACACATCAAAAGATTCACAAAAATCACACAAACTTTAAAGATTAATCAAGTTCCTCATAATGTGATAAAATTGATTCTCTTCCCCTTTTCTCTAGAGGGAGCTGCCCGGACTTGGCTTGAAAAGGAACCTCTCGCTCCATCACAACTTGGGAGGGCTTAGTCTCCAAGTTCGTGAATCGTTTCTTTCCTCCCTCAAAAACAACAAATCTTCGAAATGCCATCACAAATTTTCATCAAAACTTCGGGGAGACATTTAGTGAGGCTTGGGAACGTTTCAAGGAGCTTCTAGCTAAATGTCCTCATCACGGATTTTCACCCCTTCATCAAATTGATACTTTCTACAATGGGTTGAATCAAAGTGATCAAGATTCACTCAATTCACTTTTAGGGTGGAAATTTGTTGATGAGAAACACCCAAGAAGCATTAACAATCATAGAAAACAAAGCAAAGGTCCGTACTTCAAGGAACTAACCTTTTCATCATAAGCTATTTGATTCTTCTGAAACCAAACCTTTTGTCTTTCTAATGTTTTTAAAGCCTGTTTATAGGCTTCAACTTCAACATAGCACTAATTGTATTTAGGTTTCAAAATATCATATGCTTCTTTAAGCTCATTGTAACGTTCACTACAACCAAACAAACAGTTTTGTACCTGAGATATGCCCATCAAGGCAATCTGATCATGCCTATCGTCTGAGAGACAGCTAGCCAGCAACCCAATATTATCACCACCAGAGTTCTCATCATTCTCCTGCTCATGATGCTTCCAGTCGACATTAGCATCCAAAGTAACTAGAGCAGCTGAGGATCCAGTCTTTCCAGCATCTCTCGATTTCTGCTGATAGGAAGAGTATTTCACCTCATCTCCAACCTTCCTATCCTTGCACTCCCTGGAGAAGTGACCCATCTGATGACATGTGTAGCACTTGACCTTCTTTTTGTCAAACCTGGCGGGATCTCTTCCCTGGAACCCAAACTTCCTTCCATCCTTACGCTCAAATCTTTTGATATCCATGGAAAGCATAGCCACTTGCCACCTTAACTTCATCTCTTCCATCTCCAGTGGATCCACCTGATCAAAATCTTCATATGCAAGTTCCTGCTGAGGATCATAGTCAGCAAAGAAAGATCCAAGCACATCTTCCATTACGCCACTAGATTTAGAATGAGAGCTTGATGGAGTGGTAGAGTAAGATGATGATGAGTAAGTAGGACTTGGAGCATGAATCATCTTAGGGGTAGAGGCTCCAACAAATGATGTGTGACTAGCAGTGGATGGAGAACGATAAGGACTTCTTACATCGGGCTCAAGAGCCTTAATCTTGTTGTACAGCTCATCAAAAGTAAGCATATCAAGCCCACATTTAGATTTGAAGGCAATGCTGACTTGTAACCAGGATTGAGGTAGAGATCTCAAAAACTTGGAATTACAATCATCATTATCTGGCTTCGCCTTCAGCTGATTCAACTGACTTAGAATCTTGTGAAATCTGTCATAGCCCTTATGAATTCCTTCCTCTTCAGAGACTTGAAAATCTTCAAACTGTTGTCTCAGCATCGACTTTCGCTTTCTCCTAGACTCCTCATTCCCTCCAAACTTCGCCTTAATTGCTAACCATATGTCCTTAGCATCTTGTATGAAGTGAAAATCACTCAAGTGATCCTCAGGAATAGCTTGAAGAAGAATCGTCCGAACTTTGGTTTCTCTCTGAACTGTCAGTAATTCTTCAGCAGATTTGGGAGGAACAAAAGTCATATTACCATCAGCATCTGTGGTAGTCTTCTTCAGACTGTTTCCCTTCCTTACAATCTCCCATAGAGCCCAATCAATGTTGGAGATCCAGTTTTGCATCTTCATTGCCCAAAGATCAT
The DNA here is from genome assembly GCA_910596185.1 of Chrysanthemum makinoi. Taxonomy (NCBI): domain Eukaryota; kingdom Viridiplantae; phylum Streptophyta; class Magnoliopsida; order Asterales; family Asteraceae; genus Chrysanthemum; species Chrysanthemum makinoi. The sequence goes on from OU343217.1 coordinate 281,713,681, forward strand.
ATTCCTCCCTTTTAAGGTAAGGAAACTTAGCATTACTGTTCGAGAGACTTAGTTGTTGTAGATGGGTGGAGTTTTGACTGTTGGTGACTTCGACATCAACATCTGATCCAGGAATGGTGAATGTTGTTGGTCGTATGAGTGTTTAGAAAAGATTGTTCTTAGTATCGTATAGACTCTCTCGAGGCTCTGATACCACTTTTTGAAACACTTTAGACCTTGATAGATCTAGAACTCTCGCAGATCGTTAGTGTTGTCTATGTAATCACAAACAAACTAAAAGACAATCTCTACAACTTATATTCTTTAGCGGAAATCAAATATAAGTATAAACACAATAACTAAGAACACGTTGATCCTCTATGGATCTTTATATTACTAAAACTCTGTTAAAACGCATACATCATTCATTCTCTTTGTGTTCCTTTTATAGATAAGGAACCCTAACTTGTTCTCTAAGAATCGTATAACTATAAAATTAAATAAGATATACACAATCACTTCCTAATAAAGCTCATGCATATCCTAACTACTTCTAGAATATACGGAATACAATCTTCCGCAGAAACAAACTACGACTAATATAACTTCAGCAGAATCATGTCTTCAGCAGAATCCAACTATCCTTTAGCAGAATCCATCAGCATTAATTTCAGCATAATTCATACTTCACATAATTCCCAACAATAATAATTCCTCCAGAATCAAAATAAACTGTCATTAAAACAAGCATTTCTGAAGAAGAAAAAAGAATAAGATATAATCAGTCTAAATAATTAATAAACATAAATTATAAAAAAGAACTTCCTTAGATAAAGTCTTTATATAAGTTATAAACACTTTTTTTAGTACATTATTGAAGTGGGAATGATCAAATTTATATTGCAAAATACGGATAAGGTTGTTGTTGAAATTTATTTCAAAAATAGTAAATACAAACTGACATTTGGTAGGACGAAAAATTAAAATTCATGTGTATAGTGTAATCTAACCCATGTGTCCTTTTTTTTGACATTATATTTTAGTTAATAAAATCAAATTTAAAATGAACATTACTCTTTTTTAATTACTATTTAAAATCGACATTATTTATAATCAACATTATATTTTAATTACTATTTTTTTTAATTACTAAATTACTATGATATTAATGTCATAATAAGTGATTCTGGTATTAAATAATTTTTAAATACGATTCGAAATTTACATACTATTATAATATTTAAAATATGAATTTTACATACTATGATAATATTAAAAGAGTAATTATTATAAATAATTTTTAAAGATTATCTTAAATTTACATATATGATAACATTTAAAAATGTGAAATTTTCATTCTAATATAATATTCAAACTTAAAAGCATTAAAAAATGTAAATTTATTAAATTTATAGCTAAAATTATTTAAACATGTTTATTAAAATAAAAAATACCAAAATTAATATTGAATTTTTTTTATCTAAATAAATTAAAATTATCATAAGATATACTTTATTATTTAATTATATTCATTAATGTGTTGTGTACTGTAAAAATCAACTTTAAAAATTATCAGAGATAGAGTGATATTTTGTGTCTTGAGGAGATATCTTTAACCACTATAAAAAAGTATCTGACATATATGTCAGTTGGAAATTTCTGTACTTAATAATTGTAAAGAGATATTCAAATACATACGTCATAGGCAAACAAACTATGATATTAAGACAATATTAATATGTATACGTCATAAAACATGCAATTATAAAATTTTCTTTGATTTTTTTTAATATTTAGTTTCAGACACTCTGATATTAAGACAATATCATATATTAAGACAACTAACTTTGATATTATGTCAAATATCATATAATTAAAAAATGTGAAATTTAAATAAAAATTTCAATGGAAATTATTCTGATAGTTTGTCTTCAAACACACTCTGATATTAAAAAAAATATAACAATTAACTATGATATTTGAACGTGCTATTACAAAATTTTATTTGATTTTGTTTTTAAATAGGATGTGAAGATTAATATTTTGTTTCAGACACTCTGATATTAAGACAACTAACTCTGATATTAAGGCAATATCATATATCTTTAATTTATTGTGATATTAAGAAAATATTAATAGATAGAAAAAAAAAATCGAAGTGTTATTTACTAGTGCTTATTCAAGTTTTTATATGTTTTTTTGATCTTATATTATTGTTTGGTAAGATAGTTTAATATCACAGTACATCAACACTTTTGTTTATATAGTGTTTCATATTCTTTAAAATACCCTTATCCTGAAACAATCTACTGAATATCATAAACCTAACGTAAATCCTCATTTCTATAACTCAAAAGACAAATTCAACTTCCAACAATACCATGTTGATCGATCGTATTAGCAACGTGCCAGATATAGTGATCACTAACATTTTGAATCGATTGCCTTTGTTAGAAGCGGTGAGAACCTCTAGTTTAGCGCGAAACTGGAGGTCTAAGTGGACATTGCTCACTGATGTCATAATTGATGAGGATTTCTTTTATTATTTAACATATGAGTTTGATGGGAGGCTTGTTACTAGACTCTTAAAACGGCTTATTGGTCCAATAAGAAAGTTTGTCTTCTCTGTAGAGCCAAGATCAATGCTTGGAAGAGACAACTTTCATTATGAAGAGATTCGTGAGTGGCTCTTGTTTTTGGCTGAGCATGGAACTGAGGAGTTGATTATTACAAATTGGTATGGTGACCCAGTTACGTTCCCAACCCAACTTTACTCTCGTATCGAATTGAAACATATGGTACTTCATCTTTGTGCTATGGCTACTTTGGAATATTTTCATGGCTTCCCAAATCTACTGAGCTTAGAATTAATTTATGTCAATTTCCTAAGCGGTATAGTTTGGGACTTTATTGCTGGTTGTCCCTCACTTGAGTCTCTTAAAATGAATCGTCCTAGTACAAACGAGATGAGACTATGGGATATTGCAAAACTTAGGAATTTGAAGAAGTTGGATTTGAGATTCAGTCTTTATAATGTTGTGACGACAATCACAACATCCGATATCTTTCAACTGACAAGACTTCAAAATCTTAAGACCGTTACTTTGGATTTTGATGATTGCACGGTAAGAACAATCTGAGTTTTACAACTTATAATTTTACAATGTTAAAGAAATGTGTAACACTAATGAAATTTAATTTTTAAAATTTGTTGTAGTTGATACATGAAGCTAATTCTAGGATGAATGTTCCTTTTGTATCCCTGATTAACCTTAAGCTGTCCGATGTCGATTTTGGGAATAGTCTTATGGTAGCGTTCACCATTGTAATGATTCGGGCATCTCCAAATTTGAAAATGCTGGATACCAGAGTAAGTGTAATGTTGTAATGCATATGTATCAAATAAACATTCCTAAATTGCCATGTTTGCATATCTCAACAGTATTTGATTTTTCAGGTTGCAAACACGCTAAGTGTTCTACCTTTGGAAAAAATTTCTAATGTTGTAGATAGAAACACATTCAGCCATGGCCAGCTACAGACCGTGGTGTTTCGAGCTTTTCCTAGAACAGAGCATGAATTAAATTTAATAAAGTGTATACTTGCGTGTTCCCGGTCGCTAAAGACAATCAAAATCAACCAAAGCAATAGCAGTCATGATAGGAATGAAAATATGAAAAACAACTGGGAGTTGGCTAGGAAGCTGTTGAAACTCCAACGAGCTTCGCCCACAGCCATGGTAGATTTCTTTGAGTGATTTTAGTTAATTTGTCAGTTGAATAGCCTATGACAATTCATATTGCAGTAATAATTGATTTTCAACTTCATGTTCTTCTTCATCTTAAATTCTTGCATAGAATTTAAATTTTACATAGTATGATAATATCATAATATATGAATTGATTAATCTTTGAAATTTTACAAACTCTGATATTAATTGAAATTTTACTAACTCTGATATTAAGAAACTCTTGTAGTAATACAATATCATATATCCATACAACTAAATCTGATAGTAATACAATATCTTTAATGTCAAAAATATTGAAACATGCTCATTAACAAACACACTGTGATATTAAATAAAAATAGACCAACTAACTGTGATATTTGAAATTAAAATATACTTAAAAACAACATGAATTAAACATTATTGAAAAATTATATTAAAATTAAATGTAAAACTTTGACTTAAATTGATATTTTAACTCTCGAGGAGGAATTTTTCATCACTATTTGACATGTATGTCAAGGCAAAACTAAGTCTGATATTAAGACAATATTAATATATATACCTCAATATAACATGCAATTATAGAAAAAAAAAAGTTAAAAAATAGGATGTGAATATTAATATTTTGTTTAAGACACTCTGATATTATAACAAAGTCATATATTAAGACAAGTAACTCTGATATTAAGGCAATATCATATATTAAAAAATGTGAAATTTAAAAAAAAATCAATGGTAACAAATATAATAATCACTATAAATAACATCTCACATATATGTCAGTTGCAAATTACTTAATAAATGTAAACAGATATGCAAATATGTTAATTAATACGTCATAGGTCAACTAACTCTGATATTAAGAGAATATTAATATGTATATGTCATAGAACATCCAAAATATTAAATTTCTTTGATTTTGATTTTAAATATTTTGTTTCAAAACTATGATATTAACAGAATATCATATATTAAGACAACTAATATTTTGTTTCAAAACTATGATATTAACAGAATATCATATATTAAGACAACTAACTCTGATATTAAGACAACTAACTCTGATATTAAAATTTAATTATGTTTATAAATAGAAAGTGATAATTAATATTTTTTTTCAGAAAATCTGATATTTAAGAAAATATCTTTATTAAGAAAAGTAACTCTGATATTAAGACAATATTAATTTAAAAATAATATGTGTTATATTAAATATTTGAAATAACTATATTTATGAAATACGATAGTTATATTCATTAATTTCTTGTGTATAGTCAAAATCAACTTTAAAGATTATCTGACATATATGTAAGTTGGAAATTACTTTAATTTCTTTGATTTTCTATGACATATATGTCAGTTGGACATAAAAGTAAATATTTTGAGTCTCGAGAAGATATTTTTCAACATTATAAAATCTGACATGTATGATAGCGTGTTATGCATGTATGTTTTCACAGATAGTCAAATTACTTAATGAATGTAAATAGATACGCAAATATGTATACGTCATAGGCCAACTAACTCTGATATTAAGAGAATATTAATATTTTGTCATAGAACATCCAAAATATTAAATTTCTTTGATTTTGATTTTAAATATTTTGATTCAAAACTATGATATTAATAGAAAATCATATATTAAGACAACTAACTATGATATTAACACAACTAACTCTGATATTAAAATTTGATTTTGTTTTTAAATAGAAAGTGATAATTTATATTTTTTTTTCAGAAAATATGATATTAAAAAAATATCTTTATAAAGAAAAGTAATTATGATATTAAGGCAACATTAATTTAAAAATAATATGTGTTATATTTAATATTTAAAATAACTATATTTATGAAATATGATAGTTATATTCATTAATTTCTTGTGTTTAGTCAAAATCAACTTTAAAGATTATCAAACTTTAAAGAAATTAAATCTTTAATTTCTTTAATTTTCTATGACATATAAAAATAGAATAACTAACTCTGATATTTGAGTATGTGTTTGACTAAAGAAAGTAAAAGACTTTCTTATAAAAATTATAAAAATAATAAATTATAAAAATTATAAAAATAACAAATTTTATTGAAAAAATAAACATCATTTAAATTTTATAAGTCAATTAAAATTATTTAGTAAATTTAAATAAAAAGAAAAATATACTTAAAAACAACATGAATTAAAAAAAGCAACATTATTGAAAAACTATATTAAAATTAAATGTAAAAGTTTGACTTAAATTGATATTTTAAGTCTCGATGAGCAATTTTTCATCACTATTTGACATGTATGTCACTGTGCTATGCATCTATCTTTTCAAACAGATACTCATATATGTATGTAAGATACTAAATTAAATTTTATTTTAGCTCTTTTTGAATATAGATTGAAATTACTTAATAAATGTAAACAGATACTCAAATATATATGTCAAAGGCAAAACTAAGTCTGATATTAAGACAATATTAATATATTAAAACAAAGTCATATATTAAGACAACTAACTCTGATATTAAGGCAATATCATATATTAAAAAATGTGAAATTTTAAAACAAAAATCAATGGTAACAAATATAATAATTACTATAAATAACATCTCACATATATGTCAGTTGAAAATTACTTAATAAATGTAAATAGATACGCAAATATGTTAATTAATACGTCATAGGTCAACTAACTCTGATATTAAGAGAATATTAATATGTATACGTCATAGAACATCCAAAATATTTAATTTCTTTGATTTTGATTTTAAATATTTTGTTTCAAAACTATAATATTAACAGAATATCATATATTAAGACAACTAACTCTGATTTTAAGACAACTAACTCTGATATTAAAATTTAATTTTGTTTTTAAATAGAAAGTGATAACTAATATTTTTTTTAGAAAATCTGATATTAAGAAAATATTTTTATTAAGAAAAGTAACCCTGATATTAAGACAATATTAATTTAAAAATAATATTTTAAATAACTATATTTATGAAATATGATAGTTATATTCATTAATTTCTTGTGTATAGTCAAAACCAACTTTAAAGATTATCTGACATATATGTAAGTTGGAAATTACTTTAATTTCTTTGATTTTCTATGACATATATGTCAGTTGAACATAAAAGTAAATATTTTGAGTCTCGAGAAGATGTTTTTCAAAATTATAAAATCTGACATGTATGATAGCGTGTTATGCATGTATGTTTTCACAGATAGTCAAATTTCTTAATGAATGTAAACAGATACGCAAATATGTATACGTCATAGGCCAACTAACTCTGATATTAAGAGAATATTAATATTTTTTCATAGAACATCCAAAATATTAAATTTATTAAGACAACTAACTCTGATATTAAAATTTTATTTTGTTTTTAAATATAAAGTGATAATCTATATTTTTTTTCAAAAAATCTGATATTAATAAAATATATTTATTAAGAAAAGTAACTATGATATTAAGACAATATTAATTTAAAAATAATATGTTTTATATTTAATATTTTAAATAACTATATTTATGAAATATGATAATTATATTCATTAATTTCTTGTGTATAGTCAAAATCAACTTTAAAGATTATCTGACATATATGTAAGATGGAAATTACTTTAATTTCTTTGATTTTCTATGACATATATGTCAGTTAGACATAAAAGTAAATATTTTGAGTCTCGAGAAGATATTTTTCAACATTAAATTACTTACATATTAAATATGAGTGAAATATTTAAAAATGAAATTTTAAATTAAACATATTTATTTAAATAAATATTCAAAAATTAAAATCATATTTTTTTAACTAAAAAATAATTAATATTATTATTCTTAAGTTAGTATTAAATTAGATATACTTTAATATTTAACGTCAAAATTTAACGTGCAAAATAAAATTTAATATGATATTAAGACAATAATAATATATTAAAGATTAAACACAATATAAACACAATAATATATTAAAGATTTTAAAAATTAAACACCAACCTTTAAAATGTGTTAATATAAACACAATATAAAGATTAATATTATTATAACTTACTATGATATTAAAACTATATTAAAGTAATTAAAAATAAATGGCAAAATTAAAGATATAAATATAAAAATAAAGTTTATTTTAAAGTTCATTTTAAAATAAAGTTTATTGTAAAAGTAACATGCCATGAATAATTCTATATATAACATTGATATTAAAAGTAATGTTTCATTTTATCGACTTGTCGTGTTAAGAATTAAAAAAAATAAACTGTTTTTACAAAATGAGTAATGGTTTCGTGCCATTTACAGAGGTACCTCCATCAGTTATTATTCATATCTTACAATCTATGCACAATTCAACTCGTGATAGGAACCATTTCCAGGAGACAATAGAAAGTATACCTAGTATACCATCATATTTAGTTCATTTTATCATGGGCAGGTACCGCGAAGATGTTCTCCAACTTGAAGAACAAGATATAGTTGAAATAGTTGGTGTTTCAGAACAAAATATGATTTTTGATGGTTCGGGTTTGACTAAAGAAACTATAAGGAAAAATCTTCATGAGAATATAATGCTTGACAAGGTTGAAGGCGTTTGTGCGATTTGTTTAGAATAATACAAAGAAAATGAAAGCATAAGCACATTGATTTGTAGCCACGAGTTTCATTAAGATTGTATTAGAGGTTGGATGCTACACCAAAACATTTGTCCATTATGTAAAATTATCGGACTGAATATCTAGAAGTACTATTTAATATCACAGTAATGTTAATTCTTATGTAATGTTAATTCTTGTTTTGAAAATCTAATGTAATGTTAATTCTATGTTATTTTACTTCACTTATTCTTATAATAAAATTATCATGTTCTATTTAATAAAATTAAAAGTTTATCTTAAAACGAATACGAAATATAACAAGAACAGACAACTAATCTTGTAAAATATCTTCAAACAAGAAATTACAAATTAATATCTTCAACGACTTCATATATGGCTGAATTTGGTAGTTTTTAATGAAGAACATACACCTTCAAAAAATATCGTCTTCAATCTTATCATGATACATAATGTCGTTTCACAATATAAAAGTTGTACAATTGTGACTAAACCATTTCTTATACAAGTAACCAAAACTGGATAATAACTCATCACCTTCAAAATAACCAAAACTGGATAATAATGTTATCCACAAATGCTTTGTTAAATTGCATTTGATACGAATGTTCTCAACAAATGCTTTGTTAGAAAAAGTAAAGTTGAAAAGTTGCAAATACTTTCGGTAGAATATCTAGATTTCGATTTAAAAAGTATAGAAATAAAAAAAATCTTCCAAAGATAATAAATTATCGATGATACGAAAAAATAGATTTTTAATATAAAATTAAAGTTGCAAAAAAACATGAAATGAAAATGAAGAAAATTTTTGTTATGTTTTTCTATGTGTGGTTGATGAAATATTTATAGGCAAAAAAGACAGTCATTTGTACAAACGAATATAGAGAGCCCTTAAAAAATAAATAATATTTAAAGTACAACTGCTTACTTTATTTGTTCATATTAAAATATTTTTATGTTTTTCATATTAAAGGCTATGTACGTTATTTTTAAAGTACAAGTGCTCAGCTCTAGTGGTATTTTTTATTTTTATTTTAGACTGTTTTTTCATAAATAATATTCTTAATAATAAAAGAAAAAAATTAATACTAGCTGCATAATTAATAATATTCTTAATAGTATATTAAAAATTATATATCAGAGAATCAGGTAAAATATTTTTCATAAGCTATTTTGAGTACGTTACGCGTCATCTTGGACGTTCATACATTTCTATCACAAAAAACTGAGCAACAAAGGTTATCAAAAACACATTTCAAAATTTGAAACGAAACAAAAAAAATTCTTCATAACCTATTTTGAGTAGGTTACTCCTTCATTTTTTTCTCATAAAATCAATGGCGATGGTAGATGAGCCAAGAATGCATCATTGAAATATTATATTATTCATAACATTCCTTTTCGTGTTCGTCTTTCTTCATAACAACCATATCCGAGAATGCCAAAGGAATTGAGACTCTGATCCTCCTTTCGAACGCGATGGTAGATGCACCAATAATGCATCATTATACTATTATCAAATCTGAACTATAAAGCAATCTCTATCTGGTGTAGATCATCTTTTGGAGAGATTGACATACTAGTTGACATTCTAGTTGCTTAGATTTGATAAAATTCAGTAAAATATTTAGGTTTCAGTGATAATATAAATAAATACTCTAATTCCTCCATAATCAACAATAAGAGGTATAAAAATAAACTGGCCTTCATGAGTAATTAAAACATGCATTTCTGAAATCAAAAAAAAGAAGAAGAAGATATAATCAGTCTAAAGAATTAAATAAACATAAATTATAAAGTTGTAAAGAAAAACACAAACCTTTTTGTTTAAAATAGCTTACTTAGATAAACACTTCTAAAAAAAAACCTTTTCTTAAAAAAGAGATGCAATATTCCTTTTTTTTAAACAATTTTTTTTTAGTACATTTTTGAAGTGGGAATGTTCAAATTTATATTGCAAAATAAGGATAAGGTTGTTGCTCAAATTTATGTGTATAGTCTAGTCTTACCCATGTGTCTTTTTTCTGACATTATATATTAGGTGATAAAAAAAATTAAGTTACTGGGATATTAAATAATTTTTAAATACGATTCGAAATTTACATACTATTATAATATTTAAACTATGACATTTACATACTCTGATAATATTAATAGAATAGTTATTATAAATAATTTTTAAGTATTATCTGAAATTTAAATACTATGATATCATTTAAAAGTGCGAAATTTTCATAGAAATATAATATTGAAACTTAAAGTATTAAATTTGCCGGTTCTAAAAAAAAGATGAAATGTAAATTAATTAAATTTGTAGCTAAAAAATATTTAAAAAAGTCTAATATCACAATACATCAAGTAAAACATTTTTATTAAAATAAAAAAACAAAAATTAATTTGATAATTATATTCATTAATGTCTTGTGTATTGTCAAAATCAACTTTAAAGATTATCACAAAAAAGTGATATTTTGTGTCTCGAGGAGGTATCTTTTACCACTATAAATAATATCTGACATATATGTCACTTCGAAATTACTTTTAATAAATGTAAACAGATATTAAAATATGTATACGTCATAAGCCAACTAAATTCTGATATTTAAGACATTATTAATACGTATACGTCATAGAACATGCAAATATTAAATTTTCTTTGATTTTGGTTTTAAATATAACAACTAACTCTGATATTAAGATAATATCATAAATTAAGAAAAGTAAGTCTGATATTAAGATAATATCATAAATTAAACAAAGAAAATTTGATATTAATACAATATTAATATCTTGTTTCAGTCATTCATTTTATAACAACTAACTCTCATATGGTTTAGAGTAGTCTTTTTAATACTACTAATCGATAAAATGAAATTTTTACATATTATTGTAGTATATATAACTATTTTCCTATCTAATATAACTAATATTATTATGATTACAGATAAAGTGATATTGTATTGTCAAATCATTTTGAATAGTATCTGACATTGATAGCTCATATATCAGTTTGAAAAAATGCTGCTAGGAATTTTCTAAAGAATTACATAATTTTAATTTAGTGTGATATAAAAGTTAGTGTGATATTAAGTTACTGAAATATTAAATTTAATATCATAGTGCATAAAAATTATTTATATAGTAAAATATTTGAAAATAAACTTCTAACTTAAACATATTTATTAAAACAAATGTTACAAAATTAATATAACATTTTTTTAAATAGTATAATTAACGTGGAAAATAAAAATTAATATGATATTAAGAAATAAAAATTAAAAATAATAAATGTAAAAACTTTAGTAATTAACTTGTTATTAATAAATGTTATATTGAATTTAATCAAATAACATTATTTAATTTATTAAATAATTTTAAATTAGAACATCTATATATTAAAATTTCTTTAATGTCAAAATATTAAAAGCTACTCAAAAGGTACTTCAAAAAATAAAGAGTTAATTACATAAATCGTCCTTGTGGTTTAGTCAAAATTACGGATCTTGTCTCTATACTTTTTTTTCAGTGCGTTTTGTCCCTGTGGTTTACAAATCTTACGGTTCTTGTCCTCGACCGATCCCAAAAAGGACCTCTTGCAAATACTCTCTAGCGTGAGGGACTAACATCATATTTTGGTTTTAACGATCGAGAGTTAATTACATAAATCGTCCTTGTGGTTTGGAAAAAGTTACGCATCTTGTCCCTGTGGTTTATTATAATATATTTTTAAACTTTTTTTTCTTTTTAAAAAAATTAATTTTATTAAAAAATTAAAAAAAAAAAAACTTTTTTAATTTTATTATAAACGGATGAAGTTATAAAAAAAGCGTTTTATACGGTTTTCTCTAATTTTACGTTTCATTTGTTTTTATACGGTTTCGTTCGTTTTTGTATGAAAATGTATGAAAATATTTTTGTACTAAAATGTACGTTTTTGTACCAAAATGTACGTTTTTGTATGAAAACATTTTTCATACAAAAACATACGAAACCGTACATTTTTGTACATTTCGTTCGTTTTTGTATGAAAATGTATGAAACATTTTTGTACAAAAATGTACGTTCCTTTTTGTATGAAAAATGTTTTCATACATTTTCATACAAAAACATACGAAATGTACAAAAAGGAACGTACATTTTTGTACAAAAATGTTTCAAACATTATCATACAAAAACGAACGAAATGTACAAAAATGTACGGTTTCGTATGTTTTTGTATGAAAAATGTTTTCATACATTTTCATACAAAAACGTACATTTTTGTACAAAAACGTACATTTTTGTACAAAAATGTTTTCATACATTTTCATACAAAAACGAACGAAACCGTATAAAAACAAATGAAACGTAAAAATAGAGAAAACCGTATAAAAACGTTTTTTATACGCCTTCATCCGTTTTATAATAAAATTAAAAAAAGTTTTTTTTGTTTTTTTTTAATTTTATTTTAATTTTTTTAATAAAATTAATTTTTTTTAAAGAAAAAACAGTTTTTTTTAAAAAAAAAATATTATAATAAACCACAGGGACAAGATGCGTACCTTTTTCCAAACCACAAGGACGATTTATGTAATTAACTCCGATCGTTAAAACCAAAATATGATGTTAGTCCCTAACGTTAGAGAGTATTTGCAAGGGAGGTCCTTTTTTTGGGACCGGGTCGGATCAGCCGATCAGGGACAAGATCCGTAAGATTTGTAAACCACAGGGACGAAACGCACTGAAAAAAAAGTATAGGGACAAGATCCGTAATTTTGACCAAACCACAAGGACGATTTATGTAATTTTTTTAAACAAGTTACTGTGATATTAAGACAATATTAAACAACTTAATTTCAGATTGAATAAATTCTATCAAAAATATAAAAATAAACTTTATTATTTTATGTTAATTTCATACATGCTGCTGGGTATTTCGAAAGAATTACATTTCAAAAAAAAATAAATAAATAAAAAATAAAAACTTCCAACTGAAATTAGAATTTTTCTACAATAACAATTGATCTTCAACTTCATATTCTTTTTCGTCTTCATTTCTTTTTAAAAATCTTCATCTTCATCTTCCATAATTGATCTTCAACTTCATGTTCTTCCGTTTCTTACATTATACGAGTAATAATTTTTCAAAATGTATAAATTCATGTAGTCTTCACATTCAGAATCTGAATCTGAAGAGATTAATACACTTATAATTATAAGAAAAGAATAAATTATAAGAATATACTCAATATTCCTATAATTTTTTCTTATCACAATATAAATAAAAACATTAATAAAAAAGTGGAATGTGTCAAGCTCAATAGATTTAGAATAACTTAATATACTCTATACACCTATCTAACTTATCACATTCCTGCTTTTGTACCATGGCGACATTCGGTAAAATATCTAGGTTTCATACCATGGTACTAAAATGTATATAATAGATGTAGAAGAAAATTTAAAATGATGTTACACATTTTTAAATAGAGCTTCGACATCTATTACAAATTTCGGTAAAATATCTAAGTTTCTTATCAAATAAAAAATGATAGAATAACCTCCAGGATCGTGAATAATATAGTGAAACATAAAAACGAAGCACATGGTTGCACTAATATCACTTTTAGTTTTTGTACAATGAAAGAAAGATTTTTGGTATTTCTTTCTAACGGAAGATTTAAATTTTATAGGCAGTAAAGTGGTAAATTAAAAGGCTGTTTTATAGGAACAATAAATGAGTTTTTTATTTGATTTGATCGAATCTCGAGGAGAAAATAATAAATGGATTTTTATCTTTTTATTTTTAAACTCATCAAGTATTTTAACATAATTAAATTAAAACTGTGATATTTAATTAAACATTATGACATTAATATTAAATAGTTGTGAAACTCAATTTTTTTAAAATAAAAGATATATTAGCTTACATAAATATAGATTAGCTTACATACCAAATAAGTCAAAAATAACATATACAAATCACAAACATAAAAATCCTAAAAATTATCAGCATCACCAGCAACTTCTTTGAGTATGTTGATAAGGTTTTTGGCACATTCATCCATCTCTTGATACTTAGCTTTGACAATAGCATTATGATTTTTCAAATTCTTAAAACTGGTTATCATTTCTTGATACTTTGCTTCAGCATCAACATTAAAATCTTTGTAAATCATAAAATCAGTTATCGCCTCTTCAAACGTAGCTTCCAAATTAGTGTTATCATCTTCGATCCTCTTGAAGCGCGCTTTCATATCTTCATACTCACATTCATACTGTGGGAGTTGTTCAATCATTGTCTTCCTCTTAGAAATCAGCTCTTGTTTCTCTCTCAAGTTTCCTTCTATTGGGAAAGTCTTTCCTGGCTCACAAGTAATTACCATTCTATTGAAACGGTTTATCATGTCTATCTCATCTTTCAATAAAGAATCCTGCAAATTAGCACAATTCGGAGTGCATGTACCCTCTGGACACAAAGAACACGGTATTTCGAGTATACGTAAACGATTGTGATGATTGATAATGTAATTGATATAAATGTTACAAGTATTATAAGTGCATTCAAAAAGTTAAAATGAGGCTAATGAAATGGGCCTTATAAAATGGGACTAATTTTATACAACTGTTTTATAGTGTATTCAAAGTTGTACATGATTTTTGTGTAACTGTTTAACAACTAAAAAAATATCCCAGTATTTTTATATATGACAGTAGCTAAAAAATGAAAAAGTATACTCACTATATCTATTCAGAATATACGTATATAACAGAGAATATTAAAAAAAATTACAATTTTGATGCTTCCGTTATAATCTCCTTCTTGAATTTGTTAGCATCACTTAATAAAATGTTTACAGCATACAAATTTCTCAATGATGCCAACTCATCTTTGCTTCCATTTTGCTTAAATATAGATCTCCATTGTTTGTCCTCGCTTCCAGAATAGAACTCAAGGTGCCTCATAGTAAAAATGCCACAATCTGTTTTATTTTTCGATGTTTGCCATTGCATTTCAAGTCTTCGAGGAACACACTTTGAAATCTGTTCAACCTTTGAGTGCTTTGAAACTTTTAGATAATGACAAAACAATTTGAACTAAAAAACAAAAAATATAAATATTAACCTTAAATTTGTTACATATATATAAAAATAATAATAATGATATTACCAGATTTTGAGTTGTATTTCCATATATAGCACCACTTACCTTTAGATTGTCAATAATCACAAATGACGGATTCAAGAGATTGAAGCAGTATACATAGAAATGATTTTGCCTACATACTGGGAAAAAAACCTGAAACAGAAAAAAGTAAAATATTAATAAAGAGTATAATAAAATTTAAATAAGTATATATTGTAATATTAAAATTAAATTTAATAGTTTTAAATGGAAATAACATAATTTTTAATGTGATATAAGAATAATTATTATTTAAAAATAAATAATACTTAAAGTACAACTACTTAATTACAGATAAAGTGCTGCTGCAGTAACAAATGTTACTGCTGAAACTACTGTTAGTACAACTTCAACCACTGTTGGTTTAAACGTTTTCACGGCTGAACCAACCACTGCTACAACAACAACCACCACAATAAATTGCACTACAAAAAACCTCAACCTAAACCTAATATTTAATTTGTAAATTTAGTAATTACTAAATTATAGCTCCTCAATTATTAACTACAGATAAAGTACAACTTCATATTGTCTTAAATATATGATTTAAAAGTACAACTACTTAATTACGAATAAACTGCTGTTGCAACAACAAATATTACTACTGTTGCAACAAATGTTCCTACTGTTGCAACAAACAAATGTTTTGTCATAGTAAATGATTTAAGAAAACAAAATTTAAACTTACCAGATTAACTGTTGATAGATTATTACAATTCAGAAAATTATTGCATGCAAAATTGATTGCATTCAGAAATTCTTCTTGTATCTTTTTATATGCAAGTCCCTTTTTTTCTCTTCGATCCTGAATTAAATTTGAAAATAAAAAGCTTATATTTTCTTAAAAAAAAAATATATACATATAAATAATAAAAAATGAAAAATAAGAAGACATACCATTGCTTCAGTGTTAAGAAATAATCTTAAACATGATCCAGGACTTCTATATTTTTCTTGAAAATTCAACACAATAGTCCAAATATCTATGATGTTTGAGGTAATCTGTTTTGTTTTATTAATCAGATCTTTAAAATAGCTCCGATTAACAACACAATAAAAATCTGACCCAAAAAAATGCTCCCTGTTTTAAAATAATAAGATTAGTTAATAAATTTTTCATGATTGTATTCTGATAAAAATAACATTAGTTAATAAATAAAATTAATAAATAAATAACTTACGCAATTTTGCTGTTGTTCTTTTTCTTTATTAACTCTATCACAGACTTGTCGTTCTTATTTAATTTACTTTTTATATCAACTTTTCAAACATTGAATGGTGACTTCAAAACTGTTGTTGGATTCTTTTGTCTAATATTCTTTGATTGTGTTTGTACATAAGTATCTACTTGTACAGAATCTTCATTATCAACTCTTTTGTTAAAAGTATTTCTTAAATTGTGAAGAGTTTCAGCTCCATCTATCATCTGCAAGTTTAAAATCAAAAAATAATTACAACAATATTTAAAATCCAAAAAAATAACCATGTGCAATCTACATTACTTATTATCATCTACCTGAATCTGTTGAATATCCTGGGATTCATTTGAATCCTCTTCTTCAAAATCATCGTCATCAGATGACGAAGTTGACCGGAAAAAATTTATTGGCTCAGGACACTCAATTAAAGCCTATTATGAATAAAAAAAGAAAAAAAGATAAACTTACATTAATAACATAATTTCTTTTAAACGTATTAAAATTTGTGCTCATATAAAATACTTACTACATAATTACTTAATTCATTGAGTGCTTCAACAACAACCATAAGCTGAAATTATAATGTATGTTATTAAAAAAAAATTGAAATGTTAATAAAATTAGTTTAATGACAGTGTATGTTATTAAAATAAAAATAAAATATAAAAAAATAAAATAAAATACCATTTTGTTCGAATTTGAAGAAGCTTCATCAACATAATCATAATCAAACCGATCTGCAAGCTCATCTAACTCTGGTTTTTCATCTGTCAGAGAAAGTAGCTTCGTATTATTCCCATCTGTTTCTGAAGTTTGATGTTTCTGAAAATTTAAAAACATTTCTAACAAAATGAATTAAAATTAAGAAAATTTAAAAAAAATAAAAAATAAAAAATAAAAGAAAAACGTTAAAAAGATTGTTACCTTTGAATCTTCGACTTTAAAATTCATTGCTTCTTCCTTGACCTTTTCAAATTCTGGATATTTTGATAAAGCTTTTGTCTTAAAATGTAATTGATCCGTGCCAAACCGTCAAGTTTTCTCACACAAGCCGGCCACTTGTGAATGGCCGACCGTAAGGAACTTAAAACGGTTCAGACACGAACTCAATGAAGATCAGGGGAGTATAGTGTTTCCCCGGGTCGTTATGTCCCAGCGAGCTATGCAATGGATCACCAAACGTATAGTGATCGAGAGATTTGAATGGAAAAGAGATTTTGAGTTATTACAACTACAGAAAAATGACATAAACTACAAGGGCTAAAATGGAAATTAAAGAAATTTAAAAAGATAAAATCTATTAAATAAACGCTATCACTATATTTAAAATGATGAGCGTTTAAAACTTAAAACTTACGTTTAAATAAAATTACGTAAACGTACAAAATAAAAAGTGAGATCTAAGAAATAAAAGACCTAAAAATATGAAAATGACATTTTTACAATCCTAATGATAAAAGAAAATTTATAGAAAAAGAAAATTATTTTTATAACTATTTATCTAATTATTATTAATTAAAAACTATTTTTACTTAATTAATAATAACCTAAAACACAAGAAAATAGGAAATAAAGCTAGAAAAATAAAATTATGACTTGGAAAAATCTAAAATGATAAAAAAGAATTTTCAAAACTATTTTTGTATTTTTCTGATTATTTTCTATTTTCTAGGAATTAAAAACTATTAAAAACTAATTAAATTACTTAAAAATACAAATTTAACTAATAAAAATCTAGAAAAATATTTTTTTGACTTTTTATATTTATCTTAACCTGAGAAAAATGAAAAATTATTTTTTTGAAGCTTTTCTTAATTAATTGTATTTAAAGCTAATTAAAAATGCTTAAAAACTAATTTAAATCAAGAAAAATAGCAAACCAACTTAGAAAAATCTGAAAAATTCAAGATAAGCATAAAATAATGTACTGAATCAAGGAAAAATATAAAAACAAGTGCTTGTGTGCATGAAATTGAGGCTGCAGTGGAATGTGCTTATTATTAAGCACTTTGAAATAAGCAAATGAGAACAAAAAGCCACCAACTGATTCCACAAGCTAAAATAAGCTACAAGTACCTAAAAGTGACTAAAAACAACAAGCCTATACCTCTGATTAGCCAACTGCAAAGATTTGAGTATATGAGCTTAAGTGATAAAAACAGATTTAGGCTCCTACTTTGGACTAGAAAATAAGCACATGAATAAGCTGGGAACTGAAAACCAACAACTGGAACCTAGACTAGACCTGGGTGAGAGCTAGTAAACCAAAAAGGAGACCTAGATAAGCTCAATTGAGACTTGTGCAAGCCCTGTAAAACCCCTGTGCAGACTCAGTATCAACTGAGTCTATGCACAGGGCATTTGTCCCATTTTGACAAGCTCATATGAAGCTTCTATAAAATTCACAAAAATGTAATAAAATGGAAATAATAAAATAGACCAGTAGGACTTTTTAAAACCACAAGTTTCATTGAAATTGACTCAGAAATGAGTCCAAGAAAAATCACACTAGTTTGGCCAAAACTGAGTTTTTTGCAATTTGACTTTTGTAGTGTGATGAGTCTCTAAATACTCATCATTTTTGTACAATATAAACTGCAAAATCATCTGAAAACACTCAAAAATGCATCAAAATGATGAAAATATCACAAATCAGTGTTTTATGTGTTTTAAATGCAAAAAGATCAAAATCAGATGAAAAACGTATCAAATTTGCAAAAATGGCAGTTTTAGTCCCCCAAGTTTCAAAAGTTGTCAAAATCAGTCCCTGGTATATCAAAATCAAGAAAAATATCATTCAAGGTCCCTAAAATATTCTAAGTTATCAAAAATGATCCTTGAATGATTCTTTGGTCAATTGGCAAGAAAGGTCCCTAAACTTTGAAAAAAAAAATTGCAAAATTAGTCCTTGGACCTTTTAAAATGGATTTTATGCAAAAAGGGACCTTGTTCTATAAATGATTGTCAAGTTTGGTCCTTGTGAGAAGTTTGAAAAAGTTGCAATATCAGTCCTTGAGGTTTGGATGAATTACACTTTTGGCCCTTGTATTCTATTAAACCAAACGGATCCTTTAATATCAAATGCCTAAAACCAAATCCACTATCCAATCCATCCAAGGCCCTAAACCCAGCTGGCCCAAACCACATGACCCGGTCCTTTGTTATTAGCAACTCGGTCAACGCAAGTCAAACCAAGGAAAACGCGCGCCTAATACCACTACCACTGTAGCATCTCCTCTCCACCCCTGTAAACTCAAAACCAGACATGGTTTTCCAACTTTTTCAACCCACTCTCCATACTATGTTCCCTCCACCTCCTCTAAACTCCAAATTCCTTTAATTATCTCAACCAAATCCATTAAATGATCAAACCTGCTCAAGACCTTTTGGCGCAAAAAAATGACATATGGCACTTTTGACCAATCCAATGGCTCATAAGTGGTGGGATCAACTCAGAAACAAGTGGGGAAGAATTTTCAGCTATAAAAGAGAAGGAAAAGAGAAGATAGGGGGGGTAGCTAGTTTTTATTTTTTCTTAATGTCGTTTTTATAATAAATGTTGTAGCTTAATTTAAATGTTGTAATTTCAGTGTTTTAGTATCACATTTATGTTAAAGTGTCATTGTAAGGTGTTTGTGATCATCAATCCAAGTTTTATATGAATTCCAAGTTTACTGTGTACTGTGGAGATTTTCAAGTTTCAAAATTTGTATCCAAGATTCTCATAAGCTTTTGTTAAAATCAAAGAAGCTTATTTAAGCTTATCTTAATCTTTGGTAAGGTTCTTAATCAGTTTTAAGCAATTTTGTAATTTGGTCAAGGAAAATCAACTGTGTATGGCAATCTTGGTTCAAGCAGTTTGGACAGGTTATGGTTGATGCAGAGGTGATAATGGGTTGAATTAGCATAGGTTAGGTTAGTCTTGGGTTTGTTTTATCCTGCAACTCTTGCTTGGAAATCGTGAGTAACTGTCTCAGTTCAATTTTTATCCAATTTACTTGTTACGCTCATATCTGTCCTTGTAGCTTAGACTAGTTTCCATCCACTTTTTAAGTTGTTATTAGATTAGTTTTAATCAGTTTTAGTGTATCGCTTTAGTCTAATCAACAGTTAGCTCTAGTTTAATTCACAAAACAATCATTAAAGAGTGTTTGGATGTACTGCTCTATCTGTCTCTTAGGCTTGTTCAACACTTAACTTCTTTTGTTTTATGCTTGATAAGTCCTATTCCACCCATATCTGTCTTATTATTGCCTGCAAAACCTCTCAAAGTCAAAATTACTTCACATTGGTCCTAATCTGTTTCATGTTGAAGATTTTGCAACTCAAAATCTTATTTTGTGTTTGAATCACATAGATATATATTTCAGTAGTCTCATTTCATGTATTCATATTATTTCCAGTCCACAAATCATGATCAAAGTTGGAAAAAGTCAATTTTTCAGTTTTGTTTAGAAAGTCAAAATTGTGAAAACTAAGTTTTGGCCAACATAGGAGTATTTTTCATTTACTCATTCCTGGGTCAATGCAAGTGAAAATTGTATGTTTAAAAACCTCAGCTGGTCTTGTTTCTTATTAGTAATTTTTCAGATTTTTAGCAAATTTTTAGAAGCTTCATAAGGGCTTGTTAAAATGGTACTTAATATGCCCTGCAGGGCATTATGCCTGCACAGGGGTTTTGCAGCTTTTGCAACTCTTGCATTGAGCTCATGTGAGCTCACCTAGGTCTAATCTTTGGTATACTAAGTCCCAACCAGGTCTAGTTCAAGCCCCAGCTTTTATTTTCATTTCCAGCTTATCCTGAAGCTTGTGCTTAAGCTTAAAGCTTGTACCCCTTTAACTGTTTTTAGTTCATTTGCTCAATTGCTCAAATCTGTTGTAATTGCTAATTAGAGGTTATAGCTTGTTGATTATTGTTGCATTTGGTCATGTTTAGCATAGTGTAGTTCCTGTTTTCAGTTGGTGGCTTGTGGTGTCTCTTTTGCTTATTCTAGTGCTTATTTCAATAAGCACTTCCTCATCAGTTTCATATTCCTCCTAACAAGCCCCTGTTTTTCTAATTTTCCTAGCTTCCTAATATCATTTTAGAGTTTTCCTAAAATTTTCATATTTTTCCAAGTTGATTTGCTATTTTTCTTAATTTAAATTAGTTTTTAAGTATTTTTAAATAGCTTTTAATACAAAAAAATTAAGAAAAGCTTCAAAAAAATAATATTTCATTTTTCTTAAGTTTAGATAAATATATAAGTTATAAAAAGTATTTTTCCATAATTTTCTTGGCTTAATTTGTATTTTCTAGCATTTTAATTAGTTTTAAATAGTTTTAAATTAATAATAAATATATAAAAAGTCTAAAAAATATATTTTCAGTTTTAAAATTAGTTTTATCATATTTTAGATTTTTCTAAGTCTTAATTTTATTTTTCTAGCTTTATTTCATATTTTCTTGTATTTTAGGTAATTATTTAATAGTTAAAATTAGTTTTTAATTAATAATAATTACATAAATAGTTATAAAAATAATTTTCTTTTTCTATAAATTTTCTTTTATCTTCAGGATTGTAAAAATGTATTTTTCATATTTTTAGGATTTATATTGTGTAAGTTTCACGTTTTTATTTGTACGTTTACGTAGTTTTTAATTTAAACGTAAGTTTTAGATTTTAAACGTTCATCACTTTAAATATAGTGATAGCGTTTATTTAATATCTTTTATTTTTTTTAATTTTCTTAATTTGCATTTAAGTCGCTTTATTTTATAAGCCTTTTTCAGTAGTGTAATTATTCATCAAAACTTTTATCGATCACTATCCTTAGTGATCATTCTATCGTCTGATCTAGTGTTTGCACACCATTGAGTCTCCGTGGGACTTAACGACCCGGGAATTCACTATATTCTCTGATCTTCATTTGCATTTTGTGTCGGAGCAGTTGTAAGCTTCTTACGGTCGGCCATTCACAAGTGGCCGGCTTGTGTGAGGTAGCTTGACTTTTCAAAGCACAGATCAAATTTTGGCCCGCGCCGGGGGAGGCTTTAGCGTGTGTTAAGCCTTTTTCAGACCCATTCTTGCACATACCCCATCATTTGTAAAAAGTTTTTGTAAAGTTATCAGAAAATCAAAAAGTTCATTAACACTTTTCCTAAAGTGTTAACAACGCCAAAAATATTTTCCTTCTTTGTTTTTATAGCATGTTTTTCAAAAATGCCAAAAATATTCCTCTTTACCCTCTTACCCTTTTTGATTCTTTATTCCTTTACCCTCTATCCATTTGATTCTACCTTCTTCTATTCTCATGGAATCGTTTATTCCTTGTGTCGGTTGTGGTGAGCCTCTTTTGGTTCACCCTGTCGCTGTGTACGTGTGTGTACAGTGTGGTAATGATATTCATAACAGGAGTTGTTTGTTTTGTGGTTCGAGGAATTCATTTGATTATGATCCTAATCGGAACTCATTTAACGACCCCTCAAACTTTTCCAATTACCCACCACAGCCCGACTTATCTAACTGCTGTGAGTATTGTGGAGGTCCTCACCCGAGTTTTGAGTGTCAAACGAGGAACACGCTTGTCTATGAGCATAATCCTTGTAACAATTATGACTACTCTTATCATGACCAACCTCCACAGTACCAAACGATTCAAACACAACCTCTGCAAATTCCTCAAGAACTTCTCCAAAATTGTCTCGATATACTCAAAGATTTAAAAGAATTGGTTAAAGAAGAGTCTCGTCAAAACGATGCAAGAAAAGCAGTACTAGAGTAAGTTCCCAATATTGGAAACCTCTCGTGTACGATTATGATGACGACGACGATGATTTTAATGAGGAATCTACGACTCCGAGTGGCAATCCCACTCCCGTTTCTAAGCCTTTCATTTCCGACTCTTCCTCTTCACTCACGCCGGTTGAGAGAAGTGAATTCCTTTTGGAAGAGGTCGATGATCCTATTTCTTTGAAATTTTTTATCCCAAAGACTCTCTCACCATGGGGGATAAGCATCTCAGCACTATTCCGGAAACGAAATCGTCTAATGTTGAGAACTTTATCCCGATCCCAAGTGAGTCTGAGGAAATTCTTGACCATGAGTGTGATGTGTCTTCTCCTCTTACAAATAATCTTGTTGAGACTTTCTCAGATTTTGACAGTGATTATAGTGATGCCGATTCTTTATATTCTAAAGACATAGAATTTATTGATTCATCACTTCCACATTCCGAGATCGTCAACTTAGAAGAGGATGTTGACCATGTTGTTTCCACAACAATTAATACGACTATCACTAATCCCTTATTCGAATTCGATTCAGAATTTACTCTAAATTCAGTTAATCCAATCTTTGATAGTGATGAGTCTGACACGGAGACTATAATGGACGAGGTGCATATTTATAGCCCACGAAGTACCGCACATGTCCCACCTCCAGTATACTCTTCATGAGGAGTTCTCCAGTGAACTCACTCATATCATATCTCCGCTAGAGTATGATTGCTTGGATGGCAAAAATCATGATCGGGGGGTGAGAATCTCAATTTGCATAGTTATGACAAATCTTCCCACCCTCCCAACCGAGATGCCTTCCAACCCAAATAGCTCAACCAACAAAATCCAAATAAGTGCAAGCTGCACTTAATCCGAGGAAGAAGATCTAGTCATGATTGTTATCATGATCTTCCTTCTTTTCTTCACCTACTCGGTGACTTCCTCTCTTCTTCACTCCTTCGGGAATGAGGACACTATTTTTGATCCCGGCATTTTCATTTATCATCTTTTGAGCCGGTTCTATGTATATCTCATCGGTGTGGAACTTTCATGCGCTTCAAATGTTTGTCCAAACATCTTGATTGAAAGTCCGATGAAGATTGTTTCTTCCACTTTGCTTCCCCATGAACCAATGAATGCGGGGTCGAGTCAAGCTAGCGACTCGGTAACCAAAAACAATAGCACACTGTATGGGTTTTCACCCATATTTCTGACTTCTTTCTATTTTATACCACCCTAGTGTGGGGGGGTTGCCCCACATGTTTTCAAAAAAAAAAAAAAAAAAAAAAATCTCTTCTTTCTAAATAATGGCCGTAGTATTTCCTTTTTACGTTCTATGTTTCGGCATAACCGCCGGTACTTTGAATATTGAGGGCAATATTCATTTCTAGTGGGGGGAATTCTCACGAATTTTATCATGTAATTATACGCCCAATTCCCCGTTTTGGCCAAAAATTTTTTTTGGAGTAAGTGTTTTACACTTTCTCATCTGGTTATCAGTCCGCCTTGTCTAATAAACAAAAGGATTGGCTAATCCAGGAGCAAACGGCTCTTGGTAAAGATTTCTCAAATCGGTTTATATGGCTTGCAATTTGCCCAAAATTGTATGGTTCTCAACTCACCATATCCTAAAAAAGTGAAGAGTTGGCTAGCCCGCAAGGTTATGGCTTGTGGTAAAGGCAGTGGAAAATCCATAATTGGTAATCAGCTCACCAAATATAATTCTGATAATTTATCTAAGAGTTGGCTAGTCCAGAAGGGTACGGCTTCGGGTAAAGACAAATCAAATCCGTTTACAGCTTATGATTTGCTCAAAATCATTTGGTTATCAATGTACCAAGGTTCTTACTTGAACTGAAACATTTGGCTACTCCAGAAGTGATGGCTTTTGGTAAAGAGTTTTAAAATCCATTAAAGCTTTAAATCATTGCTAGGGACTAGCAATATCTTAGTGTGGGGATTGATGAGTCTCTAAATACTCATCATTTTTGTACAATCTAAACTGCAAAAATCATCTGAAAACACTCAAAAATGCATCAAATTGATAAAAATATCACAAATCAGTGTTTTATGTGTTTTAAATGCAAAAAGATCAAAATCAGATGAAAACGTATCAAATTTGCAAAAATGGCAGTTTTAGTCCCCCAAGTTTCAAAAGTTGTCAAAATCACCCGGTATATCAAAATCAAGAAAAATATCATTCAAGGTCCCTAAAATATTCTAAGTTATCAAAAATGATCCTTGAATGATTCTTTGGTCAATTGGCAAGAAAGGTCCTTAAACTTTGAAAAAAAAAATTGCAAAAGTAGTCCTTGGATGTTTTAAAATGGATTTTATGCAAAAAGGGACCTTGTTCTATAAATGATTGTCAAGTTTGGTCCTTGTGAGAAGTTTGAAAAAGTTGCAATATCAGTCCTTGAGGTTTGGATGAATTACACTTTTGGCCCTTGTATTCTATTAAACCAAACGGATCCTTTAATATCAAATGCCTAAAACCAAATCCACTATCCAATCCATCCAAGGCCCTAAACCCAGCTGGCCCAAACCACATGACCCGGTCCTTTGTTATTAGCAACTCGGTCAACGCAAGTCAAACCAAGGAAAACGCGCGCCTAATACCACTACCACTGTAGCATCTCCTCTCCACCCTGTAGAACTCAAAACCGATATGGTTTTCCAACTTTTTCAACCCACTCTCCATACTATGTTCCCTCCACCTCCTCTAAACTCCAAATTCCTTTAATTATCTCAACCAAATCCATTAAATGATCAAACCTGCTCAAGACCTTTTGGCGCAAAAAAAATGACATATGGCACTTTTGACCAATCCAATGGCTCATAAGTGGTGGGATCAACTCAGAAACAAGTGGGGAAGAATTTTCAGCTATAAAAGAGAAGGAAAAGAGAAGATAGGGGGGGTAGCTAGTTTCTTATTTTTCTCTTAATGTCGTTTTTTTTAAATAAATGTTGTAGCTTAATTTAAATGTTGTAATTTCAGTGTTTTAGTATCACATTTATGTTAAAGTGTCATTGTAAGGTGTTTGTGATCATCAATCCAAGTTTTATATGAATTCCAAGTTTATCTGGTATGTGGAGATTTTCAAGTTTCAAAATTTGTATCCAAGATTCTCATAAGCTTTTGTTAAAATCAAAGAAGCTTATTTAAGCTTATCTTAATCTTTGGTAAGGTTCTTAATCAGTTTTAAGCAATTTTGTAATTTGGTCAAGGAAAATCAACTGTGTATGGCAATCTTGGTTCAAGCAGTTTGGACACAGTTATGGTTGATGCAGAGGTGATAATGGGTTGAATTAGCATAGGTTAGGTTAGTCTTGGGTTTGTTTTATCCTGCAACTCTTGCTGGAAATCGTGAGTAAACTGTCTCAGTTTCAATTTTTATCCAATTTACTTGTTCTGCTCATATCTGTCCTTGTAGCTTAGACTAGTTTCCATCCACTTTTTAAGTTGTTATTAGATTAGTTTTAATCGTTTTAGTGTCGCTTTAGTCTAATCAACAGTTAGCTCTAGTTTAATTCACAAAACAATCATTAAAGAGTGTTTGGATGTACCGCTCTATCGTCTCTTAGGCTTGTTCAACACTTAACTTCTTTTGTTTTATGCTTGATAAGTCCTATTCCACCCATATCTGTCTTATTATTGCCTGCAAAACCTCTCAAAGTCAAAATTACTTCACATTGGTCCTAATCACTTTCCTTTGTTGAAGATTTTGCTACTCAAAATCTTATTTTGTGTTTGAATCACATAGATATATATTGCAGTAGTCTCATTTCATGTATTCATATTATTTCCAGTCCACAAATCATGATCAAAGTTGGAAAAGTCAATTTTCAGTTTTGTTTAGAAAGTCAAAATTGTGAAAACTAAGTTTTGGCCAACATAGGAGTATTTTTCATTTACTCATTCCTGGGTCAATGCAAGTGAAAATTGTATGTTTAAAAACCTCAGCTGGTCTTGTTTCTTATTAGTAATTTTTCATATTTTTAGCAAATTTTTATAAGCTTCATAAGGGTTTGTTAAAATGGTACTTAATGCCCTGTGCAGGGCATTATGCCGCACAGGGGTTTTGCAAACTTTTGTAACTCTTGCATTGAGCTCATGTGAGCTCACCTAGGTCTAATCTTTGGTATACTAAGTCCCAACCAGGTCTAGTTCAAGCCCCAGCTTTTATTTTTCATTTCCAGCTTATCCTGAAGCTTGTGCTTAAGCTTAAAGCTTGTACCCCTTTAACTGTTTTAGTTCATTTGCTCAATTGCTCAAATCTGTTGTAATTGCTAATTAGAGGTTATAGCTTGTTGATTATTGTTGCATTTGGTCATGTTTAGCATAGTGTAGTTCCTGTTTTCAGTTGGTGGCTTGTGGTGTCTCTTTTGCTTATTCTAGTGCTTATTTCAATAAGCACTTCCTCATCAGTTTCATATTCCTCCTAACAAGCCCCTGTTTTTCTAATTTTCCTAGCTTCCTAATATCATTTTAGAGTTTTCCTGAAATTTTCATATTTTTCCAAGTTGATTTGCTATTTTTCTTAATTTAAATTAGTTTTTAAGTATTTTTAAATAGCTTTTAATACAAAAAAATTAAGAAAAGCTTCAAAAAATTAATTTTTCAATTTTCTTAAGTTTAGATAAATATATAAGTTATAAAAAGTATTTTTCCATAATTTTCTTGGCTTAATTTGTATTTTCTAGCATTTTAATTAGTTTTAAATAGTTTTAAATTAATAATAAATATATAAAAGTCTAAAAAATATATTTTCAGTTTTAAAATTAGTTTTATCATATTTTAGATTTTTCTAAGTCTTAATTTTATTTTTCTAGCTTTATTTCATATTTTCTTGTATTTTAGGTAATTATTTAATAGTTAAAAATAGTTTTTAATTAATAATAATTACATAAATAGTTATAAAAATAATTTTCTTTTTCTATAAATTTTCTTTTATCTTCAGGATTGTAAAAATGTATTTTTCATATTTTTAGGATTTATATTGTGTAAGTTTCATTTTTTATTTGTATGCGTTTACGTAGTTTTTAATTTAAACGTAAGTTTTAGATTTTAAACGTTCATCACTTTAAATATAGTGATAGCGTTTATTTAATATCTTTTATTTTTTTTAATTTTCTTAATTTGCATTTAAGTCGCTTTATTTTATAAGCCTTTTTCAGTAGTGTAATTATTCATCAAAACTTTTATCGATCACTATCCTTAGTGATCATTCTATCGTCTGATCTAGTGTTTGCACACCATTGAGTCTCCGTGGGACTTAACGACCCGGGAATTCACTATATTCTCTGATCTTCATTTGCATTTTGTGTCGGAGCAGTTGTAAGCTTCTTACGGTCGGCCATTCACAAGTGGCCGGCTTGTGTGAGGTAGCTTGACTGTTTTCAAAGACAGATCAATTTTGGCGCGCCACGGGAGGCTTTAGCGTGTGTTAAGCCTTTTTCAGATCCATTCTTGCACATACCCCATCATTTGTAAAAAGTTTTTGTAAAGTTATCAGAAAATTAAAAAGTTCATTAACACTTTTCCTGAAGTGTTATCAACGCCAAAAATATTTTCCTTCTTTGTTTTTATAGCATGTTTTTCAAAAAATGCCAAAAATATTCCTCTTTACCCTCTTACCCTTTTTGATTCTTTATTCCTTTACCCTCTATCCATTTGATTCTACCTTCTTCTATTCTCATGGAATCGTTTATTCCTTGTGTCGGTTGTGGTGAGCCTCTTTTTGGTTCACCCTGTCGCTGGTGTACGTGTGTACAGTGTGGTAATGATATTCATAACGGGAGTTGTTTGTTTTGTGGTTCGAGGAATTCATTTGATTATGATCCTAATCCGAACTCATTTAACGACCCCTCAAACTTTTCCAACTACCCACCACAGCCCGACTTATCTAACTGCTGTGAGTATTGTGGAGGTCCTCACCCGAGTTTTGAGTGTCAAACGAGGAACACGCTTGTCTATGAGCATAATCCTTGTAACAATTATGACTACTCTTATCATGACCAACCTCCACAGTACCAAACGATTCAAACACAACCTCTGCAAATTCCTCAAGAACTTCTCCAAAATTGTCTCGATATACTCAAAGATTTAAAAGAATTGGTTAAAGAAGAGTCTCGTCAGAAAACGTATGCTGAAGAACAAGCAGCTAGAGTAAGTTCCCAATATTGGAAACCTCTCGTGTACGATTATGATGACGACGACGATGATTTTAATGAGGAATCTACGACTCCGAGTGGCAATCCCACTCCCGTTTCTGAGCATTTCATTTCCGACTCTTCCCCTTCACTCACGCCGGTTGAGAGAAGTGAATTCCTTTTGGAAGAGGTCGATGATCCTATTTCTTTGAAATTTTTTGATCCCAAAGACTCTCTCACCATGGGGGATAAGCATCTCAGCACTATTCCGGAAACGGAATCGTCTAATGTTGAGAACTTTATCCCGATCACAAGTGAGTCTGAGGAAATTCTTGACCATGAGTGTGATGTGTCTTCTCCTCTTACAAATAATCTTGTTGAGACTTTCTCAGATTTTGACAGTGATTATAGTGATGCCGATTCTTTATATTCTAAAGACATAGAATTTATTGATGCATCACTTCCACATTCCGAGATCGTCAACTTAGAAGAGGATGTTGACCATGTTGTTTCCACAACAGTTAATACGACTATCACTAATCCCTTATTCGAATTCGATTCTGAATTTACTCTAAATTCAGTTAATCCAATCTTTGATAGTGATGAGTCTGACACGGAGACTATAATGGACGAGGTGCATATTTATAGCCCACGAAGTACCGCACATGTCCCACCTCCGTATACTCTTCATGAGGAGTTCTCCAGTGAACTCACTCATATCATATCTCCGCTGGAGTATGATTGCTTGGATGGCAAAAATCATGATCGGGGGGAGAGAATCTCAATTTGCATAGTTATGACAAATCTTCCCACCCTCCCAACCGAGATGCCTTCCAACCCAAAGAGCTCAACCAACAAAATCCAAATAAGTGCAACTGCACTTAATCCCGAGGAAGAAGATCTAGTCATGATTGTTATCATGATTTTCCTTCTTTTCTTCACCTACTCGGTGACTTCCTCTCTTCTTCACTCCTTCGGGAATGAGGACACTATTTTTGATCCCGGCATTTTCATTTATCATCTTTTGAGCCGGTTCTATGTATATCTCATCGGTGTGGAACTTTCATGCGCTTCAAATGTTTGTCCAAACATCTTGATTGAAAGTCCGATGGAGATTGTTTCTTCCACTTTGCTTCCCCATGAACCAATGAATGCGGGGTCGAGTCAAGCTAGCGACTCGGTAACCAAAAACAATAGCACACTGTATGGGTTTTCACCCATATTTCTGACTTCTTTCTATTTTATACCACCCTAGTGTGGGGGGGTTGCCCCACATGTTTTCAAAAAAAAAAAAAAAATCTCCTTTCTAAATAATGGCCGTAATATTTCCCTTTTACGTTCTAGGTTTCGGCATAATCGCCGGTACTTTGAATATTGAGGGCAATATTCATTTCTAGTGTGGGGGGGATTCTCACGAATTTTATCATGTAATTATACCGCCCAATTCCCCCGTTTTTGGCCAAAATTTTTTTTTTGGAGTAAGTGTTTTACACTTTCTCATCTGGTTATCAGTCCGCCTTGTCTAATAAACAAAAGGATTGGCTAATCCAGGAGCAAACGGCTCTTGGTAAAGATTTCTCAAATCCGTTTATATGGCTTGCAATTTGCCCAAAATTGTATGGTTCTCAACTCACCATATCCTAAAAAGTGAAGAGTTGGCTAGCCCGCAAGGTTATGGCTTGTGGTAAAGGCAGTGGAAAATCCATAATTGGTAATCAGCTCACCAAATATAATTCTGATAATTTATCTAAGAGTTGGCTAGTCCAGAAGGGTACGGCTTCGTAAAGACAAATCAAATCCGTTTACAACTTATGATTTGCTCAAAATCATTTGGTTATCAGTGTACCAAGGTTCTTACTTGAACTGAAACATTTGGCTACTCCAGAAGTGATGGCTTTTGGTAAAGAGTTTTTAAAATCCATTAAAGCTTCAAATCATTGCTAGGGACTAGCAATATCTTAGTGTGGGGGATTGATGAGTCTCTAAATACTCATCATTTTTGTACAATATAAACTGCAAAATCATCTGAAAACACTCAAAAATGCATCAAATTGATAAAAATATCACAAATCAGTGTTTTATGTGTTTTAAATGCAAAAAGATCAAAATCAGATGAAAAACGTATCAAATTTGCAAAAATGGCAGTTTTAGTCCCCCAAGTTTCAAAAGTTGTCAAAATCACTCCCTGGTATATCAAAATCAAGAAAAATATCATTCAAGGTCCCTAAAATATTCTAAGTTATCAAAAATGATCCTTGAATGATTCTTTGGTCAATTGGCAAGAAAGGTCCTTAAACTTTGAAAAAAAAAATTGCAAAAGTAGTCCTTGGATGTTTTAAAATGGATTTTATGCAAAAAGGGACCTTGTTCTATAAATGATTGTCAAGTTTGGTCCTTGTTATAAGTTTGGAAAAGTTGCAAGATCAGTCCTTGAGGTTTGGATGAATTACACTTTTGGCCCTTGTATTCTATTAAACCAAACGGATCCTTTAATATCAAATGCCTAAAACCAAATCCACTATCCAATCCATCCAAGGCCCTAAACCCAGGTGGCCCAAACCACATGACCCGGCCCTTTGTTATTAGCAACTCGGTCAACGCAAGTCAAACCAAGGAAAACGCGCGCCTAATACCACTACCACTGTAGCATCTCCTCTCCACCCCTGTAAACTCAAAACCAGACATGGTTTTCCAACTTTTTCAACCCACTCTCCATACTATGTTCCCTCCACCTCCTCTAAACTCCAAATTCCTTTAATTATCTCAACCAAATCCATTAAATGATCAAACCTGCTCAAGACCTTTTGGCGCAAAAAAATGACATATGGCACTTTTGACCAATCCAATGGCTCATAAGTGGTGGGATCAACTCAGAAACAAGTGGGGAAGAATTTTCAGCTATAAAAGAGAAGGAAAAGAGAAGATAGGGGGGGTAGCTAGTTTCTTATTTTTCTCTTAATGTCGTTTTTTTTTTAAATAAATGTTGTAGCTTAATTTAAATGTTGTAATTTCAGTGTTTTAGTATCACATTTATGTTAAAGTGTCATTGTAAGGTGTTTGTGATCATCAATCCAAGTTTTATATGAATTCCAAGTTTACTGTGTACTGTGGAGATTTTCAAGTTTCAAAATTTGTATCCAAGATTCTCATAAGCTTTTGTTAAAATCAAAGAAGCTTATTTAAGCTTATCTTAATCTTTGGTAAGGTTCTTAATCAGTTTTAAGCAATTTTGTAATTTGGTCAAGGAAAATCAACTGTGTATGGCAATCTTGGTTCAAGCAGTTTGGACAGGTTATGGTTGATGCAGAGGTGATAATGGGTTGAATTAGCATAGGTTAGGTTAGTCTTGGGTTTGTTTTATCCTGCAACTCTTGCTGGAAATCTGTGAGTAACTGTCTCAGTTTCAATTTTTATCCAATTTACTTGTTCTGCTCATATCTGTCCTTGTAGCTTAGACTAGTTTCCATCCACTTTTTAAGTTGTTATTAGATTAGTTTTAATCAGTTTTAGTGTCTGCTTTAGTCTAATCAACAGTTAGCTCTAGTTTAATTCACAAAACAATCATTAAAGAGTGTTTGGATGTACTGCTCTATCTGTCTCTTAGGCTTGTTCAACACTTAACTTCTTTTGTTTTATGCTTGATAAGTCCTATTCCACCCATATCTGTCTTATTATTGCCTGCAAAACCTCTCAAAGTCAAAATTACTTCACATTGGTCCTAATCTGTTCTTGTTGAAGATTTTGCAACTCAAAATCTTATTTTTTGTTTGAATCACATAGATATATATTGCAGTAGTCTCATTTCATGTATTCATATTATTTCCAGTCCACAAATCATGATCAAAGTTGGAAAAAGTCAATTTTTCAGTTTTGTTTAGAAAGTCAAAATTGTGAAAACTAAGTTTTGGCCAACATAGGAGTATTTTTCATTTACTCATTCCTGGGTCAATGCAAGTGAAAATTGTATGTTTAAAAACCTCAGCTGGTCTTGTTTCTTATTAGTAATTTTTCAGATTTTTAGCAAATTTTTAGAAGCTTCATAAGGGCTTGTTAAAATGGTACTTAATGCCCTGTGCAGGGCATTATGCCTGCACAGGGGTTTTGCAGCTTTTGTAACTCTTGCATTGAGCTCATGTGAGCTCACCTAGGTCTAATCTTTGGTATACTAAGTCCCAACCAGGTCTAGTTCAAGCCCCAGCTTTTATTTTTCATTTCCAGCTTATCCTGAAGCTTGTGCTTAAGCTTAAAGCTTGTACCCCTTTAACTGTTTTAGTTCATTTGCTCAATTGCTCAAATCTGTTGTAATTGCTAATTAGAGGTTATAGCTTGTTGATTATTGTTGCATTTGGTCATGTTTAGCATAGTGTAGTTCCTGTTTTCAGTTGGTGGCTTGTGGTGTCTCTTTTGCTTATTCTAGTGCTTATTTCAATAAGCACTTCCTCATCAGTTTCATATTCCTCCTAACAAGCCCCTGTTTTTCTAATTTTTCTAGCTTCCTAATATCATTTTAGAGTTTTCCTGAAATTTTCATATTTTTCCAAGTTGATTTGCTATTTTTCTTAATTTAAATTAGTTTTTAAGTATTTTTAAATAGCTTTTAATACAAAAAAATTAAGAAAAGCTTCAAAAAAATAATTTTTCATTTTTCTTAAGTTTAGATAAATATATAAGTTATAAAAAGTATTTTTCCATAATTTTCTTGGCTTAATTTGTATTTTCTAGCATTTTAATTAGTTTTAAATAGTTTTAAATTAATAATAAATATATAAAAAGTCTAAAAAATATATTTTCAGTTTTAAAATTAGTTTTATCATATTTTAGATTTTTCTAAGTCTTAATTTTATTTTTCTAGCTTTATTTCATATTTTCTTGTATTTTAGGTAATTATTTAATAGTTAAAATTAGTTTTTAATTAATAATAATTACATAAATAGTTATAAAAATAATTTTCTTTTTTCTATAAATTTTCTTTTATCTTCAGGATTGTAAAAATGTATTTTTCATATTTTTAGGATTTATATTGTGTAAGTTTCACGTTTTATTTTACGTTTACGTAGTTTTAATTTAAACGTAAGTTTTAGATTTTAAACGTTCATCACTTTAAATATAGTGATAGCGTTTATTTAATATCTTTTATTTTTTAATTTTCTTAATTTGCATTTAAGTCGCTTTTATTTTATAAGCCTTTTTTCAGAGTGTAATTATTCATCAAAACTTTTATCGATCACTATCCTTAGTGATCATTCTATCGTCTGATCTAGTGTTTGCACACCATTGAGTCTCCGTGGGACTTAACGACCCGGGAATTCACTATATTCTCTGATCTTCATTTGCATTTTGTGTCGGAGCAGTTGTAAGCTTCTTACGGTCGGCCATTCACAAGTGGCCGGCTTGTGTGAGGTAGCTTGACTGTTTTCAGCACAGATCAAAGTGATTATTAAAAGTTGACTAACTTGAACTTTGCAACTGATTTTAAGGATTTAGACTGATATAATAAAGTGAAATGAGACTACTGCAAGATGTATTTATGAAATATGAACACAAAATAAGCTTTTGGTTTTGTAAAAGCTCAACAGTTGAGCTGTTGAGAATTAACCCCATGAGTGGCGATCCCACTCCCTCTTCTGATGCCACCGTCGCTTCTCTCTCCCCATCTCTAACCCCCTTCGGGGATAGTGATTTTCTCTTGGAGGAGACCGACGCGTTTCTTGCTCTCGATGACTCAATTTCTCCTGAAATTGATAATGGTATTTACGATTCTGAGGGGGATATTCTTTTTCTTGAACAATTATTGAATGATGATGTTACCAAAGATCCCCCTCCAAAAGAACTTAAAAACGTAAACTGAAAAAAGACCAAAACTTCTATTGAAGAACCTCCTGAGCTAGAACTCAAGGACTTACCTTCTCACCTCGAGTATGCGTTTTTAGAGGGTACGTCTAAGTTACCCGTAATTATCGCCAAAGACTTGGAGAGTGAAGAAAAGGACAAGCTCATCAAGGTTTTAAAGTCTCATAAGCGAGCAATCGCTTGGAAAATTTCTGACATCAGAGGCATTAATCCAAATTTTTGCACTCATAAAATATTGATGGAAGATGACTTTAAACTTGCTGTCCAACATCAGAGAAGGGTAAATCCAAAATTCATGAAGTCATTAAAGCAGAAGTTATCAAACTTCTAGATGCCGGATTGATTTACCCTATCTCAGATAGTCCTTGGGTTAGTCCCGTTCACGTCGTACCCAAAAAGGGAGGTATGACGGTGATAAAGAATGATAATAATGAGTTGATACCTTCTAGGCTAGTTACGGGTTGGCGAGTTTGTATTGATTATAGGAAGTTGAATGAGGCCACCCGAAAAGACCATTTTCCTCTTCCTTTTATGGACCAGATGTTAGAACGATTAGCGGGAAATGAGTTCTATTGCTTTCTTGATGGATTTTCTGGATACTTTCAAATTCCCATTGATCCCCAAGACCAAGAAAAGACCACCTTCACCTGCCCTTATGGGACATTTGCTTATCGTCGAATGCCCTTCGGTCTTTGCAATGCCCCGGGTACTTTTCAAAGGTGTATGGTGGCGATCTTTCATGATATGATTGAAAAAACCATGGAAGTTTTCATGGATGATTTTTCGGGTCGTTGGGATTCATTCTCTTCTTGTCTCTCCCATTTAGACATGATGCTTCAAAGGTGCGAAGACACCAATCTTGTGCTAAATTGGGAGAAATGTCACTTTATGGTTAAAGAGGGTATCGTCCTCGGCCTTAAGATTTCTAAGAATGGTATCGAGGTGGATCGTGCTAAGGTAGATGTTATTGCCAAA
Organism: Chrysanthemum makinoi; assembly: GCA_910596185.1. Lineage (NCBI taxonomy): Eukaryota > Viridiplantae > Streptophyta > Magnoliopsida > Asterales > Asteraceae > Chrysanthemum > Chrysanthemum makinoi. The sequence continues at coordinate 281,750,101 of OU343217.1, forward strand.
TTACCACCTCCTACCACGGTCAAAGGAATTAGAAGTTTCTTAGGTCATGCCGGTTTTTATCGTAGATTCATAAAAGTTTTTTCTAAAATAGCCCGGCCTATGACCCATCTACTAGAAAAAGATACTCCTTTTATGTTCTCTAAAGAATGTATGGAGTCATTTGAACATCTTAAGACAAAATTAACCGAAGCTCCCATTCTGTTGCCCCGACGGGACTTGCCTTTGAGGTAATGTGTGATGCTAGTGACTTTGCTATCGGATCAGTCTTGGGGCAACGAAAGAACAAATATTTTCAGCCTATACACTATGCAAGTAAGACTTTATCAAATGCTCAGATACATTACACCACTACGGAAAAAGAGTTATTAGCGGTGGTGTATGCGTTTGAGAAATTTCGTCCTTACCTTGTCTTGTCTAAGACAATAGTGTATACGGATCACTCGGCTTTAAAGTATCTATTTGCTAAACAAGATGCTAAGCCTAGATTGATCCGATGGGTTCTCCTCCTCCAAGAATTTAATATCGAGATTCGCGATAAAAAAAGGAGCAGAGAACCTAGCGGCTGATCATTTAAGTAGACTCGAAAATCCTCATAAAGGGGATATCGATATGGAAATGAACGATAATTTTCCACACGAGTCCCTGAATATGATTTCTCTTAAAAATGAAAATGAACCCCCGTGGTTTGCCGATATTGCAAACTACTTAGCGGGTAATGTGCTTGTTAAAGGGTTGTCATCCCAACAAAAGAAAAAATTCTTCAAAGATATTAAACATTATTTCTGGGATGACCCCTATTTGTTTAGAATATGTGCTGATCAAATTATTAGGCGGTGTGTGGACGGGAAAGAAGCTATGGATATTCTAGAAGCTTGTCACCATGGTCCCACCGGAGGACATCATGGCCCGAACTACACCGCCAAGAAAGTCTTTGATTCTGGCTTCTTTTGGCCCACGATCTATCGTGATGCCCATGACATGGTCAAAAATTGTGACTCATGTCAACGCCAAGGAAAAATATCACAAAAGGATGAAATGCCTCAAAATTCCATCCAAATTTGTGAAATCTTTGACGTTTGGGGCATAGACTTTATGGGGCCGTTCCCGTCTTCTCGAGGGAACAAGTATATACTCGTGGCCGTCGATTATGTGTCAAAATGGGTGGAAGCCAAAGCTTTACCCACGAATGACGCCCGAGTTGTGGTAAAATTCTTGAAACAATTATTCTCCCGATTTGGAACCCTCGGGCCATAATTAGTGATCGAGGTACACATTTTTGCAATGATCAATTTTCCAAAGTTATGGAAAAATATGGTGTAAAACATAAGCTTTCTACCTCGTATCACCCTCAAACAAGTGGTCAAGTGGAGGTGTCCAATCGTGGCTTAAAAAGAATTCTTGAACGTACCGTAGGTGAGCATCGAGCTAAATGGGCGGACAAATTAGATGACGCTTTATGGGCTTTCCGTACGCTTTAAGACTCCCATCGGGTGTACACCTTATAAGCTCGTGTACGGAAAAGCTTGTCATCTCCCCATTGAGCTCGAGCACAAAGCCTACTGGGCTTTGAAATGGACAAATTTTGATCTCAAAACTGCGGGTGATCACCGAAAGATTCAATTGAATGAATTAAATGAACTTCGTGATCAAGCCTACGAGAATTCTTTGATCTATAAGGAAAAGACAAAGAAGATACACGATGAAAAAATTAAAAACCGAGAATTCCATGTCGGTGATCGTGTTCTTCTTTTTAATTCTAGATTGAAGATTTTCTCGGGCAAGTTGAAATCCCGCTGGTCCGGCCCGTTTACTATTACCGAAGTGTTTCCTTATGGGACCGTCGAGTTATCCCAACCCGATGGTCCAAACTTTAAGGTAAACGGGCATCGGATCAAGCACTACCATGGAGGGGACATTCCTACCTTGGATGTCCCAGATCTCCATCTTTCCCCATGGACAACTAATTCGGGGGCGAGTCAAGCTCGTGACTCGTTAATAAACAAGCGCTTCTCGGGAGGCAACCCGTGTTATCTATCTATCTATCTTTATTTTTCTTCTAATAAGTGTGTTGTAGATTAGTGTGGGGTTGTGTTTCTTTCCATGTGTGTTTGCAGGTTCCCGTTTTGCTTGATGAATCCCTATGATCGTGAAGACCTCCGTGCTTGTTTTCAAACCCTCCAAGGTCTCCGATCATTTATATGTTATATCTTGGGATAACCCTTTGTCATAATTAAAAATGATTTTTCACCTTTCACACTTAGAATTTTTTAAAACATTCGCCTTTTTCAATTCTAAGTGTGGGGTTAACACCCGTAATTTTTAAACATTGAGGACAATGTTAAGTTTTAAGTGTGGGGTGGATTTCTATCGAAATATGACTTTTTCCTGCTTTTGTATGGTCCCCATGCAACCCCGTTTTAACCGTTTTATCCTAAAAAAAAAAAAAAAAAAAAATTGAAGCTTTTGCTAGTCTTTTTGATTGAAAAGTTTTGCTAGTCTCTTAGACAAGAAGCTATAAAAAGCGAATTCTAGCTCACAAGGCCAATGATTTGCAAGTTTCCCTGAGTGACTTTAAATATGCATAACTTGATTTCATTAGACGAAGCATTTGCTAAATTAATATACGTTTTGACACCTTGTTGACTTTCCGCTGGTGAGGGTAGGAATAGAATTCGACTTGACGGGCGTGTTGACCCTAGCTTGTTCCCTAAACCATAGATAATTTAATTATCGGCTAAGCATCCGCGGATCTCATTATTTGGGATTTTAAATTTGCGGAGATCGAGAAATGATAGAGTTACTTATGAGTTTAGATGCTAAGCGTGGAGTAGTTGGTTCTCTTTAGAGCCCATCGAAGGTACTTATGGCTTTTTGTTCCCACAAAATTGTTTCACCCCATATCTGTTAAATAATAATTAAAGATGTTGAGTTTTTGGCGATAGTTAGTTCTTTATTCTTCTTTAGAAAATCCTTGCCCATGAGAGTTGGGTACACATCAAGGTACTGTCAGTGTTGCGGTGTAATAGACAACTGATTCCTGATAGTTTGCTGCTATTGTTTCTATTGTTATAAAAGCCGTAGGGTTTGGAGTTTGGCACAAAAATTAACATGAAATAAAGCCCAAATGTTTTAAAGTTGAAAAAATCCAAAGCTATAAAAGTTGTCTTAGACTTCTATAAAGGCAGAGGAAAATCCAAAGTCATAATAAGACTTCTGATAAAGCGGTAATCCCGTTAAGTTAGTAGTTTAAAAGACCAAGGGCCTGAATTGCAAAAATGCAAATGTGCTGAAATAGTGTTAAGCCAAACTTCGGATCCGGGAGATGTCTAAATAAAGCTTCTGTCTCTGGACTCGTAGATGAGTTGTCTCGGTCGCCATAAAAAAAGATATTCTCCCTAAATCGTGTAAAATTAGGACCTTGATGTGGACCTCATTCTTGTGTGCAATGGTTTTCGAGGGAAGGTGGAAAACTAATTAGCGACTTAGCTTCATATCTTTATCAGAATAAAAGTTATCGAAACGAGAATTATGAAGAAATTCATTTCTCACAAAAATAAAATAAATAGAGGAAAAATAGGAAAATGGGAGCAAAAGGTAATTACACAAGTAACTTCCATGGGTAGTGTTAGCATCTAGAATCATATTTAACAATGATTTCGATTTTACGCTTAGTTTGGGGACTTGTGAAAAATCAGGGACGATGTATTCTATCCGTATGGTCACTTCACGCTGTGTTGTGTTTCCTACTCCGTGATCCTAACGTGTCGTTTGAAAAATGTTGGAGTTATTGATCGACATGAAAGTTCAACAAACCGTCACGCAATAAGGAAGTGCTTAATGATATATCTATATATAAAATAAAATGGTTTAAAACGGGACGTTTTCAAAGATAAAGATTTTTGTACCTCTTGATAAACATCTTTCTGTTCTTGTTTGATGTGAGGGATTATTAGTTAAGGGGGTTTAAAAGATTTTCTTTCACTACGTGTGTAATTATCATTGCGTGTGGGACCAGCAATGGTTTTAGTGCGGGGTATTTTGATGAGTGCTAAAATACACATCATTTTATATCTAAAAATATGCTAAATCGGACTAATAACCATGAAATGTGTCAAATTATATTGCAAAAATATTGTATATGTGTTATTATGTCTTGCAGGTACAAGGGTTTGAAAACAAAGCAAAAACGGTGATTTTCGGATGAGTTTCAACGACATTTTCATATTTTTCGAGGTTCAAACGAAGTCATAAAATTTATCCGAGCACACCATTGGAAAGATCACGAAATATCGAGTCAAGTGGTTATTTTATTTGGAGCATCGATAAAAGAGAAGAAAAATTGAAAGATTAAAAGAGCTCGAACGAAGATTATTTTTAAAGATAATGGCTAAAATTGGATCAAGTAAAAGAGCATTAAAAAGAATTAAATGCAAAAGACTTAACACAAAAGAGCTCTTGGTCTAGTGGGTGGGGACATGTTTGTTAAGCAAGAGGTCAAGTGTTCTATCCCCACTAATGGCATAATTTTTTTTGTATTAACTCTTAGCTGCCAAGTGAAGCCCAGTCCAGCAGCCCAAGTGAAGCCCACTCGAGCCCAAACAATGTCCAGCCCAGCAAGAGAAGTTATTAGTGAAATGGAAGTTGAAATCTGTGATATCTTCTTTCATTGAGATATTTTTGGCTACAAGTGAAGGCCACGCTCGGAAATAATAATTTGAGGAGCGTGTATTCCCCTGTCTCTGCTCCAACTCCACTCGCAGCAAATTGTTTCAACCTCTCAAGATTAGACACGTGGCACATTCTTAGAAGGCATCCGAGGAAGGTGATTTGATGGAATGATCGAGAATCAGTTGTGGATATAAATAGACAAACACATTAATTTCACACACTTCATTTTTATTTTTAGTTTTAGTAGCTTATTTTCTTTAGCTTATTGCTTAAGCTTTTAGCTTATTTTTAAGAACTTATTGTACCAAATATTTATTGCTTATTACTGATAATGATGTTTATGGAATTTACTTAAGTGCTTATTTTCTTCATCTCTTTCTTTCTTTTCTTTTCTTTTTCTTATCTAAATAAGCCATAATAGCTTATTAGCTTTTTGTGGTTTATTAGATTAGCTTTTTAGTGATAAGCTCTCTTATAGCTTTTTCACTTTAAGCTTTTTACATATCTTTTTATCTTGAATAAGCTCTTCCTTATAGCTTATTTTTAGATATAAAAGACTAGTTTTTTTGGGTAAGCTTTTCATATAGCTTATTCAATAAGCACTTTTTATTTTTAGTTTCTTTTCAAAAACTCTTTTATTTACTTAGATTTATTTTCTTTTACAACTTCTTTTATAAAAAAAAAAATAAAAATAATAATAATAATAATAATAATAATCTTTTTATCTTATCTCTAGCTTATTTATTTAGATCTAGTCCTTAAATATACCCAACTCACGTTTAATCTTCGGATTTGAACCTCTTAGTTTTGGGTGGATATTGGATCTAATCTTTAAGCTTTTTCTTTGCTTATTTTGTTTAAAGTTTAGTACTTTTTAGATCAATAAGCTTTTCCATAGCTTATTTGACCCATAATATTGCTTATTAGTCCTAACCTTTGATAAAGTTGTGAACTTTCTTAGTTTCTCATCATTTTCATCCTAAGGCGAGGTGCTTAAGGGTTTTATAAGCTTTCTTATTAACTAAAGTTTAAAGCTTTTTAGTCTTAATAAGCTATTTAGTTAATAAAGTCACAAACTTTATTAAATATTTGGTCTTATTAAAGCTTTTAAAGAAGTAAACTTTAGGGTTTGATAAGTTTATAAAATCGGGTGGTTTTATTCGTCTCGTATTGTAGATCGGGTTCTATTTTCCTTACTTTCTCTTTTAGCTTGTGGAAAAATGATGTTTGTTGAGCTTATTATTATTATCTTTGTTGGTTTACTTATGACTATTAGTGAGTAGATTTTTATTATGCTCGTTAAGTGATTGGTGAATTGTGAAATTAAGTGTGGAATATTAGAGATTATTAATTGATAGCCTTTGGTTTACTTGGTTTGATTTTTAGAAACTTTAACGGGCAAAAGCCGTTAAGGATTTTGACTATTTAACCAAGTAGATTTTATCTAGATAAAAAGTAGGATTTTCAATATAAACCAACGTTGTGAGAAAAATCCATTTTTTAAACGGATAATTAAAGGTTGTTAATTAATAATTTTCGGATAATCGATGATTTGAGTAGTTGGTTATTTTAACGGGCAAAAGCCGTTGGTATAATTAATTATTTAAAAACCACTAATTTTTACCTCGAAAAATAATTGTTTTCAATATAAGCCAATGTTGTGAGGAAATAATTTGTTTCGACGGGTATTAATTACGTAAGTGCTTTTAAGGAAAAATCCACACTTAATGAACTTTTCACCACACTTGACAAGCATAGCTTTTTATCATATATTGTTAGTCGGTATTATTTGCTATTAGTTTAATTTTTATCTCTCTTAAAATAGTTGCTTTATTAATTAGTATTAAAAAGTTTTAAATTAGCCTACAAAACCAAACAAAAACCAACGATAATCAAGCATCGTTTAAAACGAACAAACAAAAACATAAAATTCAATTCATCTCTCGCCTAGGAATACGACATCCGGAAGGTTGATTATTACTTGTCCTCAAGTAGTGATTGATTCTTAATCGGGAATACAAATTTTAAAACTGCCCTTCGCTGCTAAAATAACGAATCACTACTCTCAAAACATTTACTTGATAACTGATGCATAAACAATTACTTGGGTTTCAAAAGGCAAAGTCAGCCAGTGAAACTGAAAGTGAAGCAATATTACACTCTGGTGTGCATAATTTGAATGGAGTCGATCCAGATCACGCTTCAAGGGGTGTAGAACCTGGACAAAGTTCTCAAACCACCATGGCTCCTCAAGTATATTCTAACCTCTTTATTTTAGATTTATATGATTCATTTTGTTTCACTTCCCACTCTCAAGATTACCTACCGGCAGTTGGGCCTTCAGTAAGCAATAGTATTAGTTGACTCCTTAATAAAATCAACTGTTTATAAGTTTCAACATAATTGGTTGCATTCGTCAACATAAAAGCAAAGGAAAAACAAGCACCCTTATTAAGCAATGAGCGTAGATGCAAGCCCATGCCTACCAATTATGTACACTTAATGACTTAGTGTTGTCATTTTTTTTATCACAATCATAATACTATGCTTTAAAAAAAGTAATGATCAACCATATGAGTTTTCACTTTCTGTCATGCAGAGATGTTTGGATGTGTGTTTTGAAAGTAGTATAGAATATTCAGAATCAGGCACATCTTTGATACTAATGTTTTACACATGATATTATATTTTTAATCAAAGCAGATGATGGTGTTTGGATCTGATTTTTAAGTTATAATAGTCAAATAATTTAGTTGCTCGACTGTTTCCAATATTTGATTATTTCAGGTTGAAATGTGTTGGTTGACCCGCAAATATTTTTATATTACTTTTCCGAAAATCAAAGCGTACATATGATTAAGATTATCACAAAATGATCATTAATCTTTGAATAATGATTTAGCAAGATGTAATGTTGTATGAATAAAAAATACACATTTATTACAACCGGCACGCAGAAAGACTCGCCAATTTTAATTTATATATGTTATTCGTAGGCAAAGGAGTTTTAGTAGAGTATAGTATTTAAGGGTTAAGGGTGTATGTATGAATGACATTATTTATTTAGTTGTGTAAAGAAAGAGATTAAAATGGGTTGTTTAGGAGTATGGGTTATAAGGAAGAATGGATAAGCTCGCTTTTTTAAGCTAACACACAATTCAAGGTGGTTGGGTTATGGTTCAAAACTACCTTGGTGTGAACAACTCGAGTCAAGATGAACCAGAACATTTTTAGACTAAAATTTATGATTATAGATACATCGTTTGTACTATATGTAACTGTGTCTGTATATTACTACTATACCAGCCTAATGTAGTGAACATGGACTAAAGAAAATTCACCCTGTTTGCTCACCATTTTTTTTTTGGTTTTCAGGGCTCAACGTTTAACAGAGGAGATGCTGGCCAACTATTGATGCACTCAGGAATTATTTGTTCACTTATAAGGACTGCAAACAGAGTTGAGAAGGTATTCAGCAACGCGGAATGACACAAGATCTGAGTTTGGATAATGGTTGCACACATTCTTGATTCTTTCTAACCATTGTTACGATTCATGCTGGAGAAAATGAATTACAGTCCTATGTACTGCATGACGTGCGATAGAGTCTTCAAATCAGACAAGAGTTACAAGTATATTTGCTTAGAAATATGAAGTTGTAAGCTTAAATAATTTACTAGTTTGTTTATTTAATTTGGAGACTTTGAACCATACTAATGTTGTGTTCTCCCTTTTCATTATGATTGACTTCAGAAGCGTCCCTCGCAAATATCAATCTTCTTTCTAAATCTATGTATGGCAAGTCAAGAAAATGCAATTATCAATTGCTATATGATGACTACTTCATGCAGTGTAAATCAGACATGTTTAATTACTTTTTTCTTGTTTCTTAATTTATTACTCCGTAATAGCAAATGTCTCTGAATGCACAGAGTAGCTGGATATGCACATCCTGGAAAGGCTCAATCAAGTGTTGGTTATACCTATAGCTTATTATTCAATAACTTAAGTTTTTTAACGATATTTATAAGGCTTGCTCGCCCATCGAACGAGCTATGCTTTGATACTTTGTTCTTGCGTAGCACTTTGAAACTTTTTTTCTCTCATATTCGATAACCGTTTATTTCTTTCGTTATTAATGCATTCAATAAAAAATTCGGTACGTGTATATCTTATTTTCCGTTAACTTATTTTTTCAAAACGATAATTTCGCTATAGCAAATTATGTCAACGATAATTATAAGACATGCCCGCCTATTGGGCGGGCTTCGACCACTAGTATATATATATATATATATATATATATATATATATATATATATATATATATATATATATATATATATATATATATATATATATATATATATATATATGATGGATCTAAACACACACCTTGTGTTAGTTATACTTTGATTTATATTAATAAGTACGCGGAATATACTTAGTAATACTCAGAATATAGGTTGTATGATGTATTGTAAGTGAGAACAAATGTAACACAAAGCTTCAATATTATTATGAATAATACGAGTGATCTTGCTTATCACTAGGGTTACACCTTGAAGCATACGTTCACATACCAAGAACAATGACCTAGGATCTCCTTTTATAGCCCAAGGAGTCCTTTACAAGATAAGTATAATGCTAACTATATAGAATATACACAAGATCTTTTCCATACTTATCAATACACGACTACATAACAATTATCCTAATAGCAGTGGTAATAATATGTACTAGCAGTGGTAATGTGTTTCCACTGCTAGTGCATTCTTCATCAGTGTCTTCCACAAGCCTATAAGTGGTAACTGTTAGCTTTATTCCCAACAATCCTCCCCTAAACTTATGATTTCTCTGAAAATCAATAAGTTTCTTCAATCTCCATCATCTCTAAGGATTTGGGAATTCTTCCAAACACTTCACCTTTTTCTTAATGCCTGAATAGCTCTTGAACATTGATCTTGAAGCCTATGTAACAAAGCTCTGACCTTCTCAGTATCTTCATGAACTCTTATTGTTGTACACAACATCACAGTGAGAGTTCCAGCTCTGAGTGGCTATTCCTTCTCAGCAAACATAAATGCATCCACTCCATCTATTGTAGAAACATGATGAACTTCACATGAATCATAATAAGTCCATGTAGTACCAGGACATGAACATGCAAACTTCCATAAATCATCATTTGCATCTGGTTCATAGAGCCTTCTTAGATAAACCCATAACTGCATTTCCTTCATATCCTTAAGCTTATCAGCATCAAACCTTTTCTGAACTAATCTCCACAGTGTATCCAGATCATCTCTGTCACATGCTTTGATAAGATCTTCAAATAGAATGAATGATGAAGTTTCACCACCTAGCCTTGTAATCTTCCATGTTGGAGCAAAATTGCTATAAGTGTAAACTTCCCAATCAACAATAGGATGTCTGACTTGCAGTGGTTCAGGATAAAAGTCTTCTTCTTCAATTAGAATCATACCAGTTAGCTATTCTTCAGTGAATTTCTCAGCTTGAATTTCATGTTCTTCATCAAACTTTGTTTTCTTGTGTGTCTGAGGTTTACTTTCTTTGGCATTTCTCTTCAGATGAGGATATCTTCTTTCTTCTTCTTCAGAATTCAAAGGGATAAAATCTTGATCTTGCCTTTTGACTCTGTAGTAGATACCTTCAACTTTATCATAAGCCATTCCTTTGAATTGGTTCTTCTTTCATCCACCAACACTGCAACAGTAAACTTTCATCATTGCAATAACTTGTGCCTTGGTTGGTTGTCTTGGTTTCTTTTGACCCTTTTTGACTGAAACAATAGCATCTTGAAGTGCTTGGCTAATCTTCATTTGGATAAAGTCCTTCAACTGAGCAGTTCTTTGTTCTTCAGTTAAAGTCTTATCTGCAATAAGGTCAATTGCCTTCTTCTTGACTACTGGATTATTAGCAATCAAGAAATCAATTTCTTGTTCTGTAGGTACATAAGTAAACTATGGAGTCTTTTCTTTAAATCTTGTAGGTGAAACAGTGGAAAGTGAATCTTCATTCATTGGATCTTCAGTGGTTTCCATTCTGTCCAGCCTTTTAGCCTCCATAAAGCTTGCAATCTCCTATTCATCAAGCTTTTTCTTTAATGCAACTTCATCTTCAGTAATCTTTCTAGCAACCTCTGCATCATAAGCAATTTGAGCTTGTTCTTTCTTTGAAATATTCCTTCTTGTTTGCTCTTTGCTCTGCATAACAACTTTACCTTTCTTCTTCTTGATTTCTTCCTCTGCAGTGGTAACAGTTTCTTCAACAGTGGTAACTTGCTCTGTAGTGGGAATGAAATCAGTGGTTGCAGTACTGAAAATTTCTTGCTCTAGTTGCTGTTGAGGAACTTCTTGAGTATCAGCTTCCTTAGTAACTCCAAAACCAAAATCTCCTTAATCTCCAAAATCTATCTTCCTCCCCTTTGTTTCAGCATCTGTTTTCCTCCCCTGTTTGGGAGAATTCCCAAAATCTTCACTGAAGCCTTCTGAATCACCATCATGAGGTGAGGATGGAGATGATATCACAATCTTTGCAGACCTCTTTTGCGGTTTCAACCTCTGCAACTCTTTCTTCAAACTCTGAATCTCTGCTTGTAATTGAGTAATATCCTTGACATGTTGCTCCTTTACTTGTGCCAAGTCCTTTGCCAAGAGATTCAACCTGCTTAGATAGTTTGGTACAAAGTTCCATCAATTCCATTGGTTGCCCACTGCCCTCAACACTTCCAACTGTGTGACCTGTTGGGAGAGGTGAATCATGGGGCATTGGCTCAGACTCACTCCTAGTTGGACTAGGTGGAAGCCTTGAACCACCACTGCTTGTTCCTAAACCAAAAGGATCAGGGACATGCTGTGTTGTGATGAGAGAAGTTGGCTGTTTTTGCCTCCTCTCATAAGTGTGAGTAACTGGTGGAGTGTAGATTATATTTGGAACTGTGAGTGTGGGTGTGGCTTGAGATACAACTGGGATTGTTGCATCTTCACCCTGTACCTGTGAAATCTTTGCAAGCATTTGAGGAAAAAGTGGATTTACAACCCTGTTGCCATCTTTATTCATGTTTTGAAAAACTTTAGGCTTAAGGCAATTAATTTTATAAACTCTTGTATGGGGTTGCAGTTGAAACTCATTTAACACTGCTTGCACAAACCTTGGATACATCAAAAATTTTGTTTAACTCTTTACATTGCCTTTCATACTTGTAAAAATATAGTTAGACCAATTAAAAATCCTATCAGTGGCTAAACAAACCAAAGGATAAGCCATAGTAGAACTGAATTGTTCATAAGAAGTTTTCATTGGACTTAGGCAATGTAAAAGAGTATGTATCAAAAATCTCCAATGAGGACAGAAACCACTCTTTTTGAAAGTAGCCTTTTTGTCAGTGGTATCATACCCTATGGATGAAAGATTTTCATGTATTTCTGGCATTGGTAAAGTGATGATACCTTTGAGATCATCCAAGTGGAGTATTCTCCTCAAGGATGACTCAGTAACATCAATAGTTACCCCATCCACTGTGACTCTAAGAGCATCCACAGTTTCATATGTGTCTCCATGTTCAATAGTGATGGACTTAGCAGTGGTCCAAAACTGTTTGATTTGAGAGACATAGATTGTGGGATTGAGAAGTAAAGCATACCTCACATGAGTTGTGTTGAGAAAATCCACAATCTAATGAAAAACAGGGCCACTCTTGTCATTTGACTTTACCTAATAGGCCACCTGGTTGTGCTCATCTGCAAAGTTGATTGGAGCCATAATATCTTATGATGAAAAAGATGTTGTGTTAGAACGAATTGAGTGAACTCGCCAATTGAGGGAGAAAAATATATACTGTTAGGGTTAGAGTTTTGCGCAAGAAAGATTATCTAAGGAAAAGATTTATCTTTAGAGGATAAATTACAAATAGGAAAGTAGATAATCTTCCAAAAATAAATTTACCCTATAAGTATGCAAAACAATTACTCTCAACGGCTAGTAAAAATTTGTTACAGACATAACAGTTGCAACGGCTAGTTCATCAGTGGTAAAAATTACACTGTCAGTGGAAACTGTGAACTAGCAGTGGTAATTTTTCACAAAAAATTTTCAAGAGCAGTGGTAAATAAAACATATGAAAAATAAACTGCTCTTATCATAGTTTTTAGCAAACTACCAGCTATCAACGGATTTGATATGTCTTTACCATGAGCCGTTTGCTATGGACTAGCCAACTCTTAATCATAAAGAATATGGTGAGTTGATAACCATATAGTTTTTGGTAAACTATCAACCATAAACGGATTTGTTAAGTCTTTACCAGTAGTCGTTTGCTCTGTACTAGTTGATTCTTATGTGGGTTAGACATGGTGAATCAATAACCATTTGTTGTGTGTCTCAGTTACACACCTTTTATGATCAACTCCCATCTGTGCTGCATAAGAGTTATAGAACAACCAAAAATACATGCACAAAACATATACACACTTATACAACAATGTTAGTACCCAGAAACCTCCTTTCAACACCAAAGACCATTAGACACAAAAATTTTATGGATTAAGCATTCCAATACCTGTTACCAAGTACTGAAATCTACCCACATCAAGTCCTTTTGTTAATAGATCAGCATAGTTATCATCAGTATAGATTTTGACAATTTGGATTAGCCTTTTCTCATAACAATCTCTTATAAAATGGTGTCTAATTTCAATATGTTTAGTCTTTGTGTGTTGAACTGGATTCTTAATTATGCAAATGGTACTGTTATTGTCAATATAAATGATGGTATTCATAAAATTGTACCCATAGTCCAAAAGTTGATTTTGAAGCCATAGAACTTGAGCACAGCAACTTGCAACAGCCACATACTCTGCCTCAGTTGATGAGTTTGCCACCATTGTTTGTTTCTTGCACTGGCATGACACCAATCTGTTTCCAAGAAATTGGCATCCACTTGTAGTATATTTTCTATCCAAACTAGCTCCAACATAGTCACTATCTGAGTAAGTAACCAAATCTAGAGGTGATTCTCTAGGGTACCATAATCCAAGATTAGGAAATGCCTTAAGATATCTGAAAATCTTCTTCACAACAGTCAAGTGTGAGAACCTGGGAGTGACCTGAAACCTTGCACAAGCACAGACTGCAAACATAATGTCTGGCCTAGATGATGTAAGATACATCAAAGAACCAATCATAGATCTGTACATATGCACATCAATTGCTTCACCACTATTTTCCTTCAAGAGTTGATGTGTAGTATTGTCTGCAGGGGTGCTGGATGACTTTGCATCAGTGAACTTGAACTTCCTTAGTATCTCAACCACATATTTATCTTGATTAATGAAAATACCATCTGGCCTGTGTTGTACTTGAAGTCCCAAAAAGAATGTGAGTTCACCCCTAGAACTCATCTTGAATTCTTCCTTCATTAGCTTCTCAAACTCTTTGCACATCTCTGTCTTTGTAGAACCAAAAATGATATCATCAACATATACTTGAACTAGCAAGATATCATTCTTGTCTTTCTTGATGAACAAAGTCTGATCTACTCCGCCTCTATGAAACCCATTATCAAGAAGATAAGTAGTTAAGGTTTCATACCATTTTCTTGGTGCCTGATGCAAGCCATACAAAGCTTTAACTACCATGTAAACTTTGTTTGTATAGTCAGGGTCTTCAAAGCCTGGAGGTTGTGAAACATATACCTCCTCATCAATCTGCCCATATAGAAAAGCACTCTTTACATCCATTTGATAGACTTTAAAGCCCATAAAGGATGCATAGGCTAAGAACAGCCTGATTGCTTCAATTCTTGCAACTGGGGCAAACACTTCTTCATAGTCAATACCCTCCTCCTAAGTGTTTCCTTGAGCCACAAGCCTAACCTTGTTTCTGATAACAATTCCTCTTTCATCCTTCTTGTTTCTGAACACCCATTTTGTACCTATTACCTTCTTGCCATGAGGTAAATCGCAAAGCACCCAAACCTTTTGAATCTTAAACTGGAGCAACTCTTCTTGCATTGCTTCCACCCAACTTTCATCTTCAAGTGCCTTGTATACATTCTTTGGCTCCATTTGTGACAGAAAACACATGAAAAGACATTCATTCTTTCCTTCATGATTCTTAGATTCATAGATTTCACTAATTAATCCATGAATATCATGAAATTTTGTTTGTCTTCTAGTCTTCCCAGGTGAATTGACATCCCCAATCACACTTTCAAGAGGATGTGATTTATGAATTGAGGTATGGGGAGTCTGAGGAACTGCAATCTCAAGTAGTTTGTTTCTGCGGAAGATTGTATTCCGTATATTCTAGAAGTAGTTAGGATATGCATGAGCTTTATTAGGAAGTGATTGTGTATATCTTATTTAGTTTTATAGTTATACGATTCTTAGAGAACAAGTTAGGGTTCCTTATCTATAAAAGGAACACAGTAGAATGAATGATGTACGTTTTAACAGAGTTTTAGTAATATAAAGATCCATAGAGGATCAACGTGTTCTTAGTTATTGTGTTTATACTTATATTTTATTTCCGCTAAAGAATATAAGTTGTAGAGATTGTCTTTTAGTTTGTTTGTGATTACATAGACAACACTAACGATCTGCGAGAGTTCTAGATCTATCAAGGTCTAAAGTGTTTCAACAATTATTTATTTATATTTTCACTGAAACCTAAATATTTTACCGAATTTTATCAAATCTAAGTAGCTGGAATGTCAACTGATATGACAATCTCTCCAGAAGATGATGTACGCCAGATAAACATTGCTTCTTGTCCGATGATGCATTCCTTACTGTTTAGATTTGATAATAATACAATGATGCATTCTTGGGTCATCTACGATCGTCATTGAAAGGAGCATCAATGTCTCATTGAAAGGAATGAACGTCCGAGACGAGCGTTTAACGTAGTCAAGATAGGTTATTAAGAATATTTTAGTTTTGTCTATGTTTTTTAGTTTGGTTTCAAATTTGGAAATGTGTTTTGATAACCGTTGCTGCTCACGCTTTTGTGATAGAAAATGAATGAGTTTAATTATCTTTTTTATTGTAACGTAGTCAAGATATGTTTTTTTATTTTATTTTTAATTTTAAGTAAATTGTATGTGACATATACAAATAAAACAATTAGGTATCCAATCATTACTCTATATAATACAAACAAAATTTATTATTTTTGCTCTATAAATATGACCATTTCCAATTTCACATTAAAACAGACCATTCAATCAACTCACACTAAATTTAAATCTATATTCAAAAGATTGATGATCATTTTGCTCTATAATTTTAATTTTTTGATTAGTTTTTATATGAAATCTAGATATATTACCGAATGTTGAAAGTGAAACAACTTACAAGTAAACAATTTTTCTTACAAATCACCAAGTTGTCTCACTAAGTGTTCCTTTAAACCCTAAATCCTAAACCCTTAAGTATTTCATCTTGAAGTATAATTAATGGTGTATGATTTTCTGTATAAAGCTGCAAACAGTTTTTTTGTTGCTTTTTAAACCTTATTCTATTAAAATTATATGCCAGTTTCATCAACAAGACTTAGAAATGATGGTATATGATGATGCTTTGCAGTAGTCACAGTTGATGAAGTTAGATATGAAATGTCATCCATGGTTGCTACTTTGATACTAAACAACTACAATAAGCAAAACAACTACAATAAGCAAAGCTAGTTCAAACAAGTGTAAAAGAACTGTCATTCTGCTATTGTTCAAGCTACCCCTGGTAAAAGGATTCAAGTTTTAGGGCTTGCAAATATGTTGACTTGGGTATTAATCAAGCAGAATAGGTTTGGGGTAAAGCAAGTGGGATCAAGGAATGTGTTTAAAGTTACAGTGAAGATGACTATCAAGTAGTTGCAGCAACAGTAACATTTTTTATTTTTTTGATGTCTTTTTATTTATGACTCTTGGGATATGAAAGTGCTGAAGAATGACAAAGTACTGGAAAAAGTCAAAGTACTGCTAAAGAAGAAGTCAAAGTACTGTTGTCGAAGTCAAAGTACTGCAAAGCTAAAGAACTGCTATATTAGTTTATGGAAAGCTTTGTAATTCTAGAATATTCTTTGTTTAGATTACTTGTCGTACAAGGTTACAAATTGTAAATCAACTAGGGTTATCCTTGAGCCTATAAAAGGACCCCTAGATTGGCATTAAAGTTTACGAGTTCACAAGTTTACAATACGCACATTATTAGAGTTTTAGAGAGTTCATTATTAGCTGCTGTACCATTAAAGTCACCTATTCCTGTTTCTGCTCTACCAAGAAGACCAAATCTTGCTAAACAAAGGAATTTAATGATGGCCTATTTGAAAGGTCAAGGATATATTGGATTGAATAAGTTGAAGTATGTTGAGATGAAAGAATTGTATGAAGCTGTTAGAGAGGCTTATAAGAAGAATGTTGAGAGTATCAAAGATTTTAAAGATGATGATGCTCAGAAAGAAGATGTTAAGAAAGGAAGCTTAAAAAGAAAAAGATCAACTGAAGTTGAAGATACACAACCATCAAAGAAGATTGAATTAAGGTCTAATACTGATGATGAGCTAAGGAATTACTTAAGAGTAGTAGAATTTGAGTATTCTAAAGATGATGCTGAAATTAAGAAGAACAAATCTCCAATAACTACTTTTGAAGTTGTAGAGTCAAAGGATGGAAGTTATCTGATGTTTCACAGAGAAGATGAAAGCTTCAGGGTGTTCAACATGCTATGGGATCTATTGCACATAATAGATAGGGTGGATTTATTTCATTTATATCATTTGGTGCGAGATTATTTTGAACAAAATCCATCAGAAGGAGTTGGTTTAGTCTTGCTTGGGGATCTCACAACTATTTGGGAAACTGAAGAACAAAGCACTGCTGAGATTTGGAAAAACCAAGAAGATTGGGAGATTATCAGCTGTAGATTCTTTCAAGAATCTGGAGTACATGTTCTAGAGCTAGAAGATGGGACTATGATTCACATGTTAGCAGACAGAAGATATCCGCTTACATCAGATCTTATGAGGAGAATGCTAGAGCATGGAATGGAAGTTGAAGAAGATAATGAAACTACTCTTATAGTCATCAAATTGTTTATCAGATGGACTACTATGGCTGATGATGATGAATAACTGGTATGAATCTTAAGAATGTGTTTACTTAGATGTTCTTACTCCATAGTTTTCTCTTATTGGTCGGTTGAATTGTCACATCCTCATCTTAATTGGTGCGTTGTATTCCGTTTGGTCATAGGGGTTGCCTAATTCCCTAGTTCTATGAATTGCAACTCTCCTCTAGACTATCTGAGATCGAAAAGTACAATAGTATCTCCCTCAAATTCTCTACTATCCTTAAGCTACAACTCACACAATAAACACAACGAATGGCCTCGGTGCACTCCTAAACGTTTTTGCTATTCAGGACGTTCAAGCTGGCAACAATTAAAGAAGAAGCCAGTTTTCCTTACTCTAAAGTCTACCAATTAATACAAGAGACATCCTAACAATAATTAACAATTAGGTTTCATAGATCTAAGCAAATACAAGGATAATTTAGCTACTCATGTTAAACAAGCAAGCATACACACATACAATTAAACATGGGGTAGACATACTGATGATATATATATATATATTTTTTTGAACGGCAGACATAATGATGATATGGATAAACAAACTTATCTTATGATATAAAATAGGGTATGGAACCCTAGAATACCGTCCAAGTTGGACTACAATTGAATTAGGGTTTGCTCTCTAAAGTTCTATCTCTTTTAAAATAGAAAAATCAAATTCTATATATAGATTTACAAGTACGATGGCATCACCTTTTGCTAGTGACGTCTTCAGGTCACCGTCATTAGGGTTTCGTTTGGGCCAATTCATCATTGGGACGGCGTCAGTTGGTATGTGTGACGCTGTCAGTCTTCATGAAGGACGTCATCTGAGATTGGTTCTTGGGCGTATGGTGTGCAAATTGAGAGTGATGCCTTCCAGAGTTTAAGCGTGACGCCATCAGGTTGTAGAACCAGAATTTGTTCTGAGCCATCATGTGTATTTTGATAAAAACTTTTACATAGGGATGGCGTCGCCCTTTGGTTGGGACGCCGTCAGGTCTGCTGGAGGGCCTTTCATCTTGACTTTGCCATTTTCTTCATGTTTTCGCTCATTTTGATCCAAATATGCTTCATTCCAACATTTTGCTTCCAAAAGACCTAAAATGTGAAAAGGAACAATTTTAAGTAGTAAGGGATATAAAATGTGTCGATTTAGGGCTTAAATGACCTCCTAAAAACGTATGTTTTAAATCCTTATCAAATATCCCTACACTTGGAATTTGTTTTTCCTCAAGGAAATGTGCTTTTGGCCAATCAATTTATAAGTTAGGGGGCATAAAGCATTGGTTTAAGATAGTCTACATCAAGTACAAGCGCCACAATAGTCATAACAAGCACGGAAATTACATACTAGTACCTCACAATTAGTGTGTGGATTCTCTCATCTCTCGCGTTTATATGAAATATAATGTGAATGGAAATGGAAGATAAACACTCATTACCTGACATAGTACGTAGATTACCATAAGCTAGAGAATAGATCAAACCTTCACCGCTTTGGTGTAAGCACCTAGGAATAACTATCTAAGAGGTCTTTACAAAGGGTTGTAACGTTAGGATTAGGGTAGGGATATAAAGGGTTTTGTTGGATAGGGGATATTTAGTGTTGGCAAGTCAAAAATCTCATGTTACAAGCATGTAAAGTGTGGCGTTGCTAAGCCAAGACTCGACTCACTAACACTAAACAATTTGAAACAAAATACAAACATAAACTTAAAAACATAAAGATAGATCTAGGATGGTAGCCCGTATGTTTTTCTCATTTTTTTTCAACAAATCTTTTTCTCTTTTTTTTTGATTTTTTTCCCATACCTTTTTACTCTACCATCCTCTACGATAACATCAACATAAAAGGATTTATAGGAGCATCCCTACACTTGAGTTTTTATTTAACTAAAACTAGTTGACCCGAATTGAAAAGATCAAAAAACTTGGAATATTTAATTACGTAAACAAAGGGAATTTGAATTTATCATTCTTTCCCGTTACTCCATAAAATATTACTTTAACCCATGAGTCCCAATCGTCCCAAAACTTTTTACAAATGATATGACTCGACTTAGCAACCATAACTAGATAACTGAACTAAGGGTTTAATAATGATAACAATAGTGCACTAAAGATGAGTGCATACAAGGTAGGCTAAGCCAATTTAGGTGTAACATTTGGGGGTGGATTGTAAACAATGCTCTTCATTGATTGTTGATCCCAGTTGAGAAATTGATCTAATTGATTGAGCCAGATAAATCTAATACAAACAATAGTATAGCAAGCTGTCTTGTAACAAAGATTAAACAATATGCGGAATCTAATGTTTAATGACAAAGAGAATACTAAACAAAGTTTGTTACTCACAAAACACTTCAATATATTATACGAATACTCAAAAGTATTAGGGTTACAAAACCTTGAAGTGATCGACTCTTAGAATAAATCGTATTCTAAATCTAACCTAGGACCTCCTTTTATAGGCTAAGGAGTACTACTAGGCATACAATAACTTTCTACACAAGATACATATTATAGAATCTTTTCTATAATTATCTAACCGGCTATACAAAATCTTATAACCAGTACTAATTTATTGTACTGTCAGTTTGTATTGCTAGTTATATTTCTTCGTAGTCCACAGTTAAGACTAAAAGTACTAACCCTTAACCTTGGCAGTACAAACTATCTTTGCTAAATTCCCAACAATCGTCCCCTAAACTTGTGATTTCATTTTAAAATTAGCAAGTTTCTTGAATACATCTTTTTCTTCATACTGTTAGGGAATTTTGCAAACACCTACTTGGTTGGCTTGCTTGGTCTTTGAGCTTGAATGAAGATCTTGTTCACCGATTCTCTTGCCATTTCATTGTCTTCTTCAATAGTCAACCTTGAAGATAACATCACTATCAATGTCTTCATTCTGAGCGGATACTCAATTTCCACAAGCATAAACCAATCATGAATATTTGTGTAGACATGATGTACACCAGATGAGCTATATAAAATCCATGTAGTTCCCGGAACTGTTGCATCTTGACTCCATAGTCTGTCATAAGGATCAGGCTCAAATAATCTTTCCAATTCTACCCAAAGTTCCTGCTCCTTTTCATTTGGATTTTCGTTATGATTTAGCCTTTGTTGTACCAGTTCCCATAGTTTTACTATATCATCTCTGTCAAATGATTTGCACATGTCTGCAAATGTCTTGTACATCTCCACTATATCTCCAACTCTGATGATCTTTCAAGCTTTCCTAAATCTGTCATTATGAATTTCCCAATCAATTATAGGATGCTTGGTCTGTACAGCTTCTACATGCATTCCCTCATCAGGTTGAATAATCATCAACTCCTTCAATGCTTCATCTTCCAAATCAATCTTTGCTGCAGATGAACTCCCTTCTATCTTCTGCTTCTTAGATGTCTTAGATTCCTGTATCAGACCTGCTCTTTTTGTTCTAACAGATTCTTCTTCTGTTCCTGCTGGTCTGAAATCTTGAATCCTTTTATAATATCTGACATACATCTATTGTATTTCGTCAAAAGTCTTGCCCTTCAGTTGAAAATCTTTCTTATAATTTTGATGCTTCAGATAGATCTTCATGTTTCTCATTAGTTGCCCTTTTGTTAGAGGCTTGACTCTTTTCTTTGTCTTTTGCTTTTCTCTCATCTGATTAAGTAAGTCTTGGATAGCATCCTCTTTCTCTTCCTCAGGAACTGCTGCATCTTCCTCTTCTTGCAACATTTGAGCAAGCAGTCTATCTGACTCTTCAATATATAATTCTGTAGTCTTCTTCATCTTTTGCTTTTCCAAAAATCTTACAACTTCCTGTTCTTGCACCTCTTTAGCTTTTTCTTCATGAAAAACCATCTTTGCAGTAATCTTTGTCTTCTTTTGAACAGGTTCATCTTCAACCAGAATGCCCTTTCCTTTATCAACTCTAGCAGTACCTTTGTCTGAACCAGCAGTTTCCACTGCTTTCTTTGCACTGGTAGCAGTATCAATGACATCCTCTTGTTCTTCAATAACTTCTGTTGGAGCTTCAAGATCAACGTTTTCTTCTTCAAATGGTTCTGTTTCATGTACATAATCACCCATATCTTGATCTTGATCCCCACTTTCGAAACTTAATGTCATCCCCTTAGTTTTTGCATTTGTTTTCCTCCCCTGTTTGTGAAATTCCCCAATATCTTCAGGATTACTTGAACTGGTAGAATCCACAATATGATTCTTTCTAGGAGCTTGCAGAGCTTTAACCTTCAGCTTCAACCTTTTCACCTTCTGGACCAGAGTAGAGTAGACTTTGGCATACAATTTCTTTGTGTCCTTCAAATCTTTCTCCAAAACCCCTACTTTGGCTGTTAATTGGGTACACAATGCCGTCAATTCTTTAAGAGATTGGCTGCCCTCAGCACTTCCAGATGTGTTACCTTCTGGGAGAGGTGCATCATAAGGCAAAGACTCAGTTTTCTCCCTAGTTGGACTAGGAGGATTATTGAAGCCACCCATAGTATCTAGTTGGCTTGGGATTCCAGCAGTTGTATCCAGTCTGTTAGGACTAGAAACATCTATTGTTGCCATGGTTGGGGTCTTATTGATGTTACCACTGCCCTGTGCTTCATCTAAGCTAGACACAGTAGTGGTAGCCCATTCCACTCTCCCAGAGGCAGTCTAATTAACTCTTGGGTTTGAGTAGGAATACTAGGATGAGAGGCCATAGTACCTTGTCTGTGTTTTCTCCTATAGGTATGTGTTACAGGTGGTGTATAGGCAACATTTGGAACAACAATGGGTGTGTGTTGGGACTCGGCTGGGATTGCTGATCCTTCACCCTGTACATGCACAATCATGTTCGGAAATAGAGGAACTACCACCCCATTGAACAACCTTGATTCCATAGACATATTTGCAAAAAGTTTTTGTTGCAAACAAGGTGTTGGAAAATTTTCTTCATGGGTGAGTAGTTTGATTTTCTTGAAAATCTTTGCAATAAACCTTGGATACATGAGAAATTTCGTTTTGGAATCCACATTCCTCACCATATTTTCAAAAATCAGTTTAGAAAAGTTATAAGTCCTTCCAGTTGATAAACAGATGAGAGCAATAGCAATATTTCTACTGAATTGCTCCCAAGAGGTTTTCTTTGGACTAATACAGTGAAGAAGTGTATGTATCAAAAACCTCCATTGTGGGGAGAAACAGCCTTTTTGAAAATTTAGTTTTTGATTTACTGTATCATACCCCATTCTGGATTGATATTGAAAAATTTTAGTATTTGGCAAGTCAAAAAGTCCATCCTCATCTTCCAAGTGGAGATGTCTCTTCAAGGAAGATTCAGATATCCTAATCTTCTTACCATCTACCTTAGCTTTTATTTGTTTGTCCCCCTGTTCCAATGTTTTGGCAGTAGTAGTCTGCCAAAACTGATGAATATGGGAGACATAGATAGTGGGGTTTGTGATAAGAGCATACATGATGTATGATTGGTTTAGAAAATCCACTATTTGATGAAAATGTTCACTACCCTCAGGTTTTTCCAAGAACGCGACTTGATTGTGAGATTTAACAAATTCCATGATAAAAGTTTTGGGATACTGCTAGGTTTTGATCGGAATAGGTTTAATTAACAATTGGTACTGGCAATTGGGATTTGATTAGGGTTTGAGAGAGTTGCGTATGTGATAATTCTTTCTTAAAATAAAATCAGATAAAAATAAGGAAAGTGTATAATTATCACAAGTAACAACCCTATAAATATGAGTAAAACAGATAAAAATCCCCAATGGCTAGTAAAAACGGTTTTAACCGCACAGTACCAACGGCTACTCAGCAGAACAAAAATTTTACGCTAGTAGTACAAACTTACACTAGGTAACGAGTTCCCCAAGCTCTGATACCAATTGTAGAGTTTGTTAGTTAGCCTCAAGATCAATTCATTGATCCTTGTTATAGTTTAGATAACATGTTTTATTATTATTAATAAAATTTGAGGCTTGGAGTGTTATGAAGAAAAACCTTGTCCAATAACTTTGATTTGTTTTAATTCCGCTGCATGTACATGTTCTTTATCATTGTTATTGTTCACCCTAGATGCTCTAAATGGTCCAAGGAGTCTATCAAACTCCACAACTGGTATCAGAGCTTGGGGAGCTCGTTACCTAGGGATTCGCAAGGTTTTTAGTCGCAGAAAAAGAATAAAATTCGTTTCTATTACATATGTTCATATTTTTCTACAGCAATGTTTTCAAGTGTCGATAACTTTTTCGTTAAACGTTGAATCGGGACGAAATTTTTGGTCGATGTTATCTATATATTCATCTAACTTTTCACCGAAGGGATCGTCAATTAGAGATCTCAGTCGTAAGATATACTATGTCGTAGTCTGCTGTATAAAAAGGGTAAAGTTTCGAATTTTTGAATTTAATTGCATGCAAAATCAACTTATGTTGTGTATTAATTAATGATTTCATATCTATTATAAATTGGTTGATATTGTTTATAAAATAAATGGAATCATCATTGCTTAAGGTTGATAGTTTTGTGATGGATGATCTAAGATCAGTGATTTGATTGGTTGTTTCATAAACATGGTTTGTGATAACGCTACACGCGTCGTTCGGGGTCAAAGGAACTTCCTTTTCGTCGAGAAAGTTTTTCAAACGCCACGGGAATTGATATCG
The DNA here is from genome assembly GCA_910596185.1 of Chrysanthemum makinoi. Lineage (NCBI taxonomy): Eukaryota > Viridiplantae > Streptophyta > Magnoliopsida > Asterales > Asteraceae > Chrysanthemum > Chrysanthemum makinoi. The sequence goes on from OU343217.1 coordinate 281,774,576, forward strand.
TTCTCTAGGGGAATAGGAATGCTAGTTGAGAAGTTACTACGCTAAGGTTGGGGGTTGAGGAAGATTATTTTTTATCTTTTTATATTTTTTTAGGAATTTGAAAGGTACGAATCTCGGGGCTTGGATTTGGGGGTTGGTATTTCAACTGATTACTCTACTGTTAGGAATTATGTAACAGTGGGTTCCTGCTGATAAAGGATCCTGCTAGTACTGTTATAGTTTCTGCTAATAGTATGGTTTCTGCGGATAGTGTAGTTGCCTCTGATAGTTATTTGTTTCTGCGGATATGTAGTTTCCACTTTATTAGTTATTTAGTTACGATATGCATGAGTTAAATTAGGAATAGATAGTACATATCTTTTACGTGATTAGCAAGCTGCAACATTAGGGTTTCTTGTACTATAAAAGAAACTAGCGGCTAGGGTTTGATGTATTTTTCCAATAACATTGATAGTAAATTAATATAGATCCATAGAGGATCAAGTATTTTGTGTTTTATTGTCTTCTTGAGTATTGTATTTATATTCCGCGTGAATACAATTCTAGTAAAGGTTCTCCATAGTTTTCTTGTGATTACACAGGTTAACTATACTCTCTCTAAGGCTCATAAGATCTATCTGGGACTAAACCCAACAAGTGGTATCAGAGCCTCGTGAGAATCTTTCTAAGAAGACAGTCTATTCTTCTACACAAAACCCTAACAATGACATCATCAAAACATTCAGAATCAGAAAATGATGAACAGCCTGAGCCATCAAACACCCAGTCTACTATTCAGCAAGTGGTCACCACCATGTCCAACACCAATGCAAAATTCACGTACCTAAAGAAGGACGAATATGACATGAAGATGGAAAATTACATCTCCAACATGGACATCAATCTCTGGAACATTGTTCTAAAAGGCAATAGTAAGAAGGCTACTGGAAGAGATCCTGATGGGAATGTGAGAATACTTCCAGCCACAACAAGTGCTGAACAGATTGACCTTCAGAGGGAAACCAAGGCAAGGACTACCTTGCTTCAAGCTCTTCCAGATGAGCACATGAGTGACTTTTATCATCTTGATGATGCAAGAGAGATCTGGAGAGGAATAAAATCAAGGTTTGGAGGAAACGATGAGTCCAAGAAAATGAGGAAGTCTATGCTCAAGCAAAACTTTCAGGAATTCTCAACCTCTGAAGAAGAGGGCGTACATAAGGGGTATGACAGGTTCCAGAAAATCCTCAGCTAGCTTTATTAGATGAAATCTAAACCTGACAATGAGGAGTGCAATCTAAAATTCCTTCGTGCTTTACCTTCTTTTTAGAGGCAGGTTGCCCTTACTCTCAAGGCAAAAGGAGGCCTTTGATTTTATAAGCTTTGATGGTATATACAACAAGCTGAGATCTCTTGAAATTGATATCAAGGGTCATTCTACATATTCTCCAGCTCCATCACACTCAGCTTTTGTTAGTGCTACCAGTGCTAACAAAATGGTGCCTTATGCTGAGAGTCCCACTTCTTCATCAGCAGCATCCAGAACACATAATTCCTCTACAAGAAGATCAAAGTCTAATTCTGTGATGGAAGATGTGCTCTACTCATTTGTTGCTGAATTTGAAGACCAACAGCAGTTGGCCTATGAAGATTTTGAACAAGTGGATCAGTGGGATTTGGAGGAGATGGATCTTAAATGGCAGATGGCCATGCTTCTTTGTAAAAGTCAAAAAGTTTGAGAAGGGCTCTGGAAGGAAGTTTGGCTACAAAGGAAGGGAATCAGCCAGGTTTGACAGGAATAAGATTAGATGCTTTGAATGCAACCAACTTGGTCACTTTGCTAGAGAATGTCCAGACAAGAAGGGAGGTGACAGAAGAAGGTATAATGCATACAAGCTCAAGGAAGCTGAGGAGGTGAAACCTAAAGCCTTGTTGTCTCTGGAGAACAGGATTGATTGGGATGATCATGTGGATGAAGGTGAGGATGAAAAGCCTCAGGTTGGACTGGTTTCTAATACTGCTGGAGAGTTTGCAATGATGGGCATCACTTCTCAGGTACAAAATTGTATATTTGGTTGTAATACTAAATATGATGCTCTTAAAAGTGAACTTGATGATGTTAATGATAAATATAAAGAATATTTTATTCAGGTCCAGGCCTATAAGAAAACTGTTAAAGCTTTAGAAAAACAAAAGGCCTGGTATGAACAAAATCAATTGGTGTTGGGAATTATACGTTTGAGTTGATAAGACAAAAAGAATGAAACAAGAGGGACTTAATACGGCAAGAAGGAAACCTACAAAAAGATGGAAGGACTTGCTTGCAAAAGAAGTTTTATTTATTAGTACTTTGTAGTATTTTGTAAACCCTAATCCTCTAGTATATAAAGAGGACATAGGTGTAGGTTTAATACAAGTCTTTAAATATGTAGTCGAATTAAAGGTGTGTGTGTGTGTCCTAGGCGTATTGTCTTGTAAACGCCTAGGTAAGTTAGTTAGTTAGTTAGGTGATCAAAGAAGGCTTTGATTCCTGTTATAGTTAGTTAGTTAGGTAATGGTGAATGAAAACCTTGTTCAATAACAAAGAATTGATTAGTTTATTCCGCTGTGCATGTTATTAGTCTTTGTTATTGATCCCTAGCTGAGCTTATAAACGATCTTATCAATTGGCTCTTGAAGAAAGAATTAAGGTTTTGGAGAGGGATTTAGATAACACCACGAATAAGTTAAAATTTAATAAGAAAGAATATGTAAAGGTTGTTGCTGAAAAAGAGGGTCTACAAGCTAATTTAGATTCAGAGGTGGCTAGGCATAAACAGTGGCAAGAACAGACCTAGATAAACTGTGGAAAAGTTCTATGTCTGTTAAAACTAAGATGGGGTTGGGCTTCAAGGACTATATTAGTCCAGATGAGGTGTGTGACCCCAATGAATACAGTGCATTTAATCTTGTTACTGTTGAAGAAGAAGATAAATATAGAAAACCTGTTAAATATATAAAACAAGGTGAAATGAATTCAGTTCCTTCTTCTATAAATGGTATTGTTAAGCCACCCAACCCAGACTCAGACTCAGATGAATCACATATGACCTATGGTCAAAAGTCCAATGACTTATCTGACACTGGCAGTGAATCTAATACTTTTGTCTCTTGTTCTTCCAGTGATAGGACTTTAGAGACCCAAGACTATACCAGTTGTGATTCAAGTGAAGAGTCCTCAAAGTCTGCCTCTCCCAAGCCTTTGCCAGTTCACCATGCCCCAAGAGTTGCTGTTAATGAACCTTCGTCAAAGACAGCTTCTTTTAAAAACATTTCTTGTTCTGCTGATTTTGTTAAAAACAATTCTGATTTTGGTTGTGGTTTGAATAATTTTGTTTGTGATAAGACTATTCATGTTTTGAAGAACCATTTTAGGATGAAATCATGTTTTGTTTGTGGAAGTGCTTTTCATCTTATCAGAGATTGTGATTTTTATGAGAAACAGATGAATGTTTGTACTAATCAACAGAGATATAGATCTATATGGAATGATGTGACCAACATTCCTCCGTTTGTTCCCAATGGAACACATGTGAGGACCAGCAAAATCAATTCTGCTGGTAGACCAGTTTGTGGAAAAATAGAAGGAGGGGTTGAATAGTTTTGCCGATTTTAAGTTAGTTTTCAAAACTTTAGATTCGTTAATATGTGAGATCTTGTGGATATAGAGAAAGTATAGACCTAATGATAAAGCAAGCAAGTAAAGTAAAGTTAAGGGATAGAAATGACACAACCGATTTATAGTGGTTCGGCTACAAGGACACCTTCCTTGCCCTACTCCACTCCCCGAGTCACCTACTCGAGAGTTCAAGCACTATGTCAACAAGCTCCATCACTTGTCAGAGAAGCCTTCTAGCTTTGCTTACACCTTTATTGATGCAGAAGCTAAATACAGGTAGTAACGGTGGACCAAACCATCACGACTATTACACAACAAATATGTGAAATATCAAATACAAGATCTTCGCTACAAATCTTGCGGTAGTGACAAATCAATCAAGGACCCCTTGCTTGGATGACTTGTAGAATGCTCGTGATCTCGCCTTAGAAGAGGACCTATATGAGGATCACAATAGAAAGAAAGAAGAACAACTCTCTAGATCAAGTGGTCTATATGTTAGAAGAAAATGAGAGTGTTTGAGAGATTTAGTAAGAAGAGGGGTGAGTTAGAATGAAGAAATGGCTCTCTATTTATAGGCAAAATCTTCCACTGTTCCCGCATCCCACAGTCCCTCCCACTGGGATCCGGCTAGTGTAAACCTAGGGATCCGTGGGACGCTCCTCTTTGCCCATGGGTTTTTTGGTTATGGGTCATGGGTTATGGGTTGGTCCATGGTTTTTCTTTAGATTCAATGTATCTAAGTATACATTGTATCTAGCCAACTTTGGTATGGGTTGTGATCCATGGGTTATGGTTATGATCCATGGGTTGTGGTTTTTACCCATCCTATTAAACTATTACAACAAATGATTAATTACAACATTTTTGTATTTAAATGGCTATATGTAATTTCTTTACAAAAATAACATGTATCCTTATAATTGTACTTAAGATAACATTATATTTGTTATCAACAAAACACAAAGAGATCGCCAAATATTAATAAACTTTTTTACGGTTTATTTGTATTAACAATCTCCCCCTTTTTGTTGATGACAAAACATAATGTTATGATGAGTAAAACTTTAGAATATATGTATGTTTTGAAATCCTAAGTTTTACTTTTCTCCCCTTTTTGTGAAACAAAAGTTAACCTTTGGAAGAAATAAAAGTGTGGAAAAATTAGTCCACTTATTGCTTACTCCCCTTGTGGTAGCTCCCCTAGCTTGGAACGTCAAGTGAAGAAAAATAAAAAGAAATCCTACAGAGAAAGGTTAGTAACATGCTTAAATAATCTTGTGATTGACGGGAATCAAGATTGGGAGCCAAGGTATGTAAACGAGGCCTTGTAATAAAACAACAAAGAGTGTAGTATTTATGCCACATACAAGCATGTAAAAATAAGAACAAGACTTGTTCTTGAAAATGACTCAAATGAAAAAGTTCTAAAAATAGAAAATAGTAGTAATGATTCCGTCGATGCTTGCATAAGGTTTATGGATGGAGGTTATGATGAGTGATGGTATTGATGCGATCAAGGATGAGGTTGAGTATGAATCGCATTTCTTCCCTAACTTCTATTGCGATTTCCCTAGTGGATTGGCAATGTTCACAATGTAAGTGATGTGGGTAATAAGTGCGGAAGTTTTCCGAGATGTTTTGATTTGAGTTATGCGAAAGATGTGGTGGAAAAATAGGAAAATATGGATCATGTAGGACCTTAAATATATCAACCTTATCACATACCGGCAAATACACACGGCCTTTCACATTCTACGTGTAACACGTGAAACACAAACACAAACTAAGCGTAAAAGATGAAGAAGAAAAGATTAAGAAGTTGGTGACTTAAGATGTAAATCGTGTATGTTAGAGAGAAAGATGAAACAAGAAAGTTGTATTACTTGAAAGAAAAACACACACAAAACACACTCAAGCACACCCCTCAAATGAGACTTTGAGGGGTTTATATAGTACAAGCACTAGATGCCCTAAAAGGCTTTCCATGGGCCTCGTGGATGGGCTTGGATTGGGTTGGGTTAAATGAACTTATTCAAGGATAGCTTAACTAAACTAATACCCATTTAGCTTAGCCCAATCCACGGGCCCGTTGACTATTCTATCACTATATCTAACACACGTTACAAAGTTCCTAAATGTGAATGACCATCACTTCCAATAAAAACTATTAAGGCTAACAATCTCCCCCTAAGGGGTGGTCATTCAAAAGATGCTCCACTTGATAAGATCTTTACTTTCCTTGAGCTTGAACTTTGCGTGTAGATATAGAATAGTATTGATTCTTTGTTCCTTCATGCTTTGTGACCAATTAATGTGGTTGTCTGCCGTTGTCAACTTCGTTGGTTAGGTGTCTCCACGTCTTTCTCCACCATGCTCACACTTCTATTTGACTTTTGGTTACCAATGATGTACTTCTCGAGTCTTTAAACTTTGTAGATTCTTTGACATTGATGAAGAATCATCTTTAACTTTGTGTTTCCTTTGATTTTGATGAGAACTTTCATGTGTTGTTGGTATGAGCATGTGGAGAATCACACGATCTCTTCCTCCCGCAAGCATCCATAAGAAGAAAACATAAAACACGGGTTAGAAATAATACAGCGCTTACAAGTTTGAACTTCGAGTGTGTTAACACCATAGTGTGAAGACACGACTCTAATTCTCTAAAGGCCGTTCCTGAACTAGAGTCCCACAAGTGAGATAACGCGATATACCAAAGTACACCTACAGATTCGGATGAGTCATTGGTACAGAAATAAGCATCACCCCATGTAGACCGTTTGAGACACACTAAGCGTAATCCACGGGAGAATACCGAGTGACTTCTGTCGGTCATTTGATGTTGACCATGGCAGGAATTTCCATTCAATCACTGAGGATTACAATTGTAACTCCCCTCATAAATGTTCTGGCAGATTGCTAAGATCTGCGTAGGACTCTAGAATGTATCACTTGTGTTCTTATTGTTGAACAACAAATGATGAAATGTCATGTGTTCCTATGAGATCCTTTGATGAATCTCGTGGCTCTAGACTCAATTAGTGCATTTTGGTTTTCCTAAGCGGAGACTAGGGAGAGGGTCTCCTTCTTCAATATCAACGATCTCTAAGAGAAAGTCGATAGATTATGTAGGGTTCCCAGTGAGAATGAAACAAATCCTTTTAAGAGGAATTGAGTGGCTAGAGGTTTTAGTGCAGTGCGTCACTAGGTCCATGACGTCTTTGTCTTCAATACCAGTGTCAACTTAGTGACAACTAGTAGCAGATGAATTGAACCGGTTTACGCCCTAAGGTTGAATATGGAGGGCTATTTCTTTTCACCCTTTCTTTACATTTCTTTTAATTCTTCAACCCCTTCTTTCTCCTTTCTCACATTACTCCTTTTTTCAATCATACCTAAGGACTTCTAATACTAACTATGGGTATTGTCCTTGGGTAGATCCCTCGACTCTGGCGGATCATAGGACGGAGTTCCTATCCTTAGTCACCTTATAACTCCATGACTGTCCTATTGTTGCCATAAAACCATTTTTGAAAATCTCTCGAGTGTTTATAATGAAAACATGTTTGGAACACTCGAGAGTTTTATATTTCGAAACACTCCCCTTACATGTGCTTATAAGTTTTGACAGAAATATGCACATATAGGGTAGAGTTCGCACTTTTTGAATTGATCGGCTCATGATAGACAATTCCCCATGAGACACGGTTACGTTGACTAGTTAAAGAGTTCCATTGTCAGTTTTTAGGTGAAAACTAGCTCTATTAACTAACTTGAAGTCCTAAACACTTCTTGAAAAGAAGGTTAGACCCATGAAAGTGCATGTCTATCACAAGTTTCTAGAGATGGTACATTTACTGACTTTGATTCCCGTCAATTCATTGGTTCCGTCTGAGTCGAGCTCATTTTGAGATTCAAACACCGATCATTAAACATTTTGATCACATCTTCTCCCCCTCAAAAATAGCAAATTCGTGATATTTTTTATATCAACGGATTAAACAACATTTTTCAAATCTTGTGGGGAGACAAACGGATTTGATTTAAGCATGAATTTGGAACATTTTAGTTTTATACTCCCCCTTTAATAAAGTGTAATCAATTAAAGGGTTTTAGAGGGAGTTATCTTGAGCACAAAGTATTTTGAAAGTTTTGAAAAATCTTTTGAACAATCTTGAAAAGGTGCTCAAGTGATGATGATTTCTCACCATTATAAAATAGTGCAACAGCGCGTACACTTGATTTTTCTTTAAAAAGCACGTGTTTTGATTTGAGAGATAATCAAAAGTCATCATTTGTCGGGTTTCGCATCGAAGTATCGAAAGCCATTTTTGAAATTTGAGAAACGACATGTTTTAGAAAACATTTAAATAACTCTCGCTCAAGCATTGTACATACCGTATCATTGTTGAATGACATTTCTAGAAATGTACTGAATATCGATTATCGAGAGAGACATGTCGTGAGAGGAATATTTTTTGATTTTTGATTTTATATTGTTTTTGGATTTTTGAAAATTTTATATTTTTATATTTTGCTTTTGTTGGTTTTTCAAATTTTGTATTTTGTTTTTCAAAAATATTTACAGCGAAGCTTTGGAAAATCATTTTCAGAAGATTCGAAAGACGTTCTAACTCCTCGGGGTTGGCTTCGCATTCAATTCGTCGAACTAATTCGTTAAACCTTTCTTTTGGAAGGGCTTTAGTAAATAGATCGGCGAGTTGGTATTCTGTCTTCACGAAGAATAATTCAACAGTACCTTCTTCCACATGTTCTTTTATGAAGTGATAGCGGACTCTTATATGCTTAGTCTTTGAGTGATGAACAGGATTGCATGATATGGCTATGGCACTTTTAGAGTCACAATACATAGGTATTTTATCGAAAGTAAAGCCATAATCTGTGAGTTGTGTTCTCATCCATAGAACTTGAGCACAACATGAAGATAGAGACACATACTCAGGCGGTTGAAAGTGCAGTGTAATCTTGTTTCTTTGAAGACCAGCTTACTAACTTTTCACCCAAAAATTGTGCTCCTCCGGATGTACTTTTGTGTAACTTGATCACTGCGTGGTCGAATCTGAAAGGCAATTAGATCAAATCCGGATTCCTTTGGATACCAAAGACCCTTGTGAATGGATGTCTTGGTACGAAAGATCCTTTTAACCTCTTTGAGGTGCGATTCGTAGGCTTTTCACGAAACCATGCTAATAAGCAAACAACAAAATGAATATTGGGTCGAGCTAGGTGAGGTACATGAGAGAACCAATCATGCTTCGATATTTCTTGGATCAATAGGTTTCCAAACAAATCGGCTCCAATTTTTTGTTGAAGTTACCATTGGGGTTCGACCAATCACAATTATCCATACCATGATTTTTCAAAATCTCGGTTGTATATTTAGCTTGATTAATAAAAATTCCACGTGGGGATTGATGTATTTGTAAACCAAGAAAGAATTTTAGTTCCCCATCATGGACATTTCAAATTTGCTTTTCATGAGATTTTCAAAATGTTTTGAAAGATTCGGATTAGTGAACCCAAAGATGATGTCGTCCACGTAAATCTGAACAATCAAAATGTCGTTTTGGCATTTTTGTGTAAACAAGGTAGGATCAACCGTTCCTTTGGTGAATTTGTTTTGGATAAGGAAAGAAGAGAGTTCGTCATACCACGCCTCGGAGAGCTTGTTTCAAACCATAGATTGCCTTTTTGGAGTTTGTAGACGTAGTCGGATGTTCCAAGTGTATGAAGCCTTCCGACTCACACTTCTTCTTCAGAGTTCCATTCAAGAACGCGGTCTTAATGTCCATCTGATAAACCGTGATGTTTTAGTGAGCGACATAGGCTAAGAAAATCCTGACGCCTCAAGTCTATACCGACGTGAATGACTCTTCAAAGTCTATTCCTTCTTCTTGTCTGTATCCTTTGGCCACAAGACGAGCTTTATTGCGAATTAAAGTCATCTCTTCATCTCTTTTGTTTTTCCATAACCATTTGAGATCAATGACGCGAATGTCAATTGGTCTTGGAACCATATCCAAGAGTCATGAAGCGGTATTGGAGAAGTTCCTCCCTGCATTCTATCCATGCGGGTTACTGCCATTGTCGCGAATGTTTTTTGGCTCTATATTGCTAATTGAGCAAAGGTAAATACACAAGTCGCAATCGGTGGCAAGTTGGCGTCTCGTTTGAATTGGCCGTGAAGGTTCACCAATAACTTGTTCAATTGGGTGGTATTTTGTCCACTTCAGAGTAGAAGGATACCGTATGTTAAATGTATACGAGTTAGATGGTTCTCGTAAGCATGAAGATGATTCAACTGATTCCGTAGCAAACGGGTTTTCAAATAAGTCTTCATCTAACGTTGCATCATTTCGTTTTTGTGAAGGTTCTCCTTGAAATAATATGTTTTGGTTTTGGTCATCAACTGTTGGTAGAACGGGTGAAAGAACTGGAGTAGATGTAGATGATGTTGATGGAGTTGGTGCATTGGTTTTGACCATTGTAGATGCATCTTCTGTTGGTGGTGGTGGATGATTGTGGTCGTGGAGCGGGATGATGGTTTGATGCATTTTTTGAGGTTCCACCATAGTATTCATCGAACATTAACTCGAAGAAATTCTCCCATTCTTGTTCTTTAGGATTGTCAAACGAAGTGGATTGAGCTCTTTGAGGTATGAGTCCTAAACTGATGTGTCCGGAAGTCTGCGGGTTTAGTCGGGTTCTAGAGTCTCTCGGAAGCCATTTGTGAAAGTTCAAACGTCACATTCATGTCTCCATGATCCTCCTAGTTCTTCTGTTATACACTGAATGCCCTCGAGTTATCTGAATATCCAATGAAGATTCCAATATCACCTTTTGCTTTCGGTTTTCCAAGATCTTCTCTGTCATTCGTAGGATAGCACAAAGCGCCAAACACGTGAAAGTAAGAATATCAGGTTTTTGTTGTTCACTAGCTCATATCGGTTTATTGAATCTTGGATGGATTAGGGATCGTTCAAAGTGAAAGAAAGAAGGTGGCAACAACATCAGCCCATAGAAATAACGGTGCACTAGAATAAATTAGCATTGTGCGAGCGGCTTCCACAAGAGTTCTATTTCTTCTTTCAACTACCCCATTTGCTGTGGGAGTTCTAACAATGATGTATGTGTGATTCCAACATCTTCAAAATAAGTTCTTAACTCCTGATTAGTGAATTCTGTGCCGTTATCTGTTCTTACAACCCTTACTGGAGTTTGAAGAAGTACTTGAATACGTTTCAAAAGGTCATGATGATGCCGGTTTGCCGTCTTTTGATCTCGAGAAAACCTAACCCATGTATATCTCGAATAATCATCGACAATAACAAGAATATACATTTTCCCATTAATGCTTTCAACTCTCATTGGGCCACATAAGTCCATGTGCAACATATGCAACTTTGCTCGGTAGGTACGGATTTGGGGTTTATATGATGCTCTTTGCTTTCCTTTGTTCGCATGATGGACATAAGTGATCCTTGGTGTATTTGAACTTTGGAAGTCCGTTGGCGATGTTGTCTTTGGCAAGACTGTTGATGGTGTCAAAATTGAGATGGGATAACCGTCTGTGCCACAACAGGACTTTGTTCCGAAGCTCGTGTCATAAGACACATTGGTGATGAAGAGGCCATTTGGTTTATGTCGATAGCATACAAGTTTGTATCACGATTCGGTTAAAGAGATGCCATCCAAGTTTCTAAAGCAAGCATTTTTCCTAAAAGCAACCTCTAAATCTGCATCCCGAGTACTGGTGAAAACAAATTGTGACCCAATCCTTCAACATAGTAAACCCGAGTGATCAAATAATTTCCAAAAGGTAGATCTCCATAACCCATGATAGCTGCTACATGATCATTTCCAAAATGTACGGTTCCATAAATTCCTAGAAGAAATTGATCAGCAGCTTCAGATTCCCGGTCATGTGCTTGGAGCAAACCGAGTCGACGATCCAAAGACATATTTCGATAACCTGCCAATAACAGGAGAAGAAGATTTTGGAAACCGTTTTGATTTTGGTTCTTTTGGGTAAGAGGTAAAATCCTGATCACACTCAAAGAAGTTTTCTACAGGGTATTCTGGTTTATCACTCATTGTACCATTATGTAGTGTGAAAGTTCTACCCGTGGGTTTCCAAATGTCATCCCTAAAGTAAACAGTATGCATCTTGTCAGTAGTGTAAAGCCTAAGTTTGGCAACTAGTCTTCCTACTCGTTTAGCATAAGTTCTTTTTGGAACGTTCTTCTTAACAGGCTTATCATTCACATTCTTAGAAACACAATCATCTTGAACATTAATTAAAGATTTCTTGCAAGTTAAACAAAAGAGATTCGCACATTCATTAGACTTAGCAAGTTTCATAGGTTCATTACATTCAAATGAAATGTCTTTCTTATTATAAAGCGGTAAATTCCTAGGGTGTTCTTCTACTTTCTTCTCTTTATTCAAGCTACTACTCTTAGAGGCAGCCGAGACTCTATTGTTCCTTGTATTGCTCTTAGGCTTTAGTCTGCTGCTCCTAGAGGTGCTTTCTAGTCATGTAGAAGGTAAGCCACACGCATTAGGATTCACATTTTTATCTAGAGAAGTGGTTTCAGCTTTCCTAGTCTCTTTAGAGTGCTTTTCTAAACTTATGTCGTTTGTTCCATATGGTTTTAGATGTGGAGGGCGGAGCATTAGTGGTACTCAACTTAAAAAGGCCAGTGCTAAACCTGGTGGTTTCGATAACCGCTTTTCCTTTTTCAACATTTTGTTTAGTGGTGGAGTAGTGGTTTTGATGAAACATTTTCTCATTGACTTTTGGAGGAGGCAGAGAAGCAGAACATTTTGGTTTGAGAACCGGTTTAGGAACATTTGCTTTCTCCTCAGTCAATGGTTTTGTAATCTCATTATCCACTGCCTTTCCTTTTTTACTTTCCAGCTGAGCCCTCAAAAGATCATTTTTCGCTTTCATGTCATTGTAAGCACGCTCATACGACATTTTGTCATACTTGCATTCCTCAGTTTTTCGATCAAGTTGTTTAAAATATGATACATTTTCTTTTTCAAGTTTTTCAAGAGCTTTTTCATATTTTGAAACAATTTCGAGGTCTCGGTCGGAGTCTTTCATGATCTTCAATAGAGTATGTTTGTAAAATAATGGACATAATATCATTAGTCAGAACATCTTCGAAGAGAGAATCATTTAAATTTTCCAAAACTTTGATGTGTTCAACAACACTTCGCTAGCTTGCTTTACCAGAGATTTATGGTCCTTGACAAAGTCAGCTGTTTCTTTCAAAAATGCTTGTTCAAAATGAATTACCCTAGAGTTGATGTTATTCAGTGAAGGGGCAATTTGAGTTTCAAAAACCTTTTTCATTTCATCATCAAAACTAGAAAACCATATGTTAGTTGTAATATTGGTTTTAGATTTAATCTCTTGAAGATTCCATTCTAGTTTTACGTTATATAAAATGCTTCTAGCATCACTTGTGTTTAAAAGGATTGTTTGAAGACATTTGCAATTTTTCGAAGAGATTTTGGAACAACTACAGGAGTTGAAATAGGTTTTGAAACTGGTTTTGAGGCTGTGTTGACACACTCTTTGAAACACTGGGTGTTATGGAAAACTTTGATTTTTCTTTTTGAGACACAAAAGTAATTCCATTAATTTTGTTCCATTTGTTATAATTGATTGGTTTTATTTCTGAATTCTTTTGTTTCATTTTTGATCTACTCTCATCAGATAGTTCTAACATTTCACGAGAATCATGCACAATCATGGGTTCATGCAAAGGTTTTCCATTGTTCAACACATTCCGTTCTTTTTGAGCTTTCTTGAGGAAACAAGGAGGTGTGTTACCAAGAGCCATTTTTGAGTTGTATGAAAATCGGATTTGTCCGATTAATCAAAGCATATTGGTTGATTGGCTGAATGACCCGTTGTAACAAGCAAATTTTCCAAATTTTTTAGCTTTTCATTCTTATCAAGAATTTCATCAAGAAGAGAATCTTCTCGTTTTGAAAAAATCAGCAATCAACTGTTTCTTCTCTTTTCAAGATCAGAAAACAGTGCTTTTTGTTTAGAAAGTTGGTCATTTAGTTCAGAATTTTCCTTGTTTAAAGATTTTATTTTCAAGATCAAATTCACATCAAGTGTGTTATACTTGATTTGCAATTGTTGTTCTTTTAAAACAGAATTTCGATAACCAATTTCTAATCGACTCTTTGTTTTGTGAAATTCAAAAGCTTTTGCGTTCTCCTTGTAACTCTCAAGCTCGGCGGTCAATTTAGCATTCGCGGCCTTAACTTCGCGATTGACCGTTTTAATTTTCTCGATTTCAATGCCCATTGATTAATGATTCAAAATAAGCACGTGTTTCTCATCAGTCTCAGTATTTTGTACACACCCTCCACTAGGATCCACATCTGGAGGTTTCAGTTAGTATTGCTACAACTGGATTGTCAGTATGTATTATAAGTAGGTGCGGATGTCAAGAATGCTGTTCGTCAAGAGTAAACACATCAAATATGACATTGTTATAGCATGGATCAATGATTGGTACCTCAGATACTGCGTTGGCGTTATAGACAGGGTAGGTGGCTCAGAGTCACTGTCGTATTAGTCTCCTGAAGATTTTCCATGAAGATGCAGTTCGCATTGATTTCCTCAAGGTCTTCCAAATCATCCATAATAGCGAAAAAATCATTTTCCTCAACACTCAACTGCATCCCTATTCTGACTTTCTGTGCTAACAGCATAGCTTCGAAGAAGAAACTCAGCTTCTTTTTTGGCTTAGCGGGACATCCTTGCCATGTGACCCACCCTTGACAGTTGTAACACTTAACCTGATGACCCGATTTACATTTCCATAATTCCCAACGATGGAGCCAGAACATTCCATTCTGATACCCACTGCTCTATTCCCAACATTCTGTCCATCGATTCCCAACATTCTGACCCCACCGATTACCCCGATAAGGAACCGCCTGATTACCCATGATAAATAAAGTAGCATATCCTGCTCGATTCCCAATAACTCCAACCATTTATCCTTGATGACCCATATTCAACCCGGTGTGCAATTCCTCCATTGCGAGTGTTTGATGAAATCCGTTGTGTGTTAGTTGGTGTGGAATGGCTTGTGAATGCTTTACCCAAGAATGCAAATGCATGTGACAAAGCTTCTTCTTGTTCTATTTCAGGATCAGGGATTCCTTGTTCCTGGTATTGTGGATACTGTTGTTGTTGAATGACTTGTTGTTCTGGTGGATAGAGTTGTTGTTGAGAGATAACAGCTTGTGGTTGTGGAATGTAGTGTTGCAAGTTGTTGTTAGTGGAAGATGATGAAGCTTGTTGTTGTGAGTTCACTGGAGTTGGAGTCTTTGCAATTAGTGCCAAGGGATCGTGATTCTTTGCCAATATTTTTTTCCTGACTTCATTCACTTCAGCTTGGTTTTGTTTCAGAAAATTGTTTAGTTGATCAAAATTCACCTGATGTAAGTCCTTTGTTTGGTTGACAATAGTGACATATCGTCCCCATTCATCTAGAAGATGGTTGAGAAATTTGATATTTTGAGCGATAGTTGGGTGCCAACTTGTTTTTGATTAGCTCATTCATCAAAGTGCAAAACCTTCCATAGTAGGATTCAATGGATTCTCATGGAGTTGATGTGAACTTCTCCCATTCAGTTAGTAGCTTGTTCTCCATGTCTTGTTTACCAATTTATGTTCCATAACATAGCCTTCTAACACGTTCCCACATATCGAAAGAAGTTTCACAGCTGTCAACAGCAGCAAAGATGTCTCTTGGCAATCCTAGTTGGACAATGTGAATTGCCATGTCATCTGCATCGACTTGCATCTTATCCTCTTCTGTGTATTTGATTCATATGAACACGATATGATGGTGGGACGGGAGGT
>OU343217.1:281793586-282018228 GCA_910596185.1 Chrysanthemum makinoi
TTCAACTGGTGACGTATGGATTGTTAATTGTTGTCCTGCTATGTCCTTGATTCATTCAATTATATCGTATGTTGTATTCCTACTTGTTACGTATGCGCCATGTGTTGACTCATTTGGTACTTATTGATTATGATGTTGATTATGTTTTCAAATAAGTGTTTGACATGTGTGTTTGCCATGTTCACTTACTAATTAATTGCTTCCGCTTGCCTTATATTTCTCTTTGACTTGTATGGCTTATGATTTCCTGAATTGATGGTATGTTGTATATGTTGTGTGGATATGACGTCTGCTATGCTTGATTATGTTTCAGTACTTGTATGCCTGGTTTGTATGTGCTTGTATGCTTGTCTTGATGCTTTGCTTTGCTTCGTTCTCCGTGTTATTTGTGCTTCGGATATCTGTATAATTGTGTTTTGCAGGATCCTCATTGACTCATTGTTCTCATTTATTTGCAACTTTGTTATCCGTTTCCTTTCTTTCATTTTGCATTTCTGATTTTATTTAGCTTTCGTTTTGTTATATCACTTCCTGGGCTTTTTAAGCTCAGCCGCATTTCTTTCCTGCGACAGGTGTTAGGTTTGAAGATGGGCTTCGATGGGCTGAGAGTTGGATTACCTGAGTGGACCAAACCTAGTTACCTTATTATTTGGACTTATTTTGGCGGGCTTTTGTTTTGAGATTTCATTTTATCTTAGACATTTTGGGTTTTGTAATTTTCCTTGTAAATCATTGTTTAAATGACTTGATACTTTATTCTTAAGACTTCCGCTTTTAAATGTATGTTCTGATATGACACCAGAATGTGACACTTCTACCCTTGTCGGGTTGGGGTGTTACAATGCGTGTTCAAAGTGTGAATGGCAAACGCTACATTCTGGTTATTGTTGATGATTATTCACGATGGACTTGGGTCTATTTTCTTCGAACTAAAGATCAAGCTTCAACAATGATTATCACCTTTCTCACAAGGATTCAGGTTCAACTCAAAAACACCGTTCGAATTGTAAGAACAGACAATGGAACTGAATTCAAGTATCAAATACTTCGTGCTTAGTTTGAGAAAGTTGGAATCACACATCAGAACTCGATTGCTCGTACTCTTGAACAAAATGTTGTTGTTGAAAGACGAAACCGAACGTTAGTGGAGGCTGCTCGAACAATGTTGATTTTCTCACAATTACCGGATTTCTTGTGGGCTGAAGCCGTATCAACTGCATGTTTTACTCAAAACCGTTCCATCATTCATACACGCCATAATAAAACTCCATATGAGATTGTTCACAACCGCAAACCAGATATCAGATATTTTCATGTATTCGGTGCACTTCAGCTGAAAGCCGACATTGGAGTGTTCATTGGATATTGTGAAAATTCAAAAGGATTTCACATTTGGAATCGTCTAACTCGCAAAATGATGGAAACTGTTCATGTCAACTTTGATGAGCTTACATAAATGGCTTCTGAGCAAAAACGCTTAGGACCCCCATCCAACCGTCTCAATTTTCCTTCTTCATCAGCTGTTCCACCCATGGAATTCATTCGTCAACAATTGGAAACTTTGTTTGCTCCTCTGTTTGATGAGATTCCCGAAAGTAGTGCTCCAGTTGTATCGACTGTTTCCGCGCACACCACGATAATAATCCAATACACGATACACGCTTCAACAACAACAACAACTATTGCACGGATGCACCATCAATGATTCTCAATCAACAGAAGAACACATTGCATCCAACACTGACACAGCTGATGAAACATAAAATCAAGAAGTACCTGCACCCGCAGATTATGACAGAAATTCTTTCTTTAATACATTTGCACCGGCTCCAACCATTCCTGACATTGGCGAGTCCTCGTCACGCAATTTGGATCCGTCTAATATGCATGCAACATTCAATCATCACCCTTCGACACATAAATGGACAAAGGATCATCCCTTAGTAAATGTGATTGGCAACCCTTCTAACCCAGTCATGACAAGACAACGTCTTCACACCGATCTTTGAAACTTGCGTTTATGCTCTTACCGTTTGTCAAGAAGAACCACGAAACATCAAAGAAGCTATGACATATGAAAATTGGATCGAATCAATGCAAGAAGAGTTGAATCAGTTCAAACGTCTCGAGTCGGGAACTTTTCCAAGACCATATGGGATTTATGTCATTGGACTCAAATGGATCCGGAAAAACAAATTGGATCTTTGAAGGCAATGTTATTCGCAACAAATCTCGTCTTGTGGCTAAAGGGTATTCTCAAGAAGAAGGAATAGATTATGAAGAATCGTTTGCACCTGTAGCTAGGCTTGAAGGCATGCGGATATTTCGGCATATCGCACACAAGAATATCACGGTTTATCAAATGGATGTAAAAACGGCTTTTCTAAATGGTCAACTCCGTGAAGAATTTTATGTGGGTCAACCGGAAGGATTCGTTGATTCAGAACATCCTAACTACGTGTACAAGCTCAAAAAGGCTCTTTATGGTCTTAAACAAGCCCCAAGGGCCTGGTACGACAAACTGTCAAAATTTCTTCTCGCTAATCAGTTTACCAAAGGAACTGTTGATCCAACATTTTTCATTCAACGTCACAGGGAGGATATTTTAATTGTTCAAATTTATGTTGATGATATCATTTTTGGTTCAACACATAAAAAGTATTCAAACGCTTTTGCAAAATTAATGAAACAAAATTTTGAAATGTCCATGATGGGTGAACTAAAGTTCTTCTTAGGACTTCAGGTTCATCAATCTCTCTGTGGCATATTTTTAAATCATCAAATATGCTCTTGAAATCCTGAAGAAACATGGAATGACTAGTTGTGATACTTATAACACACCTATGCGCAACCTCACCAAAGCTGGACGATGATTTACATGGGAAAGTGATTGACCCTACAAAATACCGAAGTATTATTGGTTCTCTCATGTATCTAACGACCCAGAGACTGATATTGTATTTCTGTATATCTTTGCTCCGGTATCAGTCAAGACCAAGCTGAAGACACCTTAATGAGGCTAAAAGAATCCTTCATTCACGTAAAGGGAACCATTCACTTGGGAATCGGTATCCGAAGGATTACGGTTTTGCACTAATAGCTTTTTCAAATCGCGATCACGCAGGTGTTTAGATACGCATAAAAGTACATCTGGTGGTGTTAGGTTTCCGAAGATAAACTTGAGTCTTGGCGATCAAAGAAACAAGGCTGTACATCCATGTCTTCGAACGAGAATACGTTGCTATGCCGGCATGTTGTGTTCGATAATTTGGATGAGATCACAAGCCGATGGATTACGGCTTTGTATTCAACAAGATACCAATGTATTGTGACTCCAAGAGTGCCATTGCCATCTCCTGCAACACGGTTCAGCATTCCAAGTCTAAACATATCGCTCTCGATATCATTTCATCAAAGAGCATGTCGAAAAGGGTACAATTGAATTATACTTTGTGGGTACTCAATACCAATTGGCGGATTTTTTCACCAAAGCCTTACACCGCAAGGTTTCTTGAGTTTGTTCATCAAATTGGTATCGCGGTGTTTGACTCCGAAGATCTGGAAAATTTACTCAAACATTCTTAACACGTCAAACATCAAAAACATTTATTTGTAAATACATATTTCAAAAAGCTGACTTTGAAATTTTCACATAATATTCATTGATTGTGTTTTTCTTAAAACCTTGAGCTCGAATTATCACATGAATTTTCACATAACAGTTAATAATATGGTTACAATTCGGCTCAAGAAGGCTATCTCTCAAATATGTTTTCGTATTTGAGGGGGAGTACTTTTGTTTAACGAAAACAAAATATAATTCCAGGAAAGGACCCAGTGGTACGCTTCAGTGCCTCAATCCTAATTAAAGGAGCGAAAGTGATGAGTGTGTAAATACTCATCATTTTTGTTCCTTCTGCACTGCAAAAACAGTCAAAAACATTTTGAAAAGTCTCAAAAGGCAGAAAAAATATTTAGGCGTATTTTATGCAATAATTGTCAAAATCTAGTCCCTGGTTATTCAAAACATGTAATTTTTCATAAAAGGCCCTCAGGAATTTTTAAGTTGTCAAATTTAGCCTTATAAAGTCTAGTTTTGCAAAATGACAACTTGAGTCCTTGGAATTTTAAAGATTCACAAAAATTACCCGGGACATTTTAGTTTGAAAATTATCATTTTTGGTCCTTGGGAAAATTAATCTTGTCATAATTAGTCCTTATGATGAAATTTGGAAAATTACAACTTTGGTCCTTCAAGTTTGGTCAAATGGCAAATATGGTCCTTGTGTATTACTTCCAAATCAAAACACGGATCACAAAATAAAAAAACGGATAACAAAACAAACGTCCCACCTCTTTCCCTTTCCCTGTACCAAAACACTCAACCCTCCCTACATCCTTTTACCCAGAAATCACCCATCCCCAAGAACCCTAAACCCTTCTTTACACAGTTTCTCCCAAATCCCAAACCCACTAGCTACCTTTCCCCCTTTCCATGCCATCCAAGCTGGCAATCCAAGCTCAAAAAGACCCAACAGATGGCTTGGATTAAATCCAAAATGGTACCTACCTAATGGACGGATGGGATTGAGCTCAAAGAAGCACAATATTGGACTCTTGGTTGTTTTGCCTCACACAAGAAGCACAACAAGAGAAGGATTGAAGACCTAGCTTTTAGTATAAATAGCTTATGTAGCCATTTGATAAGGCACCCCTAGTTTTAATTTAAATTCAGTTTTCTTGTATTTTAGTTCTATTGTAATTTCTTTTTAAAAGCAATGAAAGTACTTTTTTCCTTCAATTTCATGTTTTGTTGAATAGTTATCTAAGCTCATTGAAAGGTTGTTAAAGATTTTTAGTTCAATTCATTCTCAGAAAAGTAGTCAGTTTAAGCTTTCATGACAGTTAAAGGGGTGTTTGTTTAATGCTAAAAATGGTCAAAAGCCACATTTTACCCGTTTGACTTATGTAGTCAAAGTTCTTTTTACAAGATAAGTGAGTTTAGCATATTAGAATCTGTTTTACCAAGTTGTTTACAAGTTTAGTAAAAAAAAAAAAAGGGGTTCTTTGTGATTTCAGTGCGAGCAGGGACAAGCATTTCTTTGTTCTTGCTTTCTGACTTATTTAAGGTTCAAAGTTGGCAAAACTTATGTTTCTTAGGTCCTTATGTCCCCAACTCAGTTTGCTCCCATTTTAGTGCATCAAACTAGCAATTAACTTGTTTAAAATTGAAGTTCAAAACTGTCCCTCACCCATTTTTTAAAAACTGCATCAGTTTGGAATGTGGCCCAAATAAGCTGATACAAGCTTACTCTTAGGCTTTTATTAGCCTTTTCTCGGTCCCAAATCAGTACTTTATGATAGTCAATTATGCTAACTTTGGTTTTGTGTAGCTTGTCTTGCTTTGGAAGGATTTTCGTGGCTTAAAAATAAGCTCCAAACAGCACCATTAGGTCATTTTTAGCACATATGATTACACACAGTCACTTTTTCTCCCTTATTCACTAGCTTATCAGTAGTTAATCATAGCTTATTTAGGTCACCATCAGCTTATTAGTTTGGATAGCATAGGGTTAGTTTAGACTTAGCTTAAGTGAGCTTAATTTATTGCTTAACCTCTCCTTTTAGTGCATAAGTATCCTTTAGTCTAAAACAATTGAGCCAACTGATTTCCCCTTTTGTTATTAGTAGTGTGCTGTATTTGTTTTAGTATATTTTAGAATAAGGTGCCTCTGCTGTAGCTTATTTGCCCCATCCCATGTTGCTTATTTAGTGGCTTTCGTGCTTATTCGTGTTTATCAGTCAACAAAAAAGGGTGTTTGTTTAGTCTTTGAGATCTGTATGAACAAGTGATAAAAGCGACTTATTGAAAAATCTTTTAGAAAAGTTTTCACAAAAAAATCTTCTTGTTAATCTCTAAAATAAGTTGCAAAAGAAAATTGAAAAAAAGTTCAAAAATCTTGTCATTCTTTGGGATTGAACACGGCCACCAAGCCCACCACACACACTCCTAACATGCCCTTGGGACTTGTCTCGTTGAGTTTTACACAAACAATTCTCTTAAGCTTTAAAAACAGTTTTGCATATAAGATTTTTTCAGCTTATTTACTGCTTATCTTTCAAAGCAACCATCACTTTTTCAGTTTTTCCTGTGATCAGTGCCCTTTAAAGTATTTTCTGTGAATTTTTCAGATTTTTCCTCAAAATGTTTACTATTTTTAAGTAATTAATTAGATTAAAATAGTTTTTAATTCGTAGTAATTAATTTAAAAGCCAAAAAAATACCTGGTCTTTTTCTAAAATTATTTTTAGTCAATTAGGACGTAGGAAAATTGATTTCACATCCGTAGCCCTTAAATTGCAAAAGTTTTATGTTTATGGCTCGGGTCGTTCCCAGTTTTTCACGTTTTTACGTTTTAGCATCGTAGGGCTTAGTTTAGCTTCGTTTTATCATTCCTTAGGCTTAGTAATAGTTAATTTGTAGTTTATTAGGTTTCCTTGCCTTAATTACTTTCCCGTTAATTAATTTGTAGAATACGTAATCAAATCCAAATTCATTAAAACCAATTCAAGTTCAAATCACGAAACTCAACGATTCCTTCCATTCACACCTCGTTGGGACACGACCCGGGAAATCACTTTTCCGGTATCACTTTTATCACACCCGTGAGATTTGGCACGTTAACCCTTTTCCTAAAAGGTTAATTTGTCGGGTTTTACGGTTAATTTGATATATTGATATTGTGTTTTTCACCACTCACAAAAAACGAATCAAATTTTGGCTGCCGGGGAGGTGTGTTGCGACAATATCGTGATTTTTGCGATTAGTGACTTGAAGAACCTTCCTCGTGAAGTTATTATTTTTATAAAAATACAAAAATACAAAAAGATTTTTGCTTGTTGTTTTAAATAATATAGAAGACACAATCAATATAGCATTCTCAACTGAGGTGTTATCATTATAAGTTCCTGAACAAAAGATTTAAAACTTGCCTTTGTGTCGCTCGTGATTTGGTTTGTTTCTATCGGATAAACAAACCGTGTGAGGGTATAAGGACGGCGACATTAAATTGCGGTGAAAAGAGCGGGTTTTAATAAGCTTGTGACCTAATAAGCTTCTCCGCTCCTTTGTGCATTTATCTTATAGAAGTGATCAATTCACTTGGGATTATTGGTTTAAGTTCACCGTGTTTTGCCTCGGTCTTGTTTTAATTGAAAGTGTTGTTTTTGGAAGTGCATGCACACTCGTTCGCAAGCTTCGTAGGCGTAACGTAACCAAGCAAAGCGTGCGAGATACGTACCGTTGAACAACCCACCATGGCTGGAAACCAAGGGAACGGACCTCAAGTCCAAGTACATGGTCCACAAAATCAAGCTCCCGATCTCCGAACGATGGAGGAGCTTTGCCAACCCACGATGGATGGACGGGGCGGTCCAATTGCCCCGGCCAAGATCGAGGCCACGGATTTTGGACTTAAGCATCACATGATTCAACAAGTCCAAAGTTTTTGCCAATTTCACGGATCACCGGGTGACGATGCCAACAAGCATCTCGACAAATTTCTCACCGTCACCCAAAGTATGAAGCAAAATGGGGTCACCGATGACGCCCTTCGCTTATACCTCTTTCCATATTCCTTGGCGCTTCATGCCACCGCATGGTTTGATCGTCTTCCCAAGAACTCAATCCATAGTTTCGACGAAATGATCTCCAAATTCTTGGCGAAATACTTTCCACCGTCGATGGTGACGAAACTAAGGAATGAAATCAGCAACTTTAGGCAACATCCCGATGAGTCCTTATTCGAGGCATGGGAAGGCTATAAGCTTTCGATTGATCGATGTCCGAACCACAACATGTTGCTTGTCACCCAAATAGATACATTCTATAACGGGTTAACATTGAGATATCGTGACACAATCAATCACTGCTGCGGTGGTACCTTTATGAAAAGGCGACCCGAAGAGTGCTACGATCTCATTGAAAACATGACTGCCCACCATAATTATTGGGATTCCTCAACCGAGAGGAGTGAGTCAAGGAGATCTACTACTCTTCCATCTTCGGAATACACGACTCTCACCAAAAAGATTGAAGGAATATCCACTGCTGTACTTAAAATGAGTCAAAATAATAATAATCAACAAGTTAATGTCGTGAACAAGAGTTGTGAGACTTGTGGTGGTCCACATCCTTATTTTGAGTGTCCGACCTCCGGTGGCTTCACTCAAGAAGCGTATATGCCGCCGGGTTCCTACAATACAGGAGGTAATTCCTACCAACCACAAGGAGACCGAAACCTTCTAAGCTATCGTTCTAACAATTTCCTTGGACCACCCGGGTTTAATCAAAATTAGAACAATCAAAATGTGCAAAATAGAAATAATCAGTTCAATCAAAATCGAGTCGAATCGAATTTTCAAAATCAAAATCAAGGTTTTCAAAATCAAGGAAATTTCAATCAAAACCGATTCCAAGCTCCTCAACAAAATATGCATGCCCCGCCTCCTCAAGCTTCCATTGACATTGCTAATTACATCAAAAGCAATGAAGCTAAGATGGTGTCCATGCAAAATCAAATTACCACTTTGAAGAATGATTTCACTTCCGAGCTTAGAGCTACTAGCAACAAAATTGATCAATCTCAAAGCAAGACTGAAAGCATGTTTGCTAGTCTCATGAGTCAAAAGAATCAACCTTCAACTTCGGGAGCTCTTCCGAGTAATACCATTCCCAACCCAAAAGGTGAATTGAATGCTATTGCCACCCGAAGTGGTAAGTCTTATGAGGGACCCTCGATGCCTAATCCTTCTCCGGTGAGGGATGTGGAACGAGAAACCGAGGTGGCAAAGGACAAGGTGCATATCTCAAGCCCACAAAGTACCGCACAAGTCCAACCTCCGGTGGTCTTACCTCCAATTCCGGAACCCGTTGTTCCGATGACCATTCCTAAGCCTTCACTTCCTTATCCTTCAAGGCTTAATGACCAAAAGCTCCGTGATAAAACTAGTCAACAAATGGAGAAGCTTATCCAAATCTTTCAAGATTTGCACTTCGAGATTAGTTTCGCGGACGCTCTTCTTCTAATGCCAAAGTTCGGTCCAACAATCAAAATTTGTTGAATAACAAAGAAAAGATTTCTGAAATGGCTAAAACTTCTTTGAACGAGAATTGTTCGGCGGTTATCCTTAAAAGCTTCCTGAAAAGTTAGGAGACCTCGGAAAATTTCTCATCCCATGTGATTTTCAAGGCATAGTTCAATGCTCCGCCTTGGCCGATCTTGGCGCTAGCATTAACTTGATGCCACACTCATTGTGGAAGAAGCTTTCATTACCTCCGCTTACACCTACATGTATGATCCTCGAGCTTGCGGACCGTACAAGCTCTTGTCCGCTAGGTATAGCCGAGGATGTATTTGTGAAAGTAGGCAAGTTTCATTTCCCCGCCGACTTTGTTGTTGTCGAATTTGATGCCGATCCTCGAGTACCCCTCATCCTTGGGAGGTGCTTCTTAAAAACGGGTCGTGCATTGATCGATGTTGATGAAGGGGAAATCACTTTGAGGGTGAACAAGGAAGCCGTTACTTTCAATCTCGATCAAGTTACGAGATACTCCCCCAATTATGAAGACACTTCCGTCAACAAAATTGATGTCCTTGACATTGTGTCAGAGGAGTATTCTCAATAACTTCTTGGATTCTCGAGTGGCAATCCCACTTCGGTTGATCCTATTGTTGCTCTCTCTTCCCCTCCCCTCACTCTGTTTGAGGGAAGTGACTTTATTTTGGAAGAAATTGAAGCATACTTGGCTAGTGATTATGTTCCATGGGAAATTGATCACGCTCCCATCGACATTGAGGGAGATATTCTTCTCATCGAGAAGATGCTCAATGATGATCCTTCATCACTCCCTCCTCAAGAACTTCATAAAGAGGAAATCAAAACCATTGAAAAATCTAATGATCCTCCCGAGGTCGAACTTAAGGACTTACCACCTCATCTCGAGTATGCATTTTTGGAGGGTGACAATAAATCACCCGTCATCATTGCTAAAGACTTGAGTGAGGATGAAAAATCCGCTCTCATAAAGGTTTTGAAGTCACACAAGCGAGCCATCGCTTGGAAACTTTCCGACATCAATGGTATTGACCCGAGATTTTGTACACACACAATTCTCATGGAAGATGACTTCAAACCGGCGGTTCAACACCCAAGAAGGGTGAATCCTAAAATTCATGAGGTTATCAAAGCGGAAGTCATAAAACTTCTTGATGCGGATTGATTTACCCTATCTCGGATAGTCCTTGGGTGAGCCCCGTTCATTGTGTGCCCAAAAAGGTGGCATTACCGTTGTTGAAAATGATGAAAACGAGTTGATTCCTACTCGATTGGTTACGGGATGGCGTGTTTGCATTGACTATCGAAAGTTAAATGAAGCCACCCGTAAAGACCACTTTCCATTACCCTTCATGGACCAAATGCTTGAGAGATTAGCGGAAAACGAATACTATTGTTTTCTCGATGGTTTCTCGGGTTACTTCCAAATACCCATTGACCCACAAGATCAAGAAAAGACCACATTCACATGTCCTTATGGAACATTTGCTTACCGACGCATGCCTTTTTGCTTGTGTAATGCTCGATGCGTTCCAAAGGTGTATGATGGCAATTTTCCATGACATGATCGAAAAGACTATGGAAGTCTTTATGGATGATTTTTCGGTCTTTGGGGATTCTTTCCAAACATGTCTCTCCCATTTGGAAAAGATGCTTGAACGTTGTGAAAACACGAATCTTAGTCTAAATTGGGAGAAATGTCACTTTATGGTTAAAGAAGGAATTGTCCTCGGCCATAAAATTTCTAAGAGTGGGATTGAGGTTGACAAAGCTAAAGTTGATTTCATTGCTAAATTGCCTCCTCCCACAACCGTCAAAGGAGTTAGAAGTTTCCTTGGTCATGCCGGATTTTATCGTCATTTCATTCAAGACTTTTCAAAAATATCCCGACCTATGACCCGACTTCTTGAAAAAGACACTCCTTTCATCTTCTCTAGTGAGTGTATTGAAGCGTTTCAAACTCTTAAGAAGAAGCTCACGGAAGCACCAATTCTAGTTGCCCCCGATTGGGAATTACCATTTGAGCTTATGTGCGACGCAAGTGATTTCGCCATAGGTGCCGTTTTGGGGCAACGAAAGTCAAAACATTTCCAGCCAATAAATTATGCTAGCAAAACTTTGACCGAAGCTCAAGCACATTACACCACAACGGAGAAAGAATTACTAGCCGTGGTGTATGCTTTCGAGAAGTTTCGGCCATACTTGATCTTGTCCAAAAGCATAGTGTATACGGATCACTCGGCCCTCAAATATCTTTTTGCTAAGCAAGATGCTAAGCCGAGATTGCTCCGATGGATTCTCCTCCTACAAGAATTTGATATCATCATCCGTGATAAAAAAGGAGCCGAGAACCTAGCGGCTGATCATCTCTCTCGTCTTGAAAATCCACATCAAGGTGTGCTCGAGAAAAAGGAAATAAACGAAATGTTTCCTCTCGAGACTCTTAATGTGGTATATCATCATGAAAATTCGAGTACCCCATGGTTTGCCGACTTTGCAAACTATCATGCGGGTAACTTTGTTGTGAAAGGGATGTCGTTCCAACAAAAGAACAAATTTTTCAAAGATGTCAAACATTATTTCTGAGACGACCCCTATTTGTTCAAAATCTGTGCGGATCAAGTCATCCGGCGGTGTGTTCCACGCCAAGAAGCGCTGAAATTCTCAAGGCTTGTCATAATGGACCCACGGGGGGACATCATGGCCCTAACTACACCGCCAAGAAGGTGTTTGATTCCGGTTTCTATTGGCCCACGATTTACAAAGATGCCCATGACCTCGTCAAATCTTGCGACTCTTGCCAACGTCATAGCAACATCTCTAAAAGAGATGAAATGCCTCAAAATGCCATTCAAGTGTGCGAGATCTTTGACGTGTGGGGCATTGACTTTGTGAGGCCGTTCCCGTCTTCTCGAGGGAACAAGTATATACTCGTGGCCGTTGACTATTTGTCAAAATGGGTTGAAGCGAAAGCTTTGCCTACCAACGATGCCCGAGTTGTTGTGAATTTCTTAAAATCTCTTTTTGCT
This sequence comes from Chrysanthemum makinoi, assembly GCA_910596185.1. Lineage (NCBI taxonomy): Eukaryota > Viridiplantae > Streptophyta > Magnoliopsida > Asterales > Asteraceae > Chrysanthemum > Chrysanthemum makinoi. Next base: position 281,805,733 of record OU343217.1, read on the forward strand.
AGGTTTGGAACTCCACGAGCTATAATCAGTGATCGTGGTACGCATTTCTGCAATGACCAGTTTGATAGAGTCATGCAAAAGTATGGTGTAACTCACCGTCTCTCTACCGCGTATCACCCCCAAACTAGTGGGCAAGTGGAGGTTTCGAATCGGGGTTTGAAAAGAATCTTGGAGAGGACCGTAGGTGAAAACCGTGCCTCTTGGTCGGACAAACTTGAAGATGCACTTTGGGCCTTCCGTACCGCTTACAAAACACCCATCGGGTGTTCTCCTTACAAGCTTGTTATGCGGAAGGCGTGTCATCTCCGATCGAGCTCGAGCACAAAGCCTATTGGGCCTTAAAGCATGCCAATTTTGACCTTAAGTCCGCGGGTGATCACCGGAAAGTTCAAATGAATGAATTAAATGAACTCCGTGATCAAGCATACGAGAACTCTTTGATCTACAAAGAAAAGACAAAGAAGATTCATGACTCCAAAATCAAGAACCGCGTTTTCAACGTCGGTGATCGAGTCCTTCTTTTCAATTCAAGATTGAAGATTTTCTGAGGAAAACTAAAATCCAGTCCGGACCATTAACCATCACTAAAGTATTTCCTTATGGGACTATTGAGTTATCTCAACCCGATGGTCCAAATTTTAAAGTGAATGGTCATCGATTGAAGCACTATTTTGGAGAGGACATTCCACCTATGGTTGTCCCGGATCTACAAACTTTCCCCATGAACCAATGAATGCGGGGATCGAGTCAAGCTAGCGACTCGGGAATCAAAAACAGTAGCACACTATATGGGTTTTCACCCATATTTCTGATTTCTTTCTACTTTCTATCACCCTAGTGTGGGGAGTTGCCCATTTGTTGTATATAAGTTTATCACAAAAAAATGGCCGTAGTATTTCCCTTTTACGTTCTATGTTTCGGCATAACCGCCGGTACTTTGAATATTGAGGGCAATATTCATTTCTAGTGTGGGGGGGAATTCTCACGAATTTTATCATATGTATTACCATCTTATTCCCCCATTTTTGGCCAAAATGTTTTTGGAGTAAGCTGTTTTGCACTTACTCGACTACGGTTATCGATCCGCCATTTCTAATAAACAAAAGGATTGGCTAATCCAGGAGCAAACGGCTCTTGGTAAAGATATCTCAAATCCGTTGGCGGCTTGCAATTTGCCCAAAATTGTATGGTGTTCAACTCACCATATCTTTAATTAGTGAAGAGTTGGCTAGCGCGCAAGTTTATGGCTTGTGGTAAAGGCAGTTGGAAAACCATAATTGGTAATCAGCTCACCAAAGATATTTTATCTAAGAGTTGGCTAGTCCAGAAGCAAGCGGCTTCGGTAAAGACAAATCAAATCCGTTGGAAGCTGGTGATTTGCTCAAAATCATATGGTTATCGGTGTACCATAGTTCTTACTTGAACTAAAACATTTGGCTACTCCAGGAGTAATGGCTTTTGGTAAAGAGATTCAAATCCATTAAGTTTTCTCAAAAGATTGCTAGGGACTAGCAATGTTTTAGTGTGGGGATTGATGAGTGTATAAATACTCATCATTTTGTTCCTTCACTTTACGCAAAAGCAATCAAAAACACTTTGAAAAGTCTCAAAAAGACAGAAAAAATATTTAGAATGTATTTTATGCAATAATTGTCAAAATCTAGTCCCTGGTTATTCAAAACATGTAATTTTTCATAAAAGGCCCTCGGGAATTTTTAAGTTGTCAAATTTAGCCTTATAAAGTCTAGTTTTGCAAAATGACAACTCGAGTCCTTGGAATTTTAAAATTGAGAAATTACCCGGGACATTTTTAATTTGAAAATTATCATTTTTGGTCCTTGGGAAAATTAATCTTGTCATAATTAGTCCTTATGATGAAATTTGGAAAATTACAGCTTTGGTCCTTCAAGTTTGGTCAAATGGCAAATATGGCCCTTGTGTATTACTTCCAAATCAAAACCTGGATCACAAAATTAAAAAAAAAAAAATAAAAAATAAAAAATAGATAACAAAAACAAACGTCCCACCTCTTTCCCCTTTCCCTGTTACCAAAACACTCAACCCCTCCCTACATCCTTTTACCCAGAAATCACCCATCCCCAAGAACCCTAAACCCTTCTTTACACAGTTTCTCCCAAATCCCAAACTCACTAGCTACCTTTCCCCATTTCCATGCCATCCAAGCTGGCAATCCAAGCTCAAAAAGACCCAACAGATGGCTTGGATTAAATCCAAAATGGTACCTACCTAATGGACGGATGGGATTGAGCTCAAAGAAGCACAATATTGGACTCTTGGCTGTTTTGCCTCACACAAGAAGCACAACAAGAGAAGGATTGAAGACCTAGCTTTTAGTATAAATAGCTTATGTAGCCATTTGATAAGGCACCCCTAGTTTTAATTTAAATTCAGTTTTCTTGTATTTTAGTTCTATTGTAATTTCTTTTTAAAAGCAATGAAAGTACTTTTTTCCTTCAATTTCATGTTTTGTTGAATAGTTATCTAAGCTCATTGAAAGGTTGTTAAAGATTTTTAGTTCAATTCATTCTCGAGAAAAGTAGTGGAGTTTAAGCTTTTATGACAGTTAAAGGGGTGTTTGTTTAATGCTAAAAATGGTCAAAAGCCACATTTTACCCGTTTGACTTATGTAGTCAAAGTTCTTTTTACAAGATAAGTGAGTTTAGCATACTAGAATCTGTTTTACCAAGTTGTTTACAAGTTTAGTAAAAAAAAAAGAGTTCTTTGTGATTTCAGTGCGAGCAGATAAAGACAGAATAAATTTCTTGTTCTTAACTGACTTATTTAAGGTTCAAAGTTGGCAAAACTTATGTTTCTTAGGTCCTTATGTCCCCAACTCAGTTTGCTCCCATTTTAGTGCATCAAACTAGCAATTAACTTGTTTAAAATTGAAGTTCAAAACTATCCCTCACCCATTTTTTAAAAACTGCATCAGTTGGGAATGTGGCCCAAATAAGCTGATACAAGCTTACTCTTAGGCTTTTATTAGCCTTTTCTCGGTCCCAAATCAGTACTTTATGATAGTCAATTATGCTAACTTTGGTTTTGTGTAGCTTGTCTTGCTTTGGAAGGATTTTCGTGGCTTAAAAATAAGCTCCAAACAGCACCATTAGGCTGTTTTTCAGCCTGCACAACAGTTACACACAGGTCACTTTTTTCTCCCTTATTCACTAGCTTATCAGTAGTTAATCATAGCTTATTTAGGTCACCATCAGCTTATTAGTTTGGATAGCATAGGGTTAGTTTAGACTTAGCTTAAGTGAGCTTAATTTATTGCTTAACCTCTCCTTTTAGTGCATAAGTATCCTTTAGTCTAAAACAATTGAGCCAACTGATTTCCCTTTTTGTTATTAGTAGTGTGCTGTATTTGTTTTAGTATATTTTAGAATAAGGTGCCTCTGCTGTAGCTTATTTGCCCCCTCACATGTTGCTTATTTAGTGGCTTTCGTGCTTATTCGTGTTTATCAGTCAACAAAAAAGGGTGTTTGTTTAGTCTTTGAGATCTGTTATGAACAAGCTGATAAAACAGCTTATTGAAAAATCTTTTTAGAAAAAGTTTTCACAAAAAAAATCTTCTTGTTAATCTCTAAAATAAGTTGCAAAAAGAAAATTGAAAAAAAAAAGTTCAAAAAATCTTGTCATTGCTGGGATTCGAACACTGGCCACCAAGCCCACCACACACACTCCTAACACTGCGCCCTTGGGACTTGTCTCGTTGAGTTTTACACAAACAATTCTCTTAAGCTTTAAAAACAGTTTTGCATATAAGATTTTTTCAGCTTATTTACTGCTTATCTTTCAAAGCAACCATCACTTTTTCAGTTTTTCCTGTGATCAGTGCCCTTTAAAGTATTTTCTGTGAATTTTTCAGATTTTTCCTCAAAATGTTTACTATTTTTAATTAATTAATTAGATTAAAATAGTTTTTACTTTTTAATTCGTAGTAATTAATTTAAAAGCCAAAAAAATACCTGGTCTTTTTCTAAAATTATTTTTAGTCAATTAGGACGTAGGAAAATTGATTTCACACCCGTAGCCCTTAAATTGCAAAAGTTTTATGTTTATGGCTCGGGTCGTTCCCAGTTTTTCACGTTTTTACGTTTTAGCATCGTAGGGCTTAGTTTAGCTTCGTTTTATCATTCCTTAGGCTTAGTAATAGTTAATTTGTAGTTTATTAGGTTTCCTTGCCTTAATTACTTTCCCGTTAATTAATTTGTAGAATACGTAATCAAATCCAAATTCATTAAAACCAATTCAAGTTCAAATCACGAAACTCAACGATTCCTTCCATTCACACCTCGTTGGGACACGACCCGGGAAATCACTTTTCCGGTATCACTTTTATCACACCCGTGAGATTTGGCACGTTAACCCTTTTCCTAAAAGGTTAATTTGTCGGGTTTTACGGTTAATTTGATATATTGATATTGTGTTTTTCACCACTCACAAAAAGACGAATCATAAAGCTTCTTAACTGTTTGCAACACAAAATCTTTGTTCAAAATCAAATATTTTTGAAATCCGTTTCTTCCCAAAGGAATTTGAAACGCCTCAAAAAGCATATTTTAATCAACATGTTTTCAAAAACAACATTCATATGCTATTTTTGAGGGGGAGAAATGTGATTAAAATTGTTGATCAGGAAGTTATGGAATCTCATCATGTGCTCGACTCGGATATCACCAATGAATTGACGATCTTTGAATGTCAGTAATTGAAAAGATTTGTCTTCCAAGACTTATCTTAGTAGAATGTACCAATCCGAGACACTCTTGATTGACATGAACTTTGACTGGTCTAACCTCCTTTTCAAGGAGAGTTTACATCTTCAAGGTAGTTATTAGAGCTAGTTGTCACTAAAAGGCGATAATGGAACTCTTTAACTATACAACGTAATCACCGTGTCTCATGAGGGAATTGTCTATCAAGAATCGATCAATTCAAAAGTGCGAGCTCTACCCTCTATGTGCGATTTGGTCAAAACTCACAAGCACATGTGGAGGAGTATTTCAAAACCAAAACTCTCAAGGTGTTAACAAAACATGTTTTTCATCATAAACATCTTGAGAGATTTTCAAGAAAAGGTTTTGTGGCAACATAGGATAGTCATGGAGTTAAAAGGTAACTAAGTTTAGGAATAAGCGTCCTATGATCCTTGAGCCGGAGGATCTACCCAAAGACACCACAAATAGTTAGTATTTAGAAGTCCTTAGGTATGATTGAAAAAGGAGAAAATGCGAATCGGAGAAAGAAGAGTGAAGAATTAAAAAGAAAAGTTAAAGAAAATGGTGAAAAGAAATAGCCTCCAAATTATTCAACTTAGGGCAGACACCGGGTTCAATTCATATGCTACCGGTTGTCACAAGATGACACCGGTATTGAAGACAAAGTTGTCATAGACCCAGTGACGCAATGCACTAAACCTTCTAAGCCACTCAAGTTCTCTCAAAAGAGCTTGTTTCATTCTCACAGGAAACCCTACGTAATCTATCAACTCTCTCTTAGAGATTGTTGATATTGAAGAAGGAGACCCTCTCCTTAGTCTCCGCTCAGGAAAACCAAATCACACTATTGAGTCTAGAGCCATGAGATTCATTAAAAGATCTCTTAGGAACACCAAATATTTCATCACTTGATTGTTCAAACAAGAAGGACACAAGTGACATATTCTAGAGTCCTACACAGATCTTAGCAATGCTTTGAACATTTATGAGGGATTCACAATTGTGATCCTCGGTGATTGAATGGAAATTCTGCCGGGGTCAACATCAAACGACCACGGGAAAGAGTCACTTCGATATTTCCTTGTGGGTTACGCTTAGTGTGGTTACTTGTCTCAAAGCGGTCTGATCGTGGAGTGATGCCGGTATACTTGACTCACAATTGTTGATACACTTGATTGTATCTTGTTAGCTTCTTGAGGGCCTCCAATTCAGAACGACTTTTGTAAGAATTAGAGATGTGTTTTCACACTATCTTTGTTAATACTCGACATTCGAACTTGTAAGTCTGAAATCCGCCAAGGAGATTCCTTTCATGAATCGAATCCTGAAGACGTGGGTCATTACTTGAATTTAATCAATGTAATGATAAGCATCCCTCAACGGGATTGGACGGTGATGTGCCCAACCAAGATGAATGGAATCAAGACATTCATCAGTAAAACAATCGTAGTGGTCAATTCTTTAAGAAAAGTCCACCATGATCGATTGGCATTTTAAACTAACATATTCATGCAGGTGTTGATGATAGTCTCCTGGAGGAATGACCGCCTCCACCTACTCATACCAGTATCGTATCAAAAGAAAGTTCTCACCAAAGTCAAAAGCAACACAAAGTTAAAGAAGATTCTACATCAAAGTCAAAGAATCTGCAAAGTTTAAAGACTTGAGAACTACACAAAAATTGGAGATTCAAAGTTAAAGAAGTATGAGTATGGTGGAGAAAGACAGAAAGACACCCTTACCTATGATGTTGATGAAAGGCAGAATTCACAACTGATCACAACAACAAGAACAAAGAATAAAGTTGCAAAGAATCAAAGACGTCACAAGCTATGAATGCCAAAGAAGTTAAAGACGTCAAACAACCTAAGCAAGACAACAAATGATGACCAACACTTAGGGGGAGATTGTTAGGAACATGTTTTATTGTGAAGTGTAGGTCATTTAATTTGTAATAGGTTGTTAAAAATTATGGTTTATAAATGTTTGTATTTAGATTTACAGCTCATGTAGTAAACCCATGAGCTGTGATAGAAGGTTCTTCTAGAACCAAGGGGAAACACCCTTACTTATGTAAACACTATAAATACCCCCTCCCTTGAAGGGAGAGGGTGTTGGTTCTAATTGAAATAAACATTTCTTAATCATTCATTAGTTCCTTCCACTTTCTCTCTCTAGAATACATGTTGTGATGTGATAGAATGGTGTCCTAACAAAGGCCTTACATGTTAGACTCCTTTCGTGAGCTTCATCCAATATGATTACTGAATATTGTTTCAACTCAGGCAGAAAGACTTTTCACGAAGTAGTACTATATCAGTAAGATACCTAACCATATATAAAGATAAGAAATTTGCATAAGTTGTCGGATATAAATGTGGATAATGCAATAACAACAACTAAGCTTATTAAAATGGGTGAGTTTACTCAATACGAGTTCTCCCTGAAGTCCTGTCCTCAAATCTTATAGCATAACCAACTTCATCACCCAACCGGACATCAAGCTCCTGTGCAACTCTTATGCATATGTCAATAAACAAACAAAAACCGTGTCATATTCAACCACGTTAAAACCATGATCAGAACATGAAATCTAACAACCACATTCTACTCTCTTTTCTTGCTTCTTTCAGCTAGAGATGAAACCAAGACTGGCTAACTCTTTCAGAAATCAGAACACTAAATGATCGGGTATTGCATTTAACCATACTTATGTTTTTCATCTTTAGGTATACTAATAATGATGAATCTAACTACTAGTTGAAAGTTCGTATTATGGTGAAACTAAGCAAGTGATGTTCTTCTTGAGAAAATTGCAAAAACTCAATGTAACAAGTATCTTCAAACGAAGTCAAGACAAATATATTGACCTGAAAGTGCAAATATCATCACAGAGTAAGGTGAACATGAGTATAAGGAAACAGTGATTGACAGAGTTTATTTTATGAGAATACTATGTAATAGAAGATTATAAATACCTATCATCAGCAGCTTGAAGATAATAAAGTAGTACTTACTAGGTTGAGGGTATTATGAGCAACAAGCTTCCGTTGATGGCACCATTTAGCTCCAACAGTCCGTCCACAACACCAGTTCCCGGAAAGATTTTTCATTAAACCGCCCCGTTAACCAAAACCATCTAAACTACATATATTAAGTCCAACTCCTAGGCCATTAACAATCAATCTTTTTATATTAATTAATTAATTAATACCTTGGTGTACTAGAAATAGAACATGAGAACTTATACTCACATGAATAATCTGGATTTATAACAAAATTTTGCCTGTGCTTTTTTTCCTCGACAGTCATTGAAGAAAAGAAATTCCAAATATAATATATGAATATTAGTCTTTTTTGAGGTTAGAGTCAACAAGCTAGATGATGCGAACATGGACAACATATGCTAAAAAGTTCGGATTATAGTGGGCATTCTTACACAAACTACACTTAGAGCATCTGCAATGGAGCATTTGATGAAAGACTTTTCACTATTTGAAAAAGCTTTTTAAAAGCTTTACCATTACATGGAAAGACTTTTTGGAAGATTTGAAAGAAAGACTTGGTTGGTGCCAAGCGTTTGAAGAAAAGGCTTTTCACTTTGCAAGCATTGTAATAAATGTAGCAAGACAAAACAACTTTATCATTTATTGTCATTAATGCATCAAGTCTTTTATGACTTGATGCATTGTGGATGCTCTTAGGCAAATTTTGACCCATTTCACCAATTTGGCCCGTTAGAGATATATCATATTTTTGCAATTATATCTCGATAACATACACACAACCAGCAGAGTATTTGAAATTGATCATATTAATAAATAGGAAAACCACCAAATAAGCAAAAAAAACCCAAAAAGTAACAAATACTAATCTTAAATATCTATAGAGACTAGAATAACATAACGAAATTTATTGTCATTTCATCATTTTATCAAACACCTAACTTACATGTTAGGTTATCACATAAAATCTTCTTAGAATTTTAATAAAACCACCAACTAATCAAATATAAATATTGATAATATGGATTTAATTAGTTTAGACGATAGCTACTTGCATAGTACAACCAACTGATGCATCATATAAGTTAAATGATTAAGCAAATCAGTGGCCAGCTTTGGAAATATCTAGTTGTAAGTACAACGTCATATTGACGAAATGATTATGTACGTGTGAATGACGATGCTCACAAAATCGAATGCAAATAGTCGTAGAATCATTATGTAAACAGAGGTTTTCTTTTGCATTTCATCAACACTTGACATTTATAATTGGGATTTGCTAACGGGTGCCCATTGGGCATCTTATAAGATATAAATGATAGGTTGGTATTCTCTCATGTTCTGCAATAATGCTTGCATTTATACGAAACCCTTTTTCATAGTTAAATGTAACATCTTATATCCAGTGCATGTGTCATCAAGAGTCATTACGTCTGTTAAACATTTTACAATGTACATAAGAAGGCTATTTTAGTATATACTTTTTGTTAAATACATTATACCAATACAGTATATAATTTTGAGTACATTATTAAGGCCTAGTCTAGCTCATTAAATGTGTCAAACGAAACCTGTTGTTTCGGATCCGCTGAAATGTGTGGTTACTTTGTAGTCTTGACTTGATTAATGTTACGCTAATAAAGTAGTTTGCTAACTGATTCATTTTGCTTATGTGTTGGTATCTAATTAGTGTCCAGTGTTAAGGGGCGTTTGGTATGTGATAGCAATAACTAGTTTTATAATGTCTAGATATATTTGTTCAGATTATGTGATTACTTGGTAAGAAAAAAGTCATGTATGGATAATTCATTAAGGCTTCTCGCATGGCTGCAAAAGGCTAAATTTTCTTGTTTTTGATCCGTTATCTAATGCTAGAAGGTAGTTTTAGCTCAATTAAATGCTATTTGCTGAAAAGAATTTGTTTACTGATTCAAGTGCTTATAACTTTTTATGTCTCTTAATCTCAACGAGTTTGACGGGCCCGGCGTTGCGGCTTGCAAATCATAAATTTTCTCATTATAACATCTGATGCCGTTTCTGATTAGCATCCAATTTGCAAAGGCATATTTTACAAAGTTAAAATAAATAGATAAAGGAAAATGTTATTTACAAAGAAAAATCCAAGTATAAACTAATTAAGACAAATCTCTAATCAGCCCATCATGTGACTTAAGAAATGATACCAAGACATTTTACAAAGCCGAAGCCCTATACTACTTAAAACTTTCAGCAGGCACACAAAACTTTAGAAGACAGGCGGTTCTTTGGTATAGTTGCATTTCTGCACAAACTTGGTTACTAACCAAGTATACTTGAACCACTTATATATGTAGAACTTTTTTCCCATATTTGTGTCTGCGCTATTGATCATAGTATCTACAAAAGCAAAAATAAATAAATAAATAAAAGGTATTTTTAAGCGAATTTACGTCAAATGCTTTTGTACGTGCAAGGTACATTACGAGTTTCTAATAAGATTAAGTCCTCGGCCGAAAAATGTCTATAACTAAAGCACAGAGTTAAGTGGAAGAAAGTGTTGACTATATCATACTATCACTTTGGTACAGTTCAATTAGAAGCATTTGGCCACAAATTAGAAAAGATTTAAACGTCAGGGGTAGAGGAAAAAACCGGCCCATTTTAGGATATTTTCTTTTGTAGCAAACTAATTTATATCTCGATTATTTATCAGAAGTGAAAGTCGACTAAGCTAGAGTTCAGAAGGTAAGTTGCTTTGTTCATCGGCATTTCATGATTATGTTTACCTTCATATTTTGTGATGAAGACATTTTAATCTTCTCACGCTCTTTCTACATGTTTCCGCACATTGCACTTAGTATAGACCTTTCAAGAATTTGGGTTGTTGGTTGTCACTTTCGATAGACAACTACACGTAAATAAGAGTTACTTAAATTTGAAAAAGACTAATTGTTAGCAACATAATATACCTGCTGCCAACCCTTGCCACGGGATAGTTCTTCATTAAAACCTATGAATCTCAGTTATTTCTTTGCAAATACCATGTAGACAACAATGCATGATGTTAATAAACACGCATAAACTGTTTCCATACTCTAAATTTATCAACTGCAAGACATATGATACCTGGACATCCGTTGTCACATGCATCATCACTGTTAATCCGTTTGCTTCTCCACAGATCGTGCGAGGACTCACCTTGTTAATCCGTTTGCTTCTCCACAGATATGGTAGTGGTCAAAAGATAACAAAAGATGACATGATAAGCCATTTAAATCCATAAAATTGCAAGGGCCACCTTCCAGAGTGTAGCATAGTTGATCCAATACTTTGTATAGACCATGGTCGATAATACCAAATGAGACCTTTTTCGGTAGAAAAACAAGCGACATTTGTAATAAAAATCTTGTTGCATGAAAATAAATGGTAGTAAAATTGAATATATAGAAAAGGCGTCGATGATGACATAAAGACTTGATCAAAACATGTGTAACATTTAATTATTAAATCTTTGAGGGATCAAGAACATAAAGTCTGATTTAGATCTATTTTTGAACTCTAAGAGAACTTTCTTATCTTAGCAAAATACTATTCAACAGAGAAGGACATAGAAAGACAAAAACATAATGTCGATGGCGACATCTTCTAATTAGAGATCTGTTAATAAGTTGATGACCTTGATACGTCGCGACATCTTTGATCTTGATTTCACATGAAATAATGGTACTTGTAGTCATGTTTTCGTTCATGTACTTGCGGACATAGTTTTGCACACATTAGGATAAACGACCTATTAAATACATGCTATCGGGGATGCGAAGAATCATACTTACTTTGGACGGTATTGTGGGTAGGTTTGCTTCTGTTACATCGAGGTCGAGAAGCTTGGGTGGCTCTTTGCCCATATTCTCATTTGTAATGTAGAAAATGTCAAAGGTAAACCTTACTTTGACATTGTTGACGGGTTCACTTGTTGCTGATACAATGGGATGAAGGAAGTTCAGGTGAGTCTTTTATAACAGGTGTTACAACAAATTGAAAAGAATTAAGAAATGCTTTAATTTAACATAAATGAACCTAATTGAGTTTACATAAAAGCTCAAAAGAGTATTAATTTAGAACCAAATAGTTAAACCTCAATTCATTTATAATCATCAATTAAACGAACCCAAAATGTCCACCATGTCAAAAAGACCTTGGTATGCTCTATAATTGACTTAGCATCACATATTTAAAAAATAATCTTAATATAGATAATGAATTTGAAGCATGTAAACGATATGTATTTAGTACCTTGGCAACTCATAACATGTCCTCCTTGTTGTCATACTTTTGGTCGAGGCGTTTCGGAAGCATTCGCGCCCTCTTACGATTCCACCACTTTCCTAAGTTGTTGAAGCCGTGACATAACTTTGGTGAATCATAATTCCCCGATTTCCGACAACAGCAGTCTAGAAGCATCACTTCCACGGGGCGTAACTCATTTGCCGTAAATTGCTAGTAACGGCTACTATAAAAAGGTGAAAAAGCATATGTAATAAGTCAGTCAAAGCGACAATGACTACAATTTAAAATAATATGTAGTTGGACACTTACTCTGTTGGCAAACCACATCTTGGTTGAATGAGGTGGCGCGCATACCTCCATGATGAACCTCCACGCACGCATCTAAAAAAGTAAACAAAAATAACATATAAACAATGGTACTTTTAGCTTATTCATCAGGCTTATGGGCCTATTTTGATTTTGGAATTGGCTTAAGCAAATAAGCTAAATTTGGTAAGCCTATAAACATCATAAATAAGCTCACTCACATGTACATGTAGCATTTCCAACCAGCGAATTTGCCACACACGACGGGATACACCTATGAAAAATCAAGAAACAAATTATGAGACTACATGGTGTCAAAAAAAAGGCGAGGATTTAGCATGGCCACATAAGGTACTTGTTCATTTACATAAAAGGTACCTCAACCAAGGGTTGTGACATAATCTTGGGCTTATTCTCATTAATCGGTATATATTGTTATGTCGGTAACCAAGGATTGTGCATCTCAATCCTTTCATATGATAAACCATTTTAATCGAAGCTAAAGATTACCAATTGTTAAGAGTATATAATTTTTAACAAAGCGTCAATCTAAAAAACAAAAACAAAATATACCCCATGATGAAAGACACCGGCGTCTTTGTACCTCATCACCTCTTCCTAAATATAATCAAAAATCATATCCGAAAATACTACGTCAATTAGTACTTACTATTAACCTAACTAAACTGATATGAACAAATTTCTTATAAATTGGAAACAGATAATTGGTACCTCTGTTATTCGTTTATCCTATCAGCGTCTTTTGGTTTTCCGAGCTTCCCCATCCTCTTATCATGATCATCACCAACAAAAATTGGGATTACGTTGATTAAACGAATTTCGTTTGTGGAGGATTTGTGGAAGGTTCTAGGGTTCTCGCGTGTTTATATCAAGCAAGGGATTAATAAAAAATGGGTGGGTTACCACGACCGGACCACAAAAAGCGGGCTAAATAGCCCAAAAAAGTAATGCGGTCTTGTTCATCGAACGACGCCGTTTTAAACGGCTTTTAATATATATAGTAATGTTTACATCAGCTTATCTTTGCTTGTGTGTATGCAGCTGAAGTTGTAATTTTAAATGCTAAAGTGATTTTGTTGATCGATGGAATTTTCTGATTGCTTTGCAGTGATCTTCATTCTAAGGATGAGCAATGAAGGGTATGAACAAAGAAAAGCAAGATTGAAACGTTGTGTTGGACAGGATCAGAGTGATTAGAGACATAATAAATTATAATACAATGTCAAACAGTTCGATTGTTATGTTCGCGTTTCTGGTTATATTTTGTACGTGCGTGCTTTATTTTGGGTAAAGGGCCTTCACCCGGTAAAATATATTACTCCAAAAAACAATTAAGTACAAAAGGAATGTGGTTGAAATACCACATTAACCTCAAGTAACCACTTGAACAGCCACTATATCATGCATGCATGACAGGCCATAAATGATCCAACTGGGTACACACAACTAAAAAACCAAAGCAAAACCAAGTATAAACTAAGACACATCAACTTTTATGCTAACCAAAGGAAAACAACCTATCCAAGTCTAATGTCGTGCATGGCAGCAGCCTTTAGTTGGGCTGCCGATAGACCACAATCATCAAAGTAATCATCATCATAATTATTGTAGTCACATGTACCATCTTTCCATTGTTCCAAAAGACTCCTCTCGTTCCCTCCACTACCAAAATAATTAGTCTCGTTAGGATATTCCAAAACTTCATCGTCATCGCTATCAGAAACATCCACATTACCCACCTTAGAGAATGGGTTAGCCACCTTGGTTGAAGAAGTACACGTAGAGGAGGAGATACTAGGCTTAGAAGCCGCATCCTGCTCCTTCTCTTTTAAATCAACCTTTTTTAGAGGTTTATCATCATCATCCATTAAGAGTAACTTTCCCTTCAATAATTAGCTTTTCAATCTTCCTAATTTTATCAACAATAGGAGTAGTACTTCCATTTCCACCATTAGAAGAACTAGCAACAACAGGTATACCAGATGCTAAAAAACTAGCCATATCGTTTTGGCAATCAAGAACTTCATCATCACTATCTTCTTCAGCAAGTTTAGTTTCCTTCTTACTACCGACCTCCAAATCAGCCCCATCATTAGGAGAAACACTTGTTGCACAAGGAATACCATTATCATCGGTATCGGCTATATCAAGAGCATCAAATGAGTTCGATGTAGCAATAACCGTCCCACTCGTACTTGCCTCATTAGTTTGTACGTGCGTGCTTTAGAGACATATATATTTGGTAGAAATAAGAAGAGATTTTGTTATAGTTTGTTTTAAATAAAGAATGTTAGGCTGGGCACTATGGTGGTGGTAGCATTATTTGCCAACTAATTGTGGTTGTTTATCGGCGACTCCCCTCTTAAATATCTATTATTAGTTAATGTTAAAAACTTTGAGAGGAAACGGGCAACATGTCATTATTTTTTATAGTTGTTCGGACTTTGCAATAATGAACATAAACATTAGATTCAGTTTTGGATTAGAACAAATTTGAGTGCAAATTTTACACTTTCTAAGGCTCTGCAATCTACATGTTATTATGTCAACATAATACAGTATATCTATCTTATAATAGCTTTGAGCTATTCTTACACTTTACCATGTGTTTATTCATCCTCTGTGCTTACTCTGATTTTTAGTATTTTAGTTTTCTTTCTAAATTATGTCTTTGGTTTGTAGTTTTGTATTGTGCACTGGCCTGGTGAGATGGTTTACTATATTTTCTGATGGAAATCTTGTATTACATCTGTTTTGTAGAACTAAAAGTTAGTTGTGTGTTACAAAAAAATCTTCAAACCAATCAACATGAAATTTGTAAATAAGAAACATCAGTACTAAAAAAGCATGCATTCTCATTGGAAAGACTCATAATCATCCCAACTTACAACCGTCTAAAAAGAACATCTTGAAGTGATACATTTTAGAACTGGAAGACGTTATTGGTTAGAACTTCGTAATCGTAGAAAAGAACTTGTTTTCCCGTCTTAAAGAGGTATTCACCACCATATGTTGAGCGAAATACATCGACCAACAGGTGAAATTGTAGTACAACATACAGGATGGCTGGTATGACAGCAAAAAGGCTGATAAAGATAGGTATCCATTTCATTTCTTTATGGTATAGCACGAAGAAGCTGACGCTAAAAGTGACCATCATGGCTCCGATAGAGAGAAAAAGTGTTACTAGACCTAACATCAGTTTCCTCGGTAATGATGCCATGAAATCACGTTCAGCATAACGGGATGTGAGGATGGATAAAAATGTGAGTATTGAAGCTGATGATAAGAACAAGGATATGGCATCTGCGACTACAAAGGCCACAAAGGACAGTTTTCGTTTGAACATGGGGATACCATCGTTTTGATTGTATCCACCTGGAACTGTAAAAGCCGCAGCAAAAACTATCGTGGCAATAAGTGCTGCCACAACCATACATTGACTAGCCGTTGATTTCATCCATTTTTCACCTTGTGATATAAGATTTTGGTGTTCCATGGTGAATAACTCACGTGGTGTGAAACCATCTTTGTTCTTACTTACTCTAAGAGAAGGAGGGATCATACGTTCGACTTCCTGCAACACAAAAGAACTAATTTAGTCATAAACTACTTTTTGGTTATAAGGTAGAAAATTTCATGGGAGAAAATGGAGAGGAAATTTCTACCTTAAACCATAATAGTTCTCGTTGCATCCGCAGTGCAGCTCCTGATACATCCTCAAGGTTTTCATTTCTGGTACTCATTGCTGCTAAATGCAACAAATTATTTCCGTCTTTATCTTCGATATGAGTCACCATATCCTTCATTGAGCCTATCTCGTGAAGTAGACTGTAGATACCCACATGGCGATGTTTGACAGCAATGTGAAATATACTTAGCCCGTTATCATCTACTTGCCATATTAGATCTGGTTTTCTGCAGATGAGCTCATGTACAAAGAGAGTATTGCCCACTTTCGCAGCAATAAACATAACCCGAGAAGAGTATGTGTCAATTATCTTTGTTTCATCACGCAATTTACTAATTTCGTTAGAAATGAATTCTAGGAATCTCTTAGCTACATTCTCATTAAAATTAGCGGAGTTCATTTCACGGGTTTCATCATGTAATTTCACAATATATTCCAGAGCTTGATCTTCATCTGCTGTATTCTCTTGCTTGATTAATCTCTGGGTTTCAACATGCATGTTTACAACATGTTTAGATACAACATCTTTTAGTTTTTGGCATGTTAGTGTGCCTAATCTCTCTATTATCTGGGTTTCTGCAACCAGTTTGTCAAGATGATAAAAAATGAGTTGTTTTAGCTGTATAGTTTGAACGATCCTTCCAGACTTAATCGGATCCAGTGGCCCTCTAAGTATATCATCCACATCCGGCAGTTGCAAAATATCTTCCCAAAGGATTCTCAGTAAAGGTAGTGCGTCATCTTTTTCCACACGAGTTCCCGCCGTACAACCAAAGAATGCAGAAACTGAAAGCAGGAAATAAAGCCAAAGTGATATATGACTCCAACAATTGGATCATCTCCGGTTCACGAACTTTATAAACTAATACAGAGTAAGTAAACATTATATGAAATCTTATTAGTTTATTAACACATAATAATAGTTAAAAATAGTTACATTAATAAGTGTGAAAAAAAATATAAAACAACTGATTTTTCATGTTTATAATTGTATAAGAAAAAGTTCACGCATTTAATATGGGACGGAAAGAGTAAAATTTTACACATTTTTTAAAGTGTGAAAATAAAAATGTGTAAATTAAACTACTTTTTGCAGTGTGAAAGCTTTAACAAAACCTTTAGGGTAAAAGTTTGATAAACTTCAATCTGGTAAAAATTCTTCGATCTTTCTGTACTATTTGAATATAAGGTTACTGTAAAAGTGTAAAGCATCTTAATATCGGAGTTAAACAGATGTACAACACGTCGCACATGTATGTGTCATAGACTCATAGACAACTAGGTGCGTGTGTTCGTCCGTGAGCAAAAATTTATGTGGCCCGCAACTAGCAACAACTTTGTATAATAAAATGAAATAACTACTCTTCAAAGAGTACAAGTGCCCTGAAGTCATAAGACTCGTGTTATGATTAAAAAGTGCGTAATATCAGCAATTTTTTCCTATAAATTATAAAAAGCATGCTTTTTTCATCACTTAAGTTATAAGACACCACTAGACCTTATAGTTTATAATTTTATTTATTTATTTATTCGAATAAAACAACGCATTAAATTAAAATTAAAGTTCCATGAGTTGATAAAAAAAATACATAATTAAAAAAAAAAAAAAAAAAACATACAAATAAAAGAGTTAATATAACTATTCACTATCGTTTACCGATTTTTTCAGATTTAGTCACAAAACTTTTTTATCACCAGGTCAAGTCATTAAAATTTCAATATGGCTACATATCTAGTCAAATTTTGGAAAACCTCGGTGACCATTTATGTAATTTTGGAAAACCCAGTGAATATTTATGTAACGATTTAGATTAGATCTGTAACCATTTGAAGCCTTAGTGATTAGCCTAGGTGAAAAAAAAAATTTAGTGACTAAATCTGCAAAAACTGGCAAACCATAGTTACTATTTATCTAATTAACTCCAAATAAAAGTACAAGAACTAAACTAGTTTGGGAAAAATACTTTGCTCGGATTCCCTTTTTGGCCTCATCGATAATAGCCTTGTCTATCAAATCCATCCCATCGATGTTGATTGCAAGCATCTTCAAGTCCTCATTCCGTCTTTGAGATTTGATTAATTTCACTCTCGCCCTAGACTTGTTTTGTTTTCCTTCTATCTTCGCCTCACGGTCTAAAGCGAGTAATTGTTGCATCGTTTCCTGAAACATTTCTTGTGAAGATGTGGCGGATGAGTTTGAAGAATGTTGACTTTTAGAATTTCGTTCTTTTCCTAGTGGACGCGACAAAGCATCATCTCCAAACAGTTCGAGTTCTTCTCTGGTTGTCCGTCCTCGAATTCTTCTTGTATGTGTCGAATCGAGATTCAACCATATATATTTGTCTTAAAAAAATTACAAATATTTTTGTGAGGAAAAATTTTCTTTTCGTTGTCATAATACAAGAGTTCAACACTCGTCGACAAATCTTCATCACTTTCACCACTAAGCCTCGCGGTTCGGGTGACAAGCGCATCACACTTCCCGACTTCTCGGTTCATAGGAGTCCACTTTCGGTCAACATGTTTTTGTACGCTCAATGTAACCCATTTACGTGGCTTCTCATTGTATTCCGCAAGAATATTGTAGCATACGTATCTTGATTTTGGTCGGAGCCCGTGTTCGGATCCTCGGATACATGTAACCAACATTTCGCGAAAATTAACTCCAAGGGTTCAAGTCCAAAACGCATGAGCTATTTCGGTTTTATTTTCCGGTTCGCGAGGTTTATTGGGTTTTTGGCGTTTGACTTTCCCGTGTTTCTTGGGTGATGATGGCCCTGAGGCTTCATATTATTGGAGTTGTGGGCATTGTTGTTGGGTTTGTTGGTATTGTTGTTGGGTAAATTGAGGTTGGTATAGTTGTTGGGTTTGTTAGAATTTTTGTTGAAATTGGGTGTAAATTAGTTGGCAAATGGGTTAAGGACGAGAAATTGGTTTGGGATTTGGTATTGTGTACCAAATTGCAGAAGTTGGTTGGTGTTTGAGATAATGAAATTTGTAGATGATGGTGTGTTTAGAATAGATGAAGATGAGGAGTTCAGTATTTGATTTTGCGGGTTGGCGAGCATTTCATTGATCCATGAAGATTGGTCGGAATTTATTTTTGTGAGTTTAGAGGTAGAAATAAGAGAAGTATTGTTTAGATGTGAAGGTAAAAGTGTGTGTAACTAAAAATTAAAAAAAATAAGGGGTGTTCATAAAATCTTTAAAAGTTAAAAAATAAGGAAAAGTGGGCCTTTTAAGGCAAAATAACGGTTTTATTATAGCTTCCCAACGTGCTTTTTTTTTGGTAAATCTGGGTTTCCGATTCGACATTGCGAGCCGACCCCAGAACCACTACCCTTTTGGATAGCCCGGAGTCGGCGCTGGTTAACCTCCATGGCCAACTGGAGATTAATTTTCCCAACGTCCTTCTTTTTTATACTACTAGCCGTTGCACATTTAAACGGAAAATAAAATTAAAAAAATAAATAAATAACAAAAACGCTGGTCTTGACGACACAAGGGGCTATTGCGTGAGGATCGGTGTGGGGTTTGCGTTATTGATCGGCGTGGGGCTATAACGCCTCGTACCGTGTCCTCTAGTACTAGTGTAACAGTTTCTAATTAATCAGATAACTGATAAGAGCATGGGGTATGGTGGCTTAGCCACTCTTCTTCACTTGGGTCCCACATGTGTCACATCACTTCAACACACCCAATTAAAAATACCCCTCATTCACAACTAACCCAAACCTTTTCACTTGGGCCCCACCCACCCTCACACACACAGTTTGTAAATCGAAAAAAGAGAATAAACAAACACAAACGTTGCAAATGTTTTGTCATTTACTTCGTTGAAAGTGGCGAGCCTTGGTGGTGTGGTGACGACAGGCGGCGAGTAGTGGTGAGGCTGCCACCTCAGAGTGGCGAGCCTCCCACTTCATCATACCTCATACTCTAAGATGCTACTATGGAGGATAAAAACTACAGTAATACTCTGCTCGTTAATCAAAAAGCTTTTAGTTTATCTCGGCAAAACATGTTAATTTTATTTAATGGTTCCTAATATACACAAGTATTATAAGGTCGTGTCTTTATAATTTCGTCATTTAATCGTAAAATATTCAGGTCCCAAAATTCTTTCAATGGAAACAAACATAAAAAATGTTACCAGCTGAGTTGCATAGACGTATTTATTAAGGTTGCTGAGAGCTTTCTACCCCTAATCGCTTTAAGAAAATGTAGGAATTATATCTTACTTTATATAATATTAAGGTTTATTTATTTATTTATTTATTTTCGAATGGCATAAGATATAATAGAAGCTAGGTAACAAATTACAAAGTTGTGGATAGGGCGTTCCACACGTTAAAAAAGCCATTTTATCCAATTAAAAGAAATCTTACGAAGCCTATTAGAAATCAGTTGAAGGTAAAGAGCTTGACATCATTTAGAATCATTCTCCTATTCACACGCTTAGGAGCAAAGGAAGAGTCATTCCTATAACGCCAAAGAAACCAAAGGGTGGATTGCACCACCGCGTCGAGGATTGATGTGAGCATGGGAGACAGATTTGCGAGGCTTGGGATGGATAGGACATCATTGAGATTGTCAAGGTGAATGTTGTTTATGTTCCACCAATTTAGAACTTCAATTCAGACCGACGCAACAACTTCGCACTTCACCAAAATGTGATCTTCCATCTCGAGGCCATTGTCACAAACGGGACATCTTACCGAGTCTAGATCAACAACTATATGGTCCAAGTTAACTCTTGTGGGGATTCTTCTATTCTCCATTCTCCAGGAAGCAATATTGATCTTTATAGGAACTAGCTTGTTCCATCTGGTTGTGTACGTGACTTTGAATCGAAGACTTGACAATTAAAAGTCGCCTACCTTTTACTGTGAAGCTCTTAGTAATATCGAGAAGGCATTCCCAATAATCATCTTCCAAAGAGGTGATGCGAAAGTTAGATAGCAGGCTTTGTAACTCTGCCAATTCAATGAGGTCACAAGGCCTCAGAGGCCTTCCCCAATTCCATTTAAAGCTAAGCTCATGAAGATTAATAAGCCCAATACCATCAACGCTTAAAACATGGCCAACTAAGTTTGTAACAGCCCCATTATGCATGGAAGATTTAAGAGCAGACACTAGAGAATGGACAAAGGAGGGAGTTCGTTCACTTACTGAGCAATTCTGGTTACCCTCAGTACGGAATAATCTTGGGTATATAGAACAAAGGGGTTAGGAAAAAAACCGAAAACCCAAAAAAAAAGACCGAAACTAAAAACTGATGGTTCGATTTTTAATTTTTCGAAAACCGAAAAATACGGTTCGGTTTCAGTTTTCGTCCAGAAACGGAAATGTAAAACCCGAACCGAACCGGTTTTATTATATAATAATATATAATTAATAAAATATGAATAAATAACTAAATAAATCAAATTTATAAATGCATATTTGTGGGTGGATTTATAATATATTTATCTTAACGTTTATGTTTATATGCATGTTTGTCGTATCGTGTGTTTGCTTGTGAATATATCTCAATAAGTATACGATAATGATTATATTATGTGTATGTTCACTTGCATGTTTGTGTGTATCTATGTGTGTGTAATTGTAGAATCATGCAATAAACATTATTATGCTTAAATTGTCAAAAAGTAAAGAAAAATAACTAACTTTCTATGTAAAACAAGTTTGTTGGTATAAATTAGTCATACCTAAATATAAGCGGTTAAAAACCGGTAAAACCGAAAAACCAAAAAATTGAACCGAAACAGATAATAATCCGAAAAAACGAACCGCTAAAAACCGAACGGTTTCGGTTTTGGGTTCTACAAAAACCAAACATTTTGGTTTTAGATAAAAACTGAACCAAACCGAACCGAGCACACCCTACTTTATAGACACTTAATAGTGTGTAAAAATTAGTTACATTAATAAAAATGAAAAAAAAAAATAGGGAAAAAAAGACTTTTTACACTTGAAATTGTATAAAAAAAATCACACTTTTAAATTTGTAAAAATTTTAATTCTCTCCACCTAAAAGTGTAGAAATAAATTGCAACACTCGATTTCTTTACACTAGAAGAAAATGCGAGGAAATTGAGTGTTACGATAGATTTCCATACTTTTAAGTGCGAATACTTTAGATTTCTCAACACATACAAGTATGAACTGTTTTTTATAAATCCATAAAAATACTTAATAATTGTCATTGTCTTCTAAAAAGGTGAGAGAGAATGTATTGTGTGAGAGAGAGGGACTTTTCTATCTAGGAAAAATTACGAGAAACACACGAGAGAGCATGAGATCACGTGAGATAGGCACATAGGAAATAAAGGACAATACAATGGCACGCATCTAAGAACCAACTACACCAGTGGTAAAAGTACTCGGCGGCATCGTTTATGTTTTTCAACTTTCCGGAAGAGTGGGGGATGGGTAATCTATGGATGCTATTTAAGAAATACGATGTTTATGGTCCAAAGAAGGCTGTGCAATGGAAAGAGGTATGGGTTTGTGCGTTTCAAGTTTTTAAATGATGCAGAGGCTCTTCGTGTTTAAGAGTGTACGTTGTGTAAGATTGGGGACAAAACGGCAGCGAAAAGATGGGTGGAACAGGAAGGAACCATGAAACAAACATTAAGTATGGCAACTGGGGTGGGAACATCATGAATGATGGAAAAATACACAACCGTGACGGTCGTAGCTTTATTGATGTGGTAAACGTGGGGAGTACTAGAAAAGAAGGGAGTAACAAAGATAAAGTGAAGGTGCTAATGTGCACAGCAACAACAGTGGTACAGGAGCACATGAATTCCGTACTCAATATGGCAACAAGAAAAATGTTGGCGGTGACAGTGGGAAACAAGAATATGGGAGAACCATCAATATCGATGACAAAGACTTAAACTCAGAGATGTTGAACAGAAGTGTAGCAGGCGAGGTAAAAGCGACTTGCTTCTCACATAAACTTCCGATGCTATGTGAGGAACAAGGTTTGAACAAGATTGAATTGAAATTGCTAGGGGGTCTTGAAGTCATGGTGATTATGGAAAATGTTGAGACGGCAACAAACGTACTTGAAGATAAAGAACAGGGGTTAAGGAGGTGGCTACATAAACTAAAGAAAGGTAATAGCATGCCCGGATTTGGCTATGGGCCATAAGGGCGACGACCCAGGGCAGCCCAGAAGGGGGCAGCAAGCTAAAGACCCATATGTATGTATAAAATGTTAAAATATGGCTCATTTAAAAAAACCTCCTAAGTGCAAAGTGCTACATAATTTTGAAACGGAAGTTACAATTACGGAATCTACGTGATTTACTCAATCATTATTTGACATTTTGACTAAATCATTAAATAGAATAATATATACTAGAACGGCACTTTACAAATTACAATTACAACATATATACCAAATACCATTATACACAGATTCACAAGAAAGGAAAACGGTAGGCAATGGCGCAAGGCTTAAGGCTCTGAATTTGTGATCACCGGAAATAAGTTTTGAATTAAAAAGACGTTTAACAAATAATAGATCATCTTTTTGTCTCTTCATAAATTTGATCAGGTGATATTGTTCTATACTTATTATTTTTGCTTTTGTAGAATAATATATAATTTACACTTTATTTTGTCATGTTGCGTCGTTCACAACCGTCGGGTGCCCAAAATAGGAAACGAAAAAAAAACTCAACAAGAATTAGAGTGACCTCAACACGGTTCTATCGATGGGTATGTTGTTAGAACGAAAAATAATAATAATAATAATAATGTTGAAGAAAATAATGACGAGGTTAACGTTAATATAGATAATGAAAATCCTATAAATAATGAAAACCTAGAAAATGATAAGGTTAACGTTAATGATGATAATGAATATCCTAAAAACAATGAAAAACTAGAAACTAATGAGGTTAATGTTAGCGACGATGATGAAAATCCTAATAATGAAAATTACGAAAGTCCTCAAGATTGTTATGTTGCCGGAGTTAATCACAATATTTTTGATGTAAGGGTTTAGGATGGTTTAGATTCAAATATTAAAGAGTTGCTTGTAAGCAAAGGGGTTCTTAGAGAAACTAATATAAATTATCTAAAAGATAAATTTAGTAGACATTTTTCTTGTGAACATTATGTACGTAAGTTACGTAATGGGGATTCTTACGATAGAAAATGGTTGATTTACTCAAAGAAGCTTGATAAAGTATTTTGTTTTTGTTGTAAGTTATTTAAAACTGCTAGATCTAAAAGTCAATTGGCAAATGAAGGAATAAATGATTGGAAGCATCTTAGCAATACTTTAAAAATTCATGAAAATAGTTCTGAGCATATGATTAATTTTCGAACTTGGTCGGAGTTTCCTGTAAAACGTGCTCCTTGTAGAAAAAAACATTTTCATGAGATTCCGAATACTGAAAGAGAACAACAATCTCCTAATTACTTTCTTGTTTTAGTTGATATGGCTCTAACACAATTAAATAGCAGATTTGAGCAAATGAAATATTTTGAATCTATCTTTGGTTTCATGTTTGACGCCTCAAAACTATTTTATTTAGATGATCCCAACTTGAAGGAATGTTGTTCGAATCTCGAATCTGCTTTGACAAATGATAAAGATAGTAATATTGACGGGGATGATTTGTTTATGGAGTTACAAATTTTGCAGGACATGTTGCCTAATGGAGCATACGAGGGAGAAAGACCTTGGACATCCATTCAAATCATGGAGTTTACGAAGAAAATGGATATGTTCCTGAATGTTTTACTAGCATACAAGATATTATTAACCATTCCTCCACGGTAGCATCTGCAGAAAGAAGCTTTTCAAAATTAAAGATATTGAAGTCTTATATGCGGAGTACAATGAGTCAAGAGAGGCTCAACGGGTTAGCGATTGTGAGTATTGAAAGTAGTTTTTTAGCAAATGTCGACTGTGACAAGATAATTGATGTTTTTGCTTCAAGAAACGCACGAAGACATCGATTTAGGTGATCAATTTTGTCGAACTTGTATTCGGAGTTTATCTTCTCATATTGTATCGTTTTATTTAATGAATAAAATAATCGGTAAGAGGTTGAGCCGCCTGACCAGGTTCCAAACCCCTAAAAAATATGTTGTTTGTTTACATGGGGCATATTTACTCGGTTCACCCAGGGTATCCGAAATCTCAGGACCGGCCCTGGGTAATAGTTTCAACCGTACATCAAGTTGGATGACATGGATTAATATCATGGGCATTCCTATTGCTTGTTGGAAGGAAGATACATTTAAAAAGGTTGCGGCACTACATGGAACCATCCTTGGAAAGAGCAATTGCAGGTTGGAAGGAAATCAAAGCATCATATATGGGAGAGTATACATTCACACATGCAATAAGGGACTCATTAACAAGGAACCTAATATTAATGTGCAAGGGAAGATTCATAGGATAAGTGTGGTAGAGGAGATGCGTGATATCTCCAGGTTGGACATCCAACAAAGTTCAAAGTCCACAAGCATGTAATATGGAAGAAGAGGAGGTGGATATGATGGGGGGGAAATGATATGAAACTAGGGGATGAAAGAGATGTTAATGAAGGGGATTCAAACAGTGAAGGGGAGGAATCCCATGATGACGAGGAAGAGGGTGTCGAGTTGAATAAGAAAAGAGACTCAGATTATGATGAAAAGAACGACAGTCGATCGGTGAAAGTTTCCGGTAGACGGAACTGTGAGGAAGATTTATGGTCAAGATTTTCAAGTGAAGTTAGGGTGGCGGAGTCTTTTGATGAAGATGTTATATTCCCAAGAAAAAGGAGATTGTAGAAACCAAAGAGAATCATAGGGTGGCTAATAGGACAATATGACGGCTGGAACAAAAATACGAGTACCAATGAAAATAATATAAAAAACCAGCGTGTTATAGAGATGTTGAAATAAGAATGGGAGCAGGGCTCAGTGGGGTACAAGAGTTGGGCCAAGACATGGGCTAAGAAAGTGGACCAAATGAGAACAGGGGGAACAATGAGTTTACTGATAGTCAATCGGTCAGCATAAGTGGGTATATTGGAGGGGGCGTCAAACAGATAAGTGTGATAAGTTACTGGGAAAAGGCATCAAGCTAAATAATGGTGTGACTAATGACAAGCAGAAGGTAAACGCGAATGACCGTGACAAGGAGGATTCAATGTCTAGAAAAGAAAAAAAAAAGGAAGTATCACCAACAAGTTCAACGGAGAAGAATGACAGTAGATCAAAGAAAAAAAGAAAATCATCACAAGTAACAGAAAATGTCGAGGATACTTTTGTTAAAACATTGAATCAAGGTAAGGATCACACTTAGAATCAGTATAAAAGAAAGAAAGTGGGCAGGAGGAGCATGAAAAAAGCAAAGGAGATGGCAAGGAAAATGGGGTCCGGGGGACTAGGTGAGGCCACAAAAGGCATAGCGGACACATATAAGGATTTCTTCGATATCGCTGGTGAGGGTAGTGAGATGTTCAGATTCAGGAATAATCAAGAAGGAAATACGGATAACGCGAAGTGTGAAAGTAATATCAAACAAGTTAAAGAAATTGGAGAATTGATAGGAGTGTCGTGGAATCAAAACACATATTTGAAATTACAAATGGGACAACGAGAGGCGAAAGTAGACGAGAATGACGTTGATGGGCTTCAGACCTAATAATCAAATGGTACATTTGGTCGTTTGTTATATTTCTTTTTACATAGTTATATTATGAAAGTGATCTCTGTTAATATTAGGGACTCGAGGGAATGTGGGAAAAAAGGATGGATTAAATCCATTATTAAGATAGAAAAACCGGATATGAGTGGGATACAAGAAAAGAAAAGTGGGGTGGTTGATGACGAGTGGGTTGAAGACTTACGGGTGGAATGGGTACATATACACGCAATTAACGGTTAATGGGAATTTAGGAGGGATAATACTCATTTGGGATAAGAGGGTATTTACATTTAAAGAGGCGATAGGTGATGAAAGATTCATCGGAGTGAGCGGTTCATGGAAAGGGAAAGACGATGATGTATTCATGGTATGTATTTACGAGCCTCATGTGACTCGTCAAAAAGAATCGTTATGGGATAGATTATTGGGATTAATACATAGAATGGCAGGGTTCATGGTACATGTTTGGCGATTCAAACGTGGTTAGAGGTGTTGATGATAGAATTAATTCTCAAGTAAACTTAAAAGAGGCAAGTGATTTTAATGAGTTCATAAATAATATCAGGTTAGTCGAAATTCCAATTGGCGGGAGAAAATTTACAAGGATGAGTGATGACGGGTTGAAATTTAGCAAGTTGGATAGATTTCTACTAAACGATGAGTTCTACAATCTATGGGGTAATCTTTCGGTTGTGGCCTTGGATCGTAAATTATCGGATCATTGTCTGATTGTTTTAAAGGATGTGGAGTTGGACTTTGGTCCAAAACCATTCCGTGTCATCAACGTATGGTTAGAGGAAGCGGAGTTTAGTCAAGTGGTTGAGGAGGCTTGGAAGAAAGAGGTACGAAGTATTAGGTCGGATTGTAGGTTTCGAGATAAAATGAAAAATGTTAAGGAGGCGCTTAGATTATGGAGTAAAGGGAGGTTTGGGGGACATGTAGAGAAAATAAACGAATTAAAAAAAATATATAGCTATGAGGTGGGAACTAGAAGCGGAGAGGAGATCGCTTAGCAAAGACGAGAAGAATGCTTGGTTGGAAAGCGAGAAAACAATAGGGGTTAAGGAGAGAGAATATATCAATATGCTTCGTCAAAAAACTATAATTAAGTAGGATATCTTGGTGACGAAAACACAAAGTTCTTTCATTAATATGTGAAGAGGAGAAATAATAAATGTACATTAGAGGGCTCATGGTTAATGGTTTATGGTGTCAAGACCATAAGTTAATAAAAGCGGAGATGGCTAGACACTACAAAACCTTATTTTACGAAGTCGATAGGACGAGGCCGATATTTTGTTGCGATTGGATTAAAAAAAATCGGTGAAGGATGCTAGAAACCTAAAAAACCTTTTGCCGAAAAAAAATATGGGAAGCAATCCGTTGTTATGGAGGGGATAAAGCTCCAGGTCCCGACGACTTTAATTTCAAATTTATTAGGAAAGCTTAGGATGTTATCAAGATGTATTTAATTAGGGCGGCAGCGTAGTTTTGGGAGTATATGAAGATTTCAAAGGGTTGTAACGCTTCGCTTATCACTATTATTCCTAAAGTAAAAGATCCTATAAGTTTGGGGGATTTCCGTCCAATTAGTCTTATAGGTTGTTACTATAAAATTAAAACTAAAGTTGTAGCAAAAAGGGTCAAACGTGTGGTGGGGGCGTGGTAGGGGAGGTACAAAACGCGTTTATAAAAGGTGGATACATTCTTGAAGGGGTCCTTATAGCAAACGAAACAATGAAATACCTGAAATGATCAAAGGAAAAGGGTTTAATTTTCAAAGTGGATTTCGAGAAGGCATATGATAGTATTAACCTGAAATTTCTAATGGGCATTATGAAATTTCCGATTAATACTATCATATGCCTTCTCGAGAGGGGTGTACGTCAAGGCGACCCATTATCACCTTTTTTTTTATATTGGCAGCGGAAGGCTTAAATGCTATTGTGAATGAAGCAGTTATGAAGGGTACTTTTAAAGGAGTTAAGGTCGGTTTCTCATTTATAATACGCGGATGATACCATTTTCTTTGGAGAATGGAACAAAGAGAATGCGAAATCACTTATGTGTATACTTAGATGTTTCGAAGAGGTGTCCGGATTACGGGTAAATTATGAAAAAAGTAAATTATCGGTTTGGGGGTTAGCGAAGACGAATTGGGGGATATGGCGATTTGGATGGGGGTGTGATATCAGTGAATTTCCTCTCACTTATTTGGGCTTAAGAATTGGTGAAAATATGAGTCGTGTGACTTCATGGAAACCCGTAGTTGAAAAGTTCAAGAATTGGTTGACGGGGTGGAAAGCTAAATCGATGTCGTTCGAGGGTCGGTTAATATTGGTAAAATCAGTTATCGGTAGCTTGCCATTGTATTAGTTTTTGATGTTCCGTGTGCCTTTGAGTGTTATAAAAACTCTTGAAAGAATTAGAAAAACTTTTTTGGGTTGGGATTGGGGAGGGTAAAAAACTTTCTTGGGTCAAATGAGATACAATCCTTGCTTCTTTTGGGTACGGGGGACTAAATGTGGGGTCACTTAGGGCAAAAAACTTGGAGTTACTTAGAAAATGGTGGTGGAGATTTAAGAGGGAGGGTGAGTGGTTATGGGTTAGTGTTATAAAAAGTATACATGGTGCGTGTGGGGGTTTAAAGGGAAATTACAAGGGGTTGAGGTTTTGATGAGGGGGTAGGGGGTTTGGGATGGTATAGCGAAGATTGGTGTGGAGTTGGATGGGTTTAGAGCTGGCATAACAGAACCGACACGACACGACACGAACCTGTTAAGGTCGAACATGAACACGACACGATAACAAATCGTGTCATTTTTTCCGAACACGAACACGACACGAACCTTAACAGGTTACACGACACGAACCTGTTAAGGGACCTGTTAACAAAAATGTTCTCACATCATTTTACTTTTTCAGATAAAGAAATGACACAAATCAATCTTACATTAGTATATTCAGCGGAAAACCAGGCGCCTTAAAATCCGTTACAAAACTATTAAACTAACATCGAGCTCCATAGCATCTATTTTCGCAGTCGGGTTTTGCTTTAATATAGTTTCTTTAACTTCTCTCCCAGCTGAGACATTTCTTATAGCCATAACTACATGTACCCTCAAGCTAGTACACGCGGCAGCTTTGGTCCCAATGCCACTAGATGCACCTGATATAAACAAGTTTCGTTAGGACTTTTGTCAAACAGATGGTGCGCGAATGAAAAGTAGAGCGAAAAAATGTCACATGGACCTGTAACGATGGCGGTGAGACCGGAGCCATCGATCCCTTGCGTAACTTGTTCGGCAGTTGAGAATCTTGAAAACCCAGATGGCCCTTTGAATGAGAACATTCTGTTAAAGAACACGAGTAACGGTTTTAACTGCTACTAGAGAACATTTTCACCTTTTGATTGCTGGTCTTGGGAAGAAAGAAGAAAAAAGGAAGATGAAAAGATAGAAAAAGTAGGAAAGTGTTTTAGGATATTGGTGTTTTAGGATTGCCGTCTCGGATATTGGTGTTTTAGGATTGGAGGCCAGAGAAGAGAGGAAGTGTTGTAGGGTTTATTTTTGAACATATATATATATATATATATATATATATATATATATATATATATATATATATATATAACCTCTTAACAGGTTTTAACGTGTCTTAACAGTCCGCACTGTTAAGACACTAAACTCGATATTTTATTCGTGTCTTAACAGTCCGACTGCAAGACACTAAATAAGACCGACACGAAACCCGTAAGAGCGTGTCGCGGTCGTGTTAACGTGTCCGGTCGAAATTGCCGCACTCTAGATGGGTTGGGGATACAGTTTACTTCGTCTTGTGTGGGTGTGTTGGGGGATGGGAGGGATATTATGTTTCGGTTTGATAGATGGGTGGATAGTAGAAGACTTTGTGATAGGTTTTCTAGACTTTTTTATTTGGATGGTAGAAAGGAGGGTAGTATAAAGGATAACGGTTTATGGGTAAATAATAAGTGGGTTTGGACTTGGGAATGGAGTAGAAATATTAGGGGTAGGGTTTGTAAAGAATATGAGGGCTTAATTAATGTATTGCGGAATGTAGTTGTTTATAATGCTTGTAGTGATAGATGCAGGTGGACATTTAGTGAAGATGGCGACTTCAATGTCAAAGATCTTACAAGTTTGATCGAGGAGAAGATACTTCAAGTGGAAAGTGATGGAAGAGTTACTCTTTGGAATAAGTTAGTGCTTAAGAAAGTCAACATCTTCGCGGGGAGAGCTCTTAAAGGAAGACTTCCGTTTCGATGGAACTTGATAGACGAGGCATTGATCTAGATTTGGTATTATGTGCGTGTTGTAATGATAGTGTGGAGTCATGTACCCATTGCCTTGTCACTTGTGATCTTGCAATGGATATATGGACCAAACTATTTAATTGGTGGAAGGTGGGGAGCATTAACGTGTTCACTATTGAAGAACTTTCTTTCACATAATGGGAATGTTAGTATTCCCTCCCATCTGGCATTAATTTCGCAAGCGACTATTTGGACTTCCGGATACTTCATTTGGAAAGAAAGAAATGCTCGTGTGTTCCATAACAAAATTTCAAGTTCTAACAAGATCATACAAGACATTCAACTCAAAGGTTTCGAATGGATAGTGAGAAGATCAAAGAAATACAAACCGTTAGATTGACAACAATGGTTACGGGACCCTCGAAATATTCAGCTTCATTAGTTTATAGTAGTATGTGAGATTCAAGCACAAATGATTTTGCGGATCAAGAAAGCATTAGGTTTTGAATTTTTGAATGTTATAACATGGGACTCAATTATTACAACATTATTGGTGGTACATTCTATGAGTCTCTGAATTTGAGTCAGTTTTCAATATATCAGTTTGGGATTGGGTTGCAGTAGGGGCCAAGAGTATTTTAGATAATGTTAACGGATGTGTCCGACATTATTTAGAGTATTTTTGTTTTCTGCTGTCATCCAAGGTGTACAACAGGTGGATGGTATAGCATACTGGGTATGATTGGTTCTTATTTTGTTTCACACTGACCTATGTTGTATTCTTGATCCTACTATACAAGTGAGTTATAGATTGGACATTAGGGATTAGTATGTTGAAGACTTCATCTCTGCACATGGAGGTGTCTAGCTTTGGGCCACAATATATTATGTTTCCTTATGTTCAGTTCTCTTAATGTATTGTGACAGTTCTATTAGTTTGATTTTAGGATACTATATTACTTTGTTTGTTGTGTTTTCTTGGTCCTATCCTCCTCTTAATTATCTTAATTATTTAAGGTGGAGCGCTTTGTATTGTATTGTTTTTTCCTTTCGATGTTTCGTTATAATATGTTACCTTTCTAAAAAAAAATCTATAAAATTTTATATATTTTTTTAAAATGTGTAAAATTAACATTTTATGTACTGTTATTTATATCAATATATAAAAAATTAACATCCCACCTAAATTTGAAACCAAGATTTTAACATCAATCAAATTTCTACAAGACATAATATCAACCAAACAAACATATATTTTCAACTTTAAATCGCTTAACTTGCACTAAAAAAACAGTAATAAAAAATTCAAATTTACACTCTTTACTTTCTACAATTTTAAAAAATACGTAAAATTTTATTAAGTTATTAACACTTAATAATCTGTGAAAATTGATAACAAGTGTGAAATCTTTTTTTGTAAAATAATTTTTTTTCACACTTATATAATTGTATAAAAAAAAAAGTTTACACTTTTAAGTGTAAAGAAATTCTCAACACTCGTAAGTGTGTGAATTAATTGTAACGCTCAATTTCCCCACACTGGAGGAAGTGTGAAGAAATTGAGTATTACAAGTGATTTATACACCTATAAGTGGGGGAAATTTAGAACACTCCACATTTAAGAGCGTGAACTTTTTTTGATTTAATTATAAGTCTGTATAATCTTTTGTTGTACAAGAAATTGTCACACTTACCGATGTAACCATTTTCTACACATCAAGAAGTGTTAAGAGCATAGGGTGTCATAACCTGAGTTAAGGTTTAACACACTGTCACGTCAGCACCACATAAGCGTTAACTTTTTTATCTTAACTAAAAAAAACACCCTTATCATAACTCAACCATTAACTCACTTTAACGCACCCTTGACGCGGTGTGGTAACTCACCCTTAACTTGAGTCCCTTAACGCAGCGTTAAGGTGGTAACGCATACCTTAACTCAAAGCCTTAACTCACTTGGGCGGCGTGGTTAACGCACCTCAACTCAAAAAAGTTAAGCCTTAACTCATCTTGGTGTGTTAACATACCTCTTGCTCTAATAAGCTAATAAAATTTAGGCACTTTATAAAATTGTGAAAAGAAAAGTGTATAGACATGACATTTATTTTTTAGTGCAAAAGAGTCGAAAAACTCAAAAAAGTGCTCTGCATGAATTAAATGAAATGTTGATGCCTAAGTACGGATGTTTACCCGACTTGATGGTTCTTATGATATTAGATTCTGTATTCGAAGATTTCTTTTCATTGAATGCTTCAGACTTTCGAGCTTTCTTTTCATTGAATGCTTCAGGCTTTCGAGCTAAAAGTCCAAGTAAATTAGTGCTTCTCCTTCCAAGCTTCCGATACTTTTTCACTATTTTTAATGCAATATCTGGAAAATATATGAAAATGAGTTAATTAGGTTGGTCAAATTATACCACAATATTAAAAAAAAAAAACAAATAAAAAAAAATAAATAAAAAATAAAATAAAATAAAATCACACCGACTTGTCTTAAGTTGAATCATCCTTGTGTCATTTCAAATAAAGAAATGATAGAGGGGCTTAAACTTAGGCTTAATTTTATGTCTAAAACAAAATGACATTATCATTATGGTTGAAATAAATGGGTCCATGTCTACGTACCATTAAAATAATGCCACTTAACCTAAGTTTAGATCCCTATATCATTTCTCTTTCAAATATTATTGATTATTATTTAGATTTTTACACGTCTATACAATTATTCAATATAGGTAAATAACATGTGTAAAATAAAGGGCTAATAGCATCGTAATATATCATATTTGTTACTTACATTTTTTATATGTATCGAATAATTTTTTTGCTATTCTATGTACTAAACTTGATATTAATGTTTTTTATGTATACTTTATAAATATTTTGCCCCTCATTTTTTTCTACTATATGTATCATGGTTTTTAGAAAATATATAAAAAAATGTAATAGCAAAATTTTTTTTCGATACATATAAAATCTGCAAGTGACAAATATAATATATTACGGTGTCATTATCGCTAAAATAAATAAACCCGTGACCCTCCAAAATAAACTACCAATCTCTGGTAAAAGTACCAAAAGTCCAACATAAGTAAATGCTTACCAAACATGTCACTCTCGACACATTTCTCAAGAAGTAAACTACGATTCTCATCAGTCCAACCATCATTATGCAAGCAGTTTGAACATTTATAAAGATACCTCGATACATCCTCATATCCATATAACACAGCCCTATACAGTGGCATCATGTGTCTTCCACCACCAGGAATCGAGGCCAGGTTCGGGTTCTTTTCCATCATAATTTTAACAGCTTTAAGGTTTCCAGCTGTAACTGCTATATAGAGGGCGGTGCTCTGATTATTGTTTACAAGTTCCAAGTCCTCTTTTTTCATTCTTCCCACCAGATTTGTGACAAACTCGTTTACCTTTTTGGAAGCTTTTGCGGATGCCGCGATATGAAGTGCGGTTTCACCATTTTCGGTGATCCTACGCCTTAACAAATGTTGGTTATTAGCCAGAATGGCTTCAGCGGCTTTCCAATCACATTTTATCGATGCTTTGTATAGACGGAGAGCAATATCTTGGTTAAGGTATGCACCTATAGCTGTATTAGTTATAAAGCAAATTAGTTACAGTAGTATTGAATGTGATCTAAAATTTGAGTATTATTTTCAGAGTAATTTGTATAAATAGTCCTTGTGATTTGTTTAAGTTGCAAGTTCGGTCCCTATCATTTCAAAAATGCAAGCATTGTCCCTATGAAAAATTTTTGGTTTGGTTTTGGTCCCCTCTTCAAACTTAAATGAATAAAGTCAATAAACTATTCATGGATTTCAGTTTTCTCTTTTAAGAAAAAATGATAAAACATCAAGAACACTACTAACACACCCTAAACTTAATCTGAGTATGTGACAAAAGTTTAATGTGTAGTGTTCTTTAAGTTCTCTCATTTTTTTTAGAAGAGTCAATTTCATATCTCCCCTCATTTTAGTTGAAAAATTCATATATACCCAAATATGCAATTAAAACATTGTATATTATGTATTCAATATTTGCACTTTAGATATATATAAAATTAATTATGAAAGTAGGTTGATATATGAAATTAATTCTTTTTATAAAATGATAACTTGAAATCCAAATGTAAATTTAAGAGAAAGACGACAAAGGTAATTTCTTAGTCATTCAACGAGGACCAAAACCAAACCAAAAAATCTCCACAGGGATGGTGCTTGCACATTCTAAATGGTAGGGGCAATTTAAAGAATCACATGGACGATTTATGCAATTTACTAATATAAAAATCCAGACATATGACAAGATCACATGTGAAAATTAAAAAAGATAAATTTGCAAAAACGTGTCTTAAAATGATAGTTGGATAGAGATGTTTTTATTCGTGTTTTCAGTCCTGTATTTTATATCTTGATATAATTACCCTTTTGTTAAATTCAGATCTGTTTGGATTGACCAAAATCAATTCCAATTGATCCATTTAAAATCGAAACCAACATGTTGCACATCAAATTTACTTTCACATTTGTTAAAACTAAAATTTGAGTTTCGTCTAAGTAAAGATTCAAATATGCATCTTTGCCATTTTCATGCGTTATTTGACTATATATATCTAAGAGAAATGAAATTAAATAATGCAACTTTAATTGCAAACTTTCCTATTACGGAGTATCTATTGTGGTGATAAATATCAGTAAGTGAATAAAGGATTAATATATAGAAACAATTCCCACCAAGTAGTCCGGGGGGTGCGTTAAAGATATATTCTGCATGGTTCAAGCTGAGATCCAACTGGATTTCTTGCGACATCTGAAACATTAATATTAACAATAGTAAGTATTTAAACCAATTTTACACATGCACAATGACTCGACTAAAGGATACAACTGATACCGAATACCTTTTCTTAAGCGGGAGATTATAGTGAGAGAGATAACAATGTAATGTGTAAGTGAAAACTGAAATGTGATTACTTTGAAATGCATTCCATCATATTTATATACAAACTTAATTTCCTAAGTCAACGTCAACGTTAACGTCTATAGCAAATTAGGTATAGGTCATTTATTGTTTTCAAATTATACATATATGTAGTTCTACAGTTCAAATTTATATGTAACTCAAATAATTGTAACTTTTTCTTATTGCATTTTAAATCAAAGTAAATTATATTTTATTAAATAAGGGTATTGTTTTAGTAAATATCTCCATTTATATTTAGAATGGTTACAATTTCAGTAAGTAGGAAGCTTGTTTTTGTGTCCATATACTTATACGGATGGCATGAATTGAGCTTAAAATGAAGAAAAGTAAAAGATTTGGACGTTGTTGCATTGTTTTAGTCATAACTTTTTTGTCAAAGCTTCGTTGTAGTCGATTCAAAAGGCCAACAAAAGATGAAAAAGAGAACTTCACTTTACAAATCATACGAAAATATGAAGTTAGTTGGTGATTTTGTCAACAGGAAAACAGAATTCGTGTTTAGCAAGAAAAGACAATATGTTTTTGTACGCAAGATAACTACATTATGTTTGTGGTTTGGAATTGGGTCAGGAGTTGGATAGAAGAAACGAAATTAATTGAAACTAGCCCACCATTAACTGTTGGTTGGTGGGTATTAAAATAAAAGGGACCCGCGAAAAGGAAAAAGAGGACCCATTTAGTTAATAATAATATAATCCCATTATTATTCACTCTTATTTATCGATCGACGACATGGTTTTATCCCATTGCTTTTGGAGGAGAGTCGACGAGAGGATAGAAGGGAGCATAGGAGTTCGGTTCTATGGCTTTTTCAACAACCACTGTTGAAGAAATAAATCATACTCCAAGGTCTTTGGTTTAGTGGTGTATGAGTTGTGCATCAACCTAAAAGTTGTTGGTTCAAGTCTCATTAGAAGCATTTTGTGAAATATGTGCTATAAAATGAGAAAAAATTGTCGTTCTAAATAAAAATATAAAAAAGTCATAAGATTATAGCATCATAAACATTTGTTTAATTCGGATTGATCATTGTTTTCATTATGAATACTTTTCATTATCGAATTATTTATCTTTTGTTATCATGATTGTTATTGAAGGCTTATTTCTTTTGTGCTTGCTTAGTTATGAATCTTTCTTAATATTTACATTTAATTAGCTTTGTTTTGGATAATTTATGTGAGGTTGTAGACTTACGCCTTTGAGTTTATCATGACTGCGTGTTGAGAGTAGTTTATTAGTAAGCTAAATACCGAAAATTAAAGTACTTGAATCATCAATATACTGACCGGTGGGTCTTAGTGGTTATGATATTGTTCATTGACTTAACGGCGTTAAAAGTGTTAGTCGATTAGTATAAGGCTTAGTCGTGTTATGTGTTTAGGCTCATATTGTATTCTATATATATTTGTCATGTACCAAACATTATTTTCATTGAATATACATAAACTTACATGGTATCAACCCTAACCGATCCACTCTCTGTTTCCGCAATTTTTTTATTCGTTTAGTATTATTGTTTCTCGGCTTTGTGTGTTGTCGAGATGTGTTTGATTGTTTGTCGACCAAATGTGTTGTCGATCTTCCTTGTTTCATGATTCCCTAAACCCTTACGATTATTACAACCAATCGTTAACACCTTACAACATTCGATCGGTTTCTTTTCTTTTATTCGTCCAATCAGTGAACCTTCGTCCAGTTTGTTACCACCTGTCCACAAAAAGATTCCCTATTAGTGTTAACAATTTATTTGTTATCAGTTTCTTATTTTACTAGTGTTAACGATTTATTATTTTATTTGAATCCTTAATTAATACCATTTTGTTTCTTCGATTGACATATTTGTTATCAGTTTTCCATCATGACTGGCACCAATTTAACAAACAATGAACTCGAAATCTTGCAACGCCTCTTGATCAACATTGGATATAATGGTTTGACTCCCACTGTGAACAATACCCCTTGTGTGCAACATAATATTACTCCTTCCGTGACAATACGCCTCACAATATTACTACTCCTATGGCTTTTTATTCGAGTCCACCTTATGCTTCTATGTCAGCCCACCGTTTTTAATCCAACACAAGTCTCAAGTTATGCACCGTGTTCTTTGGACCTCATCTTATGCACCGTGCTCCACAACTAGTCCACGCAGCTCCACAAGGGCTCCAGCTGGTATGCGTGGTCACTTTGGGGGTCAGGGGGTTTGGATTGCACATGTGGTGCACCAGGGAGTTCAAGGGAATCATATTGCTACGCAAGGTCAACAAGGGGGTCTTTCGTTTACCCGATTCAATTAGGTACGCAGGTTCATCAAGGAGGTCAGGGGGGTCCAATTGGTAAAACTGGTCAACCGGGTCCCGCGGGTCAAGAAACTATTTTGCCACTTGCTTTTACTACCGGGACTCTACCGAAAACTAATTTCGGTAATTGGAATATGGACACAGGTGCGTCCTCACATCTTAACGATAATGTCAATAATCTCAGTGATGTTTTTAATTCGTATTTATTCATCTCATGTCTGTTGGTGACGCATTCTATTCCCGCTACTAACTCGACATAGTATTTTGCCCACGCCTTTTCGCCCTCTTCATTTAAATAATGTTTTAATTACTCCTAATATCTTCAAAAATTTGATTTCGTCACAATTTGTTTGTGATAATTATTGTACTGTTGAATTTGATCCATTTGGTTTTTTTGTTAAAGACTTTCATACTGCTTCTGCCGCCCGGTGTGATAGCACCGAGATCTATGCCCCGTCACGCAACCCTCTCCTATTCCTCAAGCCTATCTCACTAGTCATTATATCGCGGCATCAACGACTTGGACATCCGTGAAGTGAAGTGCTACATCGTGTTATTTCCAATAATTCTATTTCGTGTAATAAGGAGAAGTCTCTCGTGCTTTGTCATGCGTAATGTCGCCTTGGCAAACACGTGAAACTTCCGCTTGTTAGTTCTTCTACTTTAGTTCGGTCTTCTTTTGACATTATTCACCGATTTGTGGACTTCCCCACTCGAAGTCCGTTCGGTTTTGCGGTACTATGTTTTATTTTAGATCATTATTCACTTTGTTTGGGTTTATCCTTTAGTTAATAAATCGATGTTTTTCCAAATTTTTGTTGTTTCGTAATTTTGTTAAAACTCAATTTAAGAGTGAAATTAAGTCGCTTCAGCAGTGATCATGGTGGTGAATTTGATAACCAATCATTTCATAAATTATTTTCCGACAATGGGATTGAATTTAGATTTTCTTGTCCCCGCACTTCACAACAAAATGGAAAATCCAAAAGGATGATTCGTACCATTAATAATTTAATTCTGACTTTAATTGCTTCAAGCTCATCTCCCTCCTAACTATTGGGTTGAAGCCCTCAACATGGCCGCTACTTCTTGAATATATTACCATCACGCTATTGACAATGAAGTCCCATACACCCCCTTTACCGCACTACACCAGCTTATAGTCTTTACGTGTTTTGGGTGTCTTTGTTACCCTCATCTTGATGCTGACAACAAACTTGGAGCCCGTGCTACACCTTCCATCTTTTTGGGTCATGCTACTAATCATCGTGGCTACCGTTGTCTGGACCTCAACACCAATAAGATAATCATTTCCTAACATGTTACGTTTGATGAAACAGTTTTTCCGTTTGGTTCCACGATACCCAATGTCAATCCCTTGTATGATTTTTTGGACGACACCTCAAATTTAATCTCCAATATAATCAAACAAATACCTACATCTACTACCGCTTCACCTCAACCTCAACCTAACCCGCCTGCTCCTACTATCCACACTGATGAGCGTAATTCTCCTACACATGGTCCACCTTCCCCAATTGCACCTCATATTACCACCGCACTTCCCACACATGCCACTAGCCCATCTAACCAACATCCCACCCCTGTTTCCGTTTCCCAAGATCCACCAACTCCGACCGTTAATCCAATCCGGCTTCGATTCATCCTATGGTCACATCGCTTCGCGGTCGGGACTAATCGCCCTAATCCTAAGTATGCTGGTCATGTGTCCACCGTTTCTCCTTCACCTAGGTCGTATAAGGATGCTCTTGATGATCCAAATTGGCTAAATGCTATGTTTGATGAATATAATGCGCTTATTAAGAATAAAACTTGGACTTGTGTACCTCGCCCTGCGGTGTCAATATTGTTAGGTGTATGTTGTTATTTTGCCATAAGTATTGGCCGATGGTACTCTTAGTCAAGATAAGGCACGCCTTGTTGCCAATGGTAGCACAATAATGTGGAGGGAGTAGATGTTGATGAGACATTTAGTCCTGGTTATTAAACCGGTCACCATTCGGATCGTTTTAGTTTAGCTATTTCGACATTGGCATGTTCATCGCCTTGATGTCGAATGCTTTTGCATGGTGATTTGTCGAAACCGCTTATATGCATCACCACCGGTTTTCGGATCCCGAGC
This sequence comes from Chrysanthemum makinoi, assembly GCA_910596185.1. Taxonomy (NCBI): domain Eukaryota; kingdom Viridiplantae; phylum Streptophyta; class Magnoliopsida; order Asterales; family Asteraceae; genus Chrysanthemum; species Chrysanthemum makinoi. The sequence continues at coordinate 281,846,149 of OU343217.1, forward strand.
ATCCGGATTATGTTTGTTTATTACCCGTTTTCTTTATGGTCTTAAGCGTGCCTCGGGCATGGATTCAACGGCTTGTCGCTTATATTCTTATCAGGTTTACTTAATCGATGTGATTCTTCTTTATTTATTTACCGCATTGTGGTGATGATACTACTTTTCTCGCTACTATATGTGGATGATATTGTGCTTACCGCTTCCTCGATAGTTTATTACAGCGGATTATTGCTTCTTTGCATAAGGAGTTCTCTATGACAGATTTGGTGTCGTTAATTATTTTTGGGTGTGTCGCTACGCGTGACTCTTCCGAGATGTTTTTGTCACAAACAGTAGTATGCTATGGAGATTTTGGAGCGCGCACATATGGTTGGTTGTAACCCTTCTGACTCTGCTGGCTACCGAGTCTAAGTTGGGTGATGATGGTGATCTAGTTTCGATCCTAAGTTATATCGAGTCTTGCGTTCTCTTCAAGATCTCACTTTCACTAGACCCGATATTACATATGTTGTGCGCCAGTTTGTCTATATATGCATGATCCTCGCGAGCCTCATTTTACCGCTCTGCCGGATTTTACGGTATGTTCAAGCGGACTTTGGCTTATGGTTTACGCTTATTTTCTACTATCATTCCTTGGTTGCTTATTCTGATGCCGATTTTGGTTTCCCCTACCACCGCCGGCCTACATCTAAGTTATTGTGTTTTTCTTGGCAACAACTTACTTTCATGGTCCTCTAAACGCCACCAACGATTTCGCTCCAAAGGTTTAGGCCGAGTATCGCGGTGTTGCCAATGTCAGATCCGAGACATGTTGGCTTCAGAATTTCATCGCGTGAGCTTCATACACCGCTGTCCTCTCGCTACTATTGTTTATTGTGATAATGTGAGTGCAGTGTACTTGTCCTCTAATCCTCGTTTCAAAGATCGGTACAAGACAAAGCATATTGAGATTGATATTCATTTTGTTCGTGATTTGGTTGCTACCGGTCAAGTTCGAAGTTCTCGCATGTTCCTCTCGCCTCAATAAGTCGATATTTTACCAAGGGTTTACCTTCTCGCTTTGTTTGCCGAAGTTTTCGTGACGTTTTGAGTGTTTGGTCTCCTCCCGCCAAACCTAAGGAGTGTTAGTCGATTAGTATAAGGCTTAGGCCTGTTATGTGTTTAGGCCCATATTGTATTCTATATATATTTATCATGTACCAAACATTATATTCATTGAATATATATAAACTTACAAAAAGTAGCGGACGATAGGGTTTAAGATTTAGGGAACGATAAACTGGCAACTTACTTAGTACTACCTCCGTCCCATATTAATTGTCTTGTTTTGACTTTTTAAGTCTTTCTTTATCAACTTTGACCTTAAATAATTTTATTTGTGTTATATAATATTTAATAAAAATTATACCAATAAAAAATATATTTAAAACTCAATTTATTCATATATTTTGCATCAAATATTATATAATACAATTAAAAATATTTAAGGTCAAAGTTGAAAATTAAAGACTTAGAAAATTCAAAGTGGGCAGTTAATATGGGACGGAGGGAGTAATTAAGCGCATGGAAACTACCTTAATGCTTTGACCATAATTAGATATAACATTCGTCCAACGGGATAGATAATTATATGATGAAGTGTGTAAGGATAGCGACCATAACTAGACTTATGCTACATTGCACATTGCACATTTATTTCATGTCATTGATAGGTTAGAGGAGTAGCTAGGTGAGCATATTTTTATCTTATTGATTTACTTTTCGTTTTCATTTCCGAGTAATTTAATTATTGTCATTTTAGTTATTTTCAATTTTATAATCATGTGTATTTAAAACACAGTTTTCATTTTATCAATTTACTTTTTAATAGATTATAATTTCATTCGCTCCAGTGAACGACCCGGTCTTATCGAGTCTATACTATACACGATTAGGTAGACTGCCCAAAAGTGTTGGTAAGTCTTTGTTAATACAAATAAGCCGTAAAACGTTTATTTATATTTTACGATCTTCTAATGTTTTGTAGATAACAAACGTAAAATCATTTTAACGAAACAAATAAAATACGTAAATGGTTTGAACTAATAGTTTCTAACATATTCACATTTTCACATAAAACACTAAAACAAGTATAAGTGATTTTATGACTTAGTTATACATATGTACAATAACTAGTGTTTACATATTTGGGTATAATATACACATAACTAGTATGTAGTATATTGGTTAATATAAATTGGTAGAAACTTAAGTATCACAACCCATTGGGCAAATACATTGAATGTAGTTGGGTACAACCCAAAGCACATAACCCATGGAGCTTGGCCCATAACCCATTGCATGACATCATGCTTATATCATACATGAATAATATCCATAACCCATGGATCAACACATACCCAAGTGACCAAGTGCATTGCACTCAAAGATACATTGTATCTAGCTAAAGATCCATGGTTCAACCCATGACCCATAACCAAAATACCCATGGGTAAAAGGGATCGTCTCACGGATCCCTAGCTTAACGCTAAACGGATCCCTTGTGGAAGGGATCTGTGGGATCCGGGGAACAGTAGAGTTTTTCTTCTATAAATAATGAGCCATTTCTTCATTGTTTCTCACGCCTTTCTAACACACTTTCTCCCTGAGTTAAAAACTCACTAACCTCATATCCAAGAGATCTATGTTTGTAGTTTTGTTTTTGTGTCATCTCTAAGGTTCCTCTTAAAGGCAAGATCACCACCTTTGAAGTCGAGCAAGCTCAAGTCCATGATTTGCCATGCTTCCTCATTATCAAGGCTAACAAGTCTTCTTGTTGATGATTCCTTTCTTTCTTCTAAGAAGTGTAGTGTCGAAGACATTAGTGAAAGATGTCTCAAGTGTCAAGACGTAGATATTAGTGAAGGTTATCTATCGTCTATAACATAAGCACTTATGGTAGGTGCTTAGAAGTCAAGACAAGAAGTATTAGTGAAAGGTGCTTAGAAGTCAAGACTAGAAACATTAATGAAAGGTGCTTAGAAGTGAAGACACAAGACATTAGTGAAAGGTGTCTTGTAGAACTAGTCAAAGGCATTAGTGAAAGGTGCCTTAGATGTACATTCGATATGGTGTGTTTCGATGTACAAGATAGACTAGTATTAGATCCAAGGATATTGATATCCTTGATGATGTTTTAAAGGAGTAGATCTCCTTTTGGATTAGTCGTTGGTGTAGTGTGGTAGTAGTTCCTCCATTGCAATGGAACTAGGTGCTTAGCCTAGTACCTATAAAGGGTAGGCGACGCTAAGTGAAGGTGTAGTTCACCCTGGAGTGAAAGAACTAGGTACTTAGCCTAGTACCTTATAAAGGGTAGGCAACACGCTGTGTAGGTGTGGTTCACCTTGGAGTGAAAGAACCCTGGTTAGCCTAGCACCTAAAAAGGGTAGGTGACGCTGTGAAGGCTTCTCCGCCATAAGGAGATTGGTGTAGTGATTACGAACTCTCGAGTAGGTGACTCGGGGAGTGGAGTAGGGCAAGGAAGGTGTCCTTGTAGCCGAACCACTATAAATACTCGCGCTGTGGTTTTGTGCTTCTTACTCTTATCTTTTTATTACTTACCTTTATATGCTTGTTTATCAACATCCAACACACACATCCAAATAGATTGACATAAGTCGATCTAAATAAATTAAAAGGAAGTTTTAATTGGCAAAACTATTCAACCCCCTTCTAGTTTTCCACAATTGGTATCAGAGCTTCGTTACCAAGTTTCTTGAAGTAGATTGTACTTTGAAAACTTGATACGATCCATGGTTAATTGAAAACTACAAAGAAGGTTTTTCATAAAAACAAACATCATGTCTTTTAAAACTATATGTTTGGATGTTGATTTAATAAACAACATTTTTCTTATTTACTTGTTTCATTTAATTGCACTAATCTTCCTTGTCATGTTGATTAGTCAAAGCTCATACCCACCAAGCTATAGGAATCGCTTGGTAACAAGAATACCTTCCTTAAGAAGGTATCTTAAACGCAAAGGAGCGGGAATCGTCTAAGTGAAATTTATTGTGTCATTTGTAAAGACATTCCTAAGTGCGCTAGAGGTATGATTTTCTTTTTCCTTGATAATTAAGTATGCCTATTTAGGTATTTATATGATTATCTTTTGTGCTTATACATGTTTTACATGAAGCTTCATTATGAAGCCTTTTTCTCACATACGTGTTATATTTCTCGTCTAAAGTCGTGGTATATAAAACTTATGTTTTGTTTCTTTTAATCCATTAATAAAACAAAACACGAATTTCAAAAATTCCTCCTTTCCCATAAATACTCCCACCATCAATCACTCTATCCTCACTTTTTCAAATCTTCCAATTTCAAAAATTTCTCTCATTCAAAACTTCATCTTCCTCTCCATTTTTCGTCTCAACAAAAACCAAGAAGGACCATCTTCAACATGGTTTACATCGCCCTCGTGCTCATCGCCTTAACACTCATCGCACTTGTGTTCCCTATGATGAAGTTCATATACGGAGACATTTACTTTGTGTTGTTAATCTACATTGGGGTTATATACCCAATCATTTGTATCATCCTTAGTATTGAAATGAAATATTACTAATAATATAGTTATCTAGGTTATTATGTGTTTATCATTCTCTCTCTGTTTTATGTCTTTCCTTAGTGATATATTAGAAGTCATTTATGTATGTTAAAAGAAAATGTAGGTTAAAACACATATCTTGGTATAACACTATGAGATCTAAAAACCTATGCTTTTCATAAAATCTGCTTTCAGAATTCATGATCTACGGATCCCTGAAGTTATACTAACCGGATCCCTTTTGAAAAGGAACCGTGGGATCCGGCCCTACCGAGAACAGCTCATGCAAATTAAAAACCACTTTTCTTCTAAAAGTAATTCTCCACTAGTATGTTAAAACCATAAGTGATTTAAGTGTCTTTCTTGTTAAAAACCATTGTTAATAAAAATCTAATAAAAACGTTAGATAATCTTTGATTGACCACAAACATCACTTTCTATTCACTCGTCTTTTCTCTAGATTCCACTATGTCGCATCTAAATACGAGTTTGATTTTTCACTCACAAGCTTCTACACACCAAACATCTCTCTTGAGCCCAACAAACCGAAAGCAACCACGTCGGGGTTCAATAATCTCGAAACGCGTCATTTCCATGAAGGACGTATTGTAGACACTCCTCTACAATTCCAAGAAGATATCAATACCTCCTTCCAAACAATAGGACTAGAATGTCTTCTCAAAATCAACGAGAAAATATGTCCAAGTTTCATATTGGAATTCTTCCGCCAAGTCGAACTCGTTCGTAACGAGGATCGCTCTCTTTCTCTTTAGTTTTGGATAAAAAACCAAAAGTTTATCCTAACCCTTGGGCAATTTGCCAACATCCTCCGAATTCCCAATCATGGACAATGTGCCTTCACTCAAGATTGGTCTCTTGATTCTCTCTTCAACTTTCGTGAAGAAAATAGTCCGTATTGCTCTCACATTCCTTCCCCGAAAGACTTGATTCGCATATTATGCAAACCCCATCACTCCAATCCAAACATCATCTATAGAAGGGATATTTTAGAAGAGTACAAGCCCCTTGCACTCATCCTACATGAAAATGTTTGGAGCCTTAGGGGAAATCGAGAAATCCTTCCCGCTTGTTGTGCTCACATAATGTATTGTTTGCTAGCACAACAACCATACAATATCGCCTACTTCTTTGCAAGGCGAATTGTAAATCTTCAAGGGTCCAAGAACAAACTTATTCCTTATGGAATGTTCTTGACGCGCCTTTATCATAACCTCATGTTTCACCATCCTCAATTTCAAACTCCGTTGTACGTACTTGTAAACAAGATGATGGAACCTCTAAACACATCCCTCATGAAGACGTTTTTCATTCCAGAATCGGAAAACACTCATCAGCCTTTTGATGATCCTTTGAACGTAAGTGCTCAAGCAACTTAGTAGTCTTTCAAATAGGATCAATCCTTTTCTACTCGTGCTTTATCAATGTGATCCAATTTCTTTCATGAAATAAAAACATCTTACATTTGATATCTTAGTATTAGAACTCCTTTTAGACTATCCTTCAGATATAATGCATTGTCAAGATCATTGCATACCTTTAGTAAAGGTCCTGCTGAGCAGGTGGGCGGATCCCAAAGTTTGTGCTAGACGGATCCCTACACTTAGGGAACCGTGGGATCCGGCAAAGAGAAAATGCAATTGCAAGCATTGTATTTCAAACATATCCTTAGAACACCTCACATAGTGTCTTAAGGCAAATTAAGTCCTTATCAAAGATAGGTAGATCCTTCCTACTCATACATAACTCGCCTAGATCACACTCTAAGACGCTTGTAGATCTATCGTCTCATTTTTAATCCATTACTCTTCCGCTCTTAAACTCACACTTCATTTTTCACTTGATCCCTCACATTTAGCCTTAGAAATCTTTCGATTATGGCAAAATTGATCATAAATCATCCTTACCTCAAAATTGATCAAAGTTGATCAAACTCTAGTTTTCCCATCTCAAAGCTTCTAGGATATTTTCCAAAACACTATCCTAAGTCACAACCTGATCTCTAGATCATTTAGCTTCAATTGACACTCTCGCCTTTAGTGTCATCCTTGCTCATCCATTGGTACTCTTGAAAGTTCCAAATCCTTCCATAAAAGACAATCATTAGCTACATCACTCATTACCTTCAAGTACTTAAGCACCCCTTCATTTAAGACACTTAGGAGGACTGAAACACTCAAGATGTTATAGGTCTTAGATCTTAGAAACATCAATTCCACTCTTTCATAGTCAGCCGAGAGCCGGATCCCTAGGATTACTCTAGACGGATCCCTCCGAGGAGGGAACCGTGGGATCCGATGACGCTTATGTCAAATCGTGCTAAAACAATCATTTCAACTCATTTTCCTAACTCAAACACTCCATCTCATCTTAAATGAGTTCCTAGATCAGCAAACTCGAAGTTGACTCTTGTGCATGTTAATCAACACATTCCAATGAATCCTAGTGGCTTAAGGCTTAAATGCACTTGCCAAATCTCTTGGTTTATAAACCACTTTGTTAGGACCTCCATAGTCATCACTTTCATCCTAACTTTCAAAGACTTTAGAAACCCTTACAAACCTCTTGAAAACATCTCATCATGAGGAAAACCCCAAGTAGTAACTTATCCACCAAAGAACCACCCATGAAAAAGGCTCGTATCATACACGAAATCTCTTCAACCGAATCATCTCCGGTCAAGCCAACAAATGATAGGATCTTTCCTCAACCAATCAAACCAATTCCTAAAAGGATAGTACCCACAAAACAACCTATGCCAAACACCACCATACCTCCTAGGCCAAACAATATCATCTCCACTAAACCATCACCATTGGTTCCTAGACCTATTTCTTTTACATCTCCACTATCATCTCCACACCTCTACAATTTAGAGGACTTGCCACCTAGGCCGTCTCATCCGCTTCCGCCGACAACATTTTCCTCATTAGGAGGAATAATGGTACAAAATCAAGGTGTTGAGTCAACACTTGCTCCCGCTTCCTTTTCACAAGCTTCCATCATATAATCCCATTTGGATTATGAGAAATCATCAAAGTCAACCACCCGACCATATGGAAGTTGACACTTCTCTACCACCACCATCATTCTTGGTCGAACCATTCTCAAATGCGCCTCAACCAATCCCTTCATCATTTGAAGCTCCACAAGCCGCTTCACTTGATCCTTCGCATCAAGCCATTTCATTTCTTCCACCACCACTACCTAGCCATGACAAAGATTGCTATCATTGTCAACATGTTGAAAGTTTGATACATGAAGTACGAGGAGACCAACGTTTCATGTTCTATCATCTCCTCGAACGTTTCGACGAGATTAAACCTAAACAAAACTTGAGCTAGAAGAATTTAGTGGTGTCCTAGCATCAAGCGATAGTTGGTTTAGAAATTCCTAGTCATGCATTTTCTTATTTTCTTAGTTTTTAGAGTCATGTATATCATAACTCTATTTTTATTAAATGGAATTACATGCTACTTGTTATTTTTCTGAGCATATGATTACTTTGTATTCATATCTCATTTTTGTTGCTGAAATTAATCAGCTAATACGGATCCCTCAGAATTGCCTAGACGGATCTCTATTAGAGGGAACCGGGATCCGTGAGACGGAAAGCTATTTTATACTAACTTGGACCACATTTGCAGGAAATTGTGAATTATACTTGCTTTCTAACCTTTGTTTTGTAGCTATTCAATTTACACATGAAGACTTTGACATCCTAAAGCTAGGGGAGCTTTACGTCAAAGCAATACATTGCAAATTACTTGCAATATTAGGTCTACATTTCGTATCATCCCTTTGCAAAATTGTAATCATCAAGGAGGAGCACATTCGTCACTTAGACGAAATATTTTGCGAACTTACTTGCAAACAAACTAGATTAGTATCACTTTCTTGACGCCCTTACATAGGGATGGACTCGTCAAGGGGGAGTAAAGACGAGATCCTTTCCGTTACTTGCTCTCTATTTCTTTTTATTTTTATTTCTTTCACATGTTTTTCTTAAAACGATGTGTTGCTTTCCTTCAAACACTTTTTGTTTCGACAAAAAGGGGGAGAAGAAAGTAAAAACTACAAATTCAAACTTTTATGAATTTTAGCTTTTCCTTAAAATAATTTTATGGTTTGTCATCAACAAAAAGGGGGAGATTGTTAATACAAATAATCCGTAAAAACGTTTATTTATATTTTACGATCTTCTAATGTTTTGACGCTAACAAACGTAAAATCATTTTAACGAAACAAATAAAATACGTAAATGGTTTGAACTAATAGTTTCTAACATATTCACATTTTCACATAAAACACTAAAACAAGTATAAGTGATTTTATGACTTAATTATACATATGTACAACAACTAGTGTTTACATATTTGGGTATAATATACACATAACTAGTATGTAGTATATTGGGTAATATAAATTGGTAGAAACTTAAGTATCACAACCCATTGGGCAAATACATTGAATGTAGTTGGGTACAACCCAAAGCACATAACCCATGGAGCTTGACCCATAACCCGTTGCATGACATCATGTTTATATCATACATGGATAATATCCATAACCCATGGATCAACCCATACCCAAGTGACGAAGTGCATTGCACTCAAAGATACATTGTATCTAGCTAAAGATCCATGGTTCAACCCATGACCCATAACCAAAATACCCATGGGTAAAAGGGAGCGTCCCACGGATCCCTAGCTTAATGCTAGACGGATCCCTTGTGGAAGGGATCCGTGGGATCCGGGGAACAGTAGAGTTTTTCTTCTATAAATAGTGAGCCATTTCTTCATTGTTTCTCACTCATTTCTAACACACTTTCTTCCTGAGTTAAAAACTCACTAATCTCAGATCCAAGAGATCTATGTTTGTAGTTTTGTTTTTGTGTGATCTCTTAGGTTCCTCTTAAAGGCAAGATCACCACCTTTGAAGTCGAGCAAGCTCAAGTCCATGAGTTGCCATGCTTCCTCATCATCAAGGCTACTGAAGTCTTCTTGTTGATGATTCCTTTCTTTCTTCTAAGAAGTGTAGTGTTGAAGACATTAGTGAAAGATGTCTCAAGTGTCAAGATGAAGATATTAGTGAAGGGTATCTATCGTCTATAGCATAAGCACTTGTGGTAGGTGCTTAGAAGTCAAGACAAGAAGTATTAGTGAAAGGTGCTTAGAAGTCAAGACTAGAAGCATTAGTGAAAGGTGCTTAGAAGTGAAGACACAAGACATTAGTGAAATGTGTCTTGTAGATCTAGTCAAAGGCATTAGTGAAAGGTGCCTTAGATGTACATTCGATATGGTGTGTTTCGATGTACAAGATAGACTAGTATTAGATCCAAGGATATTGATATCCTTGATGATGTTGTAAAGGAGTAGATCTCCTTTGGGATTAGTTGTTGGTGTAGTGTGGTAGTAGTTCCTCCATTGCAATGGAACTAGGTGCTTAGCCTAGTACCTAATAAAGGGTAGGCGACGTTGTGAAGGTGTAGTTCACCTTGGAGTGAAAGAACTAGGTACTTAGCCTAGTACCTTATAAAGGGTAGGCGACGCTGTGTAGGTGTGGTTCACCTTGGAATGAAAGAACCCGGTGGTTAGCCTAGCACCGGAAAAAGGGTAGCGACGTTGTGAAGGCTTCTCCGCCATAAGGAGATTGGTGTAGTGATTACTTAACTCGAGTAGGTGACTCGGGGAGTGGAGTAGGGCAAGGAAGGTGTCCTTGTAGCCGAACCACTATAAATACTCGCGTTGTGGTTTTGTGCTTCTTACTCTTATCTTTTCATTACTTACCCTTATATGCTTGTTTATCAACATCCAACACACACATCCAAATAGATTGACATAAGTCGATCTAAATAAATTAAAAGGAAGTTTTAATTGGCAAAATTATTCAACTCCCCTTCTAGTTTTCCACAGTCTTGCTAGATTAGGTTTAATAAATATTAAAACGAGATTTTACTCATCATTACTGATGGAACTTTGCAAAGTTGCTTTATGTTTCTAATGCTAAACATTCTAATAACAAAAATGCTGATATGAACAATCCTACTTATGAGAATAATGATTTTTTCATTTTCCCACACATGGAAGAAATAAAAAATAATTGAATTATTTTTTGTTTGAGAAACTAAATGTTTCTTTTTTCATTATTCCAAACATTAAAAAAAATCACATGTTAAATTAACAAAAACCATATATCAGAGGATGAAATAATAGAATAAGTTTTTGTTCGTATTTTATGTTTCTAATGCTAAACATTCTGATAACAAAAATGTTGACATGAATAATGATGTCGATGGTAATAATGATTTTTTCATTGTTCCAAACATATATGTTCCAAAATATATATGTTTCTTATAGACAATGTGTAAATTAAATGTTGTTTTGGAGTTGGTGATGGATATTCTGATAGAAATAAGACAACAGTTAGCTTATTTTTGGAGTTGCTGAAGAATCAAATATGTTGCTGATGGAACATTACAAATTTATTTTAGCTTTATGATGCTAAGCATTTGAATAACGAGGATGTTGATATTGATAATGATGCTGATGAGAATTATGGTGTTCGTTTGCAACTCTTTATAAAACTTTAAGAGATTTCTTTGTATATATTAGACACAGTCACGCAGATGTTAATCACATCATATTAAAAAGTGTTGGTGTTAAGCACAAAGACTATTACTAACAATTTAGAACATTTAAATATTTTATCAAAAATAATAAATTGTTGTACAATTAAATAATCACACTTTGATAATGATTATTCATTATTAAGACAACAAAATAAAATATACAACTTCAACATTGATAAATACTAAAAAAAAAATGATAGTGACAAAATCTATTAAAAGCTATTAAAATAAACATCTCATATTAGTTCCTTCCAAAATTTAAAAACAAAATTAATTGAAAATCAAATAAAAAAATGCCATAAACTTTATATAAATATTCAATGATTAATCCTTAAGGTACTAACTTGAAAAATTAAAGGATTAATTCCATCCAAATTAATCAATGACATTCAACTTTTCAATTATAAACCGAATGGGTAAATCATCATCACCAACATTTTTCATTCCATCAATTTGTTACTCGATAAATTCTGCAAACTACAAATTTTCTATATAAAAGTATGATAAATGGATGGTTTATAAAATTTTGTTATATTAGAAATAACTATTCAATTCTAGCATGCTACAACTTAAGGTGTTTGTGTTGATAAGTTTTGAACGTATAAAGAATGTAATTTTTCATATATATTATATATATATATATATATATATATATATATATATATATATATATATATATATATATATATATATATATATATCTCTAGGAGCGTAAATCCGCCACCCTATCCCTTATTTTCCGATCAAAAACGCCTTTAATTCCTCTCTATTGTTCTTGTGAATGATATGCAATCGGATTACGTGTAGTTTTCTTCGACGGTGTGTCATTCTTATTAATTCATTACATCTTCTGATTTCATCTCTTTATTTTTAAACCCTAATCGCTTTATTGCTGTCGGTTTTTTAATCGACCCATTATCTAGGGTTTATGTTTGTCGGTTTCTTGCTAACCCTTAATGATTATTGTTCTACTTAACCTAAACGATTACTTTTGTGATCGTTTCTAGGGTTTTCTCTAATCGGTATTGGGTTCAATCGTATGGTATTCTACAAGGATATATCTTTAATGTACGATCTGGGTTTTTTGTTGCCGAAACCCTAAAATTCTTTCTTGCAATCGATTGTCCTATTTGTTAGGATTATCATTATTCTGTTTGGGATTTTGGTATTGGTTATGGTTGCTGGTCGTTATCGTGGTTTATCTTCTTGAATGTAACCATCATGGTTTTTGTTCTTGAAAGTCGACTATGGGTCGTGTAGTTGCTGGTTCGGAATTACAACTCTTGACGTGTTTTGCTACGGTTGCTGCTGGAAGTTGGTGTCACTCGCCGGTCAAGCAATGATGACATTGAAGACAGGGTGCTCACTATGGAAGTGGTTCTTTGAACCCGGTTCTTTTACTATGCTCTGTATCACATTGGGGTTGTTGGTTTAGCATTTCAACGCACACTTTTGAAGCGAGTTTTATGCTTGCTGCTCTATCCGTGGTTTTAGAGTCTTCCATCAATCGCAGCGAAATTTGTGAACCTGACTCTTTTGCCGATTACATGATCATGGAGTTGATGTGCGCTGGTTTTATAATGTATTTGTTGGGTTTTCTTATTGGTGTTCTTTGCATCTCAACATACACCTTTGAGCGAAGTCTCGAGCTTGCCGCTCTATCCGTGGTTTTAGAGTCCCCACCAACCGCTTGTGTGAAACTTGTGGACGCATTCGATTGAGGACCATGATATTGTATATTTGGACGACTCTGGAAGTTTGGACTACTATGGTGATTTGAAGATTCAAGTATTTTTACTTGAAGTGCATGTAGTTTTATTCTTTTTATCATTGTAGTCTGATGTTTAGTTATAAGTGTGGTTGTCACACTTATATTGTCGGCTATAGGAATGATGTGTATTCCTATAGAAGAGTTCAGAAGTGTCCCAGGGAGATGAGGATTCACCCTCATCCTTTGTACTTCAATGTTTTTTGGCGTAATATACTTTACCGGGGTGAATTAACCCTTTTACCCAAAAAAAAGAATGTAATTTTTCATGTCTAAGTGTTTCTTGTTTTAACACCCAAAAACTTCATGCAAATGATTTTATTTTTTTAATTTCATATGTTTTAAAATTCTTTTTAGGGCAAATGATTGAAAAGTATCATACTTGTCACCATTTCTTTTTGTGGGTAGCGAACAATTTTTTTTGCTTTTGTGGGTACTTTTTTTTCAAATTTATCCTTTTTAGGGTATTTTGCGAAATTTTTGGACATTTTTTCCCCTCTTAGCTAATAGATAATTTTTTTTTCCCGAAGGGTAAAAATGTCACATAATACCCTAAAAGGATGAATTTGAAAAAGAATACCCACAAAAACAAAAATTTTGTTCGCTACCAATAAAAAGAAATGGTAACAAGTATGATACTTTTTTCAATCATTTGTCCTAAAAAGAATTTTAAAACATATGAAATTAAAAAAAATAAAATCATTTGCATGAAGTTTTTGGGTGTTAAAACAAGAAACACTTAGACATGAAATATTACATTCTTTATACGTTCAAAACTTATCAACACAAACACCTTAAGTTGTAGCATGCTAGAATTGAATAGTTATTTCTAATATAACAAAATTTTATAAACCATCCATTTATCATACTTTTACGTAGAACAAATTTCTCCCAACTTTCACTAAATATCAATGCATTATTATAGCTAATAGGCTCTATTGACATTATGTATCTAACATTCTGATAAATCACCACAACTTTTTTTTTCTCCCAGAAGACCTAGAGAAATGTCAAGCATTTGTATTGGCACAACTTAAACCAAAAAATAACACAAATAAATGTTACCAATATTAACAATTGAATTGGATACTGAAAGGATTATGTGCAAACAAAACAACGACTTTCACACTTGTCTTCCCTAAAATGCCGAAGGGTCACATCGCTTGGACTGACTCTTGCTATTGGAAACACTAAATAGAACAAGCAGTGGAACTCATAAACGAGTCACGAAATGAAATGAGAGTAACGAGAAAATGAAAATATAGTGTTATTTTCACTTAGGGGCTACAAAAACCCCTAAGGGTTTTGTAGGTCGGTCGACGGAATACTTGTTCTACAAGTATGCTAGAAACCTCCTCAAGACCTTATAAATACGAGGGCTTCCTAAGGGATTTAATAACTCCCCTCATAATCCTAAAATCCCCTCTCATATCCCTCTCGTGGTTCAACCGGTAGCACAACACACCAAAACGTTCGAAACTTTGGCCGATCATTTCTAGTCAACCACAAGTCGACTACATTAAGTCGAATTCCCTAATTCGACTATTAGTCGATTTAGGGTTTTATTCGAGTTTTGTGCCCTCCTAACTAGCATAGGTTCGTAGCCCTAGTTCTACCTATGTATTACGGTGGATGCCTGACGCTGTCTGAGTAGTGATATTCAAAAAACCCTAAGATGTGATCGTGAAGCATCAATAAAGTGAAGAAGGTGCAGCTCCGTGCAGATTAAGAAAAGGTTGAGGCACTTACACGGAGCATGAATAACAAGTAAGTAATCCTAAACACCCTTTATACGTGTTAGATTAGGTTATATCCTGATTAGAAAATCTGACTATAAAGGTTTTGGTATGCATGACTTTATGTGTTTATTTTCCCTTTTGCATGTTTTATAGTCGTGCGAATGACAACTAGAACCTTACAGTGGTATCAAAGCCACTCTAATCATATATAACCTAGTTAGGATTCTTAGTAATTGCTAATATTGTCATAAAAATCGAATCTTGATTTTGGTTATGTTAGGGTTTGGTCAATCTATTATTAAGGGCTTGGTAGGATTTTTGTTTTTGTGACAATTAAGGTTTAATCACTCTGGTGATTAAATTAAGGTTTGCATGCATGTATCCATAATCGAAATATAGAAGGGTAGGCCTTGAGGGTGTCGACTTCTTAATAGGAAAACTTTATAAAAGTACCCATGATCAAACATCGAGACCCTAATTGGTATTGTCATAATTACAAGAACTAGAATTGTTTAGATTTATTTATTTTAGCATGAAATTAATCTTGGTCTTCTCATTATGATCTAGGGTTTTAAGTATTTTTGGTAAGATGTATATCTTTATAGAATTATGTCAAAACAATTTATGGAAACCCTATGTTTTCAAAGGTGATCATAAGATAACATGATTGCCTGATTAGTAAGAAAAATTAATTCGGGTTAACCTAAACCCTAGGGGGTCGATTTTATTGGTCTTAGCCAGATGAGATCATAAAAGTTGTTAAAGCATAAATCTTGGTGACTAAGCCAAGGAATTCCATTAAACTGATAATTTTTAATTTTTAACTTATTTGGAATATGGGATCAAATGTCAAATATGGAAAATAGGGTTTTAAAATATTTAAAGCATAACTGTGTATTTAAGAAAGTAATTTTTTTTATTATAAAGGACCATAATAATTTTCTTTATAAAAAAGATCAAAATTTGGTAACTTGTTACCTAAGTCACATGCTTTTAAAATTTAAAGAAAAATGAAAACCTAATTAGGGTTTGCAAATTCTAAAAGACGAAAATTTCCTAATCTGACAATATGTAGCAATAAGGTAAGAACCGTCATTCCGGGAATGACATGTTACATTAATATACAAAGGTATGGGTGAAACTCGTGGTTTGCATGTACTTTAGAATGAGCTATATATATGGTGCATGTGTATATATAATATGTCATAGCAAAACATAGCTTAAGTATTTTCACCTATAATTTATTTAATAGTACTCTCTTGCTTTTAATTGATAATCAAGCATGACACGAGCCTGAGCCATAGACAAAAAAATATATAAATTGTGTGCTTATGATGAAGTTAAAAATTGTTTATATATATATATATATATATATATATATATATATATATATATATATATATATATATAGAGAGAGAGAGAGATGAAATATTATAAGAAGGGTCCTTATAATGAAAAGGGTAGGAAAAATGTGGAGGTGACATGTGTCACCTGCCACATCACATTTCGTATCACCTACTACTTCCACCTCACCAACCACCCCGCAAAAAAAATTCAAAATCTTTTTCGATTTTTTTCGCAAGTACTTTTACCGCATCACGCTTATAAGTTACCGCATCATTGGTATAAGTTATCAGATTACCCCACCTCACTACCCCCCAAGAAAAAATTGAAAACATTTTTCAAAAAATCGATTTTTTGGCAATAATTTTTACCGCATCACGCTTATAAGTTATCGTGATCACCGTGATACCCCCGGCCGCCGAAAAAAAAAAAAACTTTCGCTATTCTTTTTGAGAAATTTTTACCGATCACATTATAAGCATCGTGATCACACTTATAAGTGATGCAAAGAACTTATAAAAGTGATGCAAGAACTTATAACCGCGATGCGCCACTTATAACCGGATGCGGTAAATGTGATGCAGTAACTTATAACTGTGATGCAGTAACTTATATTTGTGATGGAGTAAAAGTGATGCAGTAACTTATAAATGTGATGCAGTAAAAGTGATGCAGTAACTAATAACTGTGATGCAGTAACTTATAACTGTGATGCGGTAAGAAATTTTTTTGCCCGAAATAAAAAATTTTGAAAATTTTTTTTGGCGGGGGGTGGGGGTGTGATGCATTAACTTATAAGTGTGATGCAGTGACTTTTATAGGTGTGATGTGGTAAAAATTTCTTGCCAGAAAAAAAATCAAAAAAAAATTAATTTTTTTCGGGCGGGTGGGGGTGGGTGGGTAGGGTGGTTGGTGAGGTGGAAGGAAGAGGTGATGTGGCATGGTGATGTAGCATGTTGATGTGGAAAGGTGACACATGTTACCTCCACAATCTGTCCTAGCCTTCTCATTTTAAAGGACTTCTCATTGTATCTTTACCCTATATATATATATATATATATATATATATATATATATATATATATATATATATATATATATATATATATATATATATATATGTATGTATGTATAGGCTTGCGAGCCATTATTTATTCCCTCTTGTATTTTAACTTTAGGTAAAGTAGCTTTTAATTAAATATAAACCAAGACGGGCATGATGTAAGGAGAACAAACAAGGTAGGAGACCCTATGATTACGAGGAGAAAGGAGACCCAGTGGGAGTACGGAGGAGTAATGATCCACCAGGATAAACGGTGAATATCACGGGCGATGTTGTGAAGAGACGAAATTTAAAGAAGCCTCCTTCCCTTATGTCATTTTTTGACCCTTAAAATAGACCCAAAGTTGATTCCTGAAGGGGCTCTCGGGATCAACGTTAGATAATGGCTCGGTTGTGTTAGTAGGGTTTTATTGTTGTCTAATATGCATGTTTATATGGTTAAATAATATAACCGACATTATTTAAGAGATATAATAAAACAAGACGTCTCAGCTTAAGTCAAGGGATGCACTTAGGCATCAGGTCTCTAACAGCGAGTTCGCGTAATAAAATTGACCAGTCTTTGAATTTAGTTAACCTATCTAAAAAAGGCTTGGGAAGTGTAAACCTGAGTTTAGACACATTTTATTACAAAATGATTTATTTTTTTAAAAGCTTAATAAATCATGGTATGAATTCATGCATAGTTTATATGCAAAATTACTATTTGTGGAAAATCGTTTTAATACTAGCTATAAAAGATATGACTGCTAAACCGATGAGTTTAAGGTCTTTCCCTATGGGTAATCTTAGATTAATTCGTCATCCATAAATTGTTCCACTCTCTTAGCTTACACAATGCAAACAGTTGATGCCAAAGCCGGTGTGTATGGATACATGGCAGACGCTAGAGAGGTGGTTATTGGATTTATTGGTCGTATGTATAGTCTATTGGTCGTAGGATATAGCTGAGACCGCTAATTTCAAAGCAACTGGCTTTTTGGTAAAGTCTATTGGTTATCCACCAAAACGGACAAAACTGCATAAAAGACTAAATACGCCCAATTGATGTCCGAGTCTCGGCCCTAAAAGTTGTCTCTTATAAGCAATTAGTGTGACAAAACATGCACCTAAAAACTATCACAAAAGTTTATTTGGAAATGCATTCCATCAAATTTATATAGAAACTTAATTTCCTAAGTCAATGTCCATGTCAACGTCAACATCTATAGAAAATTTGGTTTAGGTCATTTTATGTTTTCAAATTATACGTATATGCAATTTTAGAGTTTTTTTGTTTACCCTTGTGATTTCAAAAAGAACTTAACAAAATGAGTAGTTTGATAAATATTTAAGAGAATATAACATATTTGAAAATTTCGTTTAAACTCATGTTTTTTAATCATTGGACACAAATTACCAATTAAATATTCTTAATAGAACAAGATATTGAGCTTTTTTTAGAGCAGGAGGTACGGTGGTGCCAAACTTGGGCTAACGAGTTTACGCTGACGCCAGTTTCTGCACCGCTACCTCCGTCACGCCAAGAGCCTCGCTACCAAAACCATGCCAACTTTTTTTTTTTCTTTTTTCTTTTTTTAAATAGCGTTGGAATTTAAACCAAACGGCTAGTTTTGGGTTTTTTGAATTTTGACCTCTTTTTACCACTTTTACCCACTTTCAAATCCTATATAAACCTTATCACTTATACCACTTCACACACACTTCAAATACATCTCAACTTCAATATTTTTTCAAGAAAATGAATCCCAACAACACCCCTTGGATCAATCGAATGCTTAACGATCCATCGAACCAAATGATTGGTTCGTCTTCGAATCCGGACCAACACCCAACAACACTACTTTCCTTCGCTTTCAACAAAACTCATGCGTCAATCCCGACGAATACGCTTTGTTTTCTCAATGGAAAATGCAACAACAACAACAACAAAATGAATCACAACCAAGATCGCCCCAACAATCGCTCCACCTTGTTGACGAAGACGAATCAAGAGGACGCGTCATCCCGACCCCACGCCCAAAAACAAAATGAAGGAACCGCGGCAAAGAAAACGAAAAAGCAACCAACAACCGAAGAGGAAGCCGAGACCCAAAGAACGATCGCGAACGCATGGACCGACGAAGAAGAACTACTTTTGGCGCAAACTTACATTCAAGTATCCGAGGATCCAAAAGTCGGTGCGGATCAAGGTAATGAAACGCTTGGTATAAAGTTTTGGAAGCTTACAACAAGGAAGCAAAAAAACAAAAGTTTGTAACTCGTACCAAGAACATGCTTACCGGAAAGTGGACTCCGATGAATCGTTGTGTCAGGAAGTTTAATTCGATTGTGAATGAAACACTGCTATGAGTGGGGAGAACGATATGGATTTCATGGAACGTTGCCACACTTTGTACAAACGATATCATGGCGATTTTAAACATTCGTCGGCATGGAAGTTTTGAAGGACAAGCATAAGTGGAAAAATCCGGACTCAACAAATGCAAGACGTAATCGTCTTCGGGTTACGGAAGAGGATCCCGAGCATTTTGGACCCGACGTATTGCCAAGGCCGGACGGGTGTACCGGATCGCAAAGAGCCAACGCTCGCCTAACTCGACCGCTAGTTCCTGTTCAAACCCGAAATGTTTTCACAAATGATAGAAAAACAATACGAGTTGGAGCGAAAAATGAAGCAAGATGTTCTTGATGGAGTCTCGAGCGAGGTCGATTTAATCGAAACTCAAAGGATAGCCGAAGATATGCGTGCTATCTATGGACACAAAGACGCCGATCCGATGAACGCTCAATCGTGAGGGCCCAACAAGCACGGATCCGGGCTAAATATTCACAAGAAT
Source organism: Chrysanthemum makinoi (assembly GCA_910596185.1). Taxonomy (NCBI): domain Eukaryota; kingdom Viridiplantae; phylum Streptophyta; class Magnoliopsida; order Asterales; family Asteraceae; genus Chrysanthemum; species Chrysanthemum makinoi. Next base: position 281,866,137 of record OU343217.1, read on the forward strand.
AATTATGTTATGTTTTTTTAAGTTTATTGTTTTTTTATTTCTTGTAATGTTTTTTTTTATGAATAAAGTAATTTTAGGATATATTGTTTTTAAATTTTATAAAAAATAAAAAATAAAAAAATTGAGTTTGGCACCGAAATTCAGTGCCAACGGATACCCTTTAAATGTGGTGCTAAACAGCTTCGGTGCCAAACTCAAAAACGCCGACGCTAGTTGGCACGAGCTTTGCACCACACTTTGGCACCACTGTACCCAGTGCTCTTAGAAGGAAGCAAGACGTATTTAACCATTTAAGTCGTGCAATACAACTGGAAACAAATACTAAACACAAACACATGAGCGCCACTTAAATTATGAGCCCCAATTAAACCACACTAGTGCAGTATAAAAATTATTACCCATAACCTACCAGTTCAGTGCCATTAGTCAACCATGTGCCTTCATCCATCTTAATTGTCTGATTTAAATATTTGGTAACTGGTATTTACCTTTACCATATCCCAGGCATCACAATATACACAGCCGAGATTGAGAGTGAGTCTATTTAATACAAACAAATGAAAGCATTGAATGCTTGTACAAAATATTTCATTTGCCGTAGCTGACAGTAGTCCATTTTGTGTCAATTAATATGGCTAGACTTACGTAACTTAACTTTAAAATATATATAATGCTACATGAAAAGTCGACCATAATCTATTTTTGTTACATACATAAGGTCAGGATTCTTTTTTCGAGGTTGTAATTTCAGTATATATCTTTAAGTAGCCCAAAAGCGTTTACAATACTCAAGAAGTGCTATTAATGGAAAGATATTCATGTATAACGGATAATGTAGCATGCAATTCCTCGTCGAGGCACCAATACTCATGTTCTGCAAAATCATTAACTTGTAAATAGCAATAGAACTGATTACGGATAGATTAGTATTATATGCACCTTTGTAGTTACCTCTTGAAGAAAATCTCTGTTGTTCATATGTACGTTAATTAAGATCTTAACTCCTTTGTGCAGTGGTGTTTGATCTCTTTCACCCTGGTCATTATGTCAAAAAGGAATATTGTTGGTTTCGATCATGAATAACCGTAAGGACTCGGGTAAGAGATTTGAAGTGGGGGTACGTCGGATAATTAATGAAGTGGGGTGGCTGAATTTAATATACATATCAAACGTATAACTACTGTAGTTCTTTTTTGTTATGCTTTTTTAAGAAGAAAAAATACACTATGATACTAAAATAAAGTTTAACTGTGATGTTATATTAGGAAACAAATTTTAACTTTTTCACCAACTTATAGTAAATTTTGTTATCTTCAATAAGCTTAATACTCATATAGTTTTGAAAAGTTTTCAATGTTTTATTCAGAGTAAATTACACTGTTCGTCCTTGTGGTTTGCGTTGACCGCAGGGTTTCGTCCTTTGACCAAAAAAGTTGCACCGTTCGTCCTTAAGTGTGAAAACGTTATGCACCGTTCGTCCCTCCGTCCACTGGGGCCCACAAATTCCCACTAACGTCAGTTAACTCACTTAACCCATGAGGGTAAAATAGTAATTTAAATCTTTTCTTCCACATCCACCGCCTCACTCACACATATCTCACACATCTCTTTTAATTTTTTTCTCGCCTCACTTCACAAGATCAAGTCAAAAAGAGATTGAACAAATCTCATCTTTTCTTACTCTCCCTCAAAGAAGAAAAGATATCATCCCCTCCTATCTCCTTGGTGAACGAAAACAAAGAATCTCAACATCATCACCATCCGACCACTGCCACAACCATCACCATCTAGGAGAAGACCAAGGGTGTGGTTGCGTTAGGGTTTGATAAGGGTATGCTTTAGTTAGGGTTAACTCCCACCGCCACCATTTCCATCTCTTGAGTGGTGATTGTTTATTGTTGTGTCGAATCACCCCAAAGGGTATTTGTTTGTTACCTGCTATCGCAGCAACACCGCTAGGGAGCTTGTTTGTTGTCGGTCTAAAATAGAAAACGACCCATCATAGGGTGCGTTTTGTTTTAATTGTTTTAGTTAAAAATCATACCACGAAAGTGTGCTTGTTGGTTTCGTTAACTCAGAAACAAAGCACGGAGGCTATTTGATTTTCGTTTATGAGAAGAAACACTCAATATAGTGTTTGGTTTGTCTTGGGACTTGGCTCACAACAACGACCCATCGTGGGTGTTTGTTTTGCTTTTCTGACCACATAGCACCGCCAAGGAGGCTTTGTTAGATTTGTTCGACTACCACCGAGAGCACCCAAAGGGGTGCGTTGAGCTTTGTTGACTGTCTCGGTCCATACCACAACCCATTAGGAGTGACTTGGTTTGTTAATAACAAAGACATGTGTTAATAGGTTGTAGAGTGCATTTGATTTGGATTTACTGGTCTGGTTAACGTATAAATACAACAAGGGTGCGTTTGGTTGAACTCAAAGATATAGGGGGCTTGTTGTTGCTTGTAACAACAGCCCAACGAGGGTTGTTTGGCTTGTTTTCGGTTTTAAGAGAAAACACGCGAGGGATTGTTTTGGTTTTACTTAGCCTCGACTCAAAAGGGTTTTATCGCCTTATGTGTTGCTTGTGTGCAAGTTGTTTCAAGACACCACTAGTGACAATGGTGGCTCGTTCGGGGGTTACACCAATACTTGTACCTCCAAAACCTGTTTACGATGGTGATATAAGGGTGGGTGTGGTGGTGTTTCGCTGATAAAGGTGGCGGTGTCACGGTGGTGATGGTGGTCGGTAAGGTGACTACCGCAGAGTAGTAGAGAGAGGGAGATGTTTTATTTTAGGTTTAGGGTAAAATGAGGGTGGTGTAGGGTTTTAATAACCCCAAGGGTAGTTTGTGTCAATTTTGCAAAGAAGAGGGGCGCGGTGTAACTTAACGTAGGGACCATACGTGGGTTTTGGGTAAAATGACGGAAATACCCCTTTAAAAACCTTAGTTAACTGACGTTAGTGGGAATTTGTGGGCCCCAAAGGGACGGAGGGACGAACGGTGCATAAAGTTTTCACACTTAAGGACGAACGGTGCAACTTTTTTGGTCAAAGGACGAAACCCTGCGGTCAACGTAAACCACAAGGACGAACGGTGTAATTTACTCTTTTATTCATGTTTCACCAAAAAGTTGTAATGGATGGAATAATAAAAGTTTCAAATCGTCTCAAAATTGTAGGGGATATACAGTAATAACGAACACAATCGGATATGCTTAAATCTCTTAAAGGCGTGTGAACACTTTCAGATCGAATCAATTCGGTGGTTCTACCAAATTATTCAATCGGATACAATTCAGAGAATGAGAATTTTCTGTATGTGTTTATATGAGATTTTATGAACCGAATTATAATGATCTGACCAAATAAACCGTATATAACTATAATACGGGATAACTGCCAAAGGCAGTTTTAGGGTTTCCAACTTGTCAAATTTTGTCCCTCAATTTCCGAAAAAATAATTTTCTGAGGAATTTTTGACATAGCAACTTAGTGGAAATAAATTTTTTTTGACATAGCTCGACCCGGCGGTGCCTGGACTGCTACCTGCGGACCCCCTTAGGGCTTCCCTAAGATCATAATAAATTCAAGTAGGTGTGCACTCCATACCTCTAAGCCTAAATGATGTCTTATTATGATGAAATTGGTCAAACAAGTTAATCCAATTACACTAAAATATCCAACTTTCCTCCCCTATTTTAGTGCAATCCTTGATTAACTAAAATAAGTAATCTCAAACAATCAAACTTTTGCATAAATGAAATGTCGTGACGATTGAATTTCACATTAGTACATTACACATTCCAAATATTCGAATACCAAGGTGTCGCTTAGGATTGAACCCTGGGAATTCAATATGAATACACGAAGATAATGTACACAAAAGTTTACATACATAGTAGTTCTATCTTGACACATGTTTTACTAGCCTATGTCCTTATCCTTCATAAGCATGTCAAAGCCAAGTCCCAGCTTCTTGAAGCGGCTAAACTTCATGCTCATATAGGTAGCTCTTTTAGTCTTGCACCTACAACGCAATTTGTCAAAAGAGCTATTAAGAATATATTCATTCAACCTCCCTAACTTGTAGGTCTGAACACATACCTTGGGATGAATCTTCTAATGTGTTCCAATCTCTAAATATTAAGCCTTCCACATTGAATTCAGCACCTAGCTTCATACTAGGTGGGAATTGGGTATCTTGATATCAGAGATTTCTGATGGACTTTAATCCCATCCCTATAGCCGAATTTTTCACGAGATCTCTATTCAACCCTTTGGTTAATTGATCGGCTAAATTGTGTTGTGTTTTCACAAACACCACAGATATCACACCATTCGTGATAAGCTCACGTATCATGCTATGTCTAACACCTAAGTATCTAGACTTCCCATTATATACTTGACTATATGTCTTAGCCAAAGTAGCTTGACTATCACATCTAATAGAAATGGGTGATATCAGTTTAGGCCACAATGGAATTTCATAAATTAAATTCCTTAGCCATTCAAACTTCTTTACCGTACGCTAATGCCACAAACTCGTATTCCATTGTTGAAACAGTTATGCAAGTTTGCTTCTTAGATGCCCAGCAAATGGCACCACCTCCAAGTAGGTATACCCAACCACTTGTGGAAGAATGATCTTCCTTATTGGAAATCCAACTTGCGTCTGAATAACCTTCAAGAACGTAAGGAAATCCAAAGATAAGTCAAACCATAATCCATTGTTCCTTTCAAGTACTTAAATACTCTATTAATTGCTCGCCAATGGATTAAACCTGGATTGTGAGTATATCTACTCAACTTTCCAACAGCAAAGGCTATATCCGGTCTAGTACTAATCATGGCATACATGAGAGATCCAATAGCCCTTGAATATTCAAGTTGATTCACAGTAACACCTTTATTAGGCACAAGTTTTGTTGTGGGATCCATAGGAGTACCTATTGGAGAACAATCTTTCAGATTAAATTTATTCAACATCTTCTCAATATAATGTGATTGAGAGATAGTAATGCCATGTTCTCCATGTATGATCTTAATGCCAAGAATCACATCAGCCTCCCCCATGTCCTTCATCTCAAATTTAGAGGGCAAGAACTCCTTAGTTGTATCAACTTGATCTTGGTCAGCACAAAGATCAACATGTCATCAACATACAAGCAAATGATTACACCTTTACCAGAAGCATCAAACTTGTTGTATACACACTTGTCTGCTTGGTTTAATGCAAAACCATTAGACAATATAACATCATCAAATTTCGATGCCACCTGCTGGGAGCTTGCTTCAAACCATAAAGAGACTTAACCAATTTACAAACCTTATTTTCGTTACTGTGCATGACAAAACCTTCTCGTTGTTTTATGTAAATCTCTTCATCCAATTCACCATTCGGAAGGTTGTTTTAACATCCATTTGGTGAATTACAAGATTATGTATAGCCGCAAGTGCTAACAATAATCTAATGGTGGTAATCCTAGCAACATGAGCATAAGTATCAAAGAAATCAATACCTTCTTTTTGTCTAAAGCCTTGGATAACCAATCTGGCTTTATACTTGTCTATGCTTCCATCCACTTTCATCTTCCTTTTGAAGATCCATTTACTATTCAATGGTTTACAACCGGTGGTAAATCGACGGTTTCCAAGTATTATTGTGCATTATAGAATCAATCTTATCTTGGATTGCCTCTTTCCAAAATGCAAAGATCCCTTGAAGCCATAGCTTCACCGTAGGTCCTAGGATCTTCATCAACATTGAAACAATATTGATATTGAAATTGAATTTCATTCCTTGATCCTTCGACCAACTATAGTTGGAAATCGCCACCAAAAGATTTGGTTTTTCTTGCTCTTACACTCCTCCTAGGCTCAGAAGGCTCAAGAGGAGAAGCAGTCACTTGGTCAGATGTACCAAAGTTACTAGAACTAGCAATCATGTCTGTAGGTTTAGGTAAAGATGTAAAACTATCCTCATTGCCAAAATCAGCATCTCGTGACTCAATAACAGAGTGCACGGATACATAATCATTAGGTTCTATGACATAGAATCTATAGCACTTAGAATTCTCAGGATAGCCAGTGAATACACAATCTATACCTCTTTGACCTATATTATTTATTTTAGGATCAGTCAATCTTACCACAGCTCTACAACCCCAAACTCTGAGATAACTTAGTTTTGGTACCTTTTTATGCCAAAGTTCATAAGGGGTTATCTTGTTTCTTTTATTAGGAACTCTATTTAATAAATAACAGGCAGTCAACATAGCCTCACCCCAAAATCCATCACTTAGGCCAGAATAGCATAACATGGAATTAACCATTTCTTTTAATGTCCTATTCTTTCTTTCAGATACACCATTTCGTTGTGGTGTATATGGAGCATGGTCGATGTATTATACCAGAGATTGAAAATATACGGATCATAATACTCACTCCCTATCAAGCGAAGTGTTTTAATCTTCACACCATGATAAAGCTCTACTTCCTCTTTATAAATTTTAAACTTATCAAGAGCTTCATCTTTTGTATGACACAAGTAAACATAGCAGTATCTAGTAGCATCATCAATAAAAGTAACTACATACTTTTTATTACCAAGTGATGGAGCTGAACGAATTGCCCAAGAGGCACATGAAGCTGAAATTGCAAGGCAAGCTGAGATCGCAAGAGAAGCCGAAATTGCAAGAGAAGCTGAGAATGCCCGAATTGCTCGAGAGGCGGTTTTGTCGCCAAGCAACACGCGAGGTCGGCCGCCGCATTGCCGAAGAGAATCGTGCCACGTAAGCCGCACGCCTTGTTGAAATGGCAAACTCAAATGCAACTAACACTCCAACAAATCAAAGTGAGTCCACTGTAACTCGCAAGTGTAGTTACAAAGAGTTCATGAACCGCAAGCGACATTCTTCAAGGGCACCGGAAGGTGCTATTGGTTTACTTCATTGGGTTGAGAGAACCGAGACCGTATTTCGCTAAGTGATGCGACAGATGATTGCAAAGTCAAGTTTGCGACTGGAACTTTGTTAGAAGACGCGTTATCTTGGTGGAAAGGCCATGCTCAACCAATTGGAATGGAAGAAGCTTATAAGATTTCATGGTCGATCTCAAACAACTGTTAATGAAACAAGTATTCGAGAACCGAGATCAAGAAACTGAAGATGAGTATTACCACTTGGCTGCTAAAGGTAATGATCTCAAGACATACTTCAAGAGATTCCATGAGTTGAGAGCTCTATGTCCTCATTTGTTTCCCACCAATGAAAAGCTTTTGGAAGCTTTGATCGGAGGTTTACCTCGAAGCATCGAAGGAGATGTCATCGCTTCGAAGCCAAAAACTGTTGAAGAAGTTGTCATTGTATCCCACTGCCTTATGGAACCAATACTAAAGCTTGCAAATGCACAAGGCTCAAGTGACAACAAAAGAAAGTTTGATGATCAGAAAACCTCAAATTCCAACAACCATCGGTCCAACAACAACAATCGGAACAACAACAACCAATATCACCGCAATGTAAACCAACATCACAATCGGCAAAACCGAAGGCAAGAAGCCGCAAGGGCTTATGCCGCACCCACTGAAAAGGGTATGTAGGACCACATCCCCGCAGACAGATGTTTGATGCACCATTCTGGACCTTGTACCGTGAAGTGCGATAAGTGCAACAAGGTAGGTTATCAAGGTAAGCATTGCCGAAACCCCGGAAGAGGCAACACCGTGACAAACATGAACCTGCTATGGATGTGGAGAACAAGGTCATTTCAAGAGTCAATGCCCAAAGTTAAATGTCGCTCGACAAACAATGCGCGTGCAAGAGTGTACATGCTAGGAGATGGAGATGCACCGTTGAACCCCGACATTGTGACGGGTACGTATTCTCTTAACAATCATTCTGCAAAAATCTTGTTTGATTCGGGAGCAGATAAGAGTTTTGTATCTACTACTTTTGCACCATTACTTGAAATATCCCCAATCGCCTTAGATACAACTTATGAGATAGAACTTGCCGATGGGAAAATAATAGGAACCAACACCGTAATCCGTAATTGTCCTATTCTATTACAAGATCACTCGTTTCTCATAGATCTTTTGCCAATCAAACTTGGAAGTTTCGATGTCGTAATTGGCATGGATTGGTTGTCCAAACACCGTGCTAGGATTGTTTGTGACGAGAAAACCGTTCATATCCCGATCAACGGTGAAACCTTGGTCATCCAAGGAGATCAAAGTAGAAAGTACTTAAGTATCATATCCTATGCGAAATCAATAAAGTACATGGAAAAAGGATGTTATGCCTTCTTAGCTCAAGTAACGAAAAAGAAGTCGGAAGAGAAACGACTAGAGGATGTACCAGTAATCAAGGAATTTCCCGAGGTGTTTCCAAGATTTGCCCGACTCCCACCGCCGACAAGTCGAATTTCAAATCGATCTTATTCCCGGAGCTACTCCAGCACGAGCACCGCATCGCTTAGCCCTCGAAATGCAAGAGTTATCCAAACAACTAGAAGAGCTATCTGAGAAAGGATTCATTAGACCACGTTCCTCACCCTGGGGAGCACCGGTATTATTCGTTAAGAAGAAAGATGGATCATTCCGGATGTGTATCGATTATAGAGAATTGAACAAGCTCACAATCAAGAACCGCTATCCCTTACCAAGAATCGATGGTCTGTTTGATTAGTTACAAGGCTCGAGTGTATACTCGAAGATTGATTTAAGATCCGGATATCATCGCACGGGTAAGAGAAGAAGATATACCCAAAACCGCATTTAGAACTCGATTTGGCCATTATGAATTCCAAGTAATGCCATTCGGTTTAACTAATGCACCTGCGATTTATGGACCTCATGAATAGAGTCGCAAACCATATCCGGATAAATTCGTCATTGTGTTCATCGACGATATCCTTATCTACTCCCGTAATAAAGAAGAACATGCGAACATCTCAAGACGCCCCGAAGTTACTCAAGGATGAAAAATTGTACGCAAAGTTTTCCAAGTGTGACTTTTGGATTGAGACAGTCCAATTTCTTGGTCATGTGATCGACAGTGAAGGAATCCATGTGGATCTCGCAAAGATTGAATCTGTTAAGAATTGGCCGCACTACCACTAACCCCATGAAATTCGCCAATTCTTAGGACTTGCTGGTTATTATCGAAGATTCATCGAAGGTTTCTCGAAAATAGCTAAACCATTGACCGAGTTAACCCATAAAACGAAGAAATTCGAATGGGGAGACGATCAAGAATCAGCTTTTCAACTCCTAAAGAACAAACTTTGTGAAGCACCTATCTTGGCATTACCGTAGGAGTCAAGATTTTGTAGTATATTGTGATGCTTCACACTGGTTTAGGCTCGTTCTCATGCAAAGGAACAAGGTGATTGCTTATGCGTCACGACAACTCAAAACTCATGAGAAGAATTATACTACTCACGATCTAGAACTTGGTGCCGTGGTATTTGCACTCAAATTATGGAGACATTATTTGTACGGAACCAAATGTATAGTGTACACTGATCACAAAAGTCTTCAACACATCTTAGATCAAAAGGAACGAATATGCGCCAACGCCGCCGCTCGAATTGCTTAGTGATTATGACTGCGAGATCCGTTATCATCCTGGAAAGGCAAACGTTGTTGCCGATGCCTTGAGCGTAAAAGATCGCCTAAGCCACTTAGAGTGAGATCATTGGGAATGGTAATCAATTCACCCCTACCATCGAAAATTCTTGAAGCTCAGATCGAAGCCCTTAAGGAAGAAAATAGGCCGAATGAGAAGATTTATGGCATGCCGGAGAATGAGAATGGATTTGTGAAGAGAACGGACTAACGCTATGTTTCAAGAATCGGGTTGGATTCCACTCTTTGGAGGTATCCGAGAACTCATCATGCATGAATCACATAAATCGAAGTATTCCATACATCCTGGTCCCAACAAGATGTATCAAGATCTAAAGCTTTTGTACTGGTGGCCTAATATGAAGGTCGATATCGCCAGATACGCCAAGAAATGTTTGACATTCTTGAAAGTTAAAGTGAACATCAAAAGCCATCCGGATTGCTAACTCAACCGTAACTTCCTATGTGGAAATGGGAAAGAATCACAATGGACTTCATCACAAAGTTGCCAAAAACTTCTAATGGTTTTGACACCATTTGGGTTATTGTAGACCGCCTTACAAAGTCCGCCATTTCTTGCCAATCAAGGAGAACGACGAGATGATTACACTCGCTAGATTGTACATCAAAGAGATTGTTTCTCGTCACGGTGTACCAATCTCTATCATATCTGACCGTGATAGCCGATTCACCTCAAGATTTTGGCAAACGCTTCAAAAAGCCATGGGTACCAACTTAGATATGAGTATCGCGTACCATCCTCAAACAGATGGACAAAGTGAAAGAACGATCCAAACTCTGGAAGACATGCTAAGAGCATGTGTGATTGATTTCGAAAAAGGATGGGATAAGCACTTACCTCGGGTGAATTCTCTTACAATAACAGCTTATCACGCCAAAGATTAAAGTCGCTCCTTTTGAAGCACTCTATGGAAGAAAATGCCGATCGCCAGTTTGTCGGGCTAAAGTTGGAGAAGTACAACTTACAGTTCCGAAATTGTCCAAGAGACAACGAAAAGATAATGCAAATTCAAAGAAAGATTGCAAGCACTCGAGATAGACAAAAGAGCTACGCAAATGTTCAAAGAAAACCAATGGAATTCCAAGTCGGAGACCGTGTAATGCTCAAAGTATCACCCCGGAAAGGGATGGTCGATTTGGAAAACGAGGAAAGCTCAAACCTCGATACGTCGGACCATTCAAAATTCTTCAAAGAATTGGTCTAGTGGCATATAAACTTGATCTTCCCGAAGAACTTAGCCGAGTACATGACACGTTCCATGTCTCAAATCTTAAGAAGTGTCTTCGGATGAAACTCTAGTCGCATTCACTCAAGGACATCCACTCAATGACAAACTTAGCTTTGTCGAAGAACCAGTCGAGATCATGGACAGAGAAGTTAAGAGGCTTAAACAAAGCCGTATTCCTATCGTTAAAGTTCGATGGAATCATAAGAAACGAGGTGCGGAGTTCACCGGGAGCCGAGGATGTAATGCGCTCCAAGTATCCCCACCTGTTCATCTAGATCACCCATGACAGCCTCTCGCGAGTTTAACCGGGACGCGGTTCTCTTAAGGGGTAGGTACTGTAAGCTCCCGGAAAATTTCAATGTACTTAACGCTTTAATCAGGAATTTAACACGATCTATTTCGTCATGAAATTTTCTAAACATCACATTTGCAAATCATTTGGCATATGCATGATCAACGCAGCTTGAGCGTTCATAAAAGATACCGTTGTGATCTAAATAAAATTCCCCACGACTTTGATAACCTTAATAAACGCAGCGAAAACGTAAAAATTTGTAAAAATACGAATTTAAATATAGTTAAAATATATTCAGATTCGTATTGGGCCTCGCAATTCATTGGACTTTTCATCACTCGAACCTAACTTGTTAATGGGCCTTGTGACCGGGCCGAACTCACATCAACTCTAGTTGGGCCTCGTTAGGATAACCTAAGCCCAACACCCCTTGAAAACCATGCGGGCCTAGCTTGAGTTCACGATCCAAACAAATGAAGCCCAACTCATTTCTAGTTTTCTCCCTTGGGCCTCGTTGGCTACCCAGCCCAAAGCCACACTAATAAAAGGTCTAAGTGAACATGTTGTATTTTCCTTATACCCGAATCGGCTAGACAAACTCACAAACTAAGCAACTTGACAAAATCAAAACAAATTTCTACCTTGCCATAACCATGCAACCAAAAAACGTAACTAATACCCCATGATGAAGTATAAACCGAACCACACTAGCCTAAACACAACTAAACTAAACTAGAGACATGAAACTCTTGGAATCCTAAGAAAATCATGTAGGGGACAAAACCATGACTAGCCACCCTAAACAAATATTTAAATCCTCTAATGTTCCTTGACCACTCTTTGACTTCTTAAACCAATGGGTCATGTGTCCAATTCGACTTGACACCACATAAGCCACACCATACTTGGTTGAAAGGGGACATGAATCTTGACAAGGTTCAAGTAACATGAGGCTAAATAAGCTACAACCTAGAGTGTCTAAAGATAAAGAAATAATAGAAGCCATACTTGCTCTCCCTTTAAACCATACAACAAGCACACACACACCATCCACCTAAACTCACACAACTTACAAACACTCTCACACATACACTTAAGAAAAATCGCTCACTTGTGGGGTAGAACAAGGAAAGGAAACATTGCAAAGTGAAGGATAGGAGACACTTGGGTAAACATTTAAGACGAGTAGCATTATAAGGAGAACACGGGGTCTCGAGTTCAAAATCATCTTCTTGACATCTCATCCCCACTCAATAGAGTGTAGTAAGTCTTCATCAAACTCATTTTGTTTCCCAATCATTTCATTTATATCACGCATATATAGATGTTATATCACACGTTAAATAGTTATACGCACACTAAACCTCTCGATATGCTCACCATCTCACCACACGACACTAATGATCAACTTAGAAACCATACGAGGACTTCTCATCCCCTCGTTCACTATAAAACTCACGTACAAAATTTGTTCATGCGCAACACTAAACGGGCCTGAAGCCCAAGCCGAAAGCCCAATAAGCCCAGATCTAGTCCAATAAGCATCTAACCCGGCCCAATAAATTAAAAATAAGTTAATAAGCGCTAATGTTAAGTTAGAAAGGAGTTGGAATCGATTTACAAAGTTTTCATTTTATAAAACTTGTTTTCGGACTATCTTTACAAAAATAAGAAACGAAGGGTTCGAAAGGGTAACATATTGAAAAGCTAAAGGGTCATTTATAAGTGAAACAAGTATTTTATGAAAGTCTAGGGGCTGAAAAGGGTCAATGTCGAAAGTGCAAGGGTAGCATGCACGTGTGCATGTGCACATGGAAAACTCCAAGGACCGAATGTGTAATTTACCTAAACTAGTTAAATATAACTTTTGGGTTAAAAGTGTCAAGTTTGGAAAACAAAGGTTTAAAGCGTATAAAATGAACCTAGAGGGATGTTTTTGTAAATTCAGTTTTACCAAGGGTTAAAGTTGTCATTTCTGAAAGTTTTGGTATGAAATATAATTCGGGTGAAAAGTGTCATTTTCTAAAAGTCCAAGGACTAAACTCGTACTTTTTGTAACTCGAGAGTAAAAAGTGTAAATTCGGGAAAAGCTTAGAAAAACTTATAAACCCATCCTAATTACGTAAAAACAAGTATTTTGATCTTATGAGTATTTTATTTCGGATAACGTTAAATGTATTACTTATATATATATATATATACATTATAAGATTATAATTATATATATACCAAATCCGATAAAACACACGGGGAATTCATTCAAATACGTTAAAATACTCAACAAATCTATTAAGATCACAACGGGGGAAGACATTTCACTTATGCGTAAGTGAGGATAATTAATTAAGGCAATGTAGCACATAAATTAACTTAAAACATTAATCACGATCGCACACTATTGGATTGGACAATCCAATGAACTGTTGAATAAGAATATTCAATGCTCTATTATTTTGGTCGCAAACCAAAATGCTCATTTACTGAGACTCGCCATCTCATCATTTTAGGTTTCGAGTTGGAACCTCCGCTACATTGTGCTTGATCTATTTGTGCGTGTTCATTACCATCAAGGTGAGTTCATAGCCTCGCTTTTACTTTATTTTTGCAAACCACGCGAGGGAGATACATGCTCTAAACTAGAACACAAGGTTTTTCATAAATGCTTGATCCTCTTGATTATTGGTACTGCATAAGTTGTTAGCCACAAGTCCCCCGATCATGAACCATTAGTCACCGCGAGTGAACGTAGATATCGTGAATAGTACTATTGGGATTAACGAACCCCGCCGTTATAGAGAAATAACCGGCGCACCATATCAATTTCTTTAGGTAATTGGCTATTACCTCCTTTGGGGCATGCTGCATTAATGGTAATTCGGATTGTATGCATTTGAGTCTTGGTTTCATGAGCTTAGTGCATAATAATCTGTTATTTTTCTTATGATATTGTTAGTTTACAATGATCATGATCTTATACTTGTGTTCAACTTATTTTAAACCTATGGACTTCACTCAACAATTTTGTTGACCTTTTTAAGCATGTTATCTCGGTAATCGTGAAGATTATGACCAAGGTGCGGAACGGGCATGGCAAGGCTTATCTGGTGGTGTAAAACATAAAAGTTATCATTTCTTTCAAACTCATGATCTTTCTTTTGGGAAAAACACTTGATCTATTTACAATATTTTGTAACAAACTATGAGTTTTCGATGAATGATAACTATTTTAATAAAACGTCTCTTTCGAGTCGTTTTCTATAATTATTGACTATGATCTCCATTCAAGTAACACCCGAATTAGTCTTCCGCTGTCATTAAGATTTTCGGGGGTGTTACAGCATGCCATAATTCAGATTTACCACAATTATTGCTAGAACTAGTAGAAGCCATGCAAACAGAATTATTAACAAACGAAACATCCAAATTTAATTTAAACATGTCATTCAAATATCCAAAGCCAATAAAGGTTCCATGTCTTGACAAGAAATACTTGTCACTTTCCAAGACTTGCTTGTAGCCACAATTATTGAATACAATACCAGATACTAAATTCTTACGAATTCCAGGTACATACACAACATTATTTAAAAGTAAAGAGTTTCCGTAGTAAAGACTAGATTAACAGATCCTAGTCCTTAATCGGTTCGCTTGCAACATTGCCCATCTTTAATAAAGATCCATCTTCAATTGGCTTAAAGTCCTTGAACCATTGAAGATTTTTGCACACATGACATGTTGCTCCTGAATCCACCCACTATGATAAATCATCATCCTGCACATAAAATGTTTAAAAATTATTGATACATAATAATTCTCAACAGTATGATCGGTAGGTACCAAAACAAACTCGATTGCTTTCCGGGATCCTTGGATCCACTAGAACCAGCCTCATTTTTTCCTTTAACTCCACCCTTAGACCTGCAATCTTTCTTAAAGTGTCCGGGTTTTCCACACTTCCAACAGGTTACTTTTGGTTTCTTATCAGAACCTTTGTTGTTATTGCTTTGAAACTTTCGTTTCCCTTTACCAGCCTTAGAGGATTCAACCTCCTCCACCATGTTCACAGAAGAACCAACCATGGTTTTAGTACCACCAACAAAACCCTTTTCCATATCACGTATGGATTGTTCAATTTGGAAATGACTTCCAAGTTCAACCAGATTCAATTCCTCTTTCCTATGTTTTGATTGTTCTTAAAATCTTTCCAAGAGGGGGGTTTATCTATGATACTAGAGACGAAATTGATTCATCCATTTTCATATCATATTGCAAACCGCCCTAATATCCTTTGCAACTCGTGGTACTGTTCCATGACAGGCCTAGTGTCTACCATTTTATAGTTATTAAAATTACCAACAAGGAATTTCTTACTAGACGCATCTCCTGCCATATATTTGGCTTCTAGGCAATCCCATAATTCTTTTGCAGACTCTACGTTTTGATAAATATCAAACAAGGAATCAGACATACCGTTAAGAATATGACCACGACATATGTAGTCTGCGTTCTCCCACTTTGAGCGATTACGAGTCTATTCCAGGTTTCATTCTCAAAGCCTCGGGGCATGGGGTACTCAGAACATACACCACTTTCAAATTCGTGAGATAAAAATGCATCTTTTTCGGCCATCTACGAAAATCCTGCCCAGAAAACTTCTCCAACTTTGCAAACGTCTTATTCATATCTTTCACAGAATCAGGGTTCGTCATCTTAATTGATTCGATTTTGTAGGGGATATACAGTAATAACGAACACAATCGGATATGCTTAAATCTCTGAAAGGCGTGTGAACACTTTCAGATCGAATCAATTCGGTGGTTCTACCAAATTATTCAATCGGATATAATTCAGAGAATGAGAATTTTTTGTATGTGTTTATATGAGATTTTATGAACCGAATTATAATGATCTGACCAAATAAACCGTATATAACTATAATACGGGATAACTGCCAAAGGCAGTTTTAGGGTTTTCAACTTGTCAAATTTTGTCCCTCAATTTCCGAAAAATTAATTTTCTGAGGAATTTTTGACATAGCAACTTAGTGGAAATAAATTTTTTTTGACATAGTTCGACCCCAGCCAGGGGCGCTGCCCCTTGGACCCTAAGATCATAATAAATTCAAATAAGTGTGCACACCGCACCTCCAAGCCTAAATGATGTCTTATTATGATGAAATTTGTCAAACAAGTTAATCCAATTACACTAAAATATCCATCAAAAATCATATTAATAGTAGGGGCATTTCGAAGACAAAAATACAACCATTATATTGTCACAAAAATTAAAAAAAAAAAAAAAAAAAAAAAAAAAAAATATTATCGTAGTATAAGATCGTAGTTAACAAAATATTATCACATATAGTGTTATTGGTTGTATAAATAAACATGTAAATAATTATTATATATACTAAAAGGCGGGGAGGTTACTGTAGCAAAGCAAGCATTTAATGCAAAGTTTTCTAACTTGGCAGAAATAGTCCCTGATGTTTAAGTGGCGCTGCAAAATTAGTCCTGCGGCATTAATTGTTATCTATAGCAATCTGGCAAAAATAGTCCCTAAGGTTTAAGGGCGTTGCAAGGTAAGTCCTGAGCAAACATCAATTGCACACTTTCACAAGTTGGCGTAAATAGTCCCCGATGTTTAAGGCCGCAAAATAAGTCCTACAAAGATTAATTGCTATCTATAGCAATCGGCAAAAATAGTCCTTAAGGTTTAGCGGCGTTGCAAAGTAAGTCCTGTAGAATTAATTGCTAACTATAGCAACTTGGCAAAATTAGTCGCTAAGGTTTAAGTGTCGCTACAAAGTAAGTATTTTGAAGCCAATCCCGCTGCATCGCGCGTGTTCCCACACTCGTTAAAAATAAACCCAAAACCAAATAAGCCATAACCCGGCAATATAAGCCGAAACAAACATCCCCTTAATAAGCAAAAAATAAGTATGAAAAAGTGATAAATATAACGCGAGATCATGCAAAACCATCACATATTAACATTTCAATCCAAACACCCTAAATCCTGCATAATTTCAACCAAAATCACTATTAAAATGAGATTGAGTTCTCAAGTTGATACAAAATTGTATATTACCCATCCAAACAATTGATCAACCACCATAATCTAATTTAAAGGTATTTTATTGCTCTCTTTTATATGTTATATTTTCTCAGTATCATGCATGCACACCAATGGTTCGATGAAATGCATCAACGAGAAGTTAATGTATCCCCTACTTTTTTCTGTAGCAACTAAGGGTTCATGCATAATAACGCGTATTTAGCGTAGAAAGTTGCATTTTATAAAAATCATACAATGATAATACAGCTCTATCCTGTAAGTTAGGAAGCGCAGTTAATGCAACAACTCTCTTTCTAACATTTACCGTAATGGAAAAATGCTAGGTACGTGTCTCATTTGGAATTATATTAGTGACTTAAAGTATCCTTATATAGATGCTCTATCAGGAAGCTGATCTCTTTTTGTTTGTTACGTCTAGCTAAAAGTTTTGTCGTGAGTGATGTGATTTTGACAGAGATATGTAGTATGGTATAAGAATTTTAGACGGCATGAGATATGGTACCAACACGCTGAAGTAGAATCTTCCCACTACATGTGTGAACATCCATATAGGACAATATGCTCAAAGACTTGACTCAACTAACTCTAGTTAAAGTCTAAGGGATAAAATTTTAATTTGGTCTCATTTGCTTTCATTAATTGCACCGAAAATTTAGCTCCATGGACACGTGCATATTTTGGTTTGTTCTTTTGCTAAAATTTTGACAGGTACTAAGTTATTATATCTTTTTCTTACAAAATTGCCTCCTCACGAGATTCTGACAAATGTTAAAACGAACGGTTTAGATGCAGGAGAAAAAATGAGTGAAAAAAATTATACCATATTGTTGTGTGTAGAAGAATTTGTTAAATAAAAAGGTAGGAGTTTGTAGCAAAGCCCGAAAAATTATTCTAAACTATTTGGTAAATCTGATCTTAACCTTTGCGTTGTCAGTCACAAAGACGCAACTTTTCGAGTAACAACGTAACCAAGTTTTCGATTGGTAAAGTTCTTTAACTTATGTACCTAAACAGTCCGATGCCGATAGAGAATGAAACAGAAAATGAGACGATAAAGAAGAGGAAAAAATAAATAATAAAATGGGTTAATTCCATATATACCCAATATAAACCTCTAAATGACACATTTACCCGACTAAAAGTCATAATGTCATATATACCCATATTAAACTCAATATCTACTATATTTACCCATTTCATTAGTTTTCACATTATAAAAAGTTTAAAACCATTAATAATGATCAATTATAAAATTGTTGACCATTATACCCTTATGATTAAGGGGTAAAACTACCACAACCTTTTCACCCTAATTCAGATTTACCGAAAAATGTGGTGCTTGAATATAAGAGTGCATGATCACAATCCAGTTCGAACCGTCATTTGCATGATAACAATTTCATTAATTAAATCCTATTGTTCATGTGATTTGTTATCCAAGGTTTAGGTTCCAAAATTTTAAAACTGTTTTTTTCTCAAATCTAGTACTATCAAATATTTTTAACTAAATTTGTCGTAGGTCTTGTTTTCCTTTATGGTCTTGTGGTTTTTTTTATTCGTTGACCACAAACATAAATGTGTATATATGTATAGTTGTATACGAGTGTTCCACCTGGGTTTTGGTTCTTCATGCTGGATGTACTTTCTCTTCGATTGGTTTTTCAAGGGTATTATAGGAATCTGATGATGTTTATTTATATTTATTGTATAAAATAAAAAAATGGGTAAATATGGTAGATATGGTTTTCAAAATGGGTATATATGACATAATTGTTTTTAGTTGGGTAAATATGTCATTTATAGACTTATATTGGGTATATATGGAATTAACCCTAATAAAATAATAAAAAAAGACTTCAATCGTCAACCCCTTGTAAATCTTGTGGACAATAATTGATAAAATGGGTCAACGATGACTTTGGAAACTTTATATCCATATAATTTGTGAACGTGTTTAAAAAACAGAAGATATAATTTGTAGACGTGTTCAAAGATTTACGGACATATGATTCATATCTTTTATATAACTAGACGAGTACCCATGTATAACAACGGGATTTTATAGCAAAAGATCGTTTAGTGATAAAAAAAGTTTATGGGTTATAGACGAAAAACAATAAAAGTTAGAATAAAAAACAACACTATGATACTAAAATGAAGTTTAACTGTAATGTTATATTAGGAAACAAATTTTAACTTTTTCACCAACTTATAGTAAATTTTGTTATCTTCAATAAAGTAAAGATCAAATAAGAAATAAAAGTAAAATAAGAAAAATAAGAAATAATCACAGGCGTACATTTAAGATGCATTTACAAAAATAGATGAATCTTCCATAAAATTCTCTTTCTACATTTGAAATGTGTGACTGAAAACATTTCTCATTCTTCTTATTTTTATTTTTATTCTTAGCGGATCAATTCCCATCTTGAATAAGCTTAATAATCATATAGATTTGAAAAGTTTTCAATGTTTTATTCATACATGTTTCACCAAAAAGTTGTAATGGATGGAATAAAAAGTTTCAAATTGTTTCAAAAGCCATATCAATAGTAGGCTCATTTAGAAGATAAAAATACAACTGTTATATTGTCACAAAATTAAAAAAAAATATCGTAGTATGAGATCATAGTTAACAAAATATTATGACAAAATGTTATTGGTTGTATAAATAAACATGTAAATTATTATAGTCTAAGGGATAAAATTGTAATTTGGTCTCATTTGCTTTCATTAATTGCACCGAAATTTTAGCTCCGTCGCCACGTTCATATTTTGGTTTGTTCTTTTGCACAACGAGCCCACATCGGGTGCTCTAAGTTATTATCTTGATTTAGTGAGATTAGAAATTATTCTAAACTATTAGGTAAATCGTTGTATTGTCATTCACAAAGACACAAGTTTTTCAGTAACAACGTAACCAAATTTTAACTTTTTCACCAACTTATAGTAAATTTTGTTATCTTCAATAAAGTAAATATCAAATAAGAAATAAAAGTAAAATAAGAAAAATAAGAAATAATCACAGCCGTACATTTAAGATGCATCTACAAAAATAGATGAATCTTCCATAAAATTCTCTTTCTACATTTGAAATGTGTGACTGAAAACATTTCTCATTCTTCTTATTCTTATTTTTATTCTTAGCGGATCAATTCCCATCTTCAAACCTTCAGCATTAAACATCCCCAAGTCCACAAACCTTTAGCAATAATCATCCCTGAGCACTAACGTCGTTAGTTTTACCCGTTAAGTGTTAAATAATATTTTCCCGTTAGTCCCTCCGTTAACATTTGTTACACCGTTAGTCCTCATTTTACGTTGTCGTCACTTTTTTACGTTTTTGTCCGTTTTCGTCCGCTTTTTATCCGTTTTTGTCCGTTTTTTGTATGTATTCGTCCGGGTTTTTTTACGATTTTTACGTTCTCGTCTGTTTTTTTACGTCTTCGTCCTTTTTTTTACGTTTTTGTCAGTTTTTTATCCATTTTCGTCCATTTTTTAACGTTTTTATCCGTTTTCGCCCGCTTTTCACGTTTTTGTACATTTTATCGTTTTCGTTCGTTGTTTATTCGTTTTCGCCAGTTTTTTTACGTTTTTGTCCGTTTTTGTCATTTTTTTTCGTTTTCGTTGGAAA
The DNA here is from genome assembly GCA_910596185.1 of Chrysanthemum makinoi. Classification (NCBI taxonomy): domain Eukaryota; kingdom Viridiplantae; phylum Streptophyta; class Magnoliopsida; order Asterales; family Asteraceae; genus Chrysanthemum; species Chrysanthemum makinoi. The sequence continues at coordinate 281,887,021 of OU343217.1, forward strand.
AAAAATAAAAAATGTTGAATAAAAAATTAAAAAAAAATATATTTGAATAAAAAAAATATTTTTCAAATTTTTTTTAAAAAAAATCTTGTAAATAAAAATTTTGAATTTTTTTTTTCAAAATTTTCAATATGTCGAAATTTGAATAAAAAAAATCTTATAAATTTTTTTTTTTCAATATTTTTCGAAATTTGAACATGTTGTAAAAAAAATTTCCGAAAAATATTGACAAAAAACGGACATTTTTTGATTTTTTTTTTCAAATTTTTTTTGGAATATATTTTTTTCCAATTTTTCTTTTGGAATTTTTTCTTTTGGAATAAATTTTCAATATGTTGAAATAGTACAAAAACGAAAAAAAAACGGACAAAATGTAAGAAAAGCTGACAAAACGTAAAAAAGCGGCGAAAAGATTAAAAACATGCGGCTAAAAAAGCGGGCACGGATAATAAAGCGAGCAAATACGAAAAACGCAATAAAAATGAGGCGGCGTAAACACGGATGCGTAAAAGCGATCGGGCAAAACGTAAACAACAGCGAAAAGCGGATAAAAAGACAAAAAGCGGATAAAAGACAAAAACGGATAAAGTAAAACGGACACAAAAACGTTAAAAAGCAGGACGAAAACATATAAAACAACGAAAAAGGATAAAAACGTTAAAATGACAAGCGAAAACATAAAAGCGTTAAAATGAAGGGCGTACGTAAAAAAGCGGGACGAATACATACGAGAAAAGGGAAAAAAAGCGGATAAACAGCAGTAAAAGCAGAGACAAAAACATAAAAATGCGAAAAGCGTAAAATGAGGACTAAAGGTGCAAAAATGTTAACGGAGGGACTACGGAAAATATTATTTAACACTTAACGGGTAAAACTAACGACGTTAGTGCTCAGGGATGATTATTGCTAAAGGTTTATGGACTTGGGGATGTTTAATGCTGAAGGTTTGAGATAGGGATGATTCTTGCGAAAATACACAAACCACATGAATGATTTTTGCAGTTTACTCATAAGCTTAATAATCATATAGATTTGAAAAGTTTTCAATATTTTATTCATACATGTTTCACCAAAAAGTTGTAATGGATGGAATAAAAGGTTTCAAATTCTCTCAAAACCATATCAATAGTAGGCTCATTTAGAAGATAAAAATACAACTGTTATTGTCACAAAAATTAAAAAAAATTATCGTAGTATGAGATCGTAGTTAATAAAATATTATGACAAAATGTTATTGGTTGTATAAATAAACATGTAAATTATTATAGTCAAAGGGATAAAATTGTAATTTGGTCTCATTTGCTTTCATTAATTGCACTGAAATTTTAGCTCCGTCGCCACGTGCATATTTTGGTTTGTTCTTTTGCACAACGAGCCCACATCGGGTGCTCTAAGTTATTATCTTGATTTAGTGAGATTAGAAATTATTCTAAACTATTAGGTAAATCGTTGTATTGTCATTCACAAAGACACAAGTTTTTCAGTAACAACGTAACCAAGTTTTCGATTGGTAAAGCTCTTTAACTTATGTACCTAAACAGTCCGATGTCGATAGAGAATGAAACAGAAAATGAGATGATAAAGAGGAGGAAAAAATAAATAATAAAATGATAAAAAAAGACTTCAATCGTCAACCCCTTGTAAATCTTGTGGACTATAATTGATAAAATGGGTCGACGACGACTTTGGAAACTTTATATCCATATGATTTGTGAACGTGTTTAAAAAACAGAAGATATAATTTGTAGACGTGTTCAAAGATTTACGGACATATGATTCATATCTTATATATAACTAGACGAGTACTCATGTATAGCAACGGTATTTTATAGCGAAAAATCGTTTAGTGATAAAAAAAAGTTTATGGGTTATAGACGAAAAATAATAAAAGTTAGAATAAAAAATACACTATGATACTAAAATGAAGTTTAACTGTAATGGTATATTAGGAAACAAATTTTAACTTTTTCACCAACTTATAGTAAATTTTGTTATCTTCAATAAAGTAAAGATCAAATAAGAAATAAAAGTAAAATAAGAAAAATAAGAAATAATCAGCCAAATAGACATTTAAGATGCATCTACGAAAATAGATGAATCTTCCATAAAATTCTCTTTCTACATTTGAAATGTGTGACTGAAAACATTTCTCATTCTTCTTATTTTTATTTTCATTCTTAGCGGATCAATTCCCATCTTCAATAAGCTTAATAATCATATAGATTTGAAAAGTTTTCAATGTTTTATTCATACATGTTTCACCAAAAAGTTGTAATGGATGGAATAAAAAGTTTCAAATTGTCTCAAAACCATATCAATAGTAGGCTCATTTAGAAAATAAAAATACAACTGTTATATTGTCACAAAAATTAAAAAAAACTATCGTAGTATGAGATCGTAATTAACAAAATATTACGACAAAATGTTATTGGTTGTATAAATAAACATGTAAATTATTATAGTCTAAAGGATAAAATTGTAATTTGGTCTCATTTGCTTTCATTAATTGCACCGAAATTTTAGCTCCGTCGCCACGTGCATATTTTGGTTTGTTCTTTTGCACAACGAGCCCACATCGGGTGCTCTAAGTTATTATCTTGATTTAGTGAGATTAGAAATTATTCTAAACTGTCACAATTCTCAATTTTTAATCATTTCTCAAACTCTACATTCATCATACTAGTCATGCATGAGTTTTGCATTTCACATTAAACGCATAATTTCATATTAAATAAACGTTATCGCGTAATAAATTATTTTGAACAATTGATCCGATACTTCCAAAAATTATCCCAACATATTTTTATACTCATATTAAGTTTTTAAAAATAATATTATGAGTTTACCCAATGTTTTAAATTTATTTCGCATATAAATTGTTATATTTATATAATTACTGACGTTTTTTCTTAAATTCGACGATTATTATTATATCACTCAAATTTTGCTTGAAATGTATTTTTATAATTTTTATGACCTAAAAATATTTTATCTTGACCCGTGAAAATTATTTTTATCCAACGCTACCCTAAAATATTCACAAGTGACTACAACTTACCATTTAACTTAATTTAACTTCACAATCTTACACTTATACTTAAAAAAAAAAAAAAAAAAAAAATATATATATTAAGAAATGACAAACCTCCCTTGTCGACAAGGGAGGGTGAGTCAATGAGATATTTGCAAAATATCTACTAGTCTTGGTATTATACTAATAAAACATACACATTTCACTTCATTTTACAAAGTGTTTCAAGATCAAATATTTCTTGCTCTCTTCCTCTCCAAAAATTCGGCAGCCACAAGGAGACCAAAGGAGGATCATCATATAAATTTCAAGACAAGTTTATTTAAACACTAGTATCACTTGTTGTATAGGTTTTGCAATAAAAACCTCAAGTGATTAGGAAAAACCCTTTGTCCTTAAACCTCATCAAGTATTCTTGTAAGCATCTCATGTCCATTTTTCATCTTACATATTTATTTCATAATCATTTCATCATATTTGAGCAAAAACATGCAAGTCATATGATGTTGTACCACTTTTTCATTGATTTTTAAGGGTTATATATATCTAAGTCATCCTATAATTATTCCTTGTTATATATTTATTTTGGTGATGTCTAGGAACCTATGACACCCTAAGAAGGTGTATGGTATGATTAGAATAGCTTCGGAGTTGTTTTGAATGGGTTAGAATAGGTTTGGCGCGAGAAAAACTCATTTCGACACGTTTTAAATAGGTATGTCCATATTTTTAATTCTGGGAAAATCCGACAGTGGGTATAATATTTTGGGCTAGATATTTAGAAAATACACTTTAAAAGCAGCGTGGCGGCAGGAACGGATTAAAGCGGAGCTATAACGAAGAAGATATGAATTTTTCAAGTTTGACGATGAAAACTATTAATTTCGTGAATTTCAGCATGAAAATGTCACTCTTCTGAGTCAAAAATGAGTCTTAAGCTTTTAAATTGTGTCGACTTATCAAAATATATAAGTATACTTTGACGAATCTAAGGATGTAGAAAACGTAGAAAACGGACTTGTAACGATTAAATTACACGCGATAAACCAAGTTGCCGTAACTTTATTCTATTAGCAAAATTAATATATTCTCTATTAAAAACATACTACGGCAACTAAAGGACCATGTTGGCGGACGTTTTTAACAATGATATAGAACTTTTTATAACGTGATGTCTTCTAGTAAAAGTAAGTTAGCCTAGCATATTTTCCAAAATGTTAAACCGTTTGGTGAGCGGAGTTGTAACGAATAACATATAGTCACTCAAACTTGGCCGAAAACCATCCCTTAAACTATATTTTTGGACTAAAATACAATACTTAACCAATATTTTTCTTTGTGATCGAGACCTCTAGGATGGAAACTTAAGTACTAAAACTTTGAGATAATAACACAAGCTTTCCAAACTGTTGAGTTAGTTTCCTAACACTTTCGGTTTGCACCATTTTGCGACTACCATAGGAGGTTGTTTCAACATAACTACTTGTAGAGTATTTTTAGTACGACGGGATGTCATAAACATATTTTGACGATAAACATTATTTCCAAAACGTACAAGTGGTATGAATATCATATGAGTTTGCATTCACGACAACATATCATAACTCAAGTCATGACATTCATTTTAGGTCGCGGATAGTTCCGAGCCTCATTTTAGTGCACTTCATTTTGTTAGCATATCAATCATACCAGGTGAGTTCATACCCCGCTTTAACTCATTTAAATTCCTATAAACTATTTGGGGCGAGATATATGCTTATTTATCCAAACATTTAAACTCATTTGCCAAACAACATTACTTATACTTTAGACTTGGTGCGTGTAGTGACTAGACTTAAACAAACATCCCATCATTTATATGTTGGAAGGCCAATTATTTGGATACGAGCCCAGCGTGAGTCGTTGGAGGAACATCCGGCATTTATATGTTGGAAGGCCATTTTATGGATCTGATAGCGTGGCGTTGGAGGAACATCCCAAACACGAGTTGTTGGAAGACCCTTGTGGTGACATTTATACTTTTAACTACCTTAATGCGCATATTCATGATTGTCATTCTATTTTAGGCAATGGGTTGTGAACACAGGTTGCAAGTTTTGTATGGGCGGAACTTGGGACTGAGTGGATTTACAATGCCTTTCTTTGTGTGAACATTTCTCAAAGTATTTTAGATCATTTTATTACAAACTTATGAACTCACCAACCTTTGTGTTGACACTTTTTAGCATGTTTATCTCAGGTTATAAGGCGATAGCATTTCATGGAGCTTTTGGGTCTCATGGCATACATTGGAGTCTAGTGTTTTTATCAATTACCATTCGATATGTTTTGTAAACCTTTATGTATTATCAAACTTTGGAATCTCATGTGTTGTAAACTTTAACTTATTTGTCGAATGGTAAACTCTTTAAAACGTCTCATTATAGAGGTCGTTTTCTTTATCCATACTTTGTGCTATGACGTCATACCCCAATGACACTATCGTTCATTGCGATATTTTGGGGTGTGACAGATTGTATCGAGAGACTTGGTTATAGAGAACTAGGTTGCATTTTAGTTCCTAGACTATAAACGCTTTCACGTCGATCCTTTCTTTTCCTATCGCCTTACACACTTTTCGTGCGCATATGTTTTCTTAAATATTTCTTCTAGAACCACCTCATTGGATAACGTGGTTTCCTTGTACCAATAGGAGAGTCCCAAAATCTAGTTGGGTCATCAAAGATATGGAGCTCAATAATGAGCACTTATCTAACTTGATCTCGTGGAGTTCTTGTTTGATGAGATACGAGATCGAGCTAAATAAGTGTTACTATATAGTTGTATAGATTTGATGATTTTGCCCGAGGATGGGAGTTCTCTTGAGGATACTTTGGGAAGCTGCGGCGACTAAACCTCATAGTGACTTTAGAACCTAAAGGAATTTCCTATACACCAAGTGCGACTCTCCCTAGATACCTACCCTAAATTCCTCCTCCACCGTTTAGAATCGGATGATAGAGTGGCTACCTATTTCAGGTAACATCAATGTAGAGACATGTGTGCTTGGTGGTATGTACACGTGTGAAATGAAGCAATTATAATTATGGTGGCCAACATAATTATAAATGCGTCACAACCCACGTGGACATATGCGACCACGCATACGTAGATCGGTGTGGGCACACCTTAGGAACCAATTTGTGGCGTGGTATTATGTTTAAGGACGTTAAGTATAGACATTGGGAATTCAACAGTCCTTTCCCTTGCAGAGATCATGGCACCAAAGAGGGTAACGCGACTTGGCGAGGTGGTGCGGTGCAAAAAGGGGTGGAAGGACAGTGGCGTGGAGGTAGAGAAGGCGGTAGCGACATGGGTAACAATGACAACAACTGGCGGAAACCACGATTTTGCGCCATCATCGCTCAACAACTTCAAATCTTGCTTCCCACTATTGTCACACAAGTTGGAAACCATATGAATAACTCGGGAAACCACGGGAACGGTACTGGTGAAACCAACAATGTAGTTGGCAGTGGCAACAACAACAATACCAACAACAACAACAACAACATAATCGGATGCACATATAAGGAATTTTCAGCATGCAAACCAGTGGAGTTTGATGGTATAGGAGGTGCTTTGGCGTATACCCGATGGGTAGAGAAGACGAGTCGGTGATCGACATCGGCAATTGTGCCACACATCGAGGGTAAAGTATCTTTGCTTGCTTGCTATCGGGAAGGTATTGACATGGTGGAACACACACGACTCTGAGGCTAAGGCGAGAAGCACTACGGGTATGACATGGGACGAATTTAAGGCATTATTGAAAGAAAGTCTTGCCGAACAATGAAATCACGGAAGATGAATTTTATCACCACTCCATGATAGGGGCTGGCGCGCGGCCTACTGACCGATTTCATGAGTTAGCGGACTAGTTCCTCATCTAGTTACCCCCGAGTCCAAGAGAATCTCGAGGTACATATATGGTCTTGTCCCCGAAATCCGTGGAAGCTGTGAAAACTATCGAGCCGTCTACAATACAAAGTGCAATATTGAGAGCGGGAACCCTAACGGATAAGATGGTCAGAAATGGGACTTTGAAGAGCAGTGACAAGAGGAAAGAATCGAGTGGATCGGTAGGCGGATGGATGTGGTAGCGGACAACAAGAGCAAGAGTTTTTTGTGGCAAGCGGTGCTGAACAAAGAGAGTATGCGGGTACACATCCCAAATGTGCCAAATGTGCTTATCATCACCCGAAGTCCAAGCCTTGCCGCTTATGTACAATTTGCAATCAGTCGAGCCATTTTTCAAGCCGTGTAGAGCGTGCAAGACCGATAACAGCGGTTGCGTGGGCAACATGAGGAATAATCAAAGGACTTGCTTTGAATGTAACGGCCGAATCACTTAGGAATAATTGTCCTCAGTTGAATAAGCCACCGATGCAAGCTAATCTAGCGGTGGCAATTGAAGGAAATAACCCAAACCACATTACTCAATATCGGTCCACCCGACCTCGAGCATTTTATTTAGGAATGAGGCGAAATGACCGCAATGCGTGGCAGTACGTTTTCCTAGACCATTAAGTGATCCACTGTATTATTCAGATTTAGTGAGTCTCATTAGATAAGAAACCTAGACGCGTAAGTTTTGGCATAAACACTTTGACCATACACTTTGATTTCGCGAAACCTAAGGTTAGAACATTAAGTATCATCGATTGAATCACGAGAACGTGATTCCTCTGACACGGGAAGAATGTCACAATTCTCAATTTTTAGTCATTTCTCAAACTCTACATTCATCATACTAGTCATGCATGGGTTTTGCATTTCACATTAAACGCATAATTTCATATTAAATAAACGTTATCGCGTAATAAATTATTTTGAACAATTGATCCGATACTTCCAAAAATTATCCCAACATATTTTTATACTCATATTAAGTTTATAAAAATAATATTATGAGTTTACCCAATGTTTTAAATTTATTTCGCATATAAATTGTTATATTTATATAATTACGACGTTTTTCTTAAATTCGACGCGATTATTATTATATCACTCAAATTTTGCAAGAAATGTATTTTTATAATTTTTATGAGCTAAAAATATTTTATCTTGACCCGTGAAAATTTATTTTTATCCAACGCTACCCTAAAATATTCACAAGTGACTACAACTTACCATTTAACTTAATTTAACTTCACAATCTTACACTTATACTTAAAAAAAGATATTAAGAAATGACAAACCTCCCTTGTCGACAAGGGAGGGTGAGTCAATGAGATATTAGCAAAATATCTACTAGTCTTTGTATTATACTAATAAAACATACACATTTCACTTCATTTTACAAAGTGTTTCAAGATCAAATATTTCTTGCTCTCTTCCTCTCCAAAAATTCGGCAGCCACAAGGAGACCAAAGGAGGATCATCATATAAATTTCAAGACAAGTTTATTTAAACACTAGTATCACTTGTTGTATAGGTTTTGCAATAAAAACCTCAAGTGATTAGGAAAAACCCTTTGTCCTTAAACCTCATCAAGTATTCTTGTAAGCATCTCATGTCCATTTGTCATCTTACATATTTATTTCATAATCATTTCATCATATTTGAGCAAAAACATGCAAGTCATATGATGTTGTACCAGTTTTTCATTGATTTTTAAAGGTTATATATATCTAAGTCATCCTATAATTATTCCTTGTTATATATTTATTTTGGTGATGTCTAGGAACCTATGACACCCTAAGAAGGTGTATGATAGGATTAGAATAGCTTCGGAGTTGTTTTGAATGGGTTAGAATAGGTTTGGCGCGAGAAAAACTCATTTCAACACGTTTTAAATAGGGTATGTCCATGTTTTTAATTCTGGGAAAATCCGACAGTGGGTATAATATTTTGGGTTATATATTTAGAAAATACACTTTAAAACAAAAACGTGGCCGCTTGAACGGATTAAAACGGAGCTATAACGAAGAAGATATGAATTTTTCAAGTTTGACGATGAAAACTATTAATTTCAGAAATTTCAGCATGAAAATGTCACTCTTTACGAGTCAAAAATGAGTCTTAAGCTTTATAAATTGTGTCGACTTATCAAAAATATATAAGTATACTTTGACACGAATCTAAGGATGTAGAAAACGTAGAAAACGGACTTGTAACGATTAAATTACACGCGATAAACCCAGTTGCCGTAACTTTATTCTATTAGCAAAAATTAATATATTCTCTATTAAAAACATACTACGGCAACTAAAGGACCATGTTGGCGGACGTTTTTAACAATGATGTAGAACTTTTTATAACGTGATGTCTTCTAGTAAAAGTAAGTTCGCCTAGCATATTTTCCAAAATGTTAAACCGTTTGGTGAGCGGAGTTGTAACGAATAACATATAGTCACTCAAACTTGGCCGAAAACCATCCCTTAAACTATATTTTTGGACTAAAATACAATACTTAACCAATATTTTTCTTTGTGATCGAGACCTCTAGGATGGAAACTTAAGTACTAAAACTTTTAGATAATAACACAAGCTTTCCAAAACTGTTGAGTTCGTTTCCTAACACTCGGTTTGCACCATTTTGCGACTACCATAGGAGGTTGTTTCAACATAACTACTTGTAGAGTATTTTTAGTACGACGGGATGTCATAAACATATTTTGACGATAAACATTATTTCCAAAACGTACAAGTGGTATGAATATCATATGAGTTTGCATTCACGACAACATATCATAACTCAAGTCATGACATTCATTTTAGGTCGCGGATAGTTCCGAGCTTCATTTTAGTGCACTTCATTTTGTTAGCATATCAATCATACCAGGTGAGTTCATACCCCGCTTTAACTCATTTAAATTCCTATAAACTATTTGGGGCGAGATATATGCTTATTTATCCAAACATTTAAACTCATTTGCCAAACAACATTACTTATACTTTAGACTTGGTGCGTGTAGTGACTAGACTTAAACAAACATCCCATCATTTATATGTTGGAAGGCCAATTATTTGGATCAGACCAACGTGAGTCGTTGGAGGAACATCCCACATTTATATGTTGGAAGGCCATTTTATGGATCTGACCCAGCGTGGCGTTGGAGGAACATCCCAACACGAGTTGTTGGAAGACCCTTGTGGTGACATTTATACTTTTAACTACCTTAATGCGTATATTCATGATTGTCATTCTATTTTAGGCAATGGGTTGTGAACACATAGGTTGCAAGTTTTGTATGGCGAAACTTGCGAGTGGATTTACAATGCCTTTGCTGTGTGAACATTTCTCAAAGTATTTCAGATCATTTTATTACAAACTTATGAACTCACCAACCTTTGTGTTGACACTTTTTAGCATGTTTATCTCAGGTTGTAAGGCGATAGCATTTCATGGAGCTTTTGGGTCTCATGGCATACATTGGAGTCTAGTGTTTTTATCAATTACCATTCGATATGTTTTGTAAACCTTTATGTATTATCAAACTTTGGAATATCATGTGTTGTAAACTTTAACTTATTTAATCGAATGGTAAACTCTTTAAAACGTCTCATTATAGAGGTCGTTTTCTTTATCCATACTTTGTGCTATGACGTCATACCCCAATGACACTATCGTTCCGCTGCGATATTTTGGGGGTGTGACATAAACTATTAGGTAAATCATTGTATTGTCATTCACAAAGACACAAGTTTTTCAGTAACAACGTAACCAAGTTTTCGATTGGTAAAGCTCTTTAACTTATGTACCTAAACAGTCCGATGTCGATAGAGAATGAAACAGAAAATGAGATGACAAAGAAGAGGAAAAAATAAATGATAAAGTAATAAAAAAAGACTTCAATCGTCAACCCCTTGTAAATCTTGTGGACTATAATTGATAAAATGGGTCGACGACGACTTTGGAAATTTTATATCCATATGATTTGTGAACGTGTTTAAAAAACAGAAGATATAATTTGTAGACGTGTTCCAAGATTTACGGACATATGATTCATATCTTTTACTCCGTATATAACTAGACGAGTACCCATGTATAGCAACGAGATTTTATAGCGAAAGATCGTTTAGTGATAAAAAAATGTTTATGGGTTATAGACGAAAAATAATAAAAGTTCGAATAAAAAATACACTATGATACTAAAATGATGTTTAATTGTAATGTTATATTAGGAAAAAAAATTTAACTTTTTCACCAACTTATAGTAAATTTTATCTTCAATAAAGTAAAGATCAAATAAAAGTAGATGCATCTAAGATGCATCTACAAATAAAAGATGCATCTACAAAAATAAGAAATAAGAAAAATAAGAAATAATCACAGCCGTACATTTAAGATGCATCTACAAAAATAGATGAATCTTCCATAAAATTTCTTTCCACATTTGAAATGTGTGACTGAAAACATTTCTCATTCTTCTTATTTTTATTTTTATTCTTAGCGGATCAATTCCCATCTTCAATAAGCTTAATAATCATATAGTTTTGAAAAGTTTTCAATGTTTTATTCAGACATATTTCACCAAAAAGTTGTAATGGATGGAATAAAAAGTTTCAAATTGTCTCAAAACCATATCAATATTAGGCTCATTTAGAAGATAAAAATACAACTGTTATATTGTCACAAAAATTAAAAAAAAAATTATCGTAGTATGAGATCGTAGTTAACAAAATATTTTGACAAAATGTTATTGGTTGTATAAATAAACATGTAAATTATTATAGTCTAAGGGATAAAATTGTAATTTGGTCTCATTTGCTTTCATTAATTGCACCGAAATTTTAGCTCATGCCATGCGTGCATATTTTGGTTTGTTCTTTTGCACAACGAGCCCATATCGGGTGTTCTAAGTTATTATCTTGATTTAGTGAGATTAGAAATTATTCTAAACTATTAGGTAAATCGTTGTATTGTCATTCACAAAGACACAAGTTTTTCAGTAACAACGTAACCAAGTTTTCGATTGGTAAAGCTCTTTAACTTATGGGAATTGATACTCACACCATACTTTTTGATTAATGCACCACAATTTGTGCATTACAGTTTGTACCGTACAATACTGTAATGCACAATTTGTGGTGCATTAATCAAAAAATATGGTGTGAGTATCACCTCCCTTAACTTATGTACCTAAATAGTCCGACGTCAATAGAGAATGAAACAGAAAATGAGACGATAAATGGAAAATATACAGAAAGAAGAGGAAAAAATAAATAATAAAACAATAAAAAAAGACTTCAATCGTCAACCCCGTGTAAATCTTGTGGACTATAGTTGATTTAATGGGCAACGACGACTTTGGAAACTTTATATCCATATGATTTGTGAACGTGTTTAAAAAACAGAAGATATAATTTGTAGACGTGTTCAAAGATTTATGGACATATGATTCATATCTTTTATATAATTGGAGAAAATACACTACAAAAATATTGTCTTTTGATAACACTTAAAAAAAATATTATAAAAATTAAAAAAAATATCGTCACAATTAAAAAAGGGGTTTGCTACACCCCCACATAAAAAACTATCACTCAAATCTCTCACTCGCTGACGTGTCAGCGGGTGTTTGGTTTTATGTAGGATCCACATCCCACAAAAAAACAATCATGAGCGGCAGCGTCAGCAAGTGGGAGTCTTGAGTGAGAGTTTTATGTGGATGTAGACTTTCTCATTAAAAAAAGGGAGAATTACATATATCCCCATTTAAACTTTACTAATTGCATATTTCCCCAATCAAATTTTAAAATTACAAATATACCCAATATTATCTATACAACTCTCAAATATACCCATTTTATTTATTTTATATCACACAATTAAAATATGACAATTATAGCCTTCCTCAATCCATCCCCCATAAAGCTTTTTTCACTGATAATATGGTTTGCGCTAATGAGATTATCTGAAAAACAATTATATAAACCAACATCAGATTTCACAAATATACTCATTTCTGCAAATCACTTGCCACTATCCAATGTTGCAGCCCACCGAATCAACCCATGCAAAATAAAATAAAAACCAACAATTAAATATTAAACAAAAACAAAAAAATAGTTGATTCACTCATTATGGGCTGAATAAGAAGAGGTCCCGCCATTTACTTAACCTCATATGAAGAAACCACATTATCAGTTAAGTAGTTATCGAGGATGGATAAAAAAGGGTAGAACTGTCATATTTTAGATTGTTTATTATAAAATAAATAAAATGGGTAAATTTGAGAGTTAAATAGATATGATTGGGTATATTTGTAATATTAAAATTTGATTGGGGAAATATGCAATTAGTGAAGTTTAAATGGGGATATATGTAATTCTCCCTTAAAAAAATGTCAACAAAGTAAAATAAACGTGTCGCTAAGATTTTATGTGCTTCCTACACTTAAAAAGTGTAGATAGAAGCATAGTAAGTAAAAGTTATTTATAGTGAAAAAAAAAATGAGGATGCACTTTTTGTCTTCTAAGGCATATTTTGTATATAAAAATGTTTTTAAATCTCAAAATTTTAAGTTTTTATCACACATTTTTTTTAAAAGTGTCATTAAAATGTTAGATTTAGTGACATTTTTTGGTGTCACTAAAACCTCTGTCACAATAAGTCTTTTATCTTATGTAGTGATATTATTTCAGATATCACGTAATTAATCAAGATTAGATTGCATCACAAAAAAAACTCAAACCAAAATACTGGTGTCTCAATGGTACTTCATGTGTGTCAGTGTGTGAATGTTATTCAATTAAATGGTTGTGAGTTCAAATTATGCTTAAAACATTGAGATAGTGATTTGTATAGATATTGTGAAATAGTTATATGCCTTTAAAAAGAACAATAGAAGAAATCACAAAGTATTAAACTTTAATAAAAAAAATTAAAAGGATTAAAAAATAAAAGGGTAATTTATAACATTTAATGAGTTAATGTATCAGTATAATTTAAAATGAAGACCAAAATATAATATACAAAAAAATCTAATCTTAAATTTGATTTATATAATTAAGTGTAAATTTTCATTTGTCAACTCGATTAAACTTATTATGTATAAAAGTTGGTAGAAAAATAATTAGGAGAAAATAGTAGTAGGATGTATCAATGCTTATTTCAAGGGAGGTGATTTGTACACTTTAACAAATGATTGGTACACTCCAAATTAATATGTTTGGACATTTTTGGCACAATCTAAATTATTATGTTTGAACATTTATACCCTCACATAGGTGAAAGTGTAAGGATAACTGTGAGGGTATAAATATCCAAACATAATAATTTGGAGTGTACAAATCATCTCTCTTATTTATTGGTGTGTAACGTTATTTCAGCACCTCCTCAATAACACATCAACAGCTAAAACACCACCATCCTTAACAATAAAACCTATAATTATTAATAGTTTATGTAGGTCTCATAAAACCCCTTATAAAAAATTACTCCACTCACTAAAAAAAAAATTAAAAAATGAAACCAATGGGTGAAATGGCTAAAGACGAATGACACCAATAGGACTAGGGCTGAGCGTCGGTCCAAAATCGACCCGAACCGACAAAATCGAAAACCGAAATTCATAAAAAACCTAAACCGAAACCGAAACCGAACCGACGGGCCGTCGGGTCGGTTCGGTTTTGTGTAGGGTCGCCGGTTCTGTTCGGTTTAGGTGTATTTAGGTATGTTTTTGTCGGTTTTACTGAACCGACGAACCGAAAACATATAAAACATGAAACCAAAACCGAACCGACATGCTGTCGGTTCGGCTCGATTTTTGTCGGTTCGGTCGGTTTTGTCGGTCCAATTCGATTTTGGACATTTGATGCTCAGCCCTAAATAGGACGGTGGATTATAGCTAGTTATTGGTGTGTCATTCTTCCTAAAAATCCCAATGACATAAGCCAATGGCTGCTGCACATTACACGTAGGTGTGACTTTAACAAACTCCTCCTTAACTATATTTTAATTTGAGAAGAAAACAACAAATATTGTTATTATTATTATTAATACGGGGCATTTACATACATTTTCATATAGAATTGGGATCAAATGAGATCATTGTTAAAGTTGTAAAAATAAGATCACTTAAAAAACAATAAGATTAAGACAAGTGTCCCATTTATTAATTACATAGTTTAATTTACAATGTAATTAACAATTAAATGAAAAAAGCATTTTGGAAATTCACCAATTCATTAAATGTATTCAATAACTACTAGCAGGGAATCTTAGCATGATCTTGTGTGTACCCTGTGACTATATTTTGTGGCGAGCAATATTTTTTATTTATATATTTAAGTGAACGAATGTCTTTCGATTATACGTTATTCATGATGATAACTTTATCGACGATGTTGCGTGTCTGTTATGATAACCTTATCAACGTTTCACATATATATCTTTTTTCATAAAACAATACGTCTGAGTTAATAATAGAGTAAATTGATAAATTCATTTTTCAATTTCTATCATTAATATACATGAATCTTGCAAGTTATAGGTGTTCAATGTTTAATTTTTTTGTAAATTATTAAAATTATTAAAATGGTGGTGAGTTTAATGGGTTACGTGTATTTATGAGTATAATGCAAGCTATTCACTTAAAACATTATCTGACAATAAAATATTGAACAACAAAAAAGTATACTAAATAAAAAATCATCACTTTAAATATTTAAAACATAAAGAAAATATGGTGCTCATTTTTAATAATCATTATTGATGATAATGATTTTAGCAATTTTATGTTTTTAATAATTACTGAAGGTAAAGAGAGAGAGGGCAAACATAGAGACTGAGGCCATGAGCCAATAAAATATAATCTTAAAATTAATCACTTTGTCAGTACAAAGCACAAATAGAACTATTAACCAATAACAATACCAAAAATTAACGTTAACTAACAAAAATAGGTATTAGCAATCCATATTTTCATTTAGCATTTGTTAACTGTCCATAATTTTTGTTTATTAACAAGGATCTAGTGCCAGCGGCGGGTAGCAAAATGAAAACCCACAAAGATCTGTGCTAATGAGAAATATTTATGTATGTGGGTGCAGTTTTGTTGTGGGGGATGGATAAAGAAGGGAGACATTTGAGGAATTTAATTAGCAAAATTGTTACGGGTCAGGAACAGGACGCAAATGAGGATGAATTATATTATGTTACTCTAAATCTTATCATCTTAATCGTTAATCATCAACCATATTTATCGATTCAAATCTTTATCTATACTATATAAAATGGAAAAATGGTCAAAGTGGAAAAAGTGAAAAATGTTGAAATTTGAATGTTGAAAACACTGGTTTGATAGAGAGAAATAAATAATATAATTATACTCTTCTTATTAAAACACCCATTACTTAAAAGTACAATAATTTATTCACATTGTACACCCAATTAAAAGCACATCTACCAAATTAAAAATAACCAATTGAAACCGATAAGGGTTGACCCGTTGAACCGACTGCCGGGTTGACTGTTGAAAGCGATCTGCGGGTTGACGGGGCGCTTCAAACCGTGGTGACCGGTTTAATTTGACATTTTTTCGACCCAACCTATCGGTTTGACTCGGTTTAAATCGACCTGTTTTTTTATCGAACGGTTCTACCAGTTGAACCACCGGGTGAAATCGGTTTCAAATTTGACAAATTATATGAGAAATGATGAAGTAGTTGTGGAACCCGTGACAATTTTTTTTGAAATGAGACCAAGTAATTGTAGTTTTGGTTTATTTTGCTTTGACACATGTAATTTGTCATTTGTATAATGTTATTTTTTAAAATGTTGCTCTTGCTTGTTTAAACCATTTAAGGGGCTAGCATATATGAATCGTCGTTTAAAAGTTAATATATTTTGTTTAGCCATTTGTCCAGTGTATCAATAATGTTATGTAAGTTTATTAAAATCACAAAAATAAATAGTATTGTTATCTTTAGCGATAATTATTTGTACCTCAAAAATAAACTTTGAACAATGCATAAATATCTATACAAATTGATAGTACAAAATAATCTTATATGGTGATATCCAATTTGCAAAGTTACAATTTTTAAAAGCCACACACCAAATGATAAACGTTACACATGTAAAAAAATAGTTATCACTACCAAATTCTTGACAAAACAAGAAAAAGCGGTCACGTGTTACATGTTGGCTATATCTTACTCTAGCTACAATATAATATTCTGCAAACTACATATCTGGATTCTTTTGTAATGCTTGAATCTATTATTACTAAAAATCTTAATAACTTAAAACAATCCTATTAGAAAATATACTCACACTTAGATCGACTCCACATAATTTTTTTAAAAACTATATATTTATCTTTGTATCTATGTACGCATCCAATTGTAGTTATTACTTGATTCTCTAATGCTACAAATAGGTTTGTTGAAAGAAACTTATGGGTCATGAACTTTCAGAAACTAGACATCATTTTGCTTGCGCGCGGTCTTCGTCTAGTCTTTATTATGTAGTTCAACCAACCAGTCCACCCTATATATAACTATAACAAACCAGAGACCTTAATAAAATCAAACATATAAAAGAGTAGCAAAAGAATGTTTCTTTATTTTTTTGGTAAACAAATTCTAAAGACCACCATTGTCATCAGTAACAGTATTTCAATAATATACCTTTTAGTCAATCTCGATAATACAAATCTTATAAAATTCTCAGCTACCATGCTTTTGGTCAATATATCCAGCAAATTACTTTACATGATAAAATCTCAAGCGCCTTCATTATTTTAAGAGTAAATTACACCGTTCGTCTTGTGGTTTGCGTTGACCGCAGTCTTTCGTCCTTTGGCCAAAAAGTTCGTCGTCCTTAAGTGTGAAACGTTATGCGTCGTTCGTCCTTTGACCAAACGACGTTAAGTTTGACTGTTAAACTCCCCTCATGTGACTTACACATGAGGGTAAAAATGTCATTTCATCTACCTTTGTGGTCAATACTCTTTCCAAACAATTAACATTGGGCAACATATGAAGATCCACTGTAACCAAAGTGAAGCAAAGACCAAAAATAAAACAAATATCATAGATCCAATAAAAATGCTTATCAACAACATAAATCCACAAACTAATATGAAAAATATGATATTCTTGATACAAATCAACACCAGATCTCGAAACCTAATAGTTTATAAAAACACTGAAGATAAGAGCTTAAAAACTATGCCAACATACCAGCCCAACAACATCAGTTACTTAGCAATATTACACAAACCAAGACCACCATAAATACACTTAACAAATTCAGGAAGCAGTTTCAAGACCACCATAAAAGATTTTCACATATCTGATATAAATCTCGAAAAAAAATCAAATCTATAAATCAAGAAACAACAAAATTAGATAGTGATCTTAATAGATTCGAGACCACCAAAGATAACCAACAAACAAATCCAACCACGTTACTAACCAGATCCGTTCATGTCCAGCCCAAAACACCACAGTGTTCTTCATCTTCTCCAAGATACAAAAATCGAGATGTGGAATGTCACAAGCCATCTTTTCATCTATAAATAAGGTCGACCACCCACTGTGTTCTTCATCTTCTCCAAGATACAAAAAAATTAGGGTTTGTAAGTCAAATGGGTTTTCGAAATTTTTAGAGGGGTTTTGCTATTCAAGGTCTAGAGAGCATAAATCAAGTTTCAATTTACCAAATTTCATTCCAAATTCGTACCAATTGAGGTTCTTAGTGTTCGTTTCATCACACCCTCGACCCACTGCGGTATGTCTCAGAAACGACCCCAAATGTGCTCCTTTTTTTTCCAAGTAATCCAGAAATACTCTCGTTCTCTTGATCTACGCGTCGATATCAAAAACTACATCGCCGGAATTTTGGCCGGAAAACGGTGCGGCGCCAGAAATTAGAAATCTGGTGAGTGTGTGTGATATTGAAACCCTAAAAAAATCTTTTATATGCCAAAAAGAAAAGACTTAAATTACTATTTTACCCTCATGGTTAAGTGACTTAACTGACGTTAGTGGGATTTGGTGGGCCCAGTTTGATGGAAGGACGAACGGTGCATAACGTTTCACACTTAAGGATGAACGGTGCAACTTTTTTGGTCAAAGGACGAAACCCTGCGGTCAACGCAAACCACAAAGACGAACGGTGTAATTTACTCTTATTTTAATCTATACATCTCTCTTTGTCCCTTTGTGTGTTTTCATCAGGTTTGGTCCGTTTGGACATGATAATGAGATAGGTTACGTGCTTGAGTTGATGATGCTACATCTGCATAAAGATCAATAACCAACAAATAATTGTCAACTTAAAAAGATAAAGATTTATGATCATAGTAGAAAATAGAAATCATTGCATAAATATCATTAATTATAAGTGTTATAACAATATATATAAACTTTAAAATCTGCATCATAGTAGAAAGTAGAAATCATTGTATTTTTCTATGACAAACCAAAACCATAGCGTGGTAATGGTTAATATCATTTTTCTTTCTTGTCACCCAAAGCAATCCAATTATTCTATGTATAAACTTTTTAATTCAAAACTGTTGGTATCAAGTTACACCAAAAGCTATGTTTTGGATATTACTAAAGTTATATATATGTACCTTGCATTCCAAATCTGCATATACCTCTTATATGTGTGCAAGTGTGTTGCAGATTTATAGATTTTTTTTAACTAACTGCATTCAGTTTTTCAGATATTTTCATACCATATTTTAATTATATCAAGGTATAACAATATATAGATATCGAGTATTATTTCTACAAATATATAATGTAAAACAGTTACAAAATGTTATTCTTGGTACTATTTATTTTATTATGAATTGTTTGAAGAAATATTTTTAATGGATAATTCAACCTACATAAACAATATTATCAAAGAAATTACCTAAATTCCCTAGCAAATAAGCATATTCTCAACGTTTGACGTCTCCAAACCTTCAAGCCTTTATCAAAATTCCTCATGATGATCTTCACATCTTTAAGTTATTGACACCTTAAGTTACTAAACAAAAAAACATAAACAAATCAAAAACATAGTATAAGAAAAGAAAAGAAAAGCATACATAGATATCACAAATAACCCAAAAATATGAAAAAAATGAATAAGAAAACTCCTAAGAGCTGTAGATCTTAAAAAAAAACTACACTAAACAACAAACTGTAGATCTAAAAAGATTATAAACATAGAGAGCATTGTTTAAAAAAGTAGATAAACAGGAAGACCATATGAAACCAGGGAGGAGAAAAGGGCGATGATGATCGAAGGAGCAAATCCAGGTGGTGGCTGGAAATGGAGGATGACGATCCACCTTTTGTGTGTGTGTGTGTGTGTGTGTGTAAAGTGGTATGTTTTTGGTTAATGTGTGTTATAAGCTTTCCTTGATGATAGATAGGTAAGAATGAGTGGCTTAAATTTCTTGACCAACTCTTCACCAATTGTTTCAAACTTTCAACTGCTTCAGTACCTTTTCTTGACCAACTTCTCACACACTGTTCCAACCACCTGCTCATCAACTGTAGATTAACAGGAGACATTTCCCCTTCGGAAATGTTATTAAAGGTAATGAGAGGTGGTAATAGGTTATAAGGAAGTAATATATTTTTGAATCGTAGAGACATTTAAATTTCACAGGCAGTTACAAGTAGATTGGTGGAAATGGGCTGCTATCAATGGTACGGGCAGTTACAGCAACAAATCTAAAGACATTTAAATTTTCAAATGGGTCATAAAAGAGGGCTTTAAAAATATTGAAGGGGCCTTTAATTACTATATATATTAAAAAGCATTTAATACGACGTCGTTCGATGAATAGTACCCTTGGCCCATTTCGGTTAGCCCATGCAACGGCCTGTTTTCTTTGCCCTGGCCTGTTTAGTCCTGTGTATGCTGTTTTTTTTGTAGAAAATGGACTGTTTTCTGCTGTGTATGTATTTGTATCTATACGTATAACAAATATCATGGTTAGGTTACACATGTCAATCATCGGGTTCACAAGTACAATTCACCCACGTGTTTGGTCTTTTCCAATCAAGAAGCTTCTACCTATGTATGCAAATACAATGCATGCTTAACCAAAGACAAAAACAAATCCTGTAGCAAACAAAGGAACTTGAAGCATATTATACTGAAGATACAGGAAGGCTACCAGGAAAAAATTATACAAGATACAGGAACTCAAAAGAAAAGGAAAAAAAAATTACAGGTACAATCAATCAGGTAATTACTCTACTTCATAAGGTAACGGTAACATTATCTTTGTGTCTTTTCTCTACTTCTGTATGGTAGTTTTTCGTTGCATAGTTGTTTGCATGTTCGGTCAATTATGCTGCTGCCTACTAAAGAAAAATGTCTTTTGATGTTTGCATGCCTAATAAATGCTGATAATTTATATGCGCACCTCTTAAGCCAAAGTTAAATAGTTGTTATACTTATGAAGACCAACCATAAGGCAATCCGTCGCATTGATACTGTTTCGTCTACACCTTCTTTGGATCTGTCCTCGGATGTTCAAGATACAGATTGTGAACTTCAATCTTTGAAAAGGGAACGAACTTTATCCAATGTTATGGTATATACGATATTTATTATTAAATGACTTAGTGCGTTTTTTTCTAAACAAGTTATCTAAATTAAGGCTTTGCAACCAACGAATTCTCTTATTTCAAAAACTCCTTTCCTCTAAAAACGCGTAACAAAACCATAAAAGAAATAATAAAAAAATTAATACAAAAACTAACAACCATTACTTAAAAAAAAAAAAAAAAAAAAAAAACCCAACTTTAACATATATATATATTTGTCACATAAATTACAAAATTACAAAGCCAAAAAAAAAGATCCGCCGCAACGCGGCGGACCATCGCCATACTCGTTTTGTATTCAATTAGAATGGTTGTTACAAGTAATAGCTTAACTTTTAAGCTAGTTTGTTTATGTATTGAATTAGCAATACACATATATCTTTTCATAATAAGTAACTTTAAAAATCTGAATTTTAAGCCTTCTAATTTTAGAAGGCCTAAATGCATTATAAGGTAGTATAGATTCAATTAAATGTATTCACCAATTCATTAAATGTATTCAATAACAATTCATTATTTTCATGTACCTGATGTATCAATAAACGATCCCGTGTATTTATTAATGTAAATATATTTTTAATGTACCCGTGTATTTATTAATGTAAATATATTAAGGACGTGTTTATCAAATGATATATTAATTTGTTAAGAGGATGTCTCAATAAATATTTAACCAAAAAATAAGGCCTCATTAATATGTTTCAATTAAATAATCTCTTAATAGATGTTTGACCAAAATACCTTTAAAAAGTGAATTATATACTGAAATGCCACTCATCAAACATTAATCTTATTAAATACAAATACGATGATCCAACGGTCCATATTAGGTCTTACTTTTAGAATTTTAAGCATGATCTCACAATAACCCTCCCCTTTTCATATATACATCAATATTTACATATTTTCTCAAAGGGTGTTGATACTCACACCATCTTTTTTTATACATACATCACACTGTACAACACTGTAATGCACACTGTACAACATTGTAATGCACAAATGTGGTGTATGTATAAAAAGAATGGTGTGAGTATCAACACCCTTCCTCAAACCATGCTTGAATAGCATTGTACATCATGCATTAAAAACTTGTGTGTAGGAAAATATGTAAATATTGATATATATGTAAGGATGTATGTAAATCCCTCTATTAATATTAATATGTATGAGATTATAGAATATTAGGGGAAAAACATGGGTTAGTGTTATATACAAACAAATAAGGAGATTTTATGTATAACAACGACTAATATATAATAATAACATTTATATGAAGTTATAATGGAGCTCTAAGGTCCAAGTTTTATTTTGGTTCATAAAATCTCCATCTTTTAGTTCTACTTCTCAGGGAAGAGATAGAATGAGAAAAATTTCAGCCATATATTTTAAAGGGAGAGAAAATTAAAAGGAGATGTATCTATGTTTGTAGGTGCATCTGAAATATGCGATTGTGGTTTTTCTCACCTTTCTCATTTTATTTTTATTTTTCATTGATCCTAACTCTTACTTCTTATTCATGTCTTAAGTAATGTTAAGTTCATTTTATATTGCTGAAAAAAGAATTAATTGTCGCACCCATATCTTTTTTTTTTTGTTCTTTGTTGTAAAAAGAAAATCTTTGATATAGTAAGTACATTAGACAAAACCACAAAGGGGCCTGATATACAGAACCCCCTAACTTATAAGTTGTACCCTTCTCACATTTTGCTGTTTTTTTTTCTTATTTTTTTATTTTTATAATTTTGTTTATATTAAAAAAACTTTAAGACTGAAAGTACGAAAAAGAAAATATAAAGTTTAATAAGTCAAAAGTATTAAATTGACAGAACAGTTTTACAGTAAACAGAGTGAACAAGAGGGGTGGAGGAAAAAATGTCACATCCCGTGAGGTACCTATAACAAAACCCAACCACAAATCAAGTGAGGTTGTTGGTGTTTTTGTGCGACTTGATGTATGTGTTAGTTTTATGGTGGTCATGGTTGGTCTAAGTTTTCATATATCCGGAGTAAGCCGAGTGAAATATGTCTCGTATAAACAAATAAGACGTTATCATTTAAGGGTTTGAAACTTGGTTAAACCAGGTGGATCATCCATACACCCATTTTTTTAATATTTAAAACCTAAACCATCCAATGTTAACCCTATAAAACAAAATGAGGAGACAAACTCTATATAACAAGTTCAATACATACCACCTACCAAAAAGGACAAAAGTTCATTGCAGAACAAGAATTATCTAAAGATCAAATTAAGAGATATCAACCATTCATCTTTTTAAAATCTAAGGGTGTAGATTAATTGTCATTTTAATATAATTATTTACAAAAGAGTATTTGTAGAACATCAATCTCTTCATTTCACATACTCATTTCATACCATCTTTTCATTTCACACACACTTTCAGGTTTTCCCTCAAATTACAAACTCTAACCGCCCAATCAAAATTGATCAAAATTAGTGCTAAACAATGTACATTCGAGACGAAATAGCACTATCAAAACATGATCCAGTGCTCCAATCGTTCTTCGTTGCCACTTACCGATCAAAATCATCCTCATATTGCCGCAGGGGTGACGGGATTCGTGGTGGCCGGATATGTGGTTAATATGTTGCTAATAGTACAACGCTCATGATACGAAGACGCCAAAGAATCACTATGAAAATCACCATCACAGTGAATCATATAAACATATTGTTAAAGAAGGGGAACAGAATGGGGATGATAACAAATGGGAGATAGCCTCGTTTGATGGAGAGGTTAACAGTGAATCGGTTTGAGTTAAGGATAAGAGTTTTATGTTTAATAATGGTTCTGAGAATAATCTCCAGTTCATATTTGAACATAATGTTGACATTTTATAAACTTTACTAAAAAGTTTATAAAATCTGGAAAAGAAGATCTATCATGGATTTTATTTGGTGGAATGAAATGGAAGGTTGTTTGTTTATGTTTATTTATGGAGGTATGTGTTTGTTATCTAGCTGGACCATGCATTCTGTATTTTATAAAATTTTGTATGCGTGGAGGTACGATTAGAATAATGGCCGGTTGATCCTTACAATGAAGGTATCACAACCAACAATGTCAAGTATTTTATTTTTGTAAAGGCTCTTTAAGTACTTTCAGAGAATGAAAAAGAGTAGTTTATTTTTGTAAAGACTTTTAAATATTTTAAATCCAACAAAAAATGTGATCATGAAATTTTGTGCAAATCACATGTGATTTTACCTCAAATCACATGTGATTTTTCCTCAAATCACATGTGATTTTTCCTCAAATCACCGTTAGGGCTTCTGACCGTTCCGACCAGGACCGAATAAGCCGACGGACCGAAGGGCCGGCGGTCGGTCTCGGTCGATTTTTACCTTATTTCGTCTCGGTTTGGTCGGTCCGACTAAAAACAAAAATCTTGCCTATTTGGGAGGGCCGACCACATTCGGTCTCGGTCCCGGTTTTTACCTTAATTCGGTCTTCGGTTTTGTCGGTCCCGGTCCGGTCCGGTCCAGGACCGATGCTCACCCTTAATCACATGTGATTCAACAAAAAATGTGAATTGAGGTAAAAATCACATGTGATTTTATCTCAATTTTTTTTAAGTAAATCACATGTGATTAACACGAATCACAACAAAAAATAGAATCACGTGTGATTTATTTATTTTTATATTAAAACAGAATCACATGTATTTCAATTTATAACAACAAAGAGTAAATCATTACATTTTTCATAACAAAACCAAAAAAAAAGGATAGAATCACACGTAATTTCACGAATTTGTTTTATAAAAAGAAGGAATAAATTTATTTGATATTGAAGATCACATGTGATTTATTACTTTAAAAATCGCATGTGACTTGTGAAATCACATGTGATATTTTTTAAGCTGTGTTTCTGACTCGACATTGCGAGCTGGCTAAAATCACATGTGATTTTGTAATTTATAAAATCACACGTGATTTTTAAAGTAATAAATCACAAGTGATTTTACAAATCACGTGTGATTTTTCTGGGCAGAAATTTTGAAAAAAAAATCGTCGAAAATATATAAAAGTGCATATCTATAGAAATATAATTTAATTCTCGTCGCGATAATGTATTTTTCGTAGCTTGAAGATTTATCGTTTGCAAGATATGTTGTTTTTTTTTTAAAGTGGAAAATAGATTTTATCAAATGAGCTTGAATGACAATTTTGCTCTTATTTTATTATTGTTTTGTTGGATTTCTACCATTGGATGAAAAATGATGGAGGGCAAGGATTCGCTGTATTATTCTTTAGATAATTCATAATTGTTATGGATCTCAACTCACCAAAAAGTCATCGTGCATTTTTTTAAGCAAAAACAATAATTACCTTGCCAGAATCTACATTTCTAAATAGTGGGTCATGCTATTGCAACACCCCATATGAGGTGTTTGTACTTTTGGTGGGCTAGCTGTTGTGGCAGTGGGGGGAGGGTACTTTATGTTTTTCCACGATTTCCGTGTCAAATTTTTGTTATAAGTTTTTTTACTACTAGTTATTTGGTTTTTTTACAAGATTTGTGTTTTTACAAGTTTTTTTGTTATAACTTTTTACAAATTTTTCTTTTTACAAGTTATTACAAGGTTGTTTTTTTTTCCAGTTTTATAACTTTTTACAAGTTTCTACAAGTTTTTTTTGTTTCAGTTTTGTGTTTATACAAGTTTATGTTTTATAACGTTTTTTAAAAAAACGTAGTCGGAAAATTTTGAGGCTCAGATTCGAAGGTTGCAAAATGAGATTTTATCTCAATTTACCGTCCATTCGGTTTCGGTTATCATCATCGCCTCGGAAAATTTTAAGGCTCAAATTCGAAGGTTGCAAATTAAGATAAAAATCTCACTTTACCGTCCATTCGCTTTCGGTTATCATCATCGCCTCACAAGTTCTAAATTTTATCTCAAACTGCAGCAAGTTCACAAGATTCTCAAACTGAATAAGTTCACAAGTTCAAAATTTTACAGGTTTACACGTTTTCAATGTGGAAGTGGTAAGTAAGATTCCCAAACTGCAAAAGTTCACAAGAAAGTAAACTGCAGCAAGTTCAAGTGGTAAGTAAGATTCTCAAACTGCAGATCATTTCACAGCACTTCAGGCTTATAATGCCACAAGAAAACAACAACACAAGTCTCACATTCCACCAACTAGCAACAAGCAACAACACCAACTAGCAAGAAAGCAACAACAAGTCACATTCCACCAACTAGCAAGAAAGAAACAAGTCTCAGTCCACCACAAGAAAGCAGACAACACAAGTCTCACAGTCCACCACAACAAGCAATAGCACCACAAGCAACAACACCAACCTGAAACAACACCACAAACAACAACACCATGTCTAGTTCACCATTTGACACACAAGAGGTAAAAAAACTTATCGAATAGGCTCAGATTATTAGCTCTTTATATCATGTTGGCTGCAAATTCGAATGTTGCAAAGTGAGATAGAAACTCACTTTACCGTCCATTCAGTTTTGCCACGCAAAAACTCTAAGTTTTTTTGTTTTTTTTTTTTAAATCATCATTGCATTTCTTTTTAAAATCTGCTTATTTCATTGAAAGTTGCAAAGTGAGATAAAACTGCTTATTTTATAAAAATCATAACTTTACCTTCCAGTCAAGAAACTGCTTATTTCAAGAAACCATCATCAACTGCTTAAGCAGTTGTGATGGTTTCAAAACAGCTTAAGCACCACACCAGCTAGCTCACCAAAGTACAAACACCCCCTAATGGGGTGTGCATTACCAAACATCTTAAGCATCACACCAGCTAGGTCATGTTATTGCAACACCAAACAGAGGGGTAGTCTAATGAGGCACCCCATAAATTTCAAGATCCAAAAAACTTTCAAGATCTAAAAACTTGTTAGATCTAAAAAAATAAGCAACGAAACCAAACAAGTCTAAACTTTTTTTTTACCACATAACCAATACAAACATCTCCAAAAATCTTTTTTAGATCTAACAAGTTTTTAGATCTAATATAAATAAGCAACGAAACCAACTCACTTGGCTTAGTCAAGCTTTTTACCACGTTGTTTAAAAAAAATTCAAGATCTAAACTTTTTTTTAGATCTAAAAAAAATAAGCAGTTTTTAGATCTTAAAAGAGTTTTTTCACCACAAACATCACCACAGTAAATCTTTTTTAGATCTAACCAACTCACAACAACTTTTTTCACCACAGAAACCACCACAAACATCACCAAAAATCTTTTTTAGATCTAACAAGTTTTTAGATCTAAAATAAATAAGCAACGAAACCAATTCACAACAGAAACCCTCAAGCTTTTTACCACGTTGTTTTAAAAAATTTCAAGATCTAATCTTTTTTTTAGATCTAAAAAAAAATAAGCAGTTTTTAGATCTTAAAAAAGTTTTTTCACAACAGAAATCACCACAGAAAATCTTTTTTAGATCTAACCAACTCACAACAACTTTTTTCACCACAGAAACCACCACAAACATCACCAAAAATCTTTTTTAGATCTAACAAGTTTTTAGATCTAAAATAAATAAGCAACGAAACAACTCACCCACAGAAACCACCACAAACATCACCAAAAATCTTTTTTAGATCTAACAAGTTTTTAGATCTAAAATAAATAAGCAACGAAACCAACTCACCACATAAACCACCACAAACATCACCAAGTTTTTAGATCTAAAATAAATAAGCAACGAAACCAACTCACAACAGAAACCAACAACTTTTTTCACCACCGAAACCACCACAAACATCACCAAGTTTTTAGATCTAAAACAAAAGAGTTTCATTTAGAGAGAGAGAGAGAGAGAGAGAGAGAGAGAGAGAGAGAGACAAAGTGTGATATGAGAGGTAGTGAGAGAGAGTCAGAGATATTAGTGTGAGACAAAACCGGGGTGGGGTGGGGTGGGTAAGCCAGGGGGCGGTCACTTGCAGTTTAATAAAAAGCAGCGTTTTTTTTTAATTTTTTAATTTTTTTTTTTTTTGTGAAATACAAAAGTATATAAAATAAAAAAAAAGGTATACAAAATTTTGTAAAACAAAAAGTATACAAAAGTTTGTAAAAAAAAGGTATACAAAAGTTTGTAAAATTTGTTAAAAATGTTTTTATAAAAGTTGTAATTTTTATAAAACGTAAAAAGTTTTTTAAAAATTTGTAAAAGTAAAAAAAGTTGTTAAAAAATGTAAAAAAGTTATAAATTATATGTTAAAAATGAAAATTATAAAAGTTGTATTTTTTTTAGGTGTTCCCTGATGAAGATGTTTTAACTAATTGGGTGCAATCTATTGCTCAATCGATCAGTTTTCTTATTTTTAAAGCAAGAACCAAAACATATATGGGCTATAAGTACTCAATCGAATTTAAGTGTTCAAGACATGGGACGTCTACACGTGAAGGTTTAGAAGATGAACTTCAACGGCAGACTAGTACCGCTAAAACTAATTGTCCATTCAAATTCTTGTGAAAATATATAAAAGGTGAAACTAATGGTTGGATCTTGAGGGTCAAGTTATGCGAGGCATAATCATAATTTTGTAGATCGTTCCATGGTTTTCCACACCAATGCGATTAAAGATCATGAGTTAGTTTTGGTGGAGCAATTGACAAAACATAAAGTAGCACCATGAATTATACTTTCGTCACTAAAGGAGAGCGATCCGGATAACGTGTCTAACATTAAAACGATATATAATGCACAAAACAAGATACGCGGCGCCATTCGTGGTGATAGAACTCCAATACAAGTCCTTTTAGCACATTTGAGACATCAAGGTTATACATATTACCCCAGGGTAAATGACTGCACTAATGAGCTTGAGGAAATATTTTTTGTTCCAAAATGTTTTTAGCAAAGCTTCGTCGTTTGTCAAGAAAAATATGATGAGAGGTATATACGCTCCCGAATCTGTATCAACCCGTGAACCTGCTATTAACGAAAGTACTCGTGGACATCCAGAACAAAGGACAAAAAGTCCAAGGCTAAAAAAATCCCAGATTTGAACAAAGAACCAACTACAGGGCACCGCAGAAGTTATTCAAAACTTAAAAAAATCCCAGACTTGAATGAAGAACCTTCTAGACATAGTTCATACGTGGGAGAGCCTGCTAACGATGGCGATTTAAGACACCAGTTGTACATTGCAGATGACGATAGCGAATATTTTATGGCTCGAATTCCAGTGCTTTTCCGACGGTACATCCTAAGGATTGTTAACGTGGAAGGTGATGGAAATTGTGGCTATCGAGCCATTGTCTTAGGTCTTGGTCATCCCGAAGAGATATGGCGCAACCTTCGAACTCTTGTCAGGGAAGAGGTAAACAATTACCGGGAACTTCTGAGGAAATGTGGGGACTTGGTTTACAGTTTCGCACTCGGCTGGTTGGTTTGGATCGGGATTTGCACCCCACGAATATTGGATGATTATGCCGGACAGGCGGCTATTGCTACAATTCTTAACCGATCAATTGTATGCATATCCAATTCAGCATCTACTACGTGTCTTCCGCTTAGGTCCGGTCTAGATACAACACAAGTATTGTCCCCCGTTGTGATTCTTCGTGTGGGGGAAGCCCAGACTGCTCACTACATTCATGCGGTTCTAGATGGAAACTCACCACTCCGCATACTCACCTGATGGAGGCGTTCATACATTACGTGGCCATGGGATGGGCAACTCATTTGCTGAGACGACAAAGCATGTTTAGATATACAGTATAGACATATGTTACAAGCGATTCTGATTTATATTGTAAGCGACAAAACATGTATAGATGATTACGGATTACTTGATTTATAATAGCGATTCTGATTTATAGTGCGATTCCTCATCTTTTATTCTGATTTCGCTCCCTGCTCGGTTCTTCCTCATCTTTTGTTATAGGAATCGAGATGACATTCAGTGGAGGGACATTGGTGTGTCGACAACACACCCTTCGTGTTGAGAGTCCGGATTATGTGCCTTCTTCTCCATCTTATGTGCCTCCCTAGGCTATATCCAACTATGAGATGAGGGAGAATTTTATAGACCGTCCTCCGGTTCTTCCTCATCTTTTGTTATTCAGCCTAGTCTCGCTTTGGCAATCGATCGAGATTGGATTGAGGAGGCGCATTTGAGAGTTAGAGTTTAGTGTGGGACGGATGGCGATCATTGGAGCGACTACGCCCGAGGCGTGATTGATCTTAGTTTCTAGTTATATTGTGATTTTGTGAACCATGTATCAACTATTAATCTATAACAAGCTTGGTTATTTATGTATTCGAAGCTTGTAATTTTTTGAACCATGATATTACTGATTTATGTTGTAAATAATTATACAAATTCTTTTGGCGGATCAGACAAAAAAAAATCCTTTCTTGTGTGTTGTGAGCGGCGACTTAGTGAAAGAACATCCCAAAAGAAAAGTTATGGTGGAAGTATTATGCATGTCCTTTATCAAAGGTAAATAATTATACGTTTGTTTATTTACGTAAATATATCAATAACTTGTTTGTTAAGAATACATTTCTTATAATTGTTTCGCCATGACAGCCAGGGACAGAAGACTATGGGTGTCGATACTTTATGTGGAAGAATGTATTTCAACAAAAGTACTTTAGTCAAGGCTCTTCTTCAACGCAGTACTCAAACTGCGAAACTAAAGATAACACGATCAACATGCTTGAAACAAGAAACCAGATGTTACTGTCTCAAAACAATATGTTGAAGGCAAGAATAAAGACGTTGGAGGCATCACTGGAATTGGCAAGAAATCCCGTTGATCACGCATGTCAGTCGAGTGGAATACTCTATGACCTTATAGATGACATTAATAATCTTCATGTGGAGTAGATTTCGTTGTAGTAGTAGTAGCATTTGTTGTTATACTTGTTTAATGTTTTAATGTTTAATTTTTATTGTTATTGTTTAATTAAATGGAAACAAATACACAATAAAAAAACATAACGTAAAAAACTACACAAAAAATATTTTACACAAATAAATATACACACATATAAAAACGCTACACAATTAAATATACTATACATATAAAAACACTACACAAATTAAATATACTATACATATACTTAAAAAAAAAAAAAAAAAAGTACAAGTACAAGCTATGGGGTGTGGGCAAAGCAAATCATGGGGTGCCTCATTAGACTACCCCTTCTAAATAACTGCTTTCAAACCTCAAAATTGCTAACCCGTTATTGACTTATTGTACTTAATAAATAAGACTTAGATATCTTTAATGTTTAAACCTAAACCGTCCCAAACTGTTACATAAAAAATGTTGTAGTTAGCTCCATCAACATAACAATTTTGAGGACTTCTATTGTTTTTTTCAACATGGCTTTCATTATCTTTATTAATATTAGGGTAGTGATTTGCACACTCAAAATTTTAATTTGGACACTCTTTTTTATGTTGTAAAGAGTTGTACATGTCTCACAGTATACTTACAGTGCTTGTATATTGATTTGTCTTAATAAAAAATTAAAATATGCAAATCAACTCTTTTAATACTAGCATGGTACCCGCGCAAAGCAGCGGATTCGGAGACGATTTATATTTAACGATTTTTTTGATTTGATTTTTTTTTTTTTTGAATATTGTTTAACGATTATATATGCAAATTCAAAAAGTTAATAATTTTAACTATAAATATATTAAATTATATAAGTTATACTTTATTATTGTAACATGCATCCAATTTAATGTCATAATTGAATATGCAATTAATGTGTTTTTTACAATTTTAATTTCATAAATTACTAATAATAGCTAATGTGTAAGCTTAAAATTTTTAAGACTTCTAAAAATAAAATTCTTAAATGCTTTATCAACTCTTTTAATATTAACCTCGTCATCTTCTAGATTTTCGTCGTTTATAATATTTTCATTATCTTCATAAATGTTCAACTCATCATTTTCTCGATTTTCATTGTATATAGGTTTCATTATCATCATTAAATGTCAACCGCATAATTAGTTTCTTCAACATTATGATTGTCTCCTTTCTAAACGCAAACCCATATCCATATAACCATGTTGAGTTCGCTTAGATTCATGTTGAATTTTATAGCTCATTTCGTATTTTGGGCACCTAACGATATGTCGATATGAAACATGATAATCTCAAGTATAAACTATATAGTATTCTACTAAAGCAAAAAAAGAAAATTATAGAATTTTATTACCTGATCAAATTGTCAAATTGTTGAAAAGAATAAAAGATATCTCGCCATTCTGATTATTATTATCAAGAAAATGGGTTTGTTCCTCATTCGTAGGATTGATTATTTCGTTTAATACACATTGCTAGAAAATGCACTCAGCCAAAGCGTCCACAAAACTCAGATTACTTCAAGGATGTGATGTTGTTGATGTAAGCTCAAGAGAATGGTGTTGTGTTGGATGAAGAAGAGCTGGACAAGGGGCAAATACTTTTGATGCGATAGTTTCCAATTCGAGTATTTTTTTTATCGTCTTTTCAGTTGTAGCATACGTAGCCACGTAGGGTATCTTCTAGTTAGGGGTGTTGATCGGTTCGGTTATCGGATTGTTCGGTTTGTTCGGTTAAATTTTTTTTAAGGTCAACCCGAAAACCGAACCGAACCGAACTAGAATTCAACCGAACCGAACCAAAAACCGAATTTGAATTCGGTTCGGTTCTCGGGTTGACCCGAATAACCCGAATTTCACTATTTATTTTTAAAAAAGTAATAATTACATAAGTATTTAGCAAAAAAAAATATTTCAAGCATAAAAAGTGTTTTTTTATATTTAGATAATACTTTAATAGTATTTACATATATAAATATACAAAAAAATATATACATATATAGAGTTAGGATCAAATAATAAGAAAAAATAAAATAAGAATGATAAGAAAAAACTACAACCACTCAATTCAGATGCATCTACAAAAATGGATGCATCTCCCCTTAAAATTCTTCTTCCTATTTGAAATGTGTGGCTAGAAATCCTTCTTATTCTTCTCATTTTTTGTTTTCTTAACTCGGATCCCATCCCTATATATATATATATATATATATATATATATATATATATATATATATATATATATATATATATATATATATATATATATTTATATGAAATCGGTTTTCGGTTCAGATTGCCAAACCTATATCCAACCTGAGAACCGAATTAGTAGTTCGGTTCGGTTCGGTTTTAGCAAATTCGGTTCGGTTATTAGTTCAGTTCGGTTGTTTTTGGTTCGGTTTGGTTTTGATTTTCGGTTTAGTCGGTCATTTCGGTTTTTTCGCTCACCCCTACTTCTAGTTTTTTTAATAGTGTGAAGCAGGCTTACATTAAATTGGGCTTTGATGAACCTCGTAAATGAACACATGAGCTTGTTATTATGCTTTTAACTAACTGAGTTGTGATTGCTGGGCTAATCGAGGAAGGGGGTTAGAGCCCACAAAGGCACAAAGAGAATTATCTATCATTAACTTATTATGCTATAATTAGTGTCTTGAATCTTGATGATTTAGTTCATGGTTAATCGAGATGTTCCATTCCACCATAATAAGAAGAAACCAACGGAGTTTGAATGTTTGATGTTTCAAAAATACTACCTATGCTACATATATACTTCTTACATATGGTATGTAAAGTAAGAATTAGTTTAAGTTTATGGTGTAATATTAGGCTAATCGTATGTTTGGTTTCTTTTGATTGATCAGAACCCCGAGATAAGAGTATTATCTAAAGCCGGGGTAACATTTACATACAACTAAGGGTTAGTGTATGTAAAATGAAGAGGATGAACTTGGTTCTTCTCAAAGATATGCATGTATATTTATAAAGATGCATTTTGGGTTGTGTGAGATCTGTTGGATGTGAACTAGTGGTTATGGATGACCCACGTGTGTGTGTGTGTGTGGGGGGGGTATGAGGAGAAAAGAATGACATGTGACATCGTATTCTTGGTTCATAATGTCATGGGAATCTTCGTATGAGGTATTGTTATGTATGTCTTAACAAAATACCCGCCATATTACCTCTGCACCAATGAGATGTTTATGCTTGGCCATAGCATAATAACGGTGTGGGATAAAACTAAAAGTATAATCACCTCATAAATGAATAATACAAGTTATTGAGCTTATTGGTGTATTATTTGATTATTTGTTATTATTAAAACACCTCATAAATGAATAATACAAGTTAATGAGTTTCT
Source organism: Chrysanthemum makinoi (assembly GCA_910596185.1). Classification (NCBI taxonomy): domain Eukaryota; kingdom Viridiplantae; phylum Streptophyta; class Magnoliopsida; order Asterales; family Asteraceae; genus Chrysanthemum; species Chrysanthemum makinoi. The sequence continues at coordinate 281,921,812 of OU343217.1, forward strand.
TATACAAATCAAATAACACAATGTATTCTCATATTCAAAGTAAAGATAAAAACCAAATGTTTCTACTAAGGAGGTGTTTATGATTGCGATTGGGTCTAGATTATTTTATTATCATGATTCATAAACCCAATTAATCTGTTTGTTGTGTTTGATAATCCATTAGTTGCGTTTGTAAACCTTCAGGGTGTGTTTGGCAAAAATAGCTAGTGATGTTGCTGATGCTGATGCTGGTGCTGAAAAAGATTATAAAAAAGAGATTATTTTTATAAGCTACATGAAGTAACATTTTATTTTTAGAGATTATATAAGATTTTTTTTTTTTTTTTTTTTTTTTTTTTTTCATAATCTCTTATAAGTTATATCTGCCAAACAAAGATTATTTTTTAAGTAGCTTATTTTTTGAAAAAATAAGCATAATCTCTCCATAATCTCATATGCCAAACATAACCAAAGCACAGAACTCAAAAAGCTACTCTTTCCATGCATTTGTAAAACGTGGTTATAACAACCTATCCTCTTTACCAAAATACCCTCACTTAAATATAGCAAATGAACAAATATGTAATTTAAAAATGTAATTTAAAACACCGCAGAAGAAACCTTACTTGAAGATGATGAAGAACGTAACACGAAAACACGTAAATGTAGATTAACCATGATCTCGGCGGTAGTGCTTTGGTATAGTTCAATAGCATCTTGCAATTGGTAACGGGGGCAAAAATGTTGGTAAGTCTATAGTGGTTAGTAAATTTGCACATAATTTTCTTCAACCATGACAACTTGGAGATGTGTTTATATAAATGGTATAATGGGTGTTTGATGATGTGAATTGAGTTTTTAATTGATTTAATACTAAAACGGGTATATACGACAAATTTTGTGTTTAAATAGGGTATATATATGGCATTATGGTTTTGACGCCTAATAATAAGTTGCAAATAGTTAGTTTATAATCTTCATTTATAGAGATACTGAGTTTCATAATCTGATTCATTAGGAGAGAAATTATAAGTTTACGAGTATCATTTTAGAAGTAGGCACGATAAATTAAACTGACCTTCATTATCTTATGATTTAGAGGTCGCTGTCCTTTTTTATACCTATGACTTCTAAGGAAATGGATTAAATTTGTAAATGTAGATTAACTATGAAAACATTAAACAGAAAGCTTTGAGTTTCTAGTCTAATATATAAACTCTCTCATTTTGGTTTTATTAGCATCCAGATCCAGCTGAGATTTGATTAAGGCCTCTGGTTTTGAGGCGATCCGGATGGAACACTTTGTTGCACCACTTTATTTCATTTTGCATAAGAGTCGTTTATATGAATGAGGTTTTCAAGTGTTCTCTATCAGTGTATGGGATGCTAGCCTTTTATGTTCATGTTAATCGTTTGCTTTAACAACTTCTAAAATTTTAAACTTCAAGTAAGACAGGCTGACAGCGCGAGGTTGTTCACAAAGAGCTTCTGACTTTGTGTAGAGTTGAGTGATGTCGGTAATATTTTGATTGTTTATCTCAGTAACCAAGATCCCATAGTTCAATAAGTCAATACCTTTTGTAAGTCTTATCAGACCGTCCACATGGCCTTGACGAAACAAGTCACATGAAGCTGATGGTATCTTTGTCCCCTAAATGTTAGTTACCAAACAAACTACAACTGATAACGATGCTTTATGATTGTACTCTTGAGCCGTATGTTAAACACCAGCTAACATGTATCTCACTGTCCGTAATATAATCTGATAAAGAGTTTGCCCATGCCCAAATGTGACTGATGGCTGTCTCACTGTACGAAGTGACTCTGGATGTAACACTTGATAAGACTTTTAACGTTTATTATTGTAGGGGCGGTCTAATGTTTTTGAGTTTTGCCAACAAAATCAAATATCAGTATGACGTAGGATGAGCATACCATTGTTGGGCTTTGGATATGTTGCATACATACATTTTAGAGGACAAACAAGCTCACATGGACATGTTTTCAATTTTCGCGTTTTCATTATGCAGGATCCAATCGGATGATGTGACTTTGTGAGAAGATGAGAAAATGAAGTCTCACGCGACCCATAGTGACCTGTAACTGACTGAGATTAGATAGGAATCGCCAAATAGACCAAAAAACTTGTCGGCCTATTTTATGGTTCAAGTTGGTTTCTAAATGGCGTAAAATATGATACTGACTAATATTAGAACAAAAACACCTATTACTAACTAGTTTGCTGCATATACTATCAAGACATTAAGCTGAACGAAGATCCTGCTACTTCGTTTGACATCTGTAGTTATTGTATGCCTCTGTCTCGACATATTCATGAATACTCATCGATCAATTATTCCTTCTTTTCAGTTTTCCAAAACGCCTTTGCTTCATTTAGAGACCTAGTAAGATGTAATACAACATTGTGATCGGTAATGAGATTATCATTCCAAATATCACCCTGTAAAAAAACAATTATGTTAGTAATGATGTAAGATCGGCATAAAAAAGTAACGACAGGTGGCAAAATTGGCAATTCTAGTCACAAGTAAATCGTTCGAAGTTGCCACATGTAAAGGATGAGTGCAACACTAGTGGCTTACGCAGTGCTTAGAACATCTGGATGCAAGTTGTACTCCCGAGCAAACACAAAGGGAACAATCCCTTGTGGTAAAGAAGCTTGTACAATAGAAACTTGTGGAATGGTGCCTCTTAGACCTACACCAATAGATGCAACTGCCATCACAGCTGGTCCTGCAATAAACCTTGCTACCATTGCATAACCAGCTAGTCTGTTCCCGCAGGCTATAAGCTTCGGTTGTGAAGCCATGAACAAACCTTGAACACAATAGACAGCATTTTTTTGTGTGTGTTAGATAAGTCGTTCAAACAGTTCGCCAAGTACTCGTGAACACTTATTCACCCCCTTTTTTTAAAATTAATATGATTACAGTTATGAGCTCATTGTTTTCATAAAACGGTTTAGGAAGTATGCATTAAATATAGACTTTGGGCAACTTTCAACCCGTTTGAGATTAACCTAGCCATTCATAAGTATATGAGTCAAAACTGACGCATCTACATACTAGGTTCCGTTCGTACCTAGACTAAACATAGCCATTCCTAGGCCTGCATTCGACAGAATGGTCACCGAATTTTCAAGAATTTGTGGTTTCTTTATTCCCCAACTGCATATATCATAGTAAACAGAAACATAAGTTAAAAAGTCTTGATCTTTAACGACACTTATGCTCATGAATAAAGTGCTAGTTACCTGCAAGAAACCAGAGCCCAACTCAAACCAAGTATGCTAGCATACGTATTCGGGTTTTTCACGAGCTTAAAGCATACCATTATCAAGATTTTCTTTAACATTTCTGGTGATCCCAGAGACTGAATAGTATTCGGTTCTTCCACACTTTCGGCCTTGTCATTTTCTCTGCTGCATACTTCTACCGATTGTTCACATACACCTGCTTAATTCATGTGTCATTTGACTCAGTTATCGGTCACGGGTCTAAATGAGTAATGAGTAAAAATAATATTCTTCTAAGCATTATCTTTTAATTGTCATCTGATCGTCAAAGATAAAACAGTCTTACCTGGTGAAGTGCAGCACCTACATCTCCAAATAAACAAATGCAACTCCCTTACATTATCTTCTACCGCACAAGCAATCGCAGGCGCTACTCTATTCAAGCTCTGAAGCATATGCGGGTTAGAAGGCGTTGAAAGAATCACATTCACAATATCGTCATCATTACAGCTTCTTCTCTCAACTCTTTCTTGAACTTCCATACTACTATCAACACTAGAATCATTACTATCCTTTTCATAGGTTACCAATAGCAAATTCTTTGCTTCCCGATACTCAAACAAGAACAAAAGCAACGTGTACCATATTATACACTGCAACACAACTGCTTGTACCATGATCGTTTCTTTATCATCGCCATACATGGATTTCAAAAGCGGGATTCCCATAACAAGAGTGTTTGGAAGCGTAGATAGCGAGAACATGGTGATAGCCCAATCTAAGTTACCTTTCTTGGAAAAATTAGTCCATATAAACAAAACTATTAACGTCAAAATCTTTGACACGCCATCTGCTGCTATGAATTTCAGGTTCATTTTGTATGGATTGATCCTTGAAATGAACTCGAAGGACAATAGTGGGACGGCAAAAATGGCTACAAATCTGTTGATACCTCCACACTGTTGTGGTGTGAAAACGTTGCATTTTACTGAGGCATAAGCTAAGAACATGGTAACGTATAGAGGTACAACTGCTGTTAAGACACAATATAAGTCTGCAAAGTTGATCATATTGTTAGCTGATTCAACACTTTTGGAGGGAAAATGGGATGTTTTGAAGAAGCTGAGTGGGAGTTTGTTATAGTTTAGGAGTGCAAATTTAAGGTACAGCTAACTACATAACACTATACAAGCCACTAAAGCTTGTAATTCTCTTAAATCTTTTAGAGTTGGAGGGAAAAAAAGAGAAAAGGAGATGCTTTAAGTGGTTATGGGAGTTGCATCTTGGTTGATTAACATGGAATTTGATGTCTTAAATGGCCTCAATAATGCATTATTGGTGCAAGTAACGACAACAAACTCGACAGAACTTTTGTTAGCACACTTTACAAGTCGTGTCAGGCCAATGGTTGGTGACACGTAGCTAGAGTGGAGGTCATGGGTTCAAATCTTGGCCCCGTGTTCATTAAATCATGGTGTTATGTGATTTACCTCTCTCATGTTAGTTGTGAGACCGGTCAATATTGCCACCAGAGCGTTAGTTACCTTTTTGTTTTATAAAAACAATGAGTTCTTAGACATAATATATTATAGTAACTTTTTTTTTTTTCTTTTCTTATTTACCTTTTTACGTTTTAGAGAAATCTAGTAAAAAAGTTCCGAGATATGTACGTGTATACCTAACAGACAATGTATATCATCCACTGGTCAAGTCGGATTAGATTGCTTACGCTATCATAAAGGTTCTAGGAAGGGCATCTTTTAGATATATGGCACATGTAACTACAACACACTTTTGCAAGGTCGACGTGCGAGTTTCTTCCAAACCGCCTGGCTCCACCAGCGTACGAAGCTTTTGACATGGCTCGGTCCACCATGGACTATGGAGTAACATGGTTATGAAATAGTACTATAGTAGGGCGGGATGAAAGATTGAAAAGAAGGGGAACATGACAAATATGGAAATGAATGAAGGTTGAATAAAAGATTCAAAAATTGTAAACCTGTCAATAAATCGCACATATGTTTGCAAGGTTGGTGCTTGGCATATCCATGTGGGTGAGAGACATTAGTTGCTCTTTGTAAACACATGGCCCCATTAAGTCTTGTATCTTTGTATCAATAAGCATGTACCATAATATTTACATTTGATATCTACAACTTATGGGTGTATCATATGAAAATAAAAAGATAAGGTGAGTGCATATGTGTGTGATGTGAAAAATTAGTCGGCACCCTAAAAAGGAGCACAAGGTTAGGGTTTCCCCATCAATCTAAACCTTTCGAGGAAAAGTACACCAACATGTATAAAACGAAGAATCCAAGAAATTGATATAAAGCGAAGTGTTACAAACTTAGATGATTTATCTCTTTAGTTTCCTTTTCTTTTAGCGTTGAAATAGGTACAATTGAACCAGTGGCGGAGCTTAACAATTTTTTGTAAGAGAGCTAAGAGTGTAATTCTAATGATGTAGGAGGGCTAAAGTGTAATTATTATTTTTTATCATATGAAAATTGATAAAAATACACGAAGAGACAGAAATTGTGAGAGGACCACAACCCCTTTGGTCTTCACATAGCTCCGCCCATGAATTGAACTAGAGAAACATATATACTATGAGTTGCTACAACAAAACTATCTTTCGAAGAGACTTATGTGACTAATCTAGCTTTAATCACTTTGTTTAGTCATGCTTTATGTAGTTTGAAAACATATATGTATGAACATTTTTATTTTGTGGTAAACAAGAACTGTTAACTTCCATAAGTGATGAGTAGATAAATTTGTATACTTCACATTTTTTTAACCATGGTTTCCAACCTTTTGACAGACTAATCCACTCTAACCGGGTAAAGCCCTCCCCTTTTCAGGAAGGTTGGCGTCATCACTTAGAGTTGTTTGCATCTAGCAAGAATTGAACTTGAGATCTCTCAATAGTTACTGTCAGCTCTTACCACTAGGCCACCCCTAAGTGGTTATATACTTCACATAGTTTATACACTCTCATGGGTTCCCACGTCCTCATATATAGGCTCAGAGACAGAAACATAACTTTAAGGTATGGGTGTATATGGTTTGGTTTGAATCAGATCAAACAGGCAAACACAAGCAATTTGACCGGTTTGCCCATCCATTACTTGGTCAACTAGTTTAGAGTTCAGCCAAATCATATTCCTAATACATGTATCATGTACACATGCGAAATATAACCAGGTGCACCAATTTTTTTTTTTTTTTTTTTTTTTTTTTTTTATATATATATATAAATGAAAACATAAACATGTAACCAGTTTATAAAGACTTACAGCATAAAGTCAAAATCGGAAGGCCTAGGGTCTCTAACTCGTATCCTTTTGAAATGGCACCAATGAGCCATATCAATAAGTTATACTATACATGTATACATGAAATAAATACAAATGTAGTTTAAATTTAATTTGTTCGCTTTGGTTTGGCTGAAACAACTCTTTTTTGATGTTTTTAAGCCGTAAACCGACCCGAATACATCTGGTCAAATTGTTTAATTTGACAATATTTAGTCGGTTTCAGCCAAACCACAAATACTCTGAGAAAAACGGATGATGTAACAATCTTACTTGGTTACTGGAGGATTCACCTTGCAAACCTCAGCACTAAAACCAGAATCCATAAAAAACAGAAGCCATGCAAGTTGTTGTTCAGAAAGACGGTCTCGAGGCCCTTTAACTTCCACGAGCTTAGCCTCACCACTATAATCAGAATGAAAACGCCACAATAATAAATTAGGCATACCACTAGACCAACTCCTGTAATCTTGCGCCAGGTGTCGACAGATTAGGGCCAAACAACGGCCACCAATACATGTCACAACTGCTCTAAGCTCAGTTAACGAGTGCCTGTTCCAGTTAATGCCTCGACACGATGTTTCAAAATGGGATTCATATGAGGTTATGAGAATCTCCTCTGCCATGCCTTCTTGAATCTTTGATAGTAGAGATTCTATGAGAACTTTTCTTGCTTCGTAAAAGTAATCTGTGTCTAAATCTAAGGGCGAAGTCTGCAATTGAAAATGAAACACAAGATTTTATAAAACAAAATCTAAAAAGGAAATGGATCAAACAGTACGAAAGTCGCCCAAATGAAACACTAGGCATGACAGATACCAGCCCCAAAAAAACTGAGAATATAAAACCCTCATCCGTAGAGCAACTATATTTTGGTACCTGGAATCTGGTCAAAAAAACATTAGGCACGTCAGCAAAGATGACATCCCACATAAGCAGGCCGAACAAAGTTAGCCAAATGCCGCTTTCTGAATGAACACCTTGCCAACCACCACCTTCTTCTCCAGCATAATACTGAAGAGCTAGCTCCTCTACCCCACATTGTTCTCCATCTTCACCATAAAACCTGCTTTTTGTTCCAGTTTTGCAGTTGAGTGGCCTACCTTGAACATTAACCTACGTCATAGTTGCACAAAAGACACTTGTTAAGTAAAAATATAAAAACTATCACATATTCACTTCCAAAGCACACATCCTAAATTCCTAATGATAAGTATAAAGCAGCAAGTAACAACCTCAGGTATCTTCCTTTTGACAGACTCTGAAAAGCTAGGAACTTTCCACCGTCTTGGCGGTTTTCCCAAACGAAGTACCCGTCTTTGCAATGATATTCTTGAACCAGCACGGACCCATGGATCATCTAATCCAGTTTCAGCAACAGATAGGCTCTCATTGACACGACTCATTGTTGGGATTTAATACTCATAACAATTATATAAAATCAAATAACATCATCAAAGCATGCAGCGGAAGTAAATAGGAATAATATATGTAAATAATTAACCGAACAAGAAAGTGCGTACCTTTTAGCAATTCAAGAATCAAACGATGATTGAACAAGAACCAAAACCCAAAACCCTAATTTTAGGGTTTATTAAATTTGACCCAACCAAAAGTCGACCACCAAGATTACAAGCTCAAGTGTGCTTGTCCTTCGTTCTTGTACACACGTACTATTAGCGATTTGATGTGAAAAGCTAGTTCCTTGAATCACAAATAAAACCAAACACTTGTGTCTTTGAGTTAAGCAAAATCGAAAACCCTTGGGGTTTGGGTGTTTCGACCGGCCACACAAAGAGGGAGAGAGGAGGAGAGAAATTAGGTATATTGGTGATCCAAGATTAGGAGAATAATGAATACAAGGGTTTGTATTTATAGTTTCTCAAAACTTGGTGACCAAGAAATCTCACCTCCTTGGGTTGAGAAGCCCACGACCGGCCAAGCATCCCCAAGGGATTCTAGATCCTTCTTGTCCACTAATTTCATCCTTAGTCCTCGTAGTTTACATTTAACGACCGTTAACCAAACCTCGTTAAATATTAACTATCGTTATGTTTTATTTCGTGACTAATAATTAATAATAATAACGTTTTATATATTATAATTATTTACATCAATTCTCATACGTAATGTGTGCAATCCCGAAGTCTCGAGTTCGAATCCGGTCATACTAATATTAATAATTATCCATAAACCTTTCAGCTCCCACTTGGATATTACTTAATATAGTAATGACATTGGTTAGTCTAGCTTTCACACGCCAATGCCCCCAGATCAAATCGAGTATGGTCTCCTGGAAAAAACCATTTAATGATTCATCATTTTTACTTATCCTTTTGTTACTAATACTATATTAACTATGAATATGGATCAAGTCATTTCATAAGTTAATATTCTGTTTCTCGTTGTATATGATTGAACAAGATTACCAAATCTTCTGAACGTATTCCAGATAGATCTTGGGTATGGCCATACAAACATCTTGTCAACCCTACGAGGGGCCCAAATATAGTATTATGCTTTGAAACAAATTCAAAGGAACAAATTCTCTTGACTACAAACATAACTCATGAATTTTGCAACACTTCCGAAAATAGCCCTTATAACTACCAGTTACGGATAGCGTTAGACTATCTTACACAAATGCACTACATTCATATCAGTTATCTGGTATCTCAAGTCCGAGGATAAACACTTCATGATATACTTAATGACAGAGATCCATAAAGTATCATCATGTAAAGTTGGGATAAGTCCTATATTCAATTCATTGAATATCATGTGAATCTGGTATGTCCCACGCATCAATATACTTTAAAAGTATATTCTACAAAACTCAGATTTGTCTTAATTCAATGACATTCCCACATCATTGATCGACAACGGACTATTTAGAATAACATAAGTTATTCACGGATTAAACATGCAAATATAGGATATAATATTAAGAAAATGAAAATAAACATAACCAATATTTTATTTCATTTAAATAATATTTGTTCAAAACATCCCTTATCCAAATACTAAATAGATCAATGCATGATAATATTGGTTAATGAATTATGTCTCAAGTAATGACAATCATACTTGTTGACAAGGCATAATTTCAACTAACTTTGATCTATCAGAATTTTGAGAATACTTATCTTAAGAATTCAACTAGTGAAGTTCTTGTATGTGTGCATTCAAAATATCTTGATATTGCCACATAATATTTCATAAAGTGTGTGACATCCTCAAACACCAATTTATGACAATCAAACTTTCAAACATTTTTAAAGTTTAAAGTATTCTTATTCTTTATTGTATAATGCAACTATGCTCTTAGTTGAGCACAACTAGTTCACATGGCCATTTACAAGGATGAAATCCTCCCATGACTAGTATTGAGTGTCATCTCAATTATACCAGCATCATTGTATACAAACAACAATATGCTCTTTAAAAAATATCGTAAACTTCAATATCTACAGTGTAATGTTTGATGCCTTCCAAACTTTTAAGTTTGTTGGCTATGACAATTACGCAACAATTGCTGTATTGCTCATCTATAGAATTTTGAGAGCAATTCCAGGCTGAGGAATGTAATTCTAGATTCAAACATATTCTATTAGAATATTCATTCTAATAAATTCATTAGATATCAATGTTGTCAAATCATCTTGCCTTCAAGCATGATACAACAATCACATGATGTTCATGAAAAATCCTTGTGTCAAACTAAGATTTTATTCATGTTCTACATATCCATTTTACAAATGATATATCATGTTCTATTAGACTCATTATTTAATACCGCATATGTTTATTAATAATAAACATATATTCCAAGGTTGTATGTCTTATTTTCTAAATCTTTCATGTGAAGTTCCATTCCAAACTAAAACTTAACATTTAGCTTAGACGGAATGTTACTACCCACAACATATAAGATTTAAAGAAAATGAACACAATACTCCACTAGCTTTCAGGAATACTTAGAAATTATCTTATTTTAATTTTTAAACCAAAACTTGGATTTAATAGTTAAACATAAGAATCATCTCCTAGATGCATGCATATATCCATTCATGAATTCTTGCAATTTGTACATTTCCAAAGATTATGTGAATTCATAAAACTCATTTGTATTGCTTATCGTCCTCGCAAAAGCAATCACACAACAAAGAGTTTTTGATATTCATTGTCAGATTTCATATAAATGAAATTAAGTATGACAATTATAATCATTATATATTTAATGTGCCAAGGAAAGAATATTCAATCACAGTTAATTGCTTAAGTGTGATTAATAATCTTGTCACAAGTCATGCATTAAACACATGTACAATTTTGTCCATATGATTTCTACACAAAGAATTTAAACCACTAGGGTTTTCCTTCCTTTGAAGAAACTCATCTTTATTAAGATAAACCAAGTTTACAAAGTTGATTATCTCTTTGGACAGCATCTTAACATTCATAGTATGAATAATTTACCACAATTCAATATTAGGTAATATATCATTATGATTAACAGGTTTATCATAATCCTGTAATTCATATTTCTCATCATATCAAATATCTGAGATATCCTTGCGGATCTATGAATGAGAATTCCACCATTTTGAGGTATATCATATTTGACCTCATCATGATATTCACTAGTGTATTTTAGAAGATTATGTGTTTTGTAATTGTAATTTAATCTCATCAAGATCTAAACAAAACTCCCACTTGCTTTTGTAATTTAAAGACTATCTACAAATACATCAGCAAGTAGAACAACACCAAATTGTTTTCTTTTGGGATATTACAAAACACATTGACAGTTCGTAAATCTTGTTCGTTAATAACCTACTCCATAAGTAGTTTTAACAATTCAAAACTTCAATATAAGACTCAATGTGATTCATCACATTCCATCCTAAAATTGTGTCTTATTAATCTTCTAGGTTTGAGTTTATTAAGTATATCCAATCAATACTCAATTTTCTAACCTTGATAAATGTTGGAAGAAAAGAAGATATAGTTATCTTGAATCAAACACTGTAACAAATGTTTGATTCTTCTAACTGAACATTCCATATACATACAGTATTTCATTAGAATTAATATTGTAAGACAATCTAACAATATGTAAGATAAACATATTTCTTTTGGCCTACCTATTTACCAATTAAATCATCTTAATGGTAAAATAAAATTCCAAGCCAATTGCATGCTATATAACTCAAGTACTTTTGATCAAGTCACTTCATGTCCATAAACAGTTATAATCTCATTATACGTTATAAGTCATTTACCAATGACTTTATGTCTTAATAAGAAGACATAACAAGTTAACGTATTACTTTATATTATATGTCTTGTAATAATGAAAAGACTTCATGTTTGTGACTTTACAAAGAAACACATAAACATTTATAATTTAAAGTAATTATGAACACCACATCATGGTTTCAATTAATTTATTTTCAAGTTAATATACTACTCTATCTATTTATGTCATTCTTAAAATACATAAATATTTAAGATAATATTACTTTATTTAATTATGTCATTCCATGAAGTGTCCAACTTAAGAAACTTGTAAAAGCATCCACGCCCGATCCCACGACAAGTGGAGATTTATCTTGAGATTACAATCTAGCCAATATCTCACTTAAACTAAAATGTAACTTCAAGTGTTTCTATGATTTGAATGACATAAGACATAAAAGTAGTCTATGTTATAATCTTGACACATGTTCTTTAAGCAAGACAATCTTATTAGAACGTTAATCTCTTTACCTTACGATCAAGAGAATCCATTAATCATATTGGTATGTGTTGTTCCTATGCACACAATAAATACTTCTCCCACTTGTGCATAGAACAACATCATATAATAGATAAACACCATGACATTCATTTGTTTATGTCAGCAATATGATAGTGTCGTAGAGATATAAGCATTACAAGTAGATGTAGGAGCACCTAATTATCAAGGAAACGTTCATGACTATCCTTGAGAATATGAATGTCTACATTTTTGAACGTAATGTATTATTTCAAGAAAATCTAGAAATAATCTGAGTTATTACCAAGATAATAACTTGTAACTCCCACTGAATTAGACAACGTTACAATAATGTCTTATTCAGTAATACACCATACTCCCACTGGATTTGACAACATTGTAAGTGTTTCATTAACCAGTGAAAATAGCGTGCTATTACGTTGCTACCCCTTTGTAAGACCATTCGTAACAATTACTTAGGTACTAAAAGAGTGTATTCTACTCAGTAGATGATGAATTATCCATCAATGCTATTAACTTGAAAAATTGAGCATGCAATTTCTTCCATAATAGGTCTACCATCGCCATAATGATGTATAGCACCTTCAATTAGTCAAAACAAAAACCAACTAGATAAAATATACTAGTTTGTCTTTTACCAATTTTGCGGTAATTAGTCTAGATTCTAATGTAATAACTCATATAATGTCAAACATGTTTTCTAGTTGACCAAAATGTCATATAAGAATTCAATCACCAACAGAGGGTAATGAAATATCTTAAGGAAAACATGGTGTGCAATTTTCTTAACTATTAAAGTTGCTATGAGTTATATTAGAATTTAGACAATTCTAATATTCCTAACATACCTTTCTCAATCATGAAAAGGAATAAGATTGAGTCTCACTCTTCTTCCATGGAAAAGAGTTTATATTTGTCTTTTAGTAAATTTTTATTGATCAAACATTTGTTTGAAAACAGAACTAGATGAATTTACGAAAGCCCAAACCACGTTTACGGTTTAAAGTTGCATTAATACAATCAAAAGAATTAACAAAATTCAATTTTTAGTATTTTCGATAATTAAGTCTTTCAAGAAAATAAAATACCCTTTGGTCAATATTCATATTAACCATAGTATTTTCCTTGAATTTTGGATCCTCATTATCATAATATCACCACATCAGTTGATCTGCTAGTGATGAAAGCATAGAATAGGTAATCGTTGAAAAACGATAATTGACAAACAAGTTTTCAATTCCAAAAGTTATGGGATTTACAATTTTGCCAAAACAATTAATGCAAAACGTAAGCATGTTTCATCCCATCTTATGCCTTAAGTCTTAGGTCTCACTAACAACTTAATTAAGTTGTCTAATTTAGAAACTGCAAATCATAAAGCTGAGGTCTTACACAACTAAATAATTCACCTCGTTATTGTAATCTAGATCAAGGTCTCACTTAACTAAATTACAACTTCAAGTGTTTCATATCATTAGATGGCATAAACTTAAATTTTAAAGGGTACAATTTTTGACGTGTAATCAAAACTTATGTATAAAGAAGCATGCATACAACTTTATAGCACAAAATTTTCGAAAGAAACTTACTTGTATTTTAATTGCTAAGATTAAATTCTACAAAGTTTTAATCGATGCGTTGAGAAACTTACAACTTTGCACTAAGATGCTTCGTACATAGAATGGTTATACTAGGTAGCTCCAATCGAACTCACAGGGGGCAGAGGACCAGGTAAGCGCAAAGCATAACCTTAGACATCCTTTCAGTGTGACTGTGCGCACTTCTTTTAACCCCTTTTTAGTTTGTTCTAGTGGGTGAGCCGTTCTAACCATTTAGTACAGTCGCATCAATCGATTAAAAGTTCAAGAATAATTCTTAGATAACAAATCAGTTTCACCATTATTTAGTCCATTTAATTTTCTATTCATAAAAACCATTTTTGCTTACTAACATGTCAAAACAATAGATAAACAAAAAAGCATTTTAATAAAAATTAAACACACTCAAATAATATAAACATATAACTAAACAATTTAACATATGTAAAAACAATTAGCCACATGCATAATTATTTCGATAAACTCTAATAAACAATTCTAGGCGTAAATAAATGCATACATTAACTAGGGCTTTCAACTACAAGGTAGAAGAGCCACATACATCGACAAGTCGATTGCGTAAGCCAAAGTTAATAATATACCAATTAGCACATAACAAATTTTTATTAGTTATAATTGAGGTCTTCCCCAATTCAATAATTATCAAATAAATAAAACATGTGTGTATCAACTAAACAATTTATAGCATAACAATACTCCATGGCAAAACATGCATGTTCCACCATGGATTCCGCATAACAATTATCACCCAAGATACGCATATTACATGGCACATAACAATTATTCATTAATTAACCACATAAAATTAACATGCAATTCTAGGGTTTCTACAAGTTTTACAAAATTAAAACCTAATTAAATAAATAGAGGGTAATCGACCCTATACATAAAAAATTAGGGTTTCGAATTCAAAACCCTAGAAACCATAAAAAACATGCATATAATCATAAAGATTCAATTTTTATGTGTTTCGGTAATTAATTACATCATATTAACGGCTCGTGATGCAACTGTTGGGATTTAATACTCATAACAATTATATAAAATCAAATAACATCATCAAAGCATGCAGCGGAAGTAAATAGGAATAATATATGTAAATAATTAACCGAACAAGAAAGTGCGTACCTTTTAGCAATTCAAGAATCAAACGATGATTGAACAAGAACCAAAACCCAAAACCCTAATTTTAGGGTTTATTAAATTTGACCCAACCAAAAGTCGACCACCAAGATTACAAGCTCAAGTGTGCTTGTCCTTCGTTCTTGTACACACGTACTATTAGCGATTTGATGTGAAAAGCTAGTTCCTTGAATCACAAATAAAACCAAACACTTGTGTCTTTGAGTTAAGCAAAATCGAAAACCCTTGGGGTTTGGGTGTTTCGACCGGCCACACAAAGAGGGAGAGAGGAGGAGAGAAATTAGGTATATTGGTGATCCAAGATTAGGAGAATAATGAATACAAGGGTTTGTATTTATAGTTTCTCAAAACTTGGTGACCAAGAAATCTCACCTCCTTGGGTTGAGAAGCCCACGACCGGCCAAGCATCCCCAAGGGATTCTAGATCCTTATTGTCCACTAATTTCATCCTTAGTCCTCGTAGTTTACATTTAACGACCGTTAACCAAACCTCGTTAAATATTAACTATCGTTATGTTTTATTTCGTGACTAATAATTAATAATAATAACGTTTTATATATTATAATTATTTACATCAATTCTCATACGTAATGTGTGCAATCCCGAAGTCTCGAGTTCGAATCCGGTCATACTAATATTAATAATTATCCATAAACCTTTCACTCATATGTTCCAAATCAATGGACAGTCTCAATGTCCAATATCCTCTTCTTCTATCACAAGTATAATTAAGCAAAAGGCGTTTCAGTAAATCTATTGCCTCATTGTACCTGAGAAAAAAAATATTTCATCTCTTAAAAACCCTTACAATCACATACGAAAAGAATGAACCAGCTCTTTATACTAAACACAAAAAGAAAAGAGTGCATACCTACGCTCAGACTCAAGAAAAGAAACACCTAACAGAACCACCTTCGAATAAATCCATGAAGCTGAAAAGCATGGAAAGGGTGCAGACAATTGTTTAGAGGTTGAGACTTGCACGATTTTTGAAGCAGAGCTGCATATGCGAGAGTCGGATATTGCAATACATCTCAAAACCATTGATGAGGAGATGATGTTTCTCTCTCCTCTAACAAACCAAACAAATTAACCGTCAAATCCACCCGCCATTAAAACTCTAAAAAGCTTCAATTACTTCAAAACTAGCCATTATTTCTAAAATCTAATCCTATCAGTCGATCTAGAATTTCATTCCGATCATTCCTATACTGTTTTCCCCAATTTTTACTGAGTAATTTGGAATTTCAATTTTGGCGCCAAAATTGAATTTCTTAAATTACTTTTGCAGTGTTATCTCGGGGTTGTATTAACCATCTTCTAGTGTTCATACTGTGTTTTTAAAGTCATTTTGAGTTGAATATTACAAAATGTCTTCTAATAGGGATGGATTGAAGCGCAATGTTAGGATCCCTAAGAGATATGAGAATTCTGAAGGCAATACTGGGAAAAGAACAGTTAAGGTCAATAATGATATCAATAATGGTAGTGGTAAGGGAGCTGAGAATGCAGAGGCAATTCAAGGAGGTGTGAGTCAGTTAAGTGTTGGTACAGAGGAAATTGTGGAATTGGATATGGAGAGGGATGAAGTTACTAGTGATATGGGAACAAAAGTCATGAATAATGGTGTAAGTATCACTAAAACTGCTAATTCAACTGATAATGTTGCAATTAACAATGATAATGATGTTGATTGTACTAATGAGAATGCTAATGTTGATAGTAGTAAGATTAGTGATGTTGCTAATGGTAATGTGGTTAATGTTGAGGAGGATAAGGGGATTGCTGATAAGCCTTATTCTAATGTTGTTAAGAAGAATGTAGTTACTGTTGATAATCATTTGATTTACATTGCACCAAAGATTAATGAAGATGGTTTAAAGACTGTAGTGTTTGATGATGAAATTGTCCAGAAAGGCTGTGTTAAGTGGCAAACTACACTGTGTGGTTACTTTGTTGGGCAAAATATGAGGTTCAATGAATTGAGGTATCATATAAGGAGAATGTGGGGCAAATTTGGGTTTAAAGATGTAATTGTGAATGATAATGGTATCAATTTGTTCAAATTCAAGGATATTGAAGGTATGCAACTAGTACTAGCGAAAGGTCCTTGGATGGTGAATAATAGACCATTGTTTGTAACAAAATGGAATCCTGAAATTGGGTTAAAGAAGGTTGAGCCAGTGAAATTGCCTGTATGGGTTAAATTACATAATATACCAATGGAGGCATGGAGTTTGGAGGGGATAAGTGCTTTAGCTAGTGGATTAGGAAGGCCTATTATGATGGATGAAATGACAGCTAGAATGTGTGAAAATGGGATTGGAAAGTCTGATTATGCAAGGGTTTTGGTGGAATTTGAAGCTAGTAAAGTACTGAAAAATGAGATCAAAATTGTATACACTGATAAAGAGAAAATGATAAAGGGAACAAAGTTGGTGAATGTGGTATATGATTGGAAACCTGATTGTTGTGATCATTGCAAGGTGTTTGGGAAACTGTAGTATTAGGCCTAGAACAGTGGAGGAATTGAAACAAAAGAAGGATGAAGAGATAAGAATGGAAGAGGCAAATGCAACAAAAATTGATAGGGAAAATGGAATGTGGCAGCAACAGAAAAGAATTGGAATGGGAAGAAGGAATAATATTAGGCAAGAGTACAGAGAAAAAAGAGGGGATAATGCAAGTGTGGTGAACAATGCCTTTAAAGAGAAGAATAAAGCTAAGATGACCCAAGCATCAACATCAGGAACTAAGAATAACATGTCCCCTAAAAGTAACAATCAATTTGAAGTTCTAAACAGTGTTAGGAATGAAGATGAAAATGATTTAAGGATTCTAAAAGGAAGAATGGTGGTGGATGTATTCTTAAACAAGAAAGTGCAGCCTAACTGTGTTGAATCAAGCAGTTGGACACAAGATATGATCGGATACTTTAAAGAACAATGGGAGTTGGATAGAATCAAAGAAAAGGAAGATGGGAAAATGAATAATGAAGATGTATTGGAAGGAGGGAGTGAATTAGCTCAAGCTATGGCTGATGATCATGTCATAGGCTTGAGTAAATCAGTGTTGAATTAAATTTTGATGTTGAATTGAAAGAGTAGCAGTCTTTTTACTACTTTTATATGGATCTAAACATTGTTTCTTGGAATATTAGAAGTATGAATAACTTGAAAAAACAAAAAGAAATTAGCAGAATAATAAAGGAGAACGGTATACAAGTGTGTGCCATTTTAGAGACCCATGTGAAACCTCATAAGCTTCAAACAGTGTGTGATAAAGCATTTGGGAGCTGGAGTTGGTATCTAATGTTAATCATAGTATGAATGGGTGTAGAATTCTTATTGGGTGGAATAATACAGTGGTTAACATGATGGTGGTGAGTAGTTCTAAACAAACCATGCTGTGTGTTTTAGAAACTATTCCAGCTAAAGTCAAGTTATATTGTAGTTTTGTGTATGCTGCAAACACTGGTAGAGAAAGAAGGGAGGTGTGGCAAGAATTAAGGAGAGCTAAATATGTAAGTTCTGGATGGCCATGGTTGGTTATGGGTGATTTTAACACTACAATAAAGGTCAATGAACACTCAGCTGGGGGATCCATTATTACATCAGATATGCAAGAGTTTATTGAATGTATTAATTACACTGAGATTGAAGATCTATGCAGTACAGGGCTATACTTTACATGGATCAAATCTCCTTTGAATCCACATAATAGTGTTCTTAAAAAGCTGGACAGAGCAATGGTTAATGAGAAGTTCATAGTGGATTTTCCCAATGCTGTAGCAGAATTCCTTCCAGTTCTTACTTCTGATCATAGTCCAGTAAAAGTAAGTTTTCCTCAAGCTCTTACAAAAAAGTTCAAACCATTTAGATTTGCTAACTATATAACAAATAAAGAAGAATTTTTACCTACTGTGGCTAATGATTGGAATATTGAGGTTAAGGGATGTAAAATGTTCTGTTTGGTGAAGAAAATGAAGAATTTAAAAAGAATGATGAATAATCTCATATTGAAAAATGGGAGTTTGTATGATAGAGTTAAAAGGTGTAGAGAGAATTTGAAAGTAGCACAAGAAAACTTAGTGGCTAGTCCTCATTGTAATGTTCTAAAAGATTGTGAAATAAATGCCTTGAATGAGTACAATGAAGCTATAAAGGATGAAGAAGAGTTTCTCTTTCAACAAGAAAAAGTTGATTGGATAAGCAAAGGGGAAAGAAATAATGCCTATTTTCATAAGTTGTTGAAAAGTAGAAAACAAGCTAGTAGAATTTTAAGTATTTGTGATGAGAATGGGAATAGATTTGAAGGAAAACCTATGGAGGAGCTATTTGTGAATCACATTCAAAGCTTTCTTGGAGCAAGGTCTGTTACAAGTGATGACTGGAATTTTCATGGTTTATTTGGTACTACTTTGACTACTGAGGAAGCTAATGTGATGGTTAGTAATGTTACTGATAAGGAAGTGAAAATGGCTATGTTTGATATTGATGGTAATAAAGCTCCAGGACCAGATGGATATACTTCTACTTTTTATAAAAAAGCTTGGTCAGTGGTGGGGAAAGATGTATGTTTGGCAGTTAAGGAATTTTTTGAGACTGGTAAACTGTTGGGTGAAGTCAATGCTACTTTATTGTCCATGGTTCCCAAAGTAAACTCCTAATAAAGTAGTTGATTTCAGGCCAATTGCATGTTGTAATGTCATTTACAAATGTATAAGCAAGATCATTACAGATAGAATTAAGTCTGGGTTACAAAAGCTAGTTAACTTGAATCAAAGTGCATTTATAAAGGGAAGGGCTATTCAGGACAATATCCTCATAACACAGGAACTCTTAAGAGGATATAACAGGAAAAGTGACCTAGAAGATGTTGTATGAAGATTGATTTGGCTAAAGCATATGATACTGTTAATTGGAAGTTTCTTGAGAGAATTCTGGTGATGTTTGGATTTCATGAAAGAATGGTGAGATGGATTATGGTTTGTGTTACTACAGCCAAATTTACAGTCTGCATCAATGGTGAAAGAAAAGGATATTTTCCTAGTGGGAGGGGGCTGAGGCAAGGTGATCCAATATCACCTTACCTATTTACTCTTGTAATGGAAGTCTTAACTCTGCTAATGAATAGGAATACTCAGAGAAGCAACAACTTCAAATATCATGCTGGATGTAAAGAAATAAAGCTTACTCATTTGTGCTTTGCAGATGATTTGCTAGTAGTATGCAATGGAGATGTGGATTCTGTGAAAGTGATTAAAGATACCTTGCTGGAATTCAGTGAAATGTCAGGTTTGCTTCCTAATATGTCTAAAAGTACAGTCTTCTTTGGTAACATCAAAGATGAAGTGGGGAGGGAAATTCTCCAAATTCTCCCTTTTAAGGTAGGAATGCTGCCTATGAAATATCTTGGTGTTCCTCTAATCACTAAGAAATTGGGTGTTAATGATTGCAAGCTATTAGTGGAGAAGGTAAAGAATAAGGTAGAAGATTGGAAGAATAAATATTTGTCTTATGCTGGGAGACTTCAATTAATTGCTTCTGTCTTGTCAACAGTGAGTGTGTATTGGGCAAATGTATTTTTATTGCCTAAAGCCAGTATTAAAGATATAGACAGAGTTCTTAAAGGTTTCCTATGGTGTAAGGGTGAGTTGAAAAAAGGAAAAGCTAAGATAGCATGGAAAGAAATTTGTAAGCCTAAGAGTCAAGGAGGTTTAGGATTAAGATTGCTTAGTGAATGGAATGAAGCTCTGATGATTAAGAACTTATGGAATATAGCAGCTGGAAAAGAGACCTTGTGGGTTAAATGGGTGCATGCTGTTAAACTCAAAGGTAATAGTATTTGGAAAGTTAATGAAGAATACAATGACAGTTGGCTATGGAAGAGTTTGCTGAATCTTAGATTGAAAGCTAGAAAGCACATTGTTCAAGTGATTGGAAATGGGCAGAAAACTAATATGTGGTATGACCAGTGGAGCAATCTTGGAATTCTTAAAGAAACAATTTCTACAAGGAGCATCCTTAATGCAAGGCTGAAGTGAAATGATTTATAATGGGATGTGGAAATGGCCTAATGACTGGTATAATCAATACCCTGTCCTTGTGAATCTAGATGTTCCTCAACTTATGCTCAGTGAAGACACTACAAAATGGAAGGGTAATGATGGAAGATTGTATGAATTTTCTTCTAGAATGGCATGGGAGCACATTTGTCAACATGAAAGCAAAGTCAATTGGGACAAGGTAGTGTGGTTTTCTCAGTGTAATCCAAGAATGGCTTTCATTCTTTGGATGGCTATTAAAGGAAGATTACAAACACAAGACAGGATTCAGAAATGGAACAATGATCCTAACATGAAGTGTTCTCTATGCAGCAAAGTAATTGATTCTCACACCCATTTATTTTTTGAATGTGAATACTCCAAATTCATTTGGGAAGCACTGAAGGATAAAATGGAATATGCTAAAATTTCTAATACATGGGAGTCTATTATTGATCTATATTCTACTGACCAATGCAACAACACAATTGGAAGCATTCTCAGAAGAATTGTCCTGGCTTCTAGTGTATACCATATTTGGAAAGAAAGGAATGCTATACTGTTCACTGGTACTGAAATTGGAAAATCAATATTATTGCAGATTATTGTAGATAACATCAAATTGCAGCTCATTAGTCTGAAAGTGATGAAGTCCAAGAAGGTAATATGGGTTGCTGATAGATGGAATGTGAAGTTGAACTATGCTAAGGTTTAGAGTCTAAAGTAAGGATGCTACAGGTTGAATAAAGTTTTGTCATGAGAATTCAAGTTTTGTATATTAGAACATATGCGAGCCACTACAGTATGCTAATTCCTTGTACCTTGGAGTTTCCCGTGATGTGACTGTACCTTGTTAGTATCCTTAAACTGCCAGATTGGCCTTGGGAGGAATTTGGTTAGTTTGAGGGAAAAAGAAGGAGGTCTAAGTTGGGGAAATGTACCATAATGAAGGGTTAGATTCTGTGAAGGGTAAGTGGTTTGGGCGGGTGATGCATGATGAGAGGAATAGAGAGGTGTGCAAGATGAACCTTCTTGGTCCTCTCAATGCATTCACCATAGGAGGTAAGGTTGGTCATCATGGTGGGTGTGTGTTTCCATTCAGCTGAAGCCTTTCATTTGAGAGGGAAATGTAGGCTGAATTGGAAGAGCCCCAACATGGATGGGTTATGGTTCCCAGTGAGGCCACACATCTGTCCTATCTTAGCTATTGTGGGTGATGGCTGAATGGCTTTGATGGGGAGATGATGTGGAAATGTAGCTAGATGGTTTTGTGCTATAAGGTGAATCAAAGTGAGAAACTGGCATGGAAGCAGTTTCCTTAACCATGGAATTTCAGCAAAGAATGTATGAAAATGTGCAGTAGGTTTCATTGTTTGATAGTTTCATAAAAGTTGATCATAAAAGAATATAGTTGGTAGTATAGTTGAGTTGTATTTCCTATTGAATGAGGCATGTCTCATTTCAGAGTCAGGAATATTGTTTTGTAATTTGTGGTTTTGAAGATTTATATAATTGATTCACCTTTGCACCAAAAAAAAAAATCTTCAAAACCATTCAACATGAAATTTGTAAATAGTTATCCAACAAAGTGTCTGCTTACTGCTTGAATTAATTAAGGTACAATGTATAAATAAGAAACATCAGTACTAAAAAAGCATACATTCTCATTGGAAAAATTCATAATCATCCTATCTTACAACCATTTAAAAAGAATATCTTGAAGGGAAACACATTACAACTGGAAGACGAGATTGGTTAGACCTTGGGGTTTTCGTAGAAAAGAACTTGTCTTGTCGGCTTAAAGAGGTATTTACCACCATATGTTGAGCGAAATACATCGATCAACAGGTGATATTGTAGTGCAACATATAGGATGGCTGGTATAAAAGCAAAAAGGCTGATAAAGATAGGTATCCATTTCATTTCTTTATGGTATAGCACGAAGAAGCTGATGCTAAAAGTGACCATCATGGTTCCGACAGAGAGAAAAAATGTTACTAGACCTAACATCAGTTTCATCGGCAATGATCCCACGAAATCACGTTCGGCATAACGGGATGTGAGGATGGATAAAAATGTGAGTATCGATGTTGATGATAAGAACAAGGATATGGCATCTGCGACTACAAAGGCCACAAAGGACAGTTTCCGTTTGAACATGGGGATACCATCGTTTTGATTGTATCCACCTGGAACTGTAAAAGCCGCAGCAAATACTATCGTGGCAATAAGTGTTGCGACAACCATACATTGACTAGCCGTTGATTTCATCCACTTTTCACCTTGTTCAATAAGATATTGGTGTTCCATGGTGAATAACTCACGTGGTGTGAAACCATCTTTGTTCTTCCTTACTCTAAAACTATGAGGGACCATACGTTCGACTTCCTGCAACGCAAAAGAACTAATTTAGTCATAAACTATTTTATGGTTATAACGATACAGAAAAAATTATGGGAGAAACTGGAGAGGAAATTTTCTACCGTAAACCATAATAGTTCTCGTTGCATATGCAGTGCAGCTCCTGATACACCCTCAAGGTTCTTTTTTCTGGTACTCATTGCTGCTAAATGCAACATATTATTTCCGTCTTTATCTTTGATAGGAGTTACCATATCCTTCATTGAGCCTATCTCGTAAAGTAGATTGTAGATACCCACATGGCGATTTTTGACAGCAATGTGAAATATACTTAGCCCGTTATCATCTACTTTCCATATTAGATCTGGTTGTCCGCTGATGAGCTCAAGTAAAAAGTTAGTATTGCCCACTTCTGCAGCAATAAACATAACCCGAGAAGAGTGTTTGTCTCTTATCTCTGTTTCAGCACGCATTTCACTAATATGTTTGAGAATGAGTCCTACTAATTCCTGAGGTAATTGATGATCCTTTTCAACATTTTTTTCTTTTTTTGTAAGGCATATTTTATTTTCAAAATGTTTATTGGCGATCAACTTTCTGGTTTCATCATGTAATTTCACAACATATTCTGAAATGAGCTTTTGTAGTTCCAGAGCTTGATCTTCGTCTGTTGTATTCTCTTGCTTGATTAAGCTCTGGGTATCAACATACATTTTTACAATATATTTAGATACAAGATCTTGTAGTTTTGAAACTTTTTGTGTGCCTTTCATTATCGTCTGGGTTTCTTCATCCAGTTTGTCAAGATGATAAAAAATGAGTTCTTTTAGCTGTATAGTTTGAACGATCCTTCCAAAACCTGACTTAACCGAATCCGGCGGCCCTCTAAGTATACGATCCATATCCTTCTTAGGCAGTTTCACAATATCTTCCCAAAGGATTCTCAGTAATGGTAGTGCGTCATTTTTTTCCACAGGAGTTCCGCCTTATAACCAATGAATGCAGAGACTGAAAGCAGGAAATAAAGCCAAAGTGATATACGACCGTTAGAAATTAACGGAAATTGACTAACAGATAAAAGGAAAGGACTATAGATGAAAAATAAAGAACAACAAATATCTAGAAACACCATAAGGTGTTGTACGACGGGTTTGGGGAGGGGAAACCCAGCCCAAAGCTTAACTTGTTCCCAAAGTTTTGTCATACTATATATACAAGGCCAATGGTTCATTGTTTTATAATCTTTTGTACACACATAATACCCTAAAACCCTTTTGCTCTCCTCTTTGTTATTCGGCCGAAAACCGAAAGGGATTTTTGGTTTCAATTTTTATAATCATTTTTTTTTATTGAACTAGCATTCTCATTAATTCGGTATTAGTACGTGTGTATAAGAACGTGGTGCAAACACACTATTGTTTGCATCTTGGATTGAATTGAAAAACGGTAAGGGTCAATTCATTAATCGACATAAACCCTAATGGGGTTTTAATCTTGATCCGATTTGTGCTAGCTTGGAATTCCAAAAGGTATGCATACGTTTTATTTTCCAGTTAATTAATTGCAATTATATATTCCTACGCTTCCGCATATACTTTGATGTTTATTGTGTTTAAATTTATGGTTGTCATGTTATTTAATTCCAACAGTACTAAGAGACAACGCCACCTGCTATTTTTGGGGGTGTTTGTGTTGATTGTGGAACTCTACTTCAAAGGATCATTAGACTAGTGAAAAATGCATTTTTTTTAAATTGTTTTTGAGTATGGATGTGGCTGTATTTGGAGGTGTTTTGATTTTGACAGAAACAACAATGATAACACGAATACAAATCGAAGTGTTACTACAATGGGAGTGCTTAATTCAAATGATGAACTTCTGAAGAAGAAGGCCAAACAAAGTATAGAATAAACTGGAGATGGACAGAATCATCAACGATGATTCAGATGAAAATATACGTGTTTCTGCAGTGGGAGCCCAAATTATATTAAGTCACATTTATTAAAACAGTTTTGGGATATAATCATCTGTCCAAGGTAAATGTGGTAGGATATGTTGTTAGTTTCCATTTTTTTTGGATACTGTTTTAAATATAAAGTTGGTATTCCTTTTGTGACTTACTCTATTTTGCAATACGATTAGAGTGTGATATATTCTTTCGACAACATAAGAAGAAAAGAAATAAAAAAAAAACTTGGCAAACCATGCTCTTGTGGTCACTGGGATATCAGTAATCAATTCAATTAATGTTGTCTTAAAAGTGTTGAGTTTAATTTGTTGTACCTATGATATAATAGTTATCTTAATTTAGAATAAAAAAACCAACCTTTCAGCTTTTGCAATATCAATGTATACAAACGCTCGGCTGCACGCGCTAGTTGAAATCCTCATTTTACACATTTCTCAAAAGTGTGTAAAAGTAACATTTTATAGTAGTGTTATTTATATCAATATATAAAAAGCTAATATCCCAACTAAGCTCCAAAGCAAGATTTTAACATCAATCAAATTTCTACAAGACATAATATCACAACAAAAACATATCCTTGAATTTTTAACTTATTTTAGAACGTTTAACTTGCACTAAAAAAATTTCAAATATACACATTTTATTTTCTACAATTTTAAAAAATTTGTAAAGTTTTATTAGATTATTAATACTTATTAATGTGTCGAATTTGGTTAAATTAACAAGTGTGAATTTTCCTTTTAGTAAAACAAAAGATTTTTCACACTTATAATTGTATTAAAAAAAGTTACACTTTTAAGTGTGGAAAGATTCTCCACACTTTTAGTGTGTGAGTTAATTGTAACACAAAATTTCCCCACACTAGAGGAGGTGTGGAGATCCTGGGTATTACATCTGATTTATGCACCTATAAGTGTGGAGAAATTTAGATCTCTTTACACTTAAAAGTATGAATTTTTCTTTAAAACAATTAGAAGTCTGAAAAATCTTTTATTGTACAAGAAATATTCACAATTAGTGATGTAACCATTTTTTACACATTATGAAGTGTTAATAAACTAATAAAATTTTACACACTTTATAAAATTGTGAAATGTGTAGATATGATCATGCCTAATTAAGGATGTTTACCTGACTTAATGGTTCTTCTTATGATATTAGATTTTGTATTCAAAGATTTCTTTTCATGGAATGCTTCAGGCTTTCGAGCTAAAAGTCCAAGTAATTTACTGCTCCTCCCAAGCTCCTGATACTTTTTCACTATTTCTAATGCAATGTCTGGAAAATATAAGAAATTTAGTTAATTAGGTTGGTCAAATTATACAACAAAATAAAAAAAGAAATAACTAAAAGGTATCACACTGACTTGTCTTATTAACTGACATAAGTTAGAATAATTCTTTAGTCATTTTAAACAGGGCTAATAATCTATTAAAGCACTATAGTTGTTAAAAATGGCAGTTCTGTGTAGCGAAATAAAAAAATAACTCTTTTAGACACTAATGTTGACATTTTTTGTCTTTTTAAAGTATTATGACCATTTTACCCTTCAAAAAATATTTCAAAAAAAAAAAAAATTCGAAAAAAAATAGAGAAAATTTTTTTAATCTAAAAAATAAAATAAAATAATCGCATGTCAAAAAAAAATTCTAAAAAAATTTCAAAAAAAAAAAAAAAAAAAAAAAAAAAAAAAAAAAAAAAATTCAAATTTTTTTTATACGTTTTACTCCGTTTTTATACGTTTTCACCTGTTTTTTATTCACTTTTGATTATTTTTTTGTCACAAGTGAATTTTTTTATCGAAATTTTTTTTATTACAAAATATTACAAAAAAAATCAATTTTTTTTCGCGTGTCACAAAAAAAAAATTCTAAAAAAACACATTTCAGAAAAAAAAAGTATATCGAAAAAAAAGTTCAGAAAAATTAAATTTTGGAACAATACTTTCGAAAAAAAAATTCAAAAAAAATATTTTGGAAAAAAAATTTCGAAAAAAATTCAGAAAGGGTAAAATGGTCATAATACTTAAAGAAAGACAAAAATGTCAGCATTAATGTCTAAAATAGTTATTTTTTTAGTTCGCTACACAGAACTGCTATTCTTGACAACTATAGTGCTTTAAAAGGTTATTAGGCATTTCAAATACTATTGAGTATTGATCACTTAGCTTTTATACATGTGTAAACAACCATTTAGATCTAGGTAGTAATAACATTTGTAAAATAAATAAACAGAAAATTCCCCATTTGCTCCAAAGGAACAATTTCACTTACCTCAAGTGCCTCAAAATTTTTTCATTTCTCAAAATGCCCCAGGGCGGAGGTCGCCCCGGTTCGCCCCGGGTGGTTTGGCGACTCTTATAATATTGCGACACGTGTCTCTACACTAGTATTAAACAAGTACATTCCAGGTACAAAATGCCACAAGGCGAAGGTCGCCCCAGGTGGAATGTACTTGTTTAGTACTGTTTAGTACTAATGTAGGGATACATATCACAATATTATAGGAGTCGCCCAAACCCACCCGGGGCGACCTTCACCGACCTTCGCCCCTGTGACATTTTGAGAAATGGAAAATATTTGGGGCACATGGGGTAAATAAAAGTGTACATTTGTGGCAATTGGGGAATTTGCTCATAAATAAATCCGTAACACTCCAAAATGGGAGGTGATTGGCACACTCACATTTTTTATTAACACAATTCGGTGTACAACCAGTTAAAACATGTTTTATATACAACAAAACTGCCTAATGCATATAATGAAGTGTGTCAATAAAAAATGTGAGTGTGCAAATCAATTCCTCTCCAAAATAAACAACCAATCTCTTGAAAGTAAATGCTTACCAAACATGTCACTCTCGACACATTTCTCAAGAAGCGAACTACGATTCTCAAGATTCCAACCATCTTTAACCAAGTCTTTTGAACTTTCATAAAGATAACTCACCACATCCTTATTTCCAAATAGCGCAGCCGCATACAATGGCATCATGAGTCCGCCACCACCCGGGATCGTATCCAAGGTCGGGTTCTTTTTCATCATAATCTTAACAGTTTCAGTGTTTCCAGCTGCAGCTGCTAAAAAGAGGGCGGTGTTTGACAGGCTCGTTGTACCAATCAAAAATAAACCTAATTACCTTATACTAGATAGGGCAAGCGGGTATCGTATCCACGAGGAGTATGTGGTTCTAATTTAAGTTTTGAGGTGATCACTGATCAATAAAAGTTTTGGTTTTGAAATCTTAATAACTAAATTACTAATTAAACTAAAGTCTATGAAATAAATAACTAATTTAAGAATTAATAATAAAACTAATGATTAACTAAAAAGCAAATAAACAAATAAAAATTAAATAAACAAATAAAAGCGAAGTTGTGAACAATTGAGTGAAAAGTAATCCCTCCGGCTCGGATATATTGATATGACTAAGTTACGGATTATTACTAATGCTTGCTTTGTATTAATTGAAAAGGATAATTTTGGGCGCAAGTTATGTTTACCACACGAATTGTCTTAATACCTAAACTAGTTGGACTCGGCACAATTCGTTGACTAGCAATAACATGTCTTCTAATAATCCTATTAATTAATTTTATAATTATTTAACGAACAATTATGGGAACAAATTATGTTAAACATACGACCGTCTTAACCCTTATGCTACTTAGGCTTGGCACAATCGTTGACTCGCAATAAAATGTCTCACAATAATTCACTAAAATAATTATGCTAAAACATTAAATTCAAATAAATGATATGCAATAAAATCATATGAATTAATGTTTAAAAAATAAATTATAATCCGTAAACATGATCAAACCAAATATATCTTTTACCGGAAGAGATTACAAGAGACTTAGCCGCGCATCACGTTGATAGACATCGTAAATATTATGTTGCCTTGCATTCTGTTACGTATGGTATTATATTCAAAAGAAATTAATCCTTTATTTGCACGTTCGCCGAGAACCAATATTACAAAGGAGTATATGTTAAATATAACATATAACCTTCGAATGAAGTAACAGAAGAATGACGGCTGAGGTCGCTTTTTTTTTTCTTTAATCTTGCGGCTGTCTATAATGAGATCTCTTCTCCCCAAAAATATATGCTGCGCTCAAAAAATGGTGTAGGGCTTTTTTTCTTGTCATCCACTCCACCGATCCATAATAGCCTTTGGGCTTTTTATTATCTTTTTCTTTTTATTCTTCTTTTGCACATTCAAATTAGAGCCCAAAAAAAATACTTTTCTTTCTCGATGACGTCTATTGCCACGAGCAAAACGGCGCGACAACGTTTTAATCTTGTCTTCATTTTAAGCTTGTAATGTTCCACTTTTAGCTCCTTTTCGCGCATAACCTACATAATCACAAAACACCCTCAAAGTACATGCATAACAATGAATAATGATGCAATAATGCGTAATTAACATGCAATAAGGGGGATGTAAAATACACCGATCAAACCCCCTCAACTTAACTCTTACTCTCCCGAGGAAGAAATCTACTATATCTTGGCATGTTAATTGCATAATTTTTAATCATACCATTGAAATTCCATCAAAAAGATTAAATTCAACCTAGTACACTAATAACCATCCTATGTAGCAAATAATCCAAAATGATTACCAATATTTTTGTCCTTCTTAAACACTTAGCATAACCGTTCCCATTGGTTCCATTTACTTTATGTTTCATATAATTAACCATGTGCCCAACATACTTAGTACACCCCTATAATCAATCTAAACATAGATCCAAAACGAGAGGTGAGAATACCTTACACATTTTATAATACCGGAGTTTTTATACCATAGGAGCAAACTTTTTAAAAGCACTTTAGCCATCATGCATCAACTTACATATTTTCACTTTTTGCGTTTTTTTTTTTTTTTTTTTTTTGCACATGAATTTCACTTCGCATTTCAAGCATTTTTGCTCATAACATACATAAGCTCCTTTTTTAGCCATCCGGGACCGTGTCTTATACATGTCATCCCGAATGCTTTATACACTCCTTTTAAGGTTGATATAAAAACCAATCATTTGAGAGTATGAATATCTATCCTATAGGTGCATACTAAGACACATCGGCACACGGGAACCGGTTAATTTAGTCTGCTTTAATTAAATGGGAACAACTATGCTTCGTGCCTACTCGTATATCATATGATGGAGTTATCTACCACATAGTCTAATTAGTTAATGCACTAAATTAAACCAACCTTCCTAATTTCATAACAACAATACAAGGATTGGGTTATTTCACATAAAATTGTCTCAGCTAAGTGCAATGCTATCCATCATAAAAATTGACGTCTGACCCATGCTAACAACTAAAATATCACCTTGCGCGGGTGACGAATCAGATAGGCAAGCCCAGCATATGACTACCACCAATAATTATGACAGTTCTCCAACTTTTTTCTATGGCCACCGTGCGCGGGTGACAAGCCGGATAAGATCAATTTAAGTGTCATAACCCAACTATTACATTATTATATTTTATATTATATTATTTTAACTCTCTTCCCGTTCTAAGCAAAAGTAAGTGAGGAAATTCAATCGGGTATGGTTTGATCATCTACTAAATATACATATGCCTAACTACATGCAAACTATCAAATCAATTTATAACCAAATTATACAATGAAATCGGGTGCACCTTATAATCATGGATGGTTCTTCTGGTTTGTTCCAATAAGTCATCCACAAGCTAATCTTCAGAATCTGCAAACACTCAACAAATATATGTAGAAGAAACTTCCACATCCAATTAGCACAAGAACCTTATAATGCGACCTTTTTTTTTTCAAAAAATCACATTTTGACCCATTTTTTTACCACAATTTCACACAAAAACATGTAACACATGTGACACCCCCCTCAACTTAAAGCATTGCATTGTCCCCAATGTAAAAACTTTAAGTTGAAATTTTGGTTAAAAATCACTTTGACAAACACATACACACAAAAACCTAACTCACTTTCGTAGGAATCACGGTTGCATTTAGCGCATGCAACAAGCCTTTTAAACCACTCGGTAGCCCGAGTGGACGAGTTTAGTCTCGTGAGGGTTTGTAGTTAACACACCCACAAAGTTTTTAACACACATACTACAACCCACGGGTTGCCTCCCGCGAAGCGCTAAGTTTAACGTCGTCAGCCCGACATAACTCATTAGAGCTATTGAGACGGTTGGAGTGGTTCCAAATAAACCACATCAACCGTTTCCATATGATCAGTCTCCAACACAACATACGGCTTCAAACGGTGTCCATTGACTTTAAACGGCTCTCCACCTACCATATTTTTTATTTCAATGGCTCCATGTGGAGAGACTTGAGTCACAACGTATGGACCCGTCCATTTACTTCTTAATTTTCTTGGAAAGAGCTTAAGTCTAGCATTGAATAACCAAACTTTTTGACCCACCAAGAAAGATTTCTTGGTGATGTGTCGGTCATGAAAAGCCTTAGTTTTCTCCTTATAAATCCGGGCACTCTCATAAGCATCGCGTCTAATCTCATCTAATTCAGATAATTGAAGTTTCCTAGAATTACCCGCATTATCTAAGTCCATATTAACCTGCTTAATTGCCCACTCAGCCCTATGCTCAATCTCAACCGGTAAATGACACGCCTTGCCATATACCAACCTATATGGTGACATTCCAATAGGGGTCTTAAAAGCCGTCCTATATGCCCACAAAGCATCATCTAACCTCAGGGACCAATCCTTCCTATCACTACGAACGGTCTTTTCTAATATTCGCTTAATCTCCCTATTAGATACTTCTACCTGTCCACTAGTCTGTGGGTGATAAGGGGTAGCTATTCTATGATTAACCCCATAGTGTTTCAATAACTTTCCAAATTTGAAGTTCTTAAAATGGGAACCCCCATCACTAATGATGGCCTTGGGGATTCCATGCCTAGCAAAGATATTTTTCTTAACAAACTTAAGAACTACACTATGGTCATTTGTTCTTGTTGCCTCTGCTTCTACCCATTTGGAGACATAGTCAACTACCACCAAAATATACATATTACCATGGGAGGTAGGGAATGGTCCCATAAAATCAATACCCCACACGTCAAAGATCTCAACAACAAGTATTGGATTCATAGGCATCTGATCACGCCTTGAAATCCCACCAACTTGTTGGCAACGAGTACATGCTTTTACAAAAGACTGGGCATCCTTGAATATAGTCGGCCAAAATAAGCCGCTCTGCAGGACTTTGTGCCCAGTTTTCGTCGCACCAAAGTGTCCCCCACACGCATAAGAATGGCAATGAGCCAATATGTCCATATGCTCGTCATCAGGAATACACCTCCTAACAACTTGGTCAGCACACACTTTATAAAGATCCGGATCCTCCCAAAAATAATGCTTCAATTGAGAAAAGAAGTATTTTATTTGTTGTTTGGACCAGTAATCCGGAAGCTTTTTAACTACAAGGTAGTTAACAATGTTTGCATACCAAGGGATCTTAAAAACTTGGAATAAGCTTTCATCAGGAAAGCTTTCTTTAATCACGTCAGATGGATTGAACGGAGGAGGGATAATCCTGTACAAATGGTCGGCAACAACATTTTCCGACCCCTTTTTATCCCGGATTTCCAGATTAAATTCTTGTAACAGCAGAATCCATCTAAGCAACCTCGGTTTTGTCTCTTTCTTGGTTAATAAATGTTTCAAGGCACTATGATCTGAAAATACTATCACCTTAGAATGCCCCCAAATATATGAACGGAACTTATCGAGAGCAAAAACCACGGCTAGCAATTCCTTTTCAGTAGTGGTGTAATTCATTTGAGCTTCTGAAAAAGTCTTACTAGCATAAAAGATCACAACGGGTTTCTTATCGACCCGTTGTCCCAGAACCGCCCCAGCGGCATAATCGCTCGCGTCACACATGATCTCGAAAGGCTTTGACCAATCGGGTGACTGCAGAATCGGGGCTTCTACAAGCTTTTGCTTAAGCATATTGAATGCTTTAAGACATGATTCATTAAAGTCAAATCGTGCCTCTTTTGAGAGTAAATTACAAAGAGGCTTTGATATAGCACTGAAATCTTTAATAAATCGCCTGTAGAACCCTGCATGACCAAGAAAAGATCGCACAGCTTTAGTGTTAGTGGGAGGAGGAAGGGTTGAAATTATTTGCACCTTGGCACGGTCAACCTCAAATCCTTTTTCAGAAACGACGTGTCCTAATACAATTCCCTCTCGAACCATGAAATGGCTCTTCTCCCAACTAAGCACTAGATTGGTTTCGGTGCATCTTTTTAACACACTTTCAAGCTGACCCAAACAGCTTTCGAATGATTGACCAAAGATGGAGAAATCATCCATGAATATCTCTACAGATTCTCCAACCATGTCCGAAAAGATGCTCATCATGCACCGCTGAAAGGTAGCGGGTGCATTACACAGACCA
Organism: Chrysanthemum makinoi; assembly: GCA_910596185.1. Lineage (NCBI taxonomy): Eukaryota > Viridiplantae > Streptophyta > Magnoliopsida > Asterales > Asteraceae > Chrysanthemum > Chrysanthemum makinoi. The sequence continues at coordinate 281,955,738 of OU343217.1, forward strand.
AACGGCATTCGACGAAATGCAAATGTCCCATAAGGACATGTAAAAGTGGTTTTGGCCTGGTCATCGGGATGGATGGGTATTTGATTATATCCGGAGTACCCATCCAGGAAGCAATAGAACTTCTGACCGGAAAGCTTCTCAACTATTTGATCAATGAAAGGGAGTGGGAAATGATCTTTAGATGTAGCATCATTCAGCTTACGGTAATCTATGCACACTCTCCAGCCGAGTCACGGTCGGGTGGTGAGTCTTTCCCCGCTCTCGGTTTCCACAACGGTGATACCGGCCTTTTTAGGCACCGTTTGCGTGGGACTTACCCATTTACTATCTGAGATGGGATAGATGATACCAGCATCTAGCGACTTGAGAACTTCCTTCTTCACTACCTCCTTCATATTAGGATTCAAGCGCCTTTGCGCATCTCTTGATGGCTTAACATCTGGGTCCGTAACAATTCGGTGCATACATAATGAAGGACTAATCCCTTTCAAGTCTGCAATTGTCCATACCACTGCTGCTTTATACTTGGAAAGCACTTTCAAAAGTGCTTCCTCTTGTGATCCAGAAAGATCAGAAGCAACAATAACGGGTAAAGTATTTTTAGGACCTAGAAAAGCATATTTGAGATTAGATGGCAAAGGTTTCAGCTCAAGAGTTGGAGGCACCTCCAGCGACGTCTTTGTGGCCGTGTCAAAATTAGCAGGCAAGGGCTCCACTTTATAAGACCAAGGTGGTTTTTGATGGTCTAAAGAACTGACCAAACACTCTTGAATCTCTTGAACTTCAGCAACATCAAGAATCTCCTCATTCTCACCAGTTAAATATAAATTTAAAGGATCAACCTTAAGCATACGAGGTGCATGCTTTTGGACTTCCTCATTGATTACATCCACCTGGTAGCATTCATTCATAGTAGGAGAATTCACGGAACTAAACACATTCAATCTTAACTTCTTATTACCGAACGCAATATCCATGGCTCCAGTTCGACAATTAATCCTAGCGTCTATCGTGGCTAGGAATGGTCGCCCAAGGATAATGGTTGGTTGAACATCCTTGTATGGTGTCTCGGTGTCCATAACAAAGAAGTCAACTGGGTAATAGAAGTCATCAACTTTCACAATAACATCCTCTAAGATACCTCTAGGAATTTTGGTAGATCGATCGGCTAAGGAAATTATAGTGTCAGTCTTACGAAGGGTTCCTAAGTCATACTTATCGACCAAACTAGCAGGAAGGATGTTGATACTAGCACCGAGATCAAGGAGCGCCTTCTTAATGGCAATATTTCCCACCACAACTGAAATCAATGGTGCTCCAGGATCTTTGAATTTGGGAGGAAGAGAGTTAGATAAGATTGCACTAACGTGCTCAGTTAGGTCAACCTTTTTAGGCACAGTTGCCTTTAACTTCCTCTTTTGAGTACACAAGTCCTTTAAAAACTTGGCATATGCAGGAATTTGCTTGATAGAATCAATAAGAGGGAGATTGATCTTTACTTGCTTGAAAGTCTCCCACATATCCTCAGAATGAGGAACCTTTTTAGCCAATCTAGCAGATGCCGATTTTTCCAAAGCTGCGGGGTAAGGAGTGGTTGTGCTTGACACACCAGCCTCCCCAACTTTGGGTGATTCAGTAGCTTTAGGATTCTGAGTTGGTGGTTTTGGAAAATCATTTGACAAATCAGTTACTAACTCAGAATCGAACTTAACATTTTCAGCTTTTTTACCTTTAACAACAATTTCGTCATCAGTAACGAAATCATCGACATCATGCGAAAAATCATGAACACTTGGAATTTTGATGTCATTGTTGTAGGTTTTACCATTTCGAAGAGATGTCACCATATTCACATGCTCAGGACCATCTGGCTTATGCTTTGGATTAAGAGTGGGATAGCTTGGAAGCTTACCCGCTTCTCGTTTGTGCACCTCTTCGGCCAACTGCCCCAGTTGTCTTTCAAGATTTACTACAGATTTGGAAAGGGACTCAAACTTTAGGTTTGCACCTTGATTAGACTTGGCCAAGTCGCTTAGGATCAAGTCAAACTTTTGGTCAACATTGGATTGTTGGCCATTGTTTGAACCTTGCCCTTGACTTTGGTATTGTTGTGGCCTTTGTTGGTAATTGTTAGGGCGACTGTCGTCATCCTTCCAACGGAAGTTGGGGTGATTACGCCATCCTGGATTGTAACTATTGGAGAATGGGTCGTTTCGTGGATGATTTCCATAGACTCCATTTACCTCCGCATTCGGTGGTGCCCCCAACTTTGACAATTATTGGTGAATGACTCGGATCACCACACATTGAGCACACATCATGCGACACATGCGACACATTTGAAGCACCTTTTCCTAGATTTCTCAACAAAAGATCAACTTTCTTACTTAACTCACTAATTTCAGAATTTGTGCCATGTTGGTTAGACACATAATTGGCGGAAGATTTGTTGTTTCGATCCACTGAAGCTTGGGTCTTGGAACCCTTGCTCAGCTTTTCAAAGAACTCCCATTCTTCCTCCATGGGCCGTGAGAAAAACGTTCCCCCACTAGTTGCCATTACAAATTGTTGGTTATGATAATCCAACCCGTCATAAAAGACTTTGACAAGCTCCCATTTTGGAACATCGTGGTGAGGGCAAGTTCTTAACATCAACCGACATAACTCATTATGTGGCATGTTAAAATTACAGGTTGAGTCTCTATCATTTTGAAAGTGCAAGCACTATCCATGTGAAGAATTTTTGGTTTAGTTTTGGTCCCCGCTTCAAAGTTAAATGAATAAATTACCCATGTCTTCTTTCTCTTAAATTTACACCAAAAATTTAGTTTTTTCTTTTAAGAAAACATTTTATAGAACATCAAGAACACTAACACACCCTAAACTTATTCTGACAAAAGTTTGATGTGTAGTGTTCTTTATGTTCTCTTATTTTTGAGAAAATGATAACTTAAATTCAAATGTAAATTTAACAGAAAGACGACAAAGATAACTTAATCATTCAACTTTAAGGCAGGACCAAAACCAAACCAAAAAATCTCCACAGAGACGATGCTTGCACATTCTAAATGGTAGTGATCGATCCTGCAATTTAAACATACCACATAGACAATTTATGAAATTTACTCTTATTTTCGCTAAGTGAAAGCATTAATATATGTCTAATATACAAATCTAGACATATGACAAGATCAAATGTAAGAATTAAAAAAGGTAAATTTGCAAAAACATGTATTAAGTGATAGTTGGATAGAGATGTTTTTATACATGTTTTATATCTTGACATAATTGCCTTTTTGTTAAATCCAGATCAGTTTGATTGACCAATTCACCAATCAGTTCCAATATATCCATTTCAAATCGAAACCAACATTTACATTTGTATTTGTTTAATCACATTTGTTAGTTTATGGACAATATTTAATAGTCGTATGTCTGGTTCGAACTCGAGACTAGGAGATTGCACGCATTGCGCATGAGATTCAATTGTAATAAATAATAAATAATAGTTATGTTTTAATTATTAAATCACAATAAACACTAACGGTCGTTAGTACTTAACGGTAATTAATCTAACGTTCGTTAAATAATAAAAGGAAAGACGAGAAAAGGAAACAATCCAAGAGAAGGTCCTAGAACCTCCACTTGGGATATAATAAACCGAACGCCATCCTTTGGGGTGAGGGATTGCTTTCTTGGACTCCAAGTTACTCTACTATATAAATAAACCTATTGTTTCATTGTTGGGTAATCCTTGGAATCACTAATTGGCCAAACTTCTTCTTCTCCTCCTTTTGCTCTTAGTTGATCGATTATTAAACCCTCAAGGGGTTCAATTTGATTTTGAGTGAAACAAAGTGTTTGGTTTAGTTATTGTGATTCTAGGAACTAGCGTTCGCATTGAATCGCTAACAATAAGCGTGTACAAGACCATAGGAAAAATCCCACTTGGATTTTTGGAGTTTCCTAGTCGACATCTTCAAGAAGTCGATTACCTAAACCATAACTTTTAGGGTTTGTGATTTTGGTGTTTCGTGTTATACGCATAAGCTAAAAGGTACGCTTTCTATTTATGTTTAGGTTAATTAATTGCACATTTTTGATCTTATGCATCCGTTGCGTGATTTGTGATTACTTGTTTATTTATATGAATGGCATGGTATTTAAATTCCAACAGTGGCATCACGAGCCGCTAATATGGTGTAATTAATTACCAAAACGCATAAAAATCGAATATTGAATAGATTATTGCATGTTATTTTTTAGGGTTTTTGGAATTTGGGAAGACCCATTGGGTCGAACCATATTTACAAAAAAATAAAAACAAAATTAGGGTTTTAAAGATTTGTAGAAACGCTAGGTTGCATGCAAATTTTTATGTGTTTGTTAAACATATAACTGTGTTTTATAGCGTTTATAACGTGACCTTGCTTATGCGATTATATGTGATCCATGACAAAAACATGCATGTTTTGTCATGTTTATATTATTATTAAATTGTGCATTAATAGTTAAGTGCTTGTACATGCTTATTATTCGATAATATAATTAATTAGGGTTATTAGTAATTGATTCGTATGACATGTTATTTTCTAATAGACTAATTAATTCTAAAATTGGGAAAGATTCTAATTAATTAATGAATCAACTTATGTGCTATGTGGTTTATATTTAATTATTACTTAAAAAATCGAATCGTCGATGTATATGGCTCACTTGGTACCTATTTCAAAAACGGCTGAAAGCCTTAATTAAGAACCGGAAGGAGAAAGGTAAAAAGGTTGGGGTTCAAGCGCCTCAGAAGAAGCCGTCTCGTGGTATTGATGTAGGTAAAGGACCTAAGTTCCACCCTTCTAATCCTAAGCAGAGGTATGTACCTGTGTCAAAGAAGCAAGATGCTACAAAGGAGAAAAGCACTACTAAGGCAAAATTGGGCCATTTATTGCTACATCAAAGTTCCTAAGGATGGGGCAGCTTGTATCCCTTGTACTACTCCTATTGTTGAGAAAATTGGGAAGCTTGAAAAGCTTATTATAGATGGAAAAGCTAATCTTGTGGACGATGATGGTAAACCTCTTAGAAAGGTGCAGGTTGAGGCTACTGAGCCTAGTTTTTCTTCTTCTCTGTGTACGGCTTCGAAAAATGTGGGAAACCCATTCTATACAGTGGATGAAGTAGTTGTTACTAACAGTGATGAGGATGAGGTACTTGAGCCGTATAATGATATGGCAAAGTTTCTTGCATCGTCTAGGGGCTATCATGAGCTTGAAGATTATTTTGATGATTATACTGCTCAATTCTACGATTTACCAGGGCAATTGGATGCTTTTTGTGACATGTATGATGTCAAGCTTCAAGGTCGTGGTAGGAATTAATTTTATTTTTGGTAGGTCATAAGATTGGCGTGTCTTTCTTATGTACTGATTTTGGTTGTTGCACATTTGATGCTTGTTCTATGCCCATGTAACGGGCCGCTATGAGAGACTCACTCTCATCCGTTGTACTTAAACGTTTTTTTGGAGTAATATATTTTCCAGGGTGATCCCCTTTTACCCAAAAATATATGCATTTTAAACCTAGTTGATTATTAATAGGATATTTATTGAATAAGCTATGCATATGGCTAAGTGAGTTAGGTGTTGTCACATATTGTTAATTGCTAAGTTTTATGTGCGCATTATTAGTTGGTTATATTTTATTATTTGCATTATTATTGTTTGACAAGTAACAAGCAAAGGGTGTTTTTTAGAAAAGCAAATTAACCGGACTAATAATGGTGTAAAATGTGTTTGTTTTAATAAACACATCGTTAATTAATTGGCTACTAGACTCACCCATAGTGAACAAACTATAAGAGAGGTATTAGGTTGGTCTCTTTGCTTCCCTAAAGAAGTTGGTTTTTACTATGCTTCGCGCTGACCAATTTCTCCGCTTCTTTGTGCGTTGCTATGGAGCTACCGAACACTTTTGGTTAATGTAGTTGTTTAATAAATAACTTAATTGAGAAAAGTTTTTATTAAATGTATGTTACGAAGACGTGTCCATGCTTCTTCGTGCATATTTGATTTCACATCAAAACAAATGTACCCTTTGAGAATTTAAGTTTATGCTATCCAATTAAAGGAACACTTGTAGTTGCCATTTATGTTATGTGAGGCGTAGCTAGATTGTAATCACAAGGTAAATCTCTACATTATGTGAGACGTAGCTGGAAAAATTTATAGTTTTTTTAAATTGGACAACTTAATTGAGTTACATGGTGAGATCCCTTAACCCAAGGCATCAAAGATGGGATGAAACATGCTTACGAATTTCAGGCACAAGACCATATATGTACCTCGCGATTCTCTTGGATTCAGGGGTAACCATATGAGGAACTAGTCTGGCTAATTCATGGAAGCGATCTGTGTAGGCTGCGTGACCAGCTCCTATCATAGAGTGATGATAAAGTTCATGTTCCAGTTTATGCATTTCATTGTCCGGGCAGTACTCTTCTTGCAATAACGCCTTAAATTCGTCCCATGTCATACCTATAGCTTCTTCTCTGCCCCTAGCTGTAGCGTGTGTTCCACCATGTCAATGCCTTCCACGATAGCAAGCAAGCAGCATACTTCACCCTCCGATGTACGGCACAATTGCTGATGTCGATCACTGACTCTGTCTTCTCTACCCATCGAGTATACGCCAAAGCACCTCCTATACCATCAAACTTCACGGGTTTGCATGCTTTGAAAATTCCTTATCGTGCATCAGTTCTGTTGTTGTTGTTGTTGGTAGTGTTGTTATTGTTGCCACTGCCAACTACATTGTTGGTGTCGACATTCCCGTTCCGTGGTTTCCCGAGTTATTCATATGGTTTCCAACTTGTGTGACAATAGTGGGAAGCAAGATTTGAAGTTGTTGAGCGATGATGGCGGCAAAATCAGGGTTTCCGCCAGCGTTGTTGTCATTGTTACCCATGTCGCGACCGTCTTCTCTACCCCCATGCTCACCTGTGCTTCCACCCCTTTGCGCCGCACCACCTCGGTTAGTGCTGCGTGTTACCCTCTTTGGTGCCATGATCTCTGCAAGGAAAGGACAGTTGAGTTCCCAATGTCTATACTTAACGTCCTCAAACATAATACCACGCCACAAATTGGTTCCTAAGGTGTCCACACCGATCTACGTGTACGTGGTCGCATATGTCCCGTGGGTTGTGCGCATTTATAATTATGTTGGCCATCATAATTATAACTGCCTCATTTCACACGTGTACATACCACCAAGCATACATGTCTCGGCGATTGTTGTTACTGAAATAGGTAGCCATTCTATCATCCGATTCTAAACGGTGGAGGAGGAATTTAGGGTAGGTATCTAGGGAGAGTCGCACTTGGTGTATAGGAAATTCCTTTAGGTGCTAAAGTCACTATGAGGTTTAGTCGCCAGCAGTTCCCAAAGTATCCTCAAGAGAACTCCCATCCTCGGTCAAAATCATCAAATCTATACAGCTATATAGTAACACTTATTTAGCTCGATCTCGTGTCTCATCAAACAAGAACTGCCACGAGATCAAGTTAGATAAGTGCTCATTATTGAGCTCCATATTTTTGATGACTTGACTAGATTTTGGGACTCCCCTATCGGTACAAGGAAACTACGTTATCCAATGAGGTGGGTCTAGAAGAAGTTCTTAAGAAAACATATGCGCACGAAAAGTGTGTAAGGCGATAGGAAAAGAAAGGATCGACGTGAAAGCGGTTATAGTCTAGGAACTAAAATGCAACCTAGTTCTCTATAACCAAGTCTCTGATACCAATCTGTCACACCCCAAAATATCGCAGCGGAACGATAGTGTCTTTGGGGTATGACGTCATAGCACAAAGTATGGATACAGAAAACGACCTCTAAAATGAGACGTTTTGAAAAGTTTACCATTCGATTAAATAAAGTTAAAGTTTACAAAACATGTGATCCCATAGTTTGATAATACATAAAGGGTTACAAAACATGTCGAATGGTAATTGATAAAAACACGAGACTCCAATGTATGCCATGTGACCCAAAAACTCCATGAAATGCTATCGCCTTACGACCTGAGATAAACATTCTAAAAAGTGTCAACACAATGGTTGGTGAGTTCATAAGTTTGTTGAAAATGATTTGAAAAAGTCTTTAAAGAATGTTGATGCAGCAAAGGCATTGTAAATCCATTAAGTTCCGAGTTCCGCCCATACAAAACTCGCAACCTATGTGTTCACAACCCATTGCCTAATATAGAATTGTCAACCTTGTTTGTAAGTAGGACATATGTGCATACGATATATACATGTACTTAATGCAAAGAATCACAGCCAACTGAACCTCTTGACAAGTCTTAATTATTTGTTGTGTCTCATTGAATAACAGATTATATTCACTCCAGGTCAAGTCATCAGGGACACAAGGGTGGGGGCGTCAACCCGATAGTACTATCAATACCTCTCCGCCGGCTCCCGCAGGAGTTAACCAGTTGCTAAAGTATGTATGTTGAAGCATAATTGAAAACAAGTTTAGCACATTAAGGCACATATCGCAATAAACCACACACAATGTCCAAAGAGTATAAGAAGTATAGTGTAACACAATTGTATAAATGGTTTGAATATTCGCAAGAGTAAAAACAAGTATTTAAGCACGGATCTCCCCCAAAGAGTTTGTAAGAATTTAAACGAGTAAAAGCGGGGTATGAACTCACCTGGTATGATTGATATGCTAACAAAATGAAGTGCACGAAAATGAGGCTCGGAAACTATCCGCAACCTAAAATGAATGATATGTTCTAATGTAAATCATGAAACAATGTCGTGCATGCAAATCCATATGTAATCTACACCACTTGTACGTTTTTTAAAATAGAATTTATCGTTGAAATATATGTTTATGACATCTCGTCATGTTTATAAAATACTTTACAAGTATATACGTTGAATCAACATTCTACGATAATCGTTTTGTGATTTATTATGAAATTACAACTTTTCGTCGCAAAACAATATACTTTGATAATTTGTGAAAGTGAATAAACGGCCTTGAAAAGCTAGTCGTAAAATGGTGCACATCGAGTGTTAGGAAACGAACTCAACGGTTTTGGGAAGCTTGTATCATTATCTCAAAGTTTTAGCATTTAAGTTTTCATCCTAGAGGTCTCGATCATGGAGAAAAATATAGGTAAAGTATGGTACTTGTGTCCAAAATATTGTTTAAGGGTGGTTTCCGGAAAAGTTTAAGTGATCGTATTTTATTCGTTACAACTCCGCTTGACGAACGGTTGGACATTTTGGAAAATATGCTAGGCGAACTTACTTTTGCTAGAAGACATCATGTTATAAAAAGTACTACATCCTTGTTTAAAACGACCCTCAACATGGTCACTTGTTGCCGTAAGATTTGTCTAATAGAAATATATTAGTTTTTCTTATATAATAAAGTTACGGCAACTTTGTGTAAACGTGTATAATTTAATCGTTACAAGTCCGTTTTCTACATACTTAGATTCGTATTAAAGTATAATAATATATTTTTGATAAGTCGACACATTTTATAACGCTTAAGACTCATTTTTTACTCGTAAAAAGTTAATATAACATGCTGAATTTTCTGGAATTATTAGTTTTCGTCGTCAAACTTCAAAATAACATAACTTTTTCGTTATAGCTCCGTTTTAACCCGTTCAAGCGGCCACGTTTTCGTTTTAAAGTATATTTTCCAAATATCTAGACCAAAATATTTTACCAACTGTCGAATTTTCCCAGATTTAAAAATATGGACAGACCCTTAATTAAACTTGTCGAAATGAGTTTTTCACGCGCAAAACCTATTCTAACCAATTCAAAACAACTCCGAAGCTATTCTAATCCTACCATAAACCTTCTTAGGGTGTCATGGGTTCCTAGACATCACCAAAATTGATATGTTTCAAAGGATAATTATAGGATGACATAAATATATATAACTCTTAAAAACAATGAAAAAGTGGTATAAACATCCATAAGACTTGCATGTTTTCTCAAATATGATGAAATGAATATAACAATGAATATGAAATATGAACATGGACATGAGATGCTTACTAGTTAACTTGATGAGGTTAATGAACAAAGGTTTTTCCTAATCACCCAAGGTTTTTATTTCAAAACCTTAACCAAGAGTGATACTAGAGTGAATAAAACTTGACTTGAAAATTTTTGGTGATCTCCTTCCTTGTGGCTATGGTGGCCGGTTATGTGGAGAAGAAGAGAAGAGAGAATAGCTAAGTTCACCTTGGATATTTTACTTGTATGTTTTTTTTTTGTTAGGATAATGAATATAAGTTAGATATTATGGATGAGATTGGTGTGTCATCTATGTATGTCGACCATGGTGTTTGAGTTAGCTAGTTTATTATTTATTTTTATTTTTTTATAATGTATTAGTATAAGTAGATGTAAAATTAAGTAAAGATAAGTAATAACTTGTATACACATTTGAGTATTTAGGGTAGCGTTAGATAAAAATAAATTTTAACGGGTCAAGATAAAATATATTGAGGTCATAAAAATTATAAAAATACATTTCTTGAAAGATTTGAGTGAAATAATAATTATCAGGTTGAATTTACGAAAACCGTCGTAATTATATAAACTTAACAATTTATATACGAAATAAATTCAAAACACTGGGTAAACTAATAATAATATTTTTATAAACTTAATATGAGTATAAAAATATATTGTGATAAATTTTTGGAAGTATCGGATCAAATGTTCAAAATAATTAATTACGCGATAGCGTTTATTTAATATGAAATTATGCGTTTAATGTGAAATGCAAAACCATGCATGAACTAATATGATGAATATTGAGTTTGAGAAATGACCGGAAATTGAGAATTGTGACAGTTACTTGGATCAACTTGAACGTCTCAACTACCATCTTCCACCAGATGTATGTGTTGGCCTGATCAACAGATCCCTTAATAAGGAATTTGCTAGATTTGTGCGCAATTTCAACATGCATTGCATGGGGAAGACAATAAATTTGTTTCATGCAATGCTTATTGATTATGAAAAGGGTTTACCTAAAAAGGATCCTAGACCTCAGGTACTAGCAATACAAGGTGGTAGGATTAATAAGCCAAACAAGCTGCATGCGAACAAGGGGAAGGGTAAAGGAAAGGGAAAGGGTAAGCAGGTTATGACTTATCAACCCAATCCCAAGAAGGTACCTCCAGAGAATAACGATCATCCTATAAAGCATCAAGCTTGTTACCACTGCAATGAGATAGGACTTTGGAAGAGGAATTGTCCTCTCTATCTTGAAGAGTCGTGAGAGAAGAAGAGAAAGAGTGCTAAAAATTTTGCGAGTACTTCAGGTATCTTCATGATAGAATTATTTTCTTTTCCTCATAAATATAATTCCTGGGTGTATGACACTGGATGTGATACTCATATTTGTAAAACATTGCATGGACTTATAGGAGGAAAGAAGCTGGCCTATGGAGAGCAATACCTGTAGGTGGGAAATGAAATACGTGCAGCTATTGAAGCTATAGGAACGTTTGATTTAGTTTTGACTTCGGGCTTAGTACTAGTTTTAAACAATTGTCATTACGCACCTTCTATAATTGGAGGTGTCGTTTCAGTTTCTTTGTTAAAAGATAATGGTTATACTCATACATTTACAAGTTATAGAATTTTAGTTTCTTTAAATAATGTTTTTTTTATTTAATGCTATTCATGTGAATGGTATGTTTGAAATTAATATCCATGAACTTGTGTCAAATGATAATAATAATTCTGTCTTTAACATTAGCAATAAGAGAATCAAGTCTGACTTGGATTCTACTTATCTTTGGCATTGTAGACTTGCTCATATAAGCAAGAAATGCATAGAAAAGTTGCATATCTTGGAAGATGGCAAGGAAACCTTTTCTGCATCAAACAGAAATGGCTTCAGATCTACTTGGATTGATTTATACTGATGTATGTGGTCTACTTAGACATGTGTCAAAGCAAGGTGCTGGCTACTTCTTAACCTTTACTGATGATTTCAGTCGTTATGTACTTAAACATAAACACGAAGTCTTTGAAAAATTTAAGGCTTTCAAGAATGAACTAGAGTTACAACTCGAAAAGAAGATTAAGGCTCTTCGATCCAATAGAGGTGGTGAATACATAAGACAAGAGTTTAAAGATTACCTTAAAGAGTGTGAAATTGTCCAGGAGATCACTCCTCCATATACACCACAACACAATGATGTATCTTAAAGGAGAAATAAAACATTATTGGACATGGTTCGGTCAATGTTTAATCTTACAACTCTATCCTTATCCTTTTGAGATTATGCTTTAGAAACAGCTATTCGCATTCTAAATATGTTTCCGACCAAGAAGGTTGATAAGACTCCATACGATTTATGGTATGGAAAATCTCCCTAATTGTTTTAATTAAAGGTCCGCGGTTGTGAGGCGTATGTGAAACGTGATTCACTAGATAAACTCTATCAGAGATATGTTAAATGTATCTTTATAGGATACCCAAAGAAAACGATGGGTTACTATTTTTACTACCCACCTGAAAACAAAGTAGTTGTGGCAAGTTATGCTGACTTCCATGAAAGGAATCTCATATCTCAAGAATTCAGTAGGAGAATAATTGATCTTATAGATGATCAAGAAGATACATCACCTTCTGAAAACACTAGCCAATTTCAAGAGAAGCCTAAAAGTCTCGCACCTCCACCTGAAGTTAATCACATTCGTATGTCTGAAAGGACTATATGTGCTCCTAAACGACTTTGCCTTAATGTAGAAGTCAAGGAACATAGTTTAGGGAATCTTGGAACACTTGCTAACTATAAAGATGCCATGGATGATCCTGAAAAGGACAAATGGAAAGCTACTATGAATGCGGAGATGAAATCCAAGTATGACAATGAATTCTGGGTTGAAGATGATCTTCCTCCTAACCCTAAAGTCTTTGGAAGAAAATGGCTTTTCAAGAAAAAAAGACGGACATGGATGGTAAAGTACACACTTTTAAGGCTCGTCTTGTTGCAAAGGGTTATACTCAAACCTTCGGGGTTGAATATGAAGAAACCTTTTCTCCTGTTACAGACATTAGAGCCATTCGGATTCTTATAGCCATAGCGGCGTACTATGACTATGAGATTTGGAAAATGGATGTCAAAACCGCCTTCTTGAATGGTCACCTTGAAGAAGACATCTTTATGGCACAACCTGAGAGGTTTGTGAATCCACAATTTCCAAAGTAGGCATGCAAACTTCAAAGATCAATTTTTGGGTTGAAGAAAGCATCTAGATAATGGAATAAGAGATTTGATGAGGAAATACAAAATTTGGTTTTACTCAAAATCTTGATGAGCCATGTGTATACCATAAGGTTTGTGGGAGTAATTTTACTTTCCTTATCCTGTATGTTGTTGACATACTAATTATAGGAAAACTTATTCCAAGTTTACAAGTGGTTAAAGCCTAACTTGGAAGATATTTTGCTATGAAGGATTTAGGAGAAGCAGCATATATTTTAGGAATCAAGATCTACAAGGATAGATGTAAGCGGTTAATTGGACTAAATCAAAGTACTTACATTGATAAAATCTTGAAGAGATTCAGGATGCAAGAATCCAGAAAGAGATATCATTCGATGCAAGTAGAACTTGGCTTAAGTAGCAAATAATGTGCTTATACACCTGCTGAGGTGGCACACATGAAGAAAGTTCCTTATGCTTCGGTTGTTGGATCTATCATATATGCAGTGAGATGCACAAGACCAGATGTGGCGTTTGCACAAAATATGACAAGTTGTTATCAACAGAATCTAGGTGATAATCACTGTACTGCTGTTAAGAACATTCTCAAGCACCTAAAGGCCACTTGAGATATGTTTCTAGTGTATGGTGGGAATTCAAAGGCAGAACTTGATGTTACAGGTTACTACGATGCGTCCTGTCAAACTGATAAAGATGATACGAAGTCTCATACATGATATGTCTTTATAGTTAATGGAGGAGTAACCATACTACAATTGTAATGTCTGCAATAGAAGCTGAGTACATAGCTGTGATGGAAGTTGTTTGGATTAGGAAGTTCATTTCAGGGCTTGGTGTTATGCCCTTAAATTAAGAACATATGAAGTTGTATTGTGACAAGTCTGGAGTAATTACATTCGCCAATGAACCAGGAGTCATGAAAGGCGCCAGACATTTTCCTCGACGATATCACTATGTTCGAGAACAAGTCGACATAGGTGAAATTAATCGACTCAAAGTTCACACAAATAACATTCTAGCTGATCCCTTCACGAAGGCTTTACCTAAGGCAAAGTTTACTAAGCATGCTGAGAGTATTGGACTTCGTTTAGCTATTAGTTTCATGTAAATATGTGGTTTGTATTTGGATAAAGGATGTATTAAAAAAATATTATTTTTAATAAATTAAAATACTTGGTATGTTTGTTTTCATTTATAATAGATTGTATCCTATATTGCAAGCTTAAATTCATGAATAACTTATTTTATTCTAAATGCCCTTTAAAGGGTTTTTTGGTAAATATAGGTGGAAGTCTCTTTTACCCAAAATCAATCATATGGGAATACGGTTGAATTAAGACAAATCTAAGTTGTTGGATGAAAATGTACTATGTATATAAAGGAAGGTCTTGCCAAACTCACATGATATTTAAAGGTTGTATATAAGACTTATCCCACTTAACATGATTGTACTTTATGGATCTTTGTCATCAAGTAAATCATGTAATATTATCGTTAGACTTGAGATGCAAGGCTAAACGATCATGGGTGGAGCCCATTTCTGTAAAACAGTTTAACGTTATTCGTAGTTGGTAGTAATAAGGACTGTTTTCAGAAGTGTTGTGAAATTCATGAGTTGCGCTTGAAGTCAAGATAGAATTTGTTTTGAAGTATAATACAACTGGGCCCCTCGTAGAGTTGACAAAATGTTTGTCTGGCCATACCCAAGATCGATCTGGAATACGTCCGATGATTTGTTAATCTTATTCAATCGAAATATAATGAGAAACATAATAGTTAAATTATGAAATGACTTAGATCCATATCCATATTTAACGTGTTATTAGAAATAAAAGGATAAGATAATGATAAATCATTAAATGTGCTTTGCGGAACGACACTTGAGTTGTTCTTGGGACATTGGCTTGTTGCTAAATGTTAACCAATGTCATTATGTTTATTAAGACATGTCTAAGTGGGAGCTGCTAGTTTATGGACAATATTTAATAGTCGTATGTTCGGTTTGAACTCGAGACTATGGGATTTCACGCAGTGCGTATGAGATTAAATGATAATAATTAATAAATAATAGTTATGTTTTAATTATTAAATCACAAGAAACACTAACAGTCGTTAATACTTAACGGTAATTAGTCTAACAATCGTTAAATAATAAAAAGAAAGACGAGTAAAGGAAACAAGCCAAGGGAAGGTCCTAGAACCTCCTATTGGGCTATAATTGGTTGAACCACATCCTTTGGGGTGAGGGATTGCTTTCTTGGACTCTAAGTTACTTTACTATATAAACAAACACATTGTTTCATAGTGGGATAATCCTTGGAATCCTTAATTTGCCAAACTTCTTCTTCTTTTCCTTTTGCTCTTGGTCGACCGATTATTAAACCCTCAAGGGTTTTGGTTTGATTTTTAGTGAAACAAAGTGTTTGATTTAGTTATTGTGATTCTAGGAACTAGCATTCGCATTGAATCGCTAACAATATGCGTGTACAAGACCGTAGGAAAAATCCCAATTGGATTTTTGGAGTTTCCTAGTCGACATCTTCAAGAAGTCGATTACCTAAACCCTAACTTTAGGGTTTGTGATTTTGGTGTTTCGTGTCATACATATAAGCTAAAAGGTACGTTTTCTATTTATGTTTAGGTTAATTAATTACACATATTTGATCTTATACTTCCGTTGCGTGCTTTGTGATTACTTGTTTATTTATATGAATGTCATGGTATTTAAATTCCAACAACATTTACTTTTACAATTATCAAAACTAAAAGTTGAGTTTCGTGAGTAAAGATTCAAATATGCAACTTTGCATTTTCATGTGCTATTTCTAAGAGAAATGGAATTAAATAATGCAACATTAGTTGCAAACTTTTCCTAACATTAATTGTGGTGATATATATCAGTAACTGAATAAAGGATTAATATATAGAAACAATTACCATCATATAGATCTGAAAGGGATCGAGTCACTCGTACTGGGATCGAGAAATCTGAGGGATCCGACCGGATTTCGTGCGACATCTGCAACATTAATAATAGTAAGTATTTAAACAAAAAAAAGTTTCACATGCACAATGACTCGACTAAAGGTTACAACTGATAATGAATACCTTTTCTTAAGCGGGAGATTATAGTGAGAGAGAGAGAGAGAATAATGTAATGTGTAAGTGAAAACTGAAATGTGATTATTTGGAAACGCATTCCATCACATTTATCAAAACTGAAATGTAATTTCATAAGTCAACGTCTATAGATTATTAGGTTTAGGTAATTTATTGTATTTTAAAATTATACGTGATGTAGTTCTACGGTTCAATTTTATATGTATCAACTCCATAAAAATTGTAACTTCTTCTAATTGCATTTTTTAAATCAAAGTAAATTATAGTTTATTAAATAAGGAAGATGATTTGCATACATCACAAAATGATTGAGACACTCTAAATTATAGTATTTGGACATTTATACCCTCACTGTGACTTTTACATTTTCACCTGTGTGAGGGTATAAATGTCTAAACACCATAATTTAGAGTGTGTAATCATTTAATGAAGTGTCTGAAATTATCTCACTTTAAATAAGGGTATTGTTTTAATCAGTAAATATCCATATTTATATTTAGAATTGTTCTGATTTCGGTTAGGAACTAGGAAGCTTGTTTTTGCGTCCATTACTATACGGATAACTTTACTAATGCACTACAAGAGAATTACTTTTAGGAAAGAAAAAAAAAGAGAAAAGTGGCAGAAAAGTTGAGCTGAGGTCACAACTTTATTGACTTGATTTTAATTTTAAGTGATGGCTTTGAACTTTGAACGACTATGTCAAACAATAGTGAGTAAGTTGTTCATGTCATCTAACCCATTGGGCATTAATTATATCGTATAAATAGTAAATACCAAGGTGTTTGTGACGTATTATAAGAGTTGAAGCAATTGAAGGGTTTCATGGCTATTTCTAAGATGATGTTTTTCATCACAATTGGTTGTATCACTCCAAGAAAAATGTTAACTCAAAAAAGGGCATCACCATGAGAAGAAGAATTGATCAAAGGCTACATTTCCTATACAGATTTTACATTTCTTCATCGACCATAAACTTCAAACACCTCATGATGTGGCAGTTGCAACACCGAAATTTTACAACCCCTAATATAATTAGTATACATAACCGTTGCACTGTAGTAAATGTAAGATCGGTGAATTAATCGTTCTCTAGGAGAATATTGGGTTAGGCTCGTAAGGTATGACAAATTGATCTAAAAAGGAGAAAATATTATTTTTAGTATTTTATATTTAATTGGAAGCAAGTAAATATCGGGGTTTTGAACATTTGATTTTAGAACTAATATTAGTCTAATGACTATAAAATAAAATGACAAGAAAAGTAAATTGGTGAAAAGTATATGATGGAAAACGTATTTACGTAGGGTGCGTTACTCTCTAATATGTAGTTGTCTCTATTGAATCTATCACACCTTGATTAATGAATATGAAGGATACGTCAATAATAGTGTAATGCCGTGGTCCAGCTTCTACACTCTATAATAACTTCTACACTCTATAATAACTAGTTGATAATGTTTAATTGCAACATATTTTTATGTGAGTTGCAACATATTTTTATGTGAGTTATCATAATGTTTATTAGCTATTTTAATAACCTTATAGTACTTAATGAAGCCTATATCCTATTTTAGGTTCATTAAAAGGTACGTGAAGGAAAATGAAGAAAACGTGAAGAATTGTTGGGAAAACGAAGCCTCAAAGTAAATATATGAAGTTCTCGAAACGCCTTCGCTATTTTGGTCCTAACTTGCTCATATGGACTCCGATTTTGATGATTCAAAAGGCCATGGAAAGAGGAAAGAAAGATCTACATTTTGCTTTCGATCATTTCTAGTCAAATGGTCAATAACGAGCGGTTAACATGCCCTAACCGCCGGCTTTTCTAATCAACAAACCATCTTGACGGATGGATAAAAACAGGAGGTTGCCATTGGTTGAGACCTCCAAATGGAGGTTGGAATTTCCCCAACCGGTGGTTAAATTGTGCGGGCCAAGTTACATTTACTTGAAGAATTAGTTACCCTTGATGCCCAAATCCGACCATAACTCCCCTTGGGGGTGCACTCTAAGCCTTTATGAGTATTTCTTGTGCCCAAATGAGTTCTCAACTATAAATAGACCGCTTGTGTGAAGAGTTAAAAGCAATGAAAATACAATCGCAAGACATTTTCATTTATGCATTTCTTTGTTTTCTTATGTTTGTTTTTTTCATACTTGTATATATTATTATATATATTTTTAGTAAATCAAGGATTACACTATTAAAATAGAGGGGTTTGTTTGTGATTTTAGTGTCTTCAACTATTATACATAAGTGCGATTTACTATAGACCAATGAAATTTCATATAATGCTCGGATGCGAGTTAGGGAATTGTAAAGTGCACACTCGTTTGAGCTAATATGTTTTCACCACGACAAAAACGCAGGATTTAAGAGGGTTGCGTCCCCTTGCAAGGTCAAGGGGCAGCGCCACAAAACCTAAACAATTTTTATCACTCGGTATTAAAGGAATTAACAAATTTTCCCGTCAAAACCCAACCAACATGTCTGTTGGTGAAGAGTCATGTCTCGTGGAATATAACTATTTTTAACTGTCTTTAGTTTTCGTTTCTAAGAGATAACTTTGGTCACGGTTTTTGATTGTAATATGAGAAAGTTTAGTTTTTAGGATGAGGCATTAGGGATTAAAGAAAGATGTTTATGATGACTTGATGAGAATGTTTGAGGAATCATGAGTGGTTTAGTTTAACGGTAAATAAGACGTGATTAGGCATTGGGTGTTGAGGAATTTATTTCTTTCCGGCATCTTTGTTCAAGGATTTTCCTCAGTGGATTCTCTATACAGTAGTCTCTTAATTCCTAAACAACCACAGGGTCGCAGTTGTGTATTTTCTTTGCCTTGGGTGTATAAATGATGACAGCATGTAAATTCATTTGGCAATTTTAGCAAGTAATTTTGTGAAGTGAAGATAACATTATCATATTTAATTTACTTGTTCAATTCCAAACTTTGCTGAATATCTGCTTGTGGATATTGAGTCGTTCAAAATGTATAATTTAGCATAAATGATAGGTTGGTATTCTCTCATGTTACTGCATGATGATATACATTTTTTTTTTTTTTTGGTAAAAGGTCAAAGACCCGGTAAATATATTACTCAAAAAAATGTTTAAGTACAAAGGATATGAGTAAATCCCATATCTCAGCCTGTTACATAGGCGAAAATCTTACATAACAAGATACTTCATATTCTCTATATAAGAAAATAAACCACTACTCAAATATAACATTAGAATCCTATGGAGATAAAATTACTTCCTACCAAGGCCTTGGAGCTTAATACCATACGTGTCATAATAGGCATCCAAATTTCCTGGAAGATCGTAAACCTGATCCGCATAGTTATCATAATCATAGTCATCATAATCATAGTCATCATAATCATATTCACGATCATGACCACCACCAAATAGATTACTCGACTCATCAAAGGTGTTCACAACCTTCTCTTCTTCACTATCAGAATCCACAATCTCTCCCACCTTAGTGAATGGGTTAACCCTTTTAGTAAAAGAAGTAGACGGGAAATCTTTATTATAACCTTGATAATCAACCTTTTTAATAGGATTACCATTATCATCAACAAGAGTAGCTTTCCCATCAATAAGAAGCCTTTCAAACTCCCCAATTTTCTCAACAATAGGGGTATGACCAACCTCGTTAGCTTCTATTGAATCACTCACAAGCGGATCTTGTGATACATTACCTGTCTTGAGAAACCCATCCTCCTTTGCTTCCATTGTATTACCAGAATCCTCTATACCCTCCCCTGTTCCTTTTAAAGTACTCACAAGGTGTTCTTTTGATTCCATACCAGTCATTTGAGGTCCTACCATATCTGCTTCCTTGCTACAACCACTAGACCTTTCCAATTCAGCCTCAACATTAGGAAAACCACCAGAAGGACATGGAATACCATCCTCCTCGATATCGGGCATATCAAAAGCCCTAAAAGTGTTAGAAGTAGTACTTGCAGTACCGGTATTAGCCACTTTAGAAGTAGTAGCATCACGGGTCTTCGTCTTAGCAACATATACCTGCTTTTTAGAAGCAAATTTAGGCCCCTTACCCATATTAATGCCACTTGACAGCTTCTTAACTTTAGCTTTAGCTTTCAGACTCTGAACTATCTTAAACCCATCATCCGTCTCCTCCAAAGTAGTGGTGGGAGCTACAACATGACTTCATTAGTAATAATATGATTAGGCTCCTTAGCTCTTTGGACAACAGAATGGTCATGTCCAAACACTTTACACACCGCACAATGAGGAGGCTTCCATTCATATTCAACCTTGATGCATGCATGTTCTGCAATAATGCTTGCATTTTGCGAAACCCTTTTTCATAGTTAAATGTAACATCTTATATTTAACTTCTTTATTCACTACAACATTGACCTGCAATTGGAGGGATATTTTTTCGCTTTTGGTAGGGACATGTCCCCGGAAGCGTCCACGCTAACAGCTCATCGTTGAGACTTTAGGCGTGGACAACGTGCGTCTTTTGGCAGGGACTTGTGGGACCCGTGGCCTTTGGTCTGGTCAAAGATTGCCCAGCGTGGCAACTCCCGCCAAAAGGTTACTAAATTAACTCAAAGAATCACTAACACAGTTATTAAGTTAATTAATAACCTCTTTTGGCGGGGACACGTCCCCGCCAAAAGAGGTATCTACTGTTGAGATCAACTTTTTTGGCGGGGACATGTCCCCGCCAAAAGAGGTATCCACTTTTGAGATCAACTTTTTTGGCAGGGACATGCCCCCAAAAGAGGTATCCACTGTTGAGATCAACTTTTTTGGCGGGGACCTGTTCCCGCTAAAAGCATAAACCATATAAAGTTGTTTCTTGTTTTTGGCGGGGACATCGCCAAAAGCCTATCACCCATTTTTCATCATATAGCTACAAAATGGGTAATTTTCAGATTATTTCCGGAAAAAAATCTACAACATCACAACCTGTATATCCAAATGCTACAACACCACCAAAGACTCTCACATCACAAATGCGCTAAACATAATATCATACATATCCAAATTCGCTAAACATAATCATACGTATCCAGATTAGCCAAAACGGTTCAAAAACTGTGATCACATGATCATCTACAAAACTATACATAAGCTAGCTATCCGCAAAATGGTCCAAAACTATACGTGGGGAACAATTTAGCGGGAATCCAAACACATAAACTACATAAACACATAATAATCCATGTAAATCTCTACAAATTTGTCCATAACCCTAAAACAAATATAAACCGACCCATGGGACCCAAACAACTCATCGCTACTCAGAGTCTCCCACTACCCCACTCCCTCCCCGGTACCTCGAGACTCACCTGTGAAGCATCATGTGATCCCGATGTCTACGGCATGCCACTCGCTAGCGATCGGTCCAACCGGTGAATTCCCTGACCCACTCCATCAAAATATCAAGTTGTGTCCTTTGCGTAGAGAGCTCCTCGGATCGCTTACGCGGTTTGTTACAGCGAAGCGAGGATGCTTGCTCGCGCTCGTGAGCGGCGAGGGTCGATCTTCGACCACCGCCGGGTAACACTGAACCTACGCCAAGAATATGACCGCGCTGCTTACCACCGATCACGTGGCGTGTAATATCGAGGTCAGTCATATTCGTCCCCGCGGAGGTGCTCTTTGTCCGCATCCATATCATCTCATTCTGTTTAGTTACAAAAAAACAAGAAAAGTAATATATAAGCCGTGATTTGTTATATTGCATTAATGTAGGCGAGTTTTTGGAAATAAATTATACTTACGTATCTAGCGGCGGACACTGAAGACTCAAAGACATCGCCTCTCGTTTGGTTCCTCCTGTAAACCTGATTCGTTTGTAGCGAAGCGGTTTTAATTTATAAAATTTTTCTCGTTAGATTTAATAATCACTTGAGGACAAATGATAATCAATCTTCCGGAGTCGTATTCCATGGCGAGATATGAATTAAGATTTACGTTTATGTTTTTCGTTTGATGCTTGATTATCGAATATTTTTGGTTTCTGATTTAATAAAAGATTTTAAAACTATTTAATCTATTAAGAAATATGTTGGGAGTTAAATGTTCAAACACGTTGTACTGCTGATATTATAACTAACAATACTAACTGTATTAGTACTGCCAAAAGGAATGTAGTACTGCTGAGTATGCTGATGAAGACTTTGTACTGTCAGAGTTAGAAGACGTTTAGAGTGATATATTTAGAAGATATTTAGCATATATCTTATATAATTAGACTTATACGAAATATTCTGCATGTTTAGAATATTCATAGTTATCTTGTAAAGGACTCCTTGTGACTATAAAAGGAGATCCTAGGTTAAGGTTAGAGATATCTTTTCATACGTTTAGCTTCAAGGTAGTGATAACAATATCACTTTCGTATTATTTCTTTGAATAATATTGAAGCTTTTGGTGTTACAGATTTGTTCATATATATTCTGTTATATTGTTCATACATTCTTCTAAGTATCAAGTGGTAAATTCCGCATACTATTTGATATACACTCAAAGTATCTTAAGCACAATGCTCAAGTTGTTTTAGATCCTCACAAGTGGTATCAGAGCCAAGGTCTGGTACTTTGATTTAGAAGAATTATTTATTCCCCATAAAGAACAAGACATAGAGACACCTCAAACTTCCACCACAGCCAAGTTGCCTATGCTAAAGCAGAATGAGTATGAGATGTGGAGGCTCATAATTAAGCAGTACTTTCAAGTGCAGAATTATGCACTCTAGGAAATCATAGAAAGTGGCAACACTTTCAAACCCAATGTCACTGAATCAACTATTGATGGTGTTAAAATACAAACCACCAACAGTATCCTTGTTACTGCAGAAGAGAAGCTTCAGAGGAAGAATTATCTAACGACGAGAAGTATGTTACTAATGGTTGTTCCTGATGAGC
The DNA here is from genome assembly GCA_910596185.1 of Chrysanthemum makinoi. NCBI lineage: Eukaryota > Viridiplantae > Streptophyta > Magnoliopsida > Asterales > Asteraceae > Chrysanthemum > Chrysanthemum makinoi. Next base: position 281,979,076 of record OU343217.1, read on the forward strand.
ATTTGTTGTCTTTCGGTAATTGCAAAGATGCTAAATCTTTGTTTGAAGAAATTCAAGCTAGTTTTGTTGGTAATGCTGCCACCAAGAAGAATCAAAAGATCTTACTGAAGCGAGTCATGAAATTTTAGTGCTCAAAATTGAATCTCTTGATTCTATCTACAATAGGCTTGAGAAAATCATCGCCAGTTGGGTACATTCGGGTGTCAAGATTGAGCGGGAAGATCTGAATTCCAAGTTCTTAAGAAGTTTGCTGCTGAATGGAACACTCGTGTAGTGGTGCGGAGAAACATGCCGGATGTTGATTCCATGAGTCTAAATGACTTGTGCAACAACTTCAAAATTGTTGAATAGGAGATAAAGAAGACTAGAGGATTAGGTTCTACCTCTGAAAATATGGCATTCTTGTCTTCTCCGGGCAATAGCGATCCGGATGAGGTTTGTACTTGTCTCGGGGAGTTAGTACCGCTAACCCAAAAGTTAGTACTACTGGCTCACAATCCAGTGTTGCTAGCTTAGGAGATGATATTGTCTATGCATTCTTGGCCAGTCAAGCTAGTGGGTCTCAAGTACATCATGAAGACCTAGTTAAAATCCATGAAACGGACCAAAAAGTAGTAAAACGAACGACAAGGTAAGAAAACGGAAGAAAACGTATAAAGTGAATGAAAATGTATAAAAACGTAACGGGTCAAAACCATAAGAAGTGGATCAAAAAAAAGTTTAGGGACGGTGGATGCAATTTTTGCTAAACTAGAGGTACCATTTACGTAATTTACCATAGGGACGGTGGATGCAATTTTCGCAAATTAAGTTGGCAAAATGATCATCACGAGTTTTCACTACCCATAAAATATTAAAATAAAACGAAATAAATACCCATAAAAGCACAAAAAAAATTGTTTGCTACCCAGAAAAACAATTGGTGACAAGTATGATACTTTTATAGAACATTTGCCCTATTTTTTTTTTTTTTTTTTTTAATTATCTTCATTAATTTTAACCTCATCATCTTCTAGATTTTTATTGTTTATAAGATTTTCATTATCTTCATAGACGTTTAACTCATCATTTTCTCGAGTTTTATTGTATACAAGTTTCATTATCATCATTAACGTTAACCGCATCATTAGTTTCTTCAATACTATAATTGTTTCCTTTCTAACTGCAAACCCATATCCATATAACCATGTTGAGTTCGCTCAAATTCACGTTGAATTTTAGCTCATATCTTATTTTGGGCACCTAACGATATGCAACGTGATAATCTCGAGTATAAACTATATAGTATTCTAGTAAAGAAAAAATAGAAAAGTATAGAATTATATCACCTGATCAAATTGTCAAATTGTTAGAAAAGAATAAAAGATGGTCGATTTTTTTGTTTAATGCCTTACAGATTTCCAATTAAGTATTTTTTTATCGTCTTTTCAGTTGTAGCATACGTAGGGTATCTTCTAGTTTTTTAATAGTGTAAAGTAGGCTTATATTAAGAGCATCCACTATGGTGGTTTATAATAGGATGAAGAGGTTTATACTTTTGTTAACAATAGTGGAAACTTATTTCATGCTTACTTGGCATGAAAAGGTTAAATATCTTGAACCTCTTCACACTTTAATGCATATGTATGAAAATTTTAAAGCTTTATGAAGTTTATGTATAGTGGAAATAGGTTTGTACAACCAAAAGGTTTAAGAATTAATGACATGAATCAGTTATAAACTTTTATAAAAGTCTATCATAGTGGATGCCCTCAATTGGGATTAGATGAACCTGGTATATGAACACATGAGCTTGTTATTATGCTTTTAACTAACTGAGTTGTGATTGTTGGGCTAATTGAGGAAGGGGGTTAGAGCATTCACATCCATAACGGGCTAACGCCGTTATGGTGCGAAATAACGCCGTTTTGCGCGTTATACCCTTGGACCTCCTGCGTTATAACGGCGTTAGTCCCTGGGCGTTCAGGGGCTACGCCGTTATTTGCTTCTTCTTTTTTTCATTTATGCCCCTAAATGAGGGGTTGTTTTTGTAAATTGTTGGGAATGTTATTGATGTTATTGGGATGTTATGGTTGGGAGTGTTTTTTGGAGATGTTAATGTTAAATGTTAAAGCTGATGTGGCGCTAACGTGGACGGTGTTATTGGTGTTATGGTGTTATGAATGAGAGTGCTCTTAGAGCCCAAAAAGGCACAAAGAGAATTATCTATCATTAACTCATTATGCTATAATTAGTGTCTTGAATCTTGATGATTTAGTTCATGGTTAATCAAGATGTTCCATTTTCACCATAATAAAAAGAAACCAACGGAGTTTGAATGTTTGATGTTTCAAAATAGCGTCTATACTACATATATACTTCTTACCTATGGTATGTACACTAAGAATTAGTTTAAGTTTATGGTGTAAGATTAGGCTAATCGTATTGTGACACACGGTAATTTTCACCTATTTTAATTAATAAATGATAATTTATTATTGCGAAGCATATTAAATTAAGCACACATTAGCTTACATGATCATATGCATTCATAATCGTCGAGAGATTTGTGAATTTATAGTTCCTGAAATTTTCTAATGATTAAATTATATAACGAGAGGTTATCTCGTTTACTGTCCAAAACATAACCCCAGCGTACCAACCACAACATTATGAGGGCAAAATGAAATTATAATAAATCCCGGAATGGAAAACTTGTAATTATAATTCTTTTGTAAACGTATTCATAAAGCGTTGCCTCACAAAAATATCCGAACCAGGGTACCATCATTTCAGTTAACCCAGCGGGACACGAAATACCCGATACATTTACATATTTCAAATAATACTTACCCAAAAATAAAATCTACCATTATTCCCTACCAAAATTTATATAAGTTGTATTTTATTTTTATTTTCTTTTGTCTTCCCCACACACAAAAAGAAAGAAAATGCAGATTTCCCAAACCTTTCCCAACTTTTATATTTGTTTCCTTCTTCTCTGCTCTATCGCCTAGGTCAAAGGCAAAAATCTCAAAATGGATATATGGCATCCACCAATCGCATGCATCAACACAAGGTCAAAGCTTTAAGACCTATCACTAGATGAAGAGCCTATCATCTTCACCTCCTCTTTTCCCACAAGTGATCACGAGGGTGTGTCGAGCCATGGGGAGGGATAGCAATATTTGCAATTCAAGGTGTATACCAGTCGATTCAAGCTTCAATTTGGTGATATCATAAGGGATTCGTGGTCAATTGAGCTTTTCTTGATCGTTCATACCTACCCGATACCAAATTGTAAGGATCAATGTTTATTGAATTTATCTTATTTTGATTGTGAGATTCGAACCATGTTCTTAAAAATTCAGTCGCATTCATTTGTATTTTTCTTCTCGTTATGCTCGATTTATATATGTAATATGAACACATGAAATTTATCTAATTTTGGTCTAAATGGTGTTAAAGTCTTTTGTTTGTGTATGTCGTGACTGTGATCAAGAAAAAGAAAATGAAACTTTAAAATCTTAACATCAATTTGTTATAACTCTAGACTTGAGTCCTCAGTTTTGTCGACTTGGTTCACATCTATTTTCCTTAAGCTTGTTGTGACTGCCGACTGAAATTAGACCCTCATCGAGGGTGTTGGCCTTGCTAGTTGTGGTTGGCTCAACAGCCGGCACAAGCCCGTAAGAATGTATATGAGTGTCGAGCTAAAGCCGGATCGATTTGTACTCGATTGGCACAAATAGCTTCGCCACATTCTTGTTTCCGAGTCATTTGTTCAAGTGTACGCTATATTGATCAAAATATAGACCTTGTTGAGTCTCATTTTTGATAGCTTAAACATATATGCTTAGCCGTCGTAACAAAGGTATTAGTATAAAAAATGCCTCACGAGTCTATCAACTCGCAATATATTGAGAAACACTTTTGGTTTAACGTCATGCCATGGGTGTATTATTGTAAAGAAGAATGAGTCGGGCATGGGTAGTCAAGGTGGTCTCGAGCACATAAGTCAGTGTCACGTTCGGTTTGAGTTCCGTTCCGAGTCGATGACACTTTGCTTGAAACCCCCTGCGTCCCAACATATCATTCTCAGAAAGTTTTGTAGAGCAAATCTACTCCTATTTGGTATACAAGATGGGCCGCAGCCCATGTCATACTCAAAAGAGGTGTTTACTAGGCCTATGGGCCGAAGCCCATTGCCAAACCGATATCCCACTAGGCCACAGCCCACACGAAAAATAGGAAATACATCCACTTAGTCGAATTTTAATTCATACGTTTTGTTATAAAAGAAAATGAATGAATCACGTAAATATTTCCGACAACCAAATTATAAGAGTCATAGAACATTTTCGTACCCCGTATCCTTCTTTGTCAAATCGACATCTTACCCATTTGTTTTATCGTAGTCAACTCGTCTCCATCACGAGACTTGTGCTACTACAAGTCGTTAATCCAAAATTTTGAAAATAAGATTTTTACCACTTAAACTTTCATATAAATCTAATCGGATACTTTTCGATCACTCATATTTTCTAACATATGTTATTAGTTTAGTCGTCTTACTTTAACGCCATAACATGTAAAGGTTTACACGAATCATACTAATTTTTGACAAATACTAGTATATATTAACTAACTAAATAATTTTTACATATAATAAATTTGAAAGCCTTCAAATTTAAAATGGGTACACTCTAAAACAAGAAGCATTATAAGATAAAACAACTTTATTTGATTTATGACAATATAAATATGTGTCAACATGGATAATTATATATACATGTATATTCTTATTAGTAAACTAATAAAAGCCTAGTTCATGGTATAAGCCATATTCGTCGATAATTTTTCGCCACTCTTATTGAAGACTCGTTCAATTTCGATACATTCCGATTACTTATTCATATACTTTCAAATAGTAAATCCTTATGAATATTTTGAAAACAAATTTCGGTCTTAACACAAATACACAAGCAATATTAATTTAACCATTTTTAAGTAAGTATACTTTGCTAGGTCTTAACTAAAATAATGAACTAAATTTTGCCCTACTTACTTAAGTCGCGTGTCGGTGCGGTTCCACAACACTCTTTGATTTCCACCTTCGGACTACTATTTGCTGAGGTGAGTTTATAGCCCAACTTTTACTTGATAAATTGCTTTATAAATTTTGGGGTGAGAAAATATGCAAATCCTTTTTTTATGGACCTGAACTATTGCATGATTACTATTACGTGGTTTAGCCTAAGCCCTTAAGTCTCGAAAAATGCCCTTTTTCATGAACCGTCAGTTCCCATTGGGAAGCGCGAATGTTATGAATAAAACTATTGAGGGTGACTCCTCCGTTCGGCTGGCCATACTTTGGTCAATGCGAAACGTATACCATGTCGCAACCGAGTGTATGCGGGATAAACACTCGCTTTGGGCCCCTTTATTAGTATGACTTCATTTTGCATACAGAAACTGTCGTAGCTTCGGTAACATGAACTTAGTGCTAGCGTAATAGACTTTCATTCATATGTCATTATATTCGTTGTAATGTTCATATGCTTTTACTCTTGGTCCATACTTACTATTTTAATTATAAACCTATGAACTCACCAGCTTTTTGCTGACTTTTTAGCATATTTTTCTCAGGTGTTTGATTTGATAGTTTGATGCAAGGCAAGGCGAGGCAATGTCGTAGGTTTCCTACCGAAGTGTTTTAACACATGTCTATGTTTTATTATTGGACCACAAAACTTATGGGTCATACTTTTTATTTAAACTTGATTGTAAAACAATGGTTAAAACAATTTTATGAATTAAAATAGAGTATTATGTATTTATTCTTACTTGTGTTGTGATCTCAATTGATAGCACCCATGACCGAATGCTTCCGCTAAACCAAATTTGGGGGTGTTACACGTATGTTCGATTTCTTTTGATTGGTAAGAACCCCGAAATAAGAGTACTATCTAAAGTCGTGGTGATTCTCACATACAACTAGGGTTTAGTGTGTGTAAAATGGAGAAGATGAACTTGGTTCTTCTCAAAGAAATGTGTGTCTATTTATAAAGATGCATTTTGGGTTTTATGAGATCAATTGGATGTGATCCAACGGATATGGATGACCCACGTGAGGTTATTTTATGGAGGAGACAAGAATGACACGTGTCGTCATATATATTCTTGGCTCTTGGTGTCATGGTTATCTTCGTACGATTTACTGTTATGTATGTCCTAACGAAATGCCCGCCACATTACCTATCCACTAATGAGGTGTTTACGCTTGGCCATAGTATAATAATGGTGTGGAAGGACAAACTGATATGCTAGTTTCCGCTTTTAGATTGGTTCTCCAGATCGAACTTATCATGGTCTTAGCTATTCATCAACCAACGGGAAAACGTAGGCACGGACTCTGCTATAATGCACCCCAAAAAGGGAAGATGAGATTAGTTCTCCAGGCAAAGCATGTGGTGGGCTTTGACGTTTTGGATTTTTAATGGTTGTATGGGCTAAAACTTTCCTACGATATCGTATACATATAAAAAAATTTAAATTCTCTCTTATATATTTTTTTTACAATTATTTTAAGAAATTAAAAATCATTAAGCAAAATGTAGAATCAAATATACACATACACATATAAAAAATTGAATGGTCAATATCTAATTAATTTTATTATCAAAACACCTCATTAATAAATAATACAAGTTACTCAGCCTATTATACAAACTAATATAACACAAGCAGGGGTGGAGATAAAGGGTTATCGGGCTTTTTTTATTATTTGTCCCCCTTAAGAACCAATTTATAATGTAGTTTATAAAAGTTATCAAAGTCTGCCTCCTCGAACAAATTTTTTTTGCTATGTCCCTGAACACAAGTATTCTCATGTTCGAAGTAAATATGAAAACCAAATGTTTCTACTAAGGAGGTGTTTGGGATTGCGACTGGTCCAAATTATTTTATTATCACGGTTCAAAAACGCAATTTATCTCGTTTGTTGTGTTTGATAATCAATTAGTTGCGTTTGTAGACCTTCAAAGCATATAAATCAAAAGTTGCTCCATTACGCTTTTGTAACACGGGGTTGTGACAACCTATCTTCTTTACCAAAATACCCTCACTAAAACATAGCAAACAAACAAATATGTAATTTAAGACACTGTAAAAGAAACCTTACTTGAAGATGATGAAGAACAAAACACGAAAACACGTATATGTAGATTAACCAATTCTGGCGGTAGTGCTTTAGTATAGTTCAATAGCATCTTGCAATTGGTAATGGGGGCAAAAATGTTGGTATTTTTATTGTTAAGTCCCGTGCTTTGATTTGACTAAAATTTTAAAACTTTTCAATTGAAGCGACATGACCCAATACCTGACTATACATTTACTCTTTTATGAACCGAAAACAATCGATGGAGACCGGCCTTGAGACTATTTTTAAATTAAACTAGACTCAATTACCTTTAAAACGATGAGTGGCACCCTAAAGTGCACTATGATCGGGCTTGTGCACTAAGGACACCTAAAGTGCACTATAACCCCTCTTGTGCACTAAGGACACCTAAAGTGCACTATAACCCTTTTTGTGTACTAAGGACCCCTAAAGTGCACAATAACCCCTTTTGTGCACTAAGGACTCCTAAAGTGCACTATAACCCCTTTTTGTGCACTACTTTCTCAAAATGACCCGTACACCTTTAAACACAAAATCGACACTTTAGACCTATCTTTAAACATATAGGATACGCATTAACTAAAAATATATCATATACAATGTTTTTCAACATTCTTGATCCGTTTGACTCAAAATGTGTTAAAATGGACCTTGTCCCAAATACCCAATTAATCTGCATATCCTTTTATGCACTTTTGACCTATTTGTTGGAAAAACGACTTATATATCTTGACATAAAATCAAAACTTCCAGAAATCCTTAGGACATTATAAGCATCATTTCTGTACAAAAACATTTACCATTTGACCCTTGGAATAGTACTTCTGAAATGACGGGTTTTGCACAAAACCCGTTTCGACCCATTTACACCACAAACCACATTTACCACTTCATTTGCTCACCAAACTTAACCAACATCATTAATATAACATAATAAACCTATTCCATAACCAAATGACCCGTTCACCACCCAAAATGGGTATTTTTACACTTATGCCAACCACCCTTTTAACTTTGACTATGAACACTTAGGACATACTTTGACATATCGTTTGACCACCAAATTACTATGACAACCTTGTCATACATTTTGACACTTGACGACACTTTACAAACAATTGAGACTATCGGGGGTACAACATTTGTATGAGCTTGGTATCTATCTAAGCTCTAGCTTCTCACCATTTCTTCTAGCTTTTCACTTTCATTATTAATTCATAATCCATCCAATAACTTCTTAGCACATAACCTACAAAACATTAAACACTTGAACCGTAAGCACGAATGCTTAGTAAGTAAAACGGATATAACTCAACATTATACCTCATTCACGCATTACGCATTCATAACCATTAACTCATTTCAACATTAAGCTAAACACATACCTTTAACTACTTAAGGACCAAATCTCCTTCCCAAAATTCACTCTTTTCTAACACCCTACTAGCCTCAATCAATCTTCTAATTAAACACATATAACCATACCATTCAGTTACATTAATAATTCACATAGCACATAATGCATAGAAAACATTATAACATTTCATTATAATTGGTTCACTTACCTCAATTCCAAGCTAAGCCAAACAAGGACATCATCAATACTATAATTATCTTCCATCATCATCATCCACCTTCATCATCCCTTACCAATAAAATCAAACCTAATAATACATTAGTCAACATCATGATCAAGGGTTTACATAACCCAATTAACTTACCCATCTTCCATTATAGACCATAATATGATCATTCCTTGATCATATGATGAAACCCCACTTAATCATCAACCTTAATCATATAAACATCAAGATGGGAAGATTATTTACTTGGGAATACCATTGCTATGATTATCTCTTGATATGAAACTCATAACCTTCATCACAAGAACCATCAAGCTACAAGCTTTGGTTCCCTCCCTTTCTCTCCTTTCTAATCCGGACCACACACACACACACACCAAATCTTATCTAAAATAATATCACTAGAAAAGTCTAAAGAAATATCTACACTTAGTTAGGTGTGGGTTTGCTTAATTGGCAACTTAGATTCTTGTAGTCCCCTTCTTTCTACTTTGGCCACAAACACTTAATAACACATGATTCGCTCCTGAACAGTCAAGTTTTATCACTCAAGCCGGCCACTTGTGAATGGCCGACCGTAACAAACTTAAAACGGTTCAAGCACAAATGCAATGAAGATCGGAGAGTATAGTGTTTCCCGGTCGTTATGTCAGTGAGCTATCTGAAGAATCACCAAACAATAGTGATCGAGATATTTGAACAGAAAAGAGGGATTTGAATTTATTATAACTACAGAAAAAGTCTATAAATTACAACGGCTTAAATGCAAATTAAAGAAAATTAAAAAGATAAAAAATATTAAATAAACGCTATCACTATTTGCAAAATGATGTTTTTGATCTTTCTGTTTTTAAAACTTAAATTAAAAATTACGTAACGTACAAGAGAAAATGTGAAAATGAAGCAATATTAATCCTAAAAATATGAGAATGATATTTTTACAAACCTAATGATAAAAGAAACTTTTTAGAAAAAGAAAATTATTTTTATAACTATTTAACTAATTATTATTAATTACAAACTAATTTTAACTATTAAATAATTACCTAAAACACAAGAAAATATGAAATAAAGCTAGAAAAATGAAATTATGACTTAGAAAAATCTAAAATATCAAAAGAGAATTTTCAAAACTATTTTTATATTTTTATGATTATTTTTCTATTTTCTATGAATTAAAAACTATTTAAAACTAATTAAATTACTTAAAAATACAAATTTAGCTAAGAAAAATCTGGAAAAATATTTTTTGGCTTTTTATATTTATCTTAATCTAGGAAAAATGAAAAATTATTTTTTGAAACTTTTCTGAATTATTTGTATTAAATGCTAATTAAAAAGTACTAAAAAGTAATTAAAATCTTGAAAAATAGCAAACTGACTTGGAAAAATCTGAAAAATTCAAGATAAACCTAAAATAATATTGTGAATCTAGGAAAAATAGAAAAACAGGTGGTTGTGTGCAAGAATATGAAATCAAGCTGCTGACAAAGTGCTTATAAATAAGCACTTATGAAAAGCAAATTGTACCAAATAAGCACCACACCGCCACGAAGCTCAAATATGCTAAAACTACTAAAATACAACAAGTCTCAACTGCTTTTAACCTCTAAATCACCATTTACACAGATTTGATTGTTTTGAGATTATAAGCTAAAAACAGTTTGAGGGGTTTACTTTAAGCTTAAGCACAAGCTACAAAATAAGCTAAGAATGAAAACAAAAAGTTGGAACTCAATCTAGACCTGGCCAAGAACACGTGAACCAAATATGAGACCTAGATAGGCTCGATGAGCTTGATGCAAGACCTCAAAGGCAAATAGCCAGCACACTCGATTATCTTGAGTGTATGCTGTGGCAAACCCATATTGACAAGCAGTTTTTAAGCTTATAAAAATTTGACAAAAATCAACAAAGATGGTAATAATGAAATAGACCAGCTGAAGTTTATACACCCACAATTTCACTTAGTTTGACCCAAGAATGACTCCATGAAAAATCACTCCAGTTTGGCTCAAAACAGGTTTTTCAAGTTTTTGACTTTTGAAACAAGTTTAATCAGTTGACTTTTATGGACTTTGCAATCAATTTGTGGATTGAATAGGATGTTATATGATGAAATTATACTACTACAAGCAATGTCTCTCAATTCTAAGCACAAAACAAGCTTATGCCTTTCCAAAATCCAACAGATTAAGCGGTTGAGACAGTTCAAATGAAGTTTGACTTTGAGTGTTTCTGAGACACAAAATGAGACAGATATGAGTACAAATGGACTTAACAAGCATGAACCAACAGAAATTATCCTTTGCACAAACCTAAAAGCAGTTAAATAGTAGATCCAAACACCCTTGAATACTGATTTGTACTCAAACTGATCCAAACAACGACCCAAGTTGTTTTAATGATCAAACTAAGCTTAAATAACCTAAATACTACTTAATGAACAGATTAAAACTATTATAAACCACAAGAACAAATTTTGCAATAAACCTGGAAAATGACTTACAATTTGTCCTTAGCCACAATGGCTTGCCATCAATCAAACCAGAACCTCTATCCTATTTCTATCAACCCAAATAACTATAAATCAACCCAAATCCATTTCTGCATCAACCATTTCCATTTCCTTCTCAATTTTTGCCCCAGATTGACTTTCATTGACCAATATCCAAAGTGACTTGAAACATAAATATAAGCTTATAAAAGCTATGAGAAGCTTGTATAAGCTTATTGGAACTGAGAAATAAGCTGTTTGAAGCTTGAGTATATGAAATTGAAACTAAAATATTCAACAGTAACCATGAAATATGAAAGCTTAACACAACTTTGAATTAATACTTAAAATGAGTTGCAATACACTGAACTAAATTACTTTGATACAAGGAAACTTTAAAACACAACTAAGAATTCAATTAAGACTAAGAATTTGAAAAACGACATACATTTTTGAAATAAAACTAAGTGCTCCCTTTTCACTTGTTTCTTCTTTCTCTTTTTATACACCAACTTGCTTCTCTCACCTCTCTGATCAAATCCCACTCATCATCTCAGCCATTGGATTAGTTTAGGTCATATTAGCCATAAATCAATTTTTGGCAGGAAAATGATATGCCAGTGTGTTCTGATATCTTGGACAGGGAGGCGCATTAAATGTTGCTTTGGAGGTTGTTGAGGAGGAGGGACAAAGTGTGGAGTAGGGAGGTAGGGTGGTTGAGTTGCAGGAAAAGTGGAAGGAAGGGGGCGATGGAGGGAAAAAGGGGGTTGGGTGGTTTTATTTTTAAACCGGTGGGTTGGATTGGGTTGGGGTTGGATGTTGGACCGGGTTGGATATAAGGGGTGTTGGGCTTATATTGGGTTTGGGCTTTAGGATAGTTTAGGATCCATTTAATAATCTAGGGACCAAATGTGTATAATTCTAATCTCCGGGACCAAAGCGTAACTCGAAATTGTAGCCCAAGGGTTGGTCTTGCCAATCTCCAATAGATCAAGGGCTAAACTTGCCAATTGTGAAATTCCAAGGACTAAACATGACCATTTTAAAATCCAGGATCAAAGCTGTAATTTCTCAAAACTTTTGACATTTTTCACCAAAGGACTAATTGTGATAAGTTATGATTTAAAAAGGACATTTGGTGACTTTTCTTATAAAACAAATGCCTAGGGACTGATTTTGCCATTTTAGAAAGTCGGGACTAAAGCTGCCAATTATGCAAACTTTGCTCGTTTTTCATCTGATTATAAGCATTTTGCATCAGCAATATATAAAATGCAATTTTGAGATATTTTCAGTATTTTGATGCATTTCGAGAGCATTTTAAAGCGTTTTGCGTTGATTTGACCAAAAATGATGAGTATTTACACACTCATCAATCCCCCACACTAAACTATTGCTAGTCTCTAGCAATCTTTTGAGAAAACTTAATGGATTTGAATCTATTTACCAAAATCCATTACTTGAGTAGCCAAATGTTTTAGTTCAAGTAAGAACCATGGTACACCGATAACCATATGATTTTTGAGCAAACCACCGACTTCCAACGGTTTGATTTGTCTTTACCGAAGCCGTTTGCTTACGGACTAGCCAACTCTTAGATAAATTATCAATATTATCTTTGGTGAGTCGATTACCAATTATGGTTTTCCAACCGCCTTTACCACAAGCCATAAACTTGCGGGCTAGCCAACTCTTCACTTTTAAGGATATGGTGAACTGAATACCATACAATTTTGGGCAAATTGCAAGCCGTCAACGGATTTCAGATATCTTTACCAAGAGCCGTTTGCTCCTGGATTAGCCAATCCTTTTGTTTATTAGACATGGCGGACTGATAACCATAATCAGAGTAAGTGAAAAACACTTACTCCAAAAAAAAAAATTTGGCCAAAACGGGGGAATTGGTATAATTATATGATAAAATTCGTGAGAATTCCCCCCCCCACTTAGAAATGAATATTGCCCTCAATATTCAAAGTACCGGCTGTTATGCCGAAACAAAGAACGTAAAAGGGAAATACTACGACCATTATTTTGAAAGATTTTTTTTTTTTTTTTTAACTTGCATATATACACAACATGTGGGGCAACCCCCCCACACTAGGGTGGTAGAAAGATAGAAAGAAGTCGAAAATATGGGTGAAAACCCATATGGCATGCTACTCGTTTTGATTCCCGAAGTCGCTAGCTTGACTCGATCCCCGCATTCATTGGTTCATGGGGAAAGTTTGTAGATTCGGGACAACCACAGGAGGAATGTCCTCTCCAAAATAATGCTTCAACCGATGACCATTCACTTTAAAGTTTGGACCATCGGGTTGAGATAACTCAATGGTTCCATATGGAAAGACTTTTTTTTTTTTGGGTAAAGGGGAGTAATCCTGCACCCTGGTAAATATATTAACCAAATAAACGTTTAAGTACAATGGATATGAGTGAAGTCCCATATCTCAGCCCGTTACATAGGCATAAAGCTTACATAACAAGACACTTTCAATTCTCTAAACAAGAAAACAAACCACTACTCAAATGATAACATATGACACAACAAAATAAAATTACTTCCTAGGACCTTGAAACTTTGTGCCATACATGGCATTAAAGGTATCCAAATTCCTCGGAAGATCACGAACTGTTTGCATAGTCGTCGAAGTCATACTCATCATACTCATCTTCAAACTCGTGTCCACCACCAAATATATTAACAGACTCATCAAATGGGTTAGCAACAACCTCATCTTGAAATCGAGACACCACAATCTCTCCTACTTTAGAAAAAGGGTTGACTCTCTTAGTAGAGAGGTAGCGGAATAGGTTGACCATCATCATCCACAAGAGTAGCTTTCCCATCAATAATTAGCTTTTCAAGCTTACCAATTTTTTCAGCTATGGGAGTAGAACCAACATCCATTGATCCCATTGAATCACTCACAAGCTTGGCGCGAAGAAGAAGTCCCATTCTCCGGAGACTTAGACGCCTCACCAAGGTCCTTCCCTGAGAGCCATCAATACCTGCTTCCTTAGTAGTACCGAAGACTTTCAGTCTTTACGTTTCATAGAAGAATCAATAACAATACATGGGATGCCCGAGTCATCTTCCACCTCAAGAGTCCCAAACGAGTTTGACGTAGTAATTGGTGTATCATTAGCAATACCACTAGCATTTGGGGTGTCTTCGTCTTTGCAACATATACCTGCTTCCTAGGTGCAAATCTAGGACCCTTTCCCATATTAATACCACGGTCATCTTAGTACCTTTAGGTTTGGCTTTCCGACTCACGCACCACCTTAAAACCCTCATCAGGTTCATCCACATTAGCGGTGGGGGGAACATCATTATTCTCCTTAATACTCTTAGGACAACAAGCATTATCATGCCCAAACACTTTACATTCCGTACAGTGTGGCGGCTTCCATTCATATTCCACCTTTATACTTGCCGTAGTAAAACCACTATCATCCTTGTTAGGGATTGCCATAGTCACCACATGTTTAAGCTCAAAATCAGGATGATAATTCCACCGAGCACGTGCAAAACTAATACGACCCCATGAATCAACACACATGGAACTTGTAAAAGCATCTAACATAATCGGCTTACCCACGTGAGTAGCAATTAAGCTCAACCCATCTTCCGAATATGCAAGTAATGGAACATTATGCAATTTAATCCAAACAGGAACTCGAGTTACCTCACTTTTAGACAATAGGACATCGAGAGTCCATTTAGTGAGAATGAGAGGAGAATTGCGAATAATCCAAGGGCCCCGTTGAAGAACATTCTCAACACCCTCTTTAGAATCGAATTTAAAGAGGAAAACACCATCATCATTCTTCATTAGTTTCGAAAACCAAACTTACCCCACGTGTTGGAGACGTAGTTCTTAACCAAAGGAAAAACAACATTCTTGCCAACAAAGAAGCCAACAAGTGTATTTTCATACCGGTTTAATACACCCTCCATAGCGACTTCGGAAGCAAGTATCATGATTATCGATGCGCATCTCATTCACCAAGGCACGAAAATTAACTTTCCTAGAGACACGTTCCGGGTTTAAAACATTAGCAAATGACCTCACTTCATTATTTTCACTACCAATCACGTTAGGACCAGAAGTAGAAGCATTCACCACGTTCTTACCATTATCATTAAGACCAGAAGTTGACATCTTATACACATTCGTAGTACCACCAGGAGAGACCAAAACCGGATTCACATAAGCATCCGGATCAGTAGCATTAGTAGAATTCACATTAGTGGTCAAATTCTCCCCACCCAAAACGGAACCAGCCATAGCAACCCATGGATCCGGACAAGAAGTTTGTTCCAAGCTAGAAGAACTCCAAATAGATTCAATTGTACCTTCGTGAGTATTAGGATTTCGCAAAACCCTAGAAGCTTTGCGCACTTCAGGAACATTCGTAACACCATCCGTAACACCATCCATTGGTTGCTCACCTTTAAGACGTTTTAGCCTAGCCTCCAAAGCATTAATATCCAGCGATGCATACGGATTGGATTCCTTTTGCACACCACCTTGATCGGCCAAGGGCGTGAACTCAGATGCATCCTCTTTATCGGACACCTTGGTGGCTGTTTTAGCAGCCTTCATCGACGAACCTTCATTGTTTAAAAACCCTTTCTCCATCTCTCTTAAACCCCACTAACAATCCAACAAATCGACCCACACAATACCCTCACCAACTTCAATCAGCATTAACCAAAAAACGAACAAAGGCAAAACCCTAACTGATCGTTAGGGTTTAATAACGCAAGCACCAAAAATCTAACCAGCCCCCATGATTGAGGATCCAATAAAGGAATTAATAACGATTAGACCAACCTTGAATGAATCAAGATCGATTAGAACAGGTTAGATCCAAAAGCGATTACTACAAACCCTAAAAAACGATTTTTCTAATCTGAAACAAAACAAGGAAAACGATGCACAAATTCAGCCAAAGACTAAATAACAATGAAGTTAATCAGTAACAAAGGTAAATCGATGCACAGAATCACAAGGTTTGAGGCAGAATTAGAAAAAAACAATGAAGGTTTTGGGTTTGGAAGAAATCGCCTAGAGAGAATATTTTAGGGTTTTTGTTAAGAGGTGAATGACTTACGGTGAAAAAACTTTACCACATTGAAAATATAGCTTATTCCATATGGAAAGACTTTAGTGATGGTAAATGGTCCAGACCACCGGGATTTTAATTTTCCCGAGAAAATCTTCAATATTGAGTTGAAAAGAAGGACTCGATCACCGACGTTGAAAACACGGTTTTTGATTTTTGAGTCATGAATCTTCTTTGTCTTTTGTTTGTAGATCAAAGAGTTCTCGTATGCTTGATCACGGAGTTCATTTAATTCATTCATTTTAACTTTCCGATGATCACCATGTATCTGAATATATCAAAGTTGGCATGCTTCAAGGCCCAGTATGCCTTGTGCTCAAGCTCAACCGGCAGATGACATGCCTTCCCGCATACAAGCTTGTATGGAGTGCACCCGATGGGTGTTTTATAAGCTTGCACGGAAGGCCCGGAGTGCGTCATCTAGCTTATCCGACCAAGAGGCACGGTTTTATAACCGTCCTCTCTAAGATTCTTTAATCCCCAGTTGGAAACTTCCACTTGCCCACTTGTTTGGGGGTGGTGCAGTAGAGAGAGGCGGTGAGTTACACCGTACTTTTGCATGACTCTATCAAATTGGTCATTGCAAAAATGCGTACCACGATCACTGATTATGGCTCGTGGAGTTCCAAACCTAGCAAAGAGAGATTTTAAGAATTTCACAACAACTCGGGCATCGTTGGTAGGTAAAGCCTTAGCTTCAACCCATTTTGACAAGTAGTCAACGGCCACGAGTATGTATTTGTTACCGCGAGAAGAAGGAAATGGCCCCATAAAGTCAATGCCCCAGATGTCAAAAATCTCACACACTTGAATGGCGTTTTGCGGCATTTCATTTCTTTGTGAGATATTCCCGTGACGTTGACAAGCGTCACAAGTTTTGACAAATTCATGGGCATCCTTGTAAATCGTGGGCCAATAGAATCTGGAATCAAACACCTTCTTGGCGGTGTAGTTGGGGCTATGATGTCCCCGGTAGGTCGAATGGCAAGCTTTGAGAATGTCAATAGCTTCCTGACCATACACACATCGCCTGATGACTTCATCCGCGCAAATTTTGAACAAGTAGGGGTCGTCCCAGAAGTAATGTTTTACATCTTTAAAGAAGTTGTTTTTCTGTTGGGAATGACATCCCTTTCCTACAAAGTTACCCGCATGGTAATTTGCAAAGTCAGCAAACCATGGGGTAGAAGAGTCTCCACGAAAAGAAACCACATTGAGTGTTTCGAGAGGAAATGTTTCGTTTATTTCCTTTTGCTCGAACACATCCTGGTGAGGGTTTTCTAGATGGAAAGATGATCGCAACCCGGGTTCTCAGCTCCTTTTTATCACGTATAATGATATCAAATTCTTGTAGGAGGAGAACCCAACGGAGCAATCTTGGCTTTGCATCTTGTTTTGCAAAGAGATATTTGAGAGCCGAGTGATCCGTATACACCGCATTTGGTCAAGATAAGGTATGGCGAAACTTCTCAAACGCATACACCACAGTTAATAATTCTTTTTCTGTAGTGGTGTAATGGGTTTGAGCTTCAGCCATAGTTTTACTTGCGTAGTGGATCGGCTGAAAATGCTTGGTTTTGCGTTGCCCCAAGACCGCACCGATAGCAAAATCACTTGCATCGCACATGAGCTCAAAGGGTAAATCCCAGTGGGGGGCAACTAGAATGGGTGCTTCCGTAAGCTTTTTCTTAAGTGTTTCAAAAGCTTTGATGCACTCAGGAGAGAAGATAAAAGGAGCATCTTTTCAAGAAGATGGGTCATTGGCCGGGCGATTTTAGAAAAATCTTGAATGAATCTACGATAAAACCCGGCATGACCTAGAAAACTCCTAATACCTTTGACGGTAGTCGGGTGAGGTAATTTAGCAATCACATCAACTTTTGCTCTATCTACCTCAATCCCGTTTTTTGAAATCTTATGGCCAAGGACTATGCCCTCTTTGACCATAAAGTGGCTCTTCTCCCAATTTAGACAAAGATTGGTGTCTTCGCACCTTTGAAGCATTTTATCTAAATGGGAGAGACATGTTTGAAACGAGTCCCCAATGACCGGGAAGTCATCCATAAACACCTCCATTGTTTCCCCGATCATGTCGTGGAAAATTGCCATCATACATCGTTGGAACGTGCCGGGAGCGTTACAAAGGCCAAAAGGCATACGCGTCTGTAGGCAAATGTTCCGTATGGGCGGTGAATGTGGTCTTTTCTTGATCCAGCGGATCAATGGGGATCTGAAAGTAACACGAGAAACCATCAAGGAAACAATAGTATTCGTTCCCTGCTAATCTCTCAAGCATCTGATCCATGAAGGGTCGAGGAAAATGGTCTTACTGGGTGGCTTCGTTTAACTTGCGATAGTCAATACACACACGCCATCCCGTAACCAATCGAGTTGGAATTAACTCGTTTTCTTCATTCGTGACAACAGTAATGCCACCCTTTTTGGAGCGCAATGAATGGGACTAACCCAAGGACTATCAGAGATCGGGTAAATCAAACCGGCATCAAGAAGTTTGAGAACCTCTTGTTTGATAACCTCATGAATCTTAGGGTTCACCCTTCTCTGATGTTGGACTGTTGGTTTGAAGTCATCCTCCATTAAGATTTTGTGAGTACAAAACTCAGGGTTGATACCCTTAATGTCGGAGAGTTTCCAAGCAATTGCTTGCTTGTGTGACTTCAAGACCTTTATGAGAGCAGTCTTCTCCTCCTCAGTCAAGTCTTTAGCAATTATGACGGGTAATTTATCATCACCCTCCAAGAATGCATACTCGAGATGAGGAGGTAAGTCCTTAAGTTCAACCTCGGGAAATTCTTCAGTAGATGTTTGTACTGATTTGATTTCCTCATTTGTGATTTCTTTCGGAGGGAGTGAAGGTAATGGATCTTCATTAAGCAATTGCTCAAGATAAAGAATATCTCCTTCCGAATCATAAACACCATCAATTCCAGGCGGAATTGATTCATCATAACAAGAAATTCATCGATCTCTTCCAGAAGGAAGTCACCTCCCTCAAACGGAGGAGGAGAGAGGGGAAGAGTCGGCAATGATTGGTTGAGAAGTTGTGGTGGAACCTCCACTCACGAGAATTATGAAGATAACCAAGAAACTCTTGAGAGTACTCCTCTGAAGCAATATCAATTAAATCGTCTCGATTAATTGATTCAGTATCATAATTTGAGGAGTACCTCGAAGTTTGATCAAGGTTAAAAGTGACAGCTTCATTACCCACACGTAGTGTGATTTCTTGCTCAAATACATCAATAAGAGCACGGCCTGTTCTCAGGAATCCTCGTCCAACAATGAGAGGAACCGAGGATCGCATCGAAATCAACAACCACAAAGTCAGCTGGAAAATGGAACTTTCCTACTTTCACAAATACATCCTCGGCGATGCCAAGAGGACGAGATATAGAACGATCTGCAAGCTCAAGAGTCATGCAGGTAGGAATGAGTTCCGGAAGAGAAAGTTTCTTCCATATTGAATAAGGCATCAGATTGATGCTTGCACCAAGATCGGCAAGGGCAAAGCATTCAATCATCCAGAAAACACAAGGAAGAAGAAATTTTCCGGGATCTCCAAGCTTCTCGGAAGCTTCTTTAACGAAGCAGCTGAGCATTCTCGTTCAAAGGAGTTTTAGCCATTTCAAACAGCTTTTCCTTATTGCTCAACATGTGTTTGAGAGTTGATGCAAACTTGGGCATCAACATGATGGCATCCGCAAGCTTATGTCAAAATGAAGTTCTTGGAAAATTTGAAAGAATTTTTCCATTTGATGACTGGCTTTTTTGCGGAGCTTTTGCTCATGTAAACGTGAGGGGTAAGGAATAGAAGTTTTGGATTTTGGGTTGCCAACCGGAGGTTCAAAACAACTCAGGTTTGGTTTTCGGGACAACCTGAGGATGGACATTGCTGGTACTTCCGTTATTAGTAGGAAATTCCTTGTCCTTTGTCGCCTCAGGTTCACTTTCCACTACCTTCGGGGGAGAAGAAGAAGAGGTAGTAGGAATAGCGGGTCCATCATATGAAGTACCACCGGTTGTGATCGCCTTTGCATCGGCCCTCGGATTAGCGATCGTGTTGCTAGGTAAAGTACCTGAGCCCGAGGGTCGATCATTTAAAGACTTCTTAATGTCAGAAATCTGGCTTACCAACAACCTATTCATTTCCTCTTGGGATTTCATGAATTGTTTCAACAACTCATCAGATGATGGTCCGGTTGGAACAATGGCTTGATTTTGCACAGGAAAATTCTGGCCTCTATTGTTAGGATTAGGGCCTTGAAAATTTCCTTGATTATTTCCATGAAAATACCTGGTTGAAATTTCCCCGACCTGGTTTCTATTGAAATTTCCTTGGTGTTGGAAATTTTGACTTTGATTTTGAAAACCGTTGTTTGGACTAAAATTACCTTGGTTTTGAAAACCTTGGTTTGGTCTATTCTGATTACGGTTTTGGTTGAAACCAGGAGGTCCAGGGTAGTGGTTAGGACGGTGGTTCGGGTCTATAGGAGCACGATATTGGTTGCCTCCTGGATTAGAAATCCCGCCCACAGCATTAGCTTCAAAAGGGTTACCATCGGTGGCCATACAATTGTAGTAAGCATGGGGGCCAACACAAGTAACACAGACTTCCACTTTCTTAACTTCAGCAGGAGGTGAAGTTTGTGGAAAAGAGACTTTCTTTTGGTTGGAGAGAACCAAAGCTTGAATAGCTTCCGTGAGTTTGTCAATCTTAGCATCGGTGCTAGATTGACTCACGGGCGATAAAGAAGAAGGACCAACACGACTTGGGAAACAACCGCTTGCCGTGCGGTCGCGGACTTTAGACTTGTTTTCAATGATCGCTAAAGCTTCTTTGACAGTTTTGCTCAAGAAATTTTCTCCAGCGGAGGAATTGAGAGAATCTTGATCAGATTGACTCACTCCATTATAGAAAGTATCGAGTTGCATCAACTCGGAGAAACCGTGGTGAGGACATTTGCGAAGCAACTCCTTAAAATGATCCCACGATTCACGAAGGATTCATCAAACTTTTGAGTGAACTTGATGATTTCATTTTTAAGACTCGTGGTTTTGGAAGGTGGATAAAATTCATTCACAAATTTCTTCACCAGGTCTTCCCATGTCTCGATTGATTTAGGGGTTGTTTTCAAGCCAAATCCGGGCTTGCCCCTCAAGAGAAAATGGGAACAGAAAGCTTAACAGACATCAGTAGGGACATTCTTGTATTTGATGGTAGATGCAATCTTGTTAAACCATCGAATATGAGCATGAGGATCATCCCGCTCAAAACCATAGAATTGACTTGAGGTTACAAGATTCAGTAACCGGTTTTTGAGTTCAAAATTTTCACCACATGGCTGGGATAACTATAGCGTCTCCATACCCGTCGATGGGTGCTCGGAGAGCTCACACATAGGACGTTCTTCCGCCATGATAGCGGAAGTAGTGTGAGCGTCGGATCTCAGATCCGACTGAAGGAGCAGAAAGTCTACGAACACGCCTTCTTGGAATTTTGACAAGCTCACGAAATGGGCTCACAGACCTAGAAGAGCGAGTGCGCATACACCAGAGTTAACTCTAAGAGACCGCAGAGTTAAGGAGAGAAATGGGAATTATGAAGATATTTATAAAAATGGGGTGAGAAGAATCTTTTTAGGTTTTCTGGTTCTGATAAGTATATATAACAACAAATCCAATTAAAACAAAATCGAGGCAAAACAACAGTGAACTTAAACCAATAATCACAAGATGAATGGCTTCTTTGAAAAAGGTACACCAATCACAAGGACACAAAGGCAAGTTTTAAATCTTTGGTTCGGGAACTTATTATGGTCGTACCCCCAGTTAGGTAGTACACTGCCTTGGTTTGCGGTGGTAATCTTTTATGTTGTTATTATTAAAAAAAATGACAAATCTTTTTGTATTTTTATCTTTTGATATATATATATATATATATATATATATATATAGAAACAAAAGAAAAATATTTTTGTGTTTTATACGTTTTTGGATGTTTTTGGGTTTTTGGATTTTTTATAAGAAAATATAGATATATATATAGATGGAGATGGATGATATGAACAAATGAGTGAGTATTCAAATTACTAATCTGCTAAACGGAAGATAATCAGCAGCCACCACCGCAGCGTGGCGCCAAAAATTTGATTCGCTCTGAAGCAGTCAGTTTATCACTCAGTAGGCCACTTGTGAATGGCCGACCGTAACAAACTTAAAACGGTTCAAGCACAAATGCAATGAAGATCTGGAGAGTATAGTGTTTCCCCGGGTCGTTATGTCCCAGCGAGCTATGCGAAGAATCACCAAACGAATAGTGATCGAGATATTTGAACAGAAAAGAGGGATTTGAATTTATTATAACTACAGAAAAAGTCTATAAATTACAACGGCTTAAATGCAAATTAAAGAAAATTAAAAAGATAAAAAATATTAAATAAACGCTATCACTATTTGCAAAATGATGTTTTTGATCTTTCTGTTTTTAAAACTTAAATTAAAAATTACGTAACGTACAAGAGAAAATGTGAAAATGAAGCAATATTAATCCTAAAAATATGAGAATGATATTTTTACAAACCTAATGATAAAAGAAACTTTTTAGAAAAAGAAAATTATTTTTATAACTATTTAACTAATTATTATTAATTACAAACTAATTTTAACTATTAAATAATTACCTAAAACACAAGAAAATATGAAATAAAGCTAGAAAAATGAAATTATGACTTAGAAAAATCTAAAATAACAAAATAGAATTTTCAAAACTATTTTTATATTTTTCTGATTATTTTTCTATTTTCTATGAATTAAAAACTATTTAAAACTAATTAAATTACTTAAAAATACAAATTTAGCTAAGAAAAATCTGGAAAAATATTTTTTTGGCTTTTTATATTTATCTTAATCTAGGAAAAATGAAAAATTATTTTTTTGAAACTTTTCTGAATTATTTGTATTAAATGCTAATTAAAAAGTGCTAAAAAGTAATTAAAATGCAGAAAAATAGCAAACTGACTTGGAAAAATCTGAAAAATTCAAGATAAACCTAAAATAATATTGTGAATCTAGGAAAAATAGAAAAACAGGTGGTTGTGTGCAAGAATATGAAACTGCTCAGCAAAGTGCTTATAAATAAGCACTTATGAAAAGCAAATTGTACCAAATAAGCACCACACTGCCACAGAAGCTCAAATATGCTAAAAGTACTAAAATGCAACAAGTCTCAACTGCTTTTAACCTCTAAATCACCATTTACACAGATTTGATTGTTTTGAGATTATAAGCTAAAAACAGTTTGAGGGGTCTACTTTAAGCTTAAGCACAAGCTACAAAATAAGCTAAGAATAAAAACAAAAAGTTGGAACTCAATCTAGACCTGGCCAAGAACCTGTGAACCAAATATGAGACCTAGATAGGCTCTGATGAGCTTGATGCAAGACCTGCAAATAGCCTGTGCACACTCAGTTAATACTGAGTGTGTACAGGGCACTTAGGCCCATATTGACAAGCAGTTTTTAAGCTTATAAAAATTTGACAAAAATCAACAAAAATGGTAATAATGAAATAGACCAGCTGAAGTTTATACACCCACAATTTCACTTAGTTTGACCCAAGAATGACTCCATGAAAAATCACTCCAGTTTGGCTCAAAACAGGTTTTTCAAGTTTTTGACTTTTGAAACAAGTTTAATCAGTTGACTTTTATGGACTTTGCAATCAATTTGTGGATTGAATAGGATGTTATATGATGAAATTATACTACTACAAGCAATGTCTCTCAATTCTAAGCACAAAACAAGCTTATGCCTTTCCAAAATCACAACAGTTAAGCAGTTGAGACAGATTCAAATGAAGTTTGACTTTGAGTGTTTTGCAGACACAAAATGAGACAGATATGAGTGCAAATGGACTTAACAAGCATGAACCAACAGAAATTATCCACTGCACAAACCTAAAAGACAGATTAAACAGTAGATCCAAACACCCTTGAATACACTGATTTGTACTCAAAACTGATCCAAACACTGACCCAAGTTGTTTTAATGATCAAACTAAGTTTAACTAACCTAAATAATACTTAATGAACAGATTAAAACTTATTATAAACCACAAGAACAGATTTTGCAATAAACCTAGAAGATGACTTACAATTTGTCCTTAGCCACAATGGCTTGCCATCAATCAAACCAGAACCTCTATCCTATTTCTATCAACCCAAATAACTATAAATCAACCCAATTCCAGCTCTGCATCAACCATTTACCATTACATACCCATTTGCTTCCAGTTTGACTTTCATTGACCAATATCCAAAGTGACTTGAAACTTAGATATAAGCTTATAAAAAGCTATGAGAAGCTTGTATAAGCTTATTGGAACTGAGAAATAAGCTGTTTGAAGCTTGAGTATATGAAATTGAAACTGAAATATTCAACAGTAACCATGAAATATGAAAGCTTAACACAACTTTGAATTAATACTTAAAATGAGTTGCAATACACTGAACTAAGTTACTTTGATACAAGGAAACTTTAAAATACAACTAAGAATTCAATTAAGACTAAGAATTTGAAAAACGACATACATTTTTGAAATAAAACTAAGTGCTCCTACTTCTCTTGTTTCTTCTTCCTCTTTTTATACACTAACTTGCTTCTCTCACCTCTCTGATCAAATCCCACTCATCATCTCAGCCATTGGATTAGTTTAGGTCATATTAGCCATAAATCAATTTTTGGCGGGAAAATGATATGCCAGTGTGTTCTGATATCTTGGACAGGGGAGGGGCGCATTAAATGTTGCTTTGGAGGTTGTTGAGGAGGAGGGGACAAAGTGTGGAGTAGGGGAGGTAGGGTGGTTGAGTTGCAGGAAAGGGAGAGAAGGAAGGGGACGATGGAGGAAAAAGGGGCTGGGTGGTTTTATTTTAAACCGTGGGTTGGATTCGGGTTGGGGGTTGGATATTGACGGGGTTGGATATAAGGGTGTTGGGCTTATATTGGGTTTGGGCTTTAGGATAGTTTAGGATCCATTTAATAATCTAGGGACCAAATGTGTATAATTTGAATCTCCGGGGACCAAGCTGTAACCGAAATTGTAGCCCAAGGGTTGGTCTTGCCAATCTCCAATATATCAAGGGCTAAACTTGCCAATTGTGAAATTTCAAGGACTAAACATGACCATTTTTAAAATCCAAGGATCAAAACTGTAATTTCTCAAAACTTTTGACATTTTTCACCAAAGGACTAATTGTGATAAGTTATGATTTAAAAAGGACCTTTGGTGACTTTTCTTATAAAACAAATGCCTAGGGACTGATTTTGCCATTTTCTAAAAGTCGGGGGACTGAAACTGCCAATTATGCAAACTTTGCTCGTTTTTCATCTGATTATAAACATTTTGCATCAGCAATATATAAAATGCAATTTTGAGATATTTTCAGTATTTTGATGCATTTCTGAGCATTTTTAAACGTTTTGCAGTTCAGATTTGACCAAAAATGATGAGTATTTACACACTCATCAATACATTACTAACTTGACAATATAGGTCCCTTAAGTATATGTATCATGTTTCTATAACCACATTACACATTCTTTCACTATTAGTTTGACTATCGGGTTTGACTACAACTTAACTTTCATTGACTAACCAATCATATCAAGTCTCCCGACTCATAAAAGTCTTAGTTAAAGTATTTCAATAGCATTCTTATTATTTAATACTTAAGACTTGGTTTTGCGTGTAACAATTCTATCCTCCTTATTTAGATTTCGTCCTCGAAATCTTACTTTCTTAATGTTCTCGATCATTCGCAAACTTTTCTACTCAAAGTAGCAATCTCAATCCAAACTAAGTCATAGTCAAATATGTTGAAAATACATTTAAATCATATAATTTCACAGAATTTCAAGTATTTCTAATGATACCGTGCCATTAGTACCACATCACAATATGCAAATCCTCCATTTACCCAACGCTCTACTATACATAACACTTCACATCACAATTTTATCTAAAAATTTCCAACAATGACGACTTGTCATATGGAAAAATTTATCATTTTGACTTTATATAAGTCAAACTTCAACACTACTTCCACATCATTCACCAATGCACTAACATGACTTAAAGTCATATTCCAGTCGATTTCGCATTCTACTTAATATCAACACGCATCTACTTCAAAAACCGGTAACTTATTTTAAAGTTATATCAAGTACCATCTGAACGTCACTTTCAAACACCAACTCTACGCACTTAAGCAACTTTCTTATTAGATTTCGTGAATACTTACCCATTATCTTCTCAACTTAATGCAAAAACTCATTCTAGGCATCTATCTCAAGGTTTCGCACATAACCTTAACGCCGTTATAAGTTTCCATTTACATTTAATCTCATTTCTTATGACGTCTAACTAGTTTTAGCTTTCACTTTCCATTCTCTACCCGTACTCATGCCATATCGGATACACGTAAGCCCACTCATTTACGATTCGTTATTTACATAAAAAGGCGTCCCTATCTGTGTAAGTAAGGAATCATAAACTTGTGGTTTGGCGATTTACAACTTCTTTATTCAAATGAAGAAGTGCAATCCATTTAAATAAAAAGATTATAAATCATCCTACTTACGCACTTCCGACACAACAATCATACTTACTTTACTTTTCATCTTTTCTAGCCTTGGATCCAATCTCACTAACTTTTCTCATAAAGGCAAGTCGGCCTTTTCCCCGTAGGAACAGCTACTTTACCTTAACCTTCGCGGAATAAAATCCATGCCACAAAGGCATGCTAACAACCATGCCATGAAGGCAAGCTAATACCCAGGCCATAAAGGCAAGCTAATAACCATACGCAAGCTATAACCCATGCCACAAAGGCAAGCTATCAACCATGCCAAAAAGGCAACCTAAGCTATCCGAAGGATACTTGACACATGCCAAGAATGTAGGCAAACCATGCCGGTGAAGGCAAGCTAACAACCATGCCATGAAGGCAAGCTAGGCCATCCCGAAGGATGCCAAAACACATGCCCAAAAAGGCAAGCTGGGCTATCTCGAAGGATACCAAAAATAGAGCATCGGATCCAAGCTATTTATAACATGACATTACTCACTTTATCTTTCATGTAATTTTATCATTAAGTACACATTATCATTTCCTCAATTCTCATTGCCTTAAGCAATTTCAACATTCGATACCATGTTCACTTCTATCTAGACAAGTTTTTATATAATACTTGTCGATTTATTATATTTGCATTTCCACAATGCAATTTATCATTCATCCATTAACCCCAAGTTGACTCACACATTCCATTATATGCCATTGAATCACATTGGCCTATTCAACTCTTTCATGCGCATTCAATTACATTAATAATTCACATAGCACATAATGCATAGAAAACATTATAACATTTCATTATAATCGGTTCACTTACCTCAATTCCAAGCTAAGCCAAACAAGGACATCATAAATACTATCATTATCTTCCATCATCATCATCCACCTTCATCATCCCTTACCAATAAAATCAAACCTAATAATACATTAGTCAACATCATGATCAAGGGTTTACATAACCCAATTAACTTACCCATCTTCCATTATAGACCATCATATGATCATTCCTTTATCATATGATGAAACCCCACTTAATCATCAACCTTAATCATATAAACATCAAGATGGGAAGATTACTTACTTGGGAATACCATTGCTATGATTATCTCTTGATATGGAACTCATAACCTTCATCACAAGAACCATCAAGCTACAAGCTTTGGTTCTGTCCCTTTCTCTTCTCTCTAATCTGGACCACACACACACATACACACACACACCAAACTTATCTAAAATGATATCACTAGAAAAGTCTAAAGAAATGTCTACACTTAGTTAGGTGTGGGTTTGTTTAATTGGCAACTTAGGTCCTTGTAGCCTCCTTCTTTCTACTTTGGCCACAAACACGTAATAACACATTACTAACTTGACAATACAGGTCCCTTAAGTATATGTATCATGTTTCTGTAACCACATTACACATTCTTTCACTATTAGTTTGATCGGGTTTGACTACAACTTAACTTTCGTTGACTAACCAATCATATCAAGTCTCCCGACTCATAAAAGTCTTAGTCAAACTATTTCAATGACATTCTCATTATTTAATACTTAAAACTTGGTTTTTGGTGTGTAACATTTATAGTGGTTGGTAAATTTGTACAGAATTTTCTTTAACTATGACAACTTGGAGATGTGTTTATATAAGTGGTATAATCAGCTCTGTGTAATTGGCCAGGCGACCGACATCCTCCGATAATCGCTGATCGCTCACTAAGCGCTTTGATTTATCGTAATCGGCCTATTTAATCGGTTTGGTCAAAAATCACTTAAAAATCGTTCAACATCGTTCAACAAACTAATTAATCGACCAAAATCGGTCTAATCGGATTAATCAGACAAAATCGCTTAAAAATTGGTCAACAAAATCACTTAAAAATGGGAAAAAACTCGGTTGAAAATCGGTCAACAAACCGGTTAATCGGACATAATCGGTCAAAGATCGCTTAAAAATGGTCGACAAACCGAGACTTCTCTATGTCTGACTTTGAACTTTGAAAAAGTATGTATTATGTTTATACTTGAACACTTGAAATATTTGAACTTTGATGCACTATGCTTATCTCATACATATGACATACTATAATATCTAAAATTACAAATTTGTGCATAAAAATTCCAATCCGATTAATCCTCGATTAATCTTCGCCTAACCGATTAATCGCTAGGCCCTACCCGACCGCCTCACTAGCGCCTAGCGATTTTTACAACCTTGATAATGAGTATTTAATAATGTGAATTGAGTTTTTAATTGATTTAATAACAGAATGGGTAGATATGATAAATTTTGTATTTAAACTGGGTATATATAATTATATATGACATTATAAGTTTTGATGCCTATTTATAAGTTGCAAATAGTTAGTTTATAATTTTTACTACTTATAAAGCATGCCCTTAAACGTAAAAATGCTTAACTTTTGAGTAATGTTGTTCACCTGTTATACCCCTTATATAAATGAAAAAATCGAGCATATCTTTACTGTCATTTCTTTGTTGTAACAATAAAAATGGCAATAGTTGATTTTTAAATTCTACATACGATTGATCTTTTGTCAGAACAGTGAAAAAACTTTCTAAAAAATAAGTTTAAAAAACACACTAAATTATTTTTCCTATAATTTTTGCATCAAGGGTCAAACCAGAATCATGATTTCGAATGTATAATTATTTGCCGCTATATACCGTCGTTTTGCACGGGTATTCGTGTATAGAGATATTGATTTTCATAATTTGATTCATCCGAAGAGAAATTATATGTTTACGATTATCATTTTAGAAGTAGGCACGACAAATTAAACTGATCTTGATTATCTTATGATTTAGAGGTCTTTCGCCGTCCCATGGATTTTGGAGGCCCTGCCAAAACTTCGAATTAGGCTCTTGATCGCCAAATTTTTTAAGTCCGTAAAAGCGGTTGAGCTTGATTTAAGCACACATTAGTTTAGAGATATATAACGATAACAAATTTTTGCATTTTTATTTCATTGAGTCATACTACGTGAATCTTTTTATCAACAATTTAGTTGAAAGTATTATATGTAGACAAAAATATGTGGGATGCACACTATTAATATTTAAGAGGTCAAGTACTCATGTTTGTTGTACAAAGATTAATTTTCAAATACAAAAAGGGAGAGTCTAATCCAACACCCTATAAATCACTAAACTTGCACCCCATACATAGTTTTAAAAATCGCGCCTAAGGCGCGCCTAGGCTCTAAATCCCACGAGTCTCTAGCCTTTGGGATTTTTTCAGATCGAGGCTCACGACATGCATGAATCCCACAAAAATCGCGCGCCTTGGAGATTTTTGCGCCTTTGCGCCTTAGGGATTTTTGCGCGATGTAACGGGTTTTTGGGCCCTTTTTCTAAATATTAAGATAAGATAAATGAGGCTTATAAGTTATATACATGGGCCTTTTAAGTCATAGGGTGAGTATTTGTATGATTTGTAAATTTGAATTAATTTATGTTTATTTTGTTGATTGAAATTTTCTTTAAGAAGTTACTTTGTTTCATTAAGTATTTTCTTTATGACATATTATCATGAAAATGTGGCATTATGTGCGATGTATTAAGTATTTTAATGTTATTTTGTGTTATTTAAGCGACATAAATTTTCACATAAGTTATAAAAACTTAATGTATTTTAGTGCGCACTCACATTAATGAATCCAGCCTTGGAATGTGCGCCACTCGAGGCTCCTTGCCCCCATTTGCCTTAGTGCCTTGAGCCTTTCAAAACACG
Source organism: Chrysanthemum makinoi (assembly GCA_910596185.1). Lineage (NCBI taxonomy): Eukaryota > Viridiplantae > Streptophyta > Magnoliopsida > Asterales > Asteraceae > Chrysanthemum > Chrysanthemum makinoi. The sequence continues at coordinate 282,009,859 of OU343217.1, forward strand.
CCCCTATAGCCCATGGTGTACTCGGTTTGTACTTTTTTTTAGTATATGAAGAGTATATTTATTTGTGTATTATTTTTATATGTAAAGTATATTTATTTGTGTAGTGTTTTTATATGTAGAGTATATTTATTTGTGTAGTGTTTTATATGTGTGTATATTTATTTGTGTAAAATATATTTGTGTAGTTTTTTACGTTATATTTTTTTTATTTTGTATTTGTTATATTTTTGTGTTATTTTTTATTCGTCTAATTTGTTTCCATTTAATTAAACATTAAAATAAACACGTTAAACATTAAAACATTAAACAAGTACAACAACAAATGCTACTACTACTACAACGAAATCTACTCCACATGAAGATTATTAATGTCATCTATAAGGTCATAAAGTATTCCACTCGACCCATGCGTGATCAACGGACAATTTCAGCGATGCCTCCAGCGTCTTTATTTTTGCCTTCAACATATTGTTTTGAGACAATAACATCTGGTTTCTTGTTTCAAGCATGTTGATCGTGTTATCTTTAGTTTCGCAGTTTGAGCACTGCGTTGAAGAAGAGCCTTGACTAAAGTACTTTTGTTGAAATAGATCCTTCCACATATAGTATCGACACCCATAATCTTCTGTGCCTGGCTGTTACATGGTGAAACAATTATAAGAAATGTATTCTTAAAAAATAAGTTATTGATATATTTTCGTAAAAAAGCAAACGTATAATTATTTACCTTTGATAAAGGACATGCATAATACTTTTGACTATAACTTTTGGGCTTTTGGGATGTTCTTCCAATTATAAGTCCTCGTTCACAACGACACAAGAAATGATTTTTTTGTTCCATCTGGCCAAAGAATATGTATAATAATTTACAACATGGTTATTTACAATATAGAATAATAGTTGATACATGGTTATTTACAATATAAATCAGTAACTCGGTGTCTAAATACAAATACTTATTTACAACATATGTTTATACATGTGATAACGCTCAAAAGGAGTATGTTTTTAGTAGCGTTATTGTTGGTTTTGTGTATGATAATCGGCTATATTTACTCATAACTGTTGCAAAAGTGCAAAAGATGCGTATTTGTATGTGAATGTAGCCAAGTATCGCAAAAGATGAAGAAATGAAGATTTCATGCACATTTGGACAATTCCCGAGGAAGGAAGTCAAGTAAGGAAGCTCTGGGACTCAATGATTAGAAGTGCAATGATTTCTAAGTACCTACAACAAGTAAAGATCAAGTTTCGTCTTGGAAATCAGCAACGAAAACAAAGAAAAAGGCGTGAATCAAGAAAAGTCAACAAAAGTCAAAATTGGGTGTATGAGAGACTCCCAACCAATCGGTTGGAGCCCGCAACCGATTCAGTTGGGATAATGGTCAAAACGCAACCGGATCGGCTGCGTCGCAACCGATCCAGTTGCCAACCCTAGAGTTACACCATGCGTCATTTAATGTTGCCTTAACTTCCATTAATCATTAGAGGCCGATCATTTCCAATTAATAACTTGTATGGGACGTTTTTAGCCTGATAGTTAAGGGTCTTTAGCTATAAAATGAACCTAGACTTAGTAGTCTAGGTGTGACACAACAAAAGGTGTAATAGTTTACACCAAAGCTATTACCAACCCTTATTATTCATCCCAAAGTTCTTGTAAAACGTCCAGGAGGTTGGAGAGACGAATTCTCATCCATTGTTTGATCATTCGGAGTTGTACAGTTAGGCTAGATGATTGGAGGCGTGTGGTTGCTATATTCCACGATTTCTAATTCTTGTAATCCAAAAGCTTAGGTATTCTATGGAACTTATTATGAATTTATATTCTCTTGAATTATTTGAATTACCTTGTTACTACTTGTGTTTTGTTATGATTGTTATGGAGTAATTCTTGAATATACTTGTGTGTAAGGATGTAGGAAATCATACTAGTGTTCTTATATGTGATGCATGTAAATGATCTTGTTTAAATGAGTTTGTTGGAAAACTACTAGTCTTGTTTGATTTGTCGGTAAAACATGTTTAAGAAAAAGGACCGAAAGGATTTCTCTTGTGTTTTATTCCAAAAAGTTAAGTGACAAACTCGTATGGGGATATGGTGATTGACACCCACCATGTTTACTTATTGAAACAAGACTAGAAACATTTTTTTCATCACAAAGGTCGAAAGATTCGTAGGAACAAGTTTAATAAGAACATTTTACAAACAAATGGATTTTCTAAAGGATAATCATTAGGATAAGGACCGAAAGGATTACCTACATGTTATTGTTCTTAAAATGATTTTACAAAACATAAACCATGGGTTGGAAATCATTTGCTTATGATTTGTGCATCACATCAAAAGTTTACACCAAGCCTTCATGAACACTTTCTATGATTGCCTATAGACTTCACACAAGTATATGTTTCTTAATATTGATTTTCACTAAACCATAATTTTGAGGAAGCCTTGACAAGCTTTCTTGTTACTAATATTTTTAAAACAAATTAAAACGCAAATCTCTGGGGGACGATCTTCTCCACCTTTGCTATCGCGAACGAGTATACTTGCTCGTATGTGTTTATAGTAATTACCGGATAATTCGTGTTTATAAATTTTTAAAGCTTGTGTTTTTAGTCTTAATAAGTGTCTTTACTTGTTTAGAATGTGTTTCTGTAGTTTATTTTGATTTTTACTATCTCTAACGCTAATGATTTGGATGTTTTGTCTTTGGTTTTGTTTTATTTTGTTAGATAGTTTGTTATGGATAGTTTAAGTGGAATTCCCGAGAATCTACGCAACTTGGATGAGATGTTTAAGCACACCGGTAACTCGTTGGAGAAGATTGGGAATATCTTGGAAGAAAGTAAGAAAGAGTTGGCTATCGATTCGGAATGTTTGGAAGAAGTTGGAGAGAACAAGGTTCAAGTTCCTAAAAAGAGTAGAGTCGTGATTTTCACGCAAGCACCTCTCAAGGGGTACGATTCACCATTTATGAGGTTCGGGATACCGTGTAGTGTTGAAGGGGTGAGCGCGTGGGATGCTCAAATGAACATGGCTTATGGGGACAATTATATTGTGGACAAAGTTCTTGATCAAATTGGTCACGTTCGTTTGGATTATGAAGCTTATGGGAGAAAAATGGTTAAGAATCTTCAGATTAATATCCATGGTCATATTTTCGAGGCCGATTTTGTAGTTTTGGAAGAAGGGAACGCAGATGAGCCGAACGTATTCTTTGGGCGAGATTTCCTTGTGACAACCAAATGTCAATTGGATTTTGCTCTAGGTGAGATAAGAATCAACATTACCGACTTGGAGAAAGAGAAGGAATTGAATGAAATGCTTGTGGAATTATGTGCAAACATGGAGAAGGAGAACGTAGAAATTGTGAAAATGGGGAAGGCTAGTAGAAAGAAAACCTCATCAAATAAATTAACTCCTACCACTTCTACCACCAACAAGACCCATGATTACACACCATCACCACCCAATTTGCCAAACACCTTCAAACCCTTAACCCAAGACCAAAAGGAAGCCATCCTAGCAAACCTTGAACAAAATTCCTAACTTAACGAGAGAAAACCGGTGATTGAAGTGCTACAAGATTATGTTCTATACCGCAAAAAGCTAGATGCAGTTATGTTAGCTAGAGCAAGGTTGGAAGATAAGGATCTATCGGATAAGGATAGGGATATGATCTTATTTTCGGGTATGCCATAGAAAGAGAGTGACCCGGGTAACTTCGTTTTGCCTATAAAATTTAAACGACCACTCCGTTTATGCTTTGGCGGATACGGGATCAAGCGTCAACGTTATGCCTTATCCACTATTCAAGACGTTGGGACTAAGAAAACCTCAACCAAATCATTCTAAACTAACCATGGCGGACAACTCTCAAGCTAAGGCTATGGGGGAAGTGAAAAATGTAAGGTTGCAAATTGGCTACCAACCTTATTTGGCCGATTTTCTAGTCTTGGACATACTGGTTGATAAAAGTCTACCTCTCTTACTTGGAAGACCTTTCCTACGCTCATGTGGAGCTATTATAGATATGGGGAGGGTGTCAGGACCGATTAATATATGATTTATGTGGTTTTGGAGGTCTAGGTTGGTGAAAGTAGATGAAGAACATCATCCTTTCTTGAGAGAGAAACTAGAGAGAGGGAGGAGAAACAATGGACTTTTATTAATAAAACACACACACAACAAATAACCTAATGCTTCACCTCACCCCTCATGGAGAGTCATGAGGGGTATATATAGGCCCTATCTTTTCCACTTAAACGATACTAGTCCCTAAGGGCAAAGTATACCACGCGTCTAGTCCAATTCACGTAAGTGACGTTATCTTTAGAAAAGCGAGCTAACAATCTCCCTCCAAGATAGCGTCACACGTGAATGGTTACAATGAGACCTATAAATACAAAACAAATTAAATTACAATAGTAATGAACAATGTTGACTTTGTTGAAGTGCAGAGTCTCGTAGTCTAGATATGAGGCAAACTTGAAGTTCTCCCTTCCGATGACCTTGGCAAATGATCTTCTTGTAGCTCGGAACTTCAATCAGAACGTCTAGTTAGGTTATTACCCTCCTAACTAGTGAGCCTTTTTCTTTCTTTTGCTCCTCCCGAACCGACAACACTCTTCCAACACGTCTTTAATCTTCGGACACGCAGCGGAGAAAGTAAACTCTTGAAGCACAATGGTTGTCGCTCGGGAACATCAACATAACTCACTTAGTATTGTATCCAAGTTGGTAAAAAACCCTGATGTACACACACTACTTCTCCTTCTTCGGTCTTAAGCAAAAATCCCTTCGTAATCCAATTACGGAAGATGAAATACCAACTTCTCCCTCCTGATGGTTATGCTACCCTGAATCATCATAATGTTGAGCACATTCAGTATACCTTCTTGATGCAATATTAACATCATAGCATGATCATAATTCGTGAGAATATGTCAAAAATACTCTCTACAATTCTCTAACCAACCTTTAAATGAACCTCCTTTGAATTCACCGGCTAATTGTAATGACCACATATGGAAAAACCCGATAATGACTTACTTGAAACGAAGTAAACATCCCAACTTTGTGACTTACTGCTTGTTCTAAATTTTTGAACAATCCACAATGCCGTGTGACACTGAGCACTACAACGTAACTCCTTAAAGTGACGGTTACACACTCTGAGCACTACAACGTAACTCCTTACCCGCTTATAACCAGATTGTCAAATTTCATAATGTGCTCCAACAAGTTATCTTGAGACATGCATCCAACCAACCATCGTCTCAAAGATAAATAAGTCCACCCGTGAAATGTCACTTCAATTCCGCATCAATAATACCGTACAAAAACTCCGTAGCCATTTTTTTTCAAATTACCCTCAAGCCGTGAATATTGTATCCCTCCGTGAAAATTAATACCATACCAATAAATATAACACTCATTATATTTTGCCAAATGATAATCAAAGTTATTTTGATAACCATTTTGTATCAAACACACTTTGCACGCCCAATAAAAAACACACGATCCAGTCCAAAGTCCAAGTGAAGAAACCAAAGCCCATTCAGTAAGTGATAGTCGATCCAAATCCAGATAGATATCTCGTTATAAAATGTTTTGCCCCGAACCACTTGCATATCTTAAAACCGGATATAAGACTATCACATACACCACTTAACCTAAACCTAATACGCATACATCCTCAAAATAAACGCCTACCATAAAACGTTTCTTTCTCTCCCATCTCCAGACGCTTCAACCATATCACACACCCTTCCAATCTCAATCTTAATCTCAATTCCGAATCACATGAATATGAACCTGAAGTCTCTTAATTCATCTCGACACCCAATTTACAATAAACCATCATTTAAAACTTCTAACAGCCGGAGCTACAAAAGGTTACAAGGTTCGACATCAAGATTCTTATTAAGGGTCTCGGGTAGGTGTATCCGTGTATTATTAATTAGTGTCTTGAACGAATGAAAGAAAAGGTATAACATAATTGTTATAAACTCTTCTTTATCTTTCGGATAGTAACAAAAGTGGGTCAATGATGATAATACTTCAAGTGAAACAATCTTGAAAAGATTGCAAAAAAACTTGAAATCGAATCTGAGATCTATCTTTTTCGTTTTCTTTTTAGAGTCTTGGTATTGTATGAGAGATGGGGAGTGATGTGAGGGTTCTTGAAGTGAGTCTAGATGTAGGTTAGATTTTGTTTTGGTCATTCTTGGACTGATGATGGACTTAAACTGAAGTCGAGATGTTTTTCTTTTGGTAAATGGTATTCGTGGTCTTTGGTCTGTTTTACGCGTAACTGCTTCTTTCATTTTCCTTATGCGTAAAAACAGGTCTTGGTCCTTATGCGTAACCTTACGCGTAACGGCATACTTATGCGTAAGCATACGCGTAAACATATGCGTAGGCCATAGGCGTAAGCCAAGGCTTAGCATAAACGACAGTAGACCATTCCTTACGCGTAACTTCACAGCTACGCGTAACACCTTTGTAGATTCCCCTTTATGCGTAGTTTAGGGTTTTGACCCTTTGACTTTTTCCGGTGAGTTTTTTCCGACCATGTTTTTCCGGCCCAGTCTTCATAAAAAACCCGTAAGAGGCATAAAAATGCTTTTTTCTCTGTTTGACCACGAAACTGATTGACCACATTTGATGTTTCACGGATATTTGGTACAAAAAACATAAAAAGACCGTTTTGGACAATATACCCAAGATAGATTTACACAAAAGATCAGGACTTTTTGACCAAAACAAGGATACCAAACATGTATAAAAATCAAAGAACCCACAAATGAAAAAATTTCCACCCACAAATTCTATGTAAAACCAACATAAATCAACACAAGATAACCTTGGCTCGTTATACCAATTGTTAGGACCGAATACTATATAAATTTATGTGGTTTAGGAGGTATAGGTTGGTGAAAGTAGATGAAGAACATCATCCTTTCTTGAGAGAGAAACTAGAGAGAGGGAGGAGAAACAATGGACTTTTATTAATAAAACACACACACAACACCTAGCCTAATGATTCACCTCACCCCTCATGGAGAGTCATGAGGGGTATATATAGGCCCTATCTTTGCCACTTAAATGATACTAGTCCCTAAGGGCAAAGTATACTACGCGTCTAGTCCAATTCACGTAAGTGACGTTATCTTTAGAAAAAGTGAGGCTAACAGAGGGGGACTATGACAATCGATGATGGGATCTCAAAGCAAAATTATTATCCCAAGCCTAGGGGTAAAGTGTTAGAATTTATGGAGGATTTGGAACTCTTTGATGGGGAAGATGATTTAACTTGCTTTGAAGTTGACGTGATGTCCATGGAAACCCTATGTATGGACCGTTTGCTCCACCATATTTTGATATTGATGATGAAATGGAACGTGCACTCGCTGCGGAAGCCTTCTACAACCCATTTAAGAACATCCTTGTTTACAAGAAGCTCACGGATTTCTTAGGTACTCTACCCGTACAATTGAAAATTTTAGAATGGGGACCCGAGGGGTCAAGTGTATACAAAAGAAAAAGAGGGAGACAGGGAAAGACATGTAAAATTTGATATACTATGCCCGGATGGAAGGAGATTTGTTAGAAAGTTCAAAACTCATGAAACATATCGTGAGTTGACAGAAAATTCCAAAGCGAGGACATTTTGAGGCATGAATATTTTGAGGAGTGATAAGGAGAAGAACATTGCAACAATAATAACAAGCATGTGTTTGCTTGATTTTCATCTTTTGATGAAATTTTATTTTATGCACTTAGGGATTTTGTTTTTCATTTGATTTTGATTTTTCTTATTATTTTGGTTTGAAGTTATTTTAATCAATGCATTTTGAGTCTTAGTTTAAGTTATGGTGATAATTATGATGATTTAGTTTTTGAGTTAGATGTTATTGAAATTTGAAAATGGTTGGATGAATGTTGTGTCCATCTTTAATCGGATTTTTGGGTAAACGATTTTGCTTGAAGGTAAAATGACCAAGTAAAATTAAAAAGGCAAAATTCTAAGAAAAATGCAAACCAAACGGTTGTGTCCATGACTAATCGGTTGGATGCTAAGTACCAAAAATTAATTTTTCCAGAAAAACGCTATTTACCACACACACCTAATCTCCATTCAATCTCATTAGAAGTTGTTTGAAGATTGTAAGAGTTTTAGAAGATCATCATAATCTAAACAAGTAAACATCTCAGAATCTCAATTAACTTAATTAGGGTATAATTAGAGTATTTGATCTCGAATGCAAATTAGGTCACTAATTTGGGGGTTTTTGATAGGATTCAATTAAGCAGCAATCTTCGTAATTAAATGGGTAATTGATATGTAATGCATTGCA
>OU343217.1:282018328-282127765 GCA_910596185.1 Chrysanthemum makinoi
GATGATATGGTGTGCGTCTTTGTGCATCTGGCTAAGGCAAGCTTGAAAGAAAGCTTAGAATCTGCTCAATAAGAAGATTTACGGTTTGGGGGGATGCTACCAAAGTCTCACTTTCAAATGGCTCAATTTCTCTCTTCGATTCAAGAGCCTTGGAAGCTTTGGTGGTGAATGTTTAAGAGATGATGACTTCTATCTTCTACAACGGGGCTGCTCGATATCCTTATCTCGGTAGTCGTATCATCATCTTCTTAAACTATATCATCTAATCTATCTCTGTAAATATTTATCAAAAAGAAAATACAAAAATATAAAACCAGAAAAAGAAAATAGAAAAATATAAAACCAACAAAAACGCATAAAAATCAGAAAATTTGAAAAAGACAAAAATATTGTTTTTATCAAGACATGTCTTCTGGTATCGATAACATCTACGGTCTTAAAAATGTCATTCAATAATGGCACGTGACCATAGATGAAGTTCGAGCAGAATGTGTAAATATTTCTTTTCAAAACATGTCTAAAATTATGGCTTGCAGTTATTTCAGACTGTAACCCGTGCTTAAACTATGACTTGCTATTATTTCTGATAGCAACCAGCTCTTCAAGGAAGGAAAGTGCTACGCTAAACCAATTTTCAAAATTTTCGTGCACTTATCCTAAAACTAATTGAGGAAAGTATGTCGAAGGACTGCTGTTCCTACACAAATGTTTTTCCGTCTAAAATTTTTCAGAAAAATATTTGCTGTTTTCAAAAATGGTGGTAAATGTGTTGCTTGTAAATCAATAAGATTCAGAGTTTTCGAAATTAAAATTGAAAACTCAATCATTGACTTCAGTGCTTTTAAACTTTTCAGAACAATAAGTCATTGATTGAGGGGGAGAATGTTTTCAAATCTATATCATCTAACGAGCTCATCTAATTATCCTATATACTTAAATGTAAAACATGTTAACCTACGTTGAAGGACTAGGTGCCTAGGATATGATTGTTAGGATTAGATGATTAGAGTTTGATAAACACATAATTCCCAGGCTTTACATAATCTGATTGAAATGTTGAATTGACTTTTAGTAGTCGATTGTTGTTTGGGTGATGTCGACCACTGTATATTTGTATGTATGTTCACTAACATATGCAGATAAGATGGTTCATAAGATTGTTCCCGATCCGAATCCCACAAATGAAGATGATTGGATGCCGAAAGGAAAGGGTAACTATATCTTGGGTCGACAAGAAGAAACGGAGCTTAATTGGATCTCTTCATGAAGAGTTGGCACGATAGATGCAACTTAAGAGGTCACACTGCATTTGCAAATGGTTTTCTTCCTGCCCTACATCAACAACAACAAAAGCAGCTCAACTACCTAACATATCTTTGTGCAGGAAAAAGTAGTGGATGATAACATTTTTAAACAATTCTGAAAATACTGTTTTGAAAATGGAAAAATATTGGTTTTGAAAATAAATTGGACTTAATTTTGGAAATCACCGGACTTCACTTTATCAAAACTTAAGTCACTCAATCATCGACTACGGTCATCGATTTAAAATATTTTCAAATGATATTTCATCTATCAAGTCCGGTTTGTACGAATTAATGTGGTGATCTAAAGATTTAATGTTATGTCATGGTATGATTTTCTTTAAAACTCAAAGATTTTTCAAAATGAAATCATTTCTGTTCTTGTTTGATTGTGAAATTGTTTTGTTTTAGTTAAAGATCACTTAAAAATATCATACCTGACACTAACAATCTTTAATGTCTTAAATTGGTCCATTTCAGTCATTTTTCAAAATTAAACCAAGCCACGTCTTTCCCCAAACTTTTCTAAATGATTTAAATCAATTGGGATCACAAATCTCAATTTGGTTTGAAATTTTTGATCGGGGGAGAGATCGTGATTTAAATCTCAAATCGGTTTTAAAGGGTGATTGTTTCAAAAGCACTCCTTCCTTCATGTGCTAAACGATTTTGAAATACATAATGCACATGATAGTGGAGGAGCATTTAACCTAAAACCAGAAGAGAATTTAAACCAGGCACATTTTCTCCCATATTTTCTAAACACTTATTAAATCACTTGCGATCCAAAATCTCAAAGGGTTTGATATTTTTGATCGGGGGAGAATTTGTGATTTAACAATGAAATTTGATAAATGGTGATCATTTTGATTCAAATGTGCAGGCTGCTCTCCCATATGTGCTAAACGCTTTCGAATCTCGAAGCACATATTGAGGGGGAGCATTTCAAAAGAAAATAAACTATCAAGGTACAAAGATTTCTTTGTTTCAACATAAAGTACCTTGATTGATTTTCTAATGGTTTTCTGTATGGCAATGTGATCGTGAAAGTACTTCAAACGAACTCTTTCCTCTATGTGATAAAATAATTTCAAATATCCTATGCACATATTGAGGGGGAGAATTTACCAAGAAAATCAAATGGCTTTTTCTATGGAAATTGTGATCAAGAAATAATTTCAAAGAACTCTTGCCTCCATGTGCTAAACAATTTCAAAATCATATGCACATGTTGAGGGGGAGCATTTCTAAAATGATCAAAACAATTAAGGTACAAAATGCTTTGATTTTATATCACAAGTACCTTGATTGATTTTTCAAATGATTTTTCAATTGGTTTCATAAAGGAATGAAGAATACCAAAAGACCGACCAATTTACTTTATGCATGGTGTTATAAGGATGGTTAGGTTAGGTATTCGTTCCCACTATCCCGTTCGAGCCGGAGGGATCTACCCAAGGACAATCCACTAGTTAGTGTAGAGTCCTTAAGTATGATGAAAAAAGGAGAAAAATGAGAATACGGGAAGAGTGCCGACTGAGACAGAGCTAGTAATGGAACCCCCCAACAAGGTTCTAGTAATGAAGTCTCGGTAAGCACTGAAGGGGTTTAAGAATGAAAAAGAAATGAAATGTGAAAAGGGTGAAAAGAAATAGCCCTCCAATAATTCAACCTTAGGGCAGAAACCGGGTTCAATTCATATGCTACAGGTGGTTACCAAGGTAACACTAGTATTGAAGACAAGACGTCATGGACCTAGTGACGCACTGCACTACAACCTCCCAACCTACTCAAGTTCCTCTTAAAAGGGCTTGTTTCATTCTCACGGGAAACCTACATAATCTATCGACTTTCTCTTAGAGATTGTAGATATTGAAGAAGGAGATCCTCTCCCTAGTCTCCGACATAGGAACCAAATGTGCACAATTGAGTCTAGAGCCAAGAGATCTTCCACAAAATCTCATTAGGACACAAAAGTAATGAAGACTTACTGTTTCACACAATGTGGAAAGTAAGTATATATTGAGAGTCCTACGCATTATCCTTGTGATATTTCCAGAACATCTGAGTGATATGTAAAAGTATTCACGATGAAGATGGAAATCCTTCTAGAGCCAACATCAAATAAGCTCTTGGTGGGTGACATGTGAGATCTTTTCTAAAGATCAAGCTTGTGACAACTGGATAGAAACAATGGGGCGATTCATTCTTGAATCAACCTTGGTCCAGAAATGAATTGACGAATACTTTTGGAAAAACCGTTCGATGTGCAAATCTTTTTTTCTCTAGCACATCGAATGTGTATTCATTTTCAAATTCAAAAAGTATCTCTGATTGAAAAATACTTTTGGAAAAACCGTTCGATGTGCGAATCTCTTCTTTTCTCTAGCACATCGAATGTGTACTCTTTTCAAATACAAAAAGTATTTCTGATTGAAATTTGATCCTTCTCATAAAACCTTCGTCGTATTGCAAAACTCTTTCTTCTAAGCAATACACGATTGTTTTTTAAATCACTTTTCATCAATCGGTGAATCGCAATTCGCTGGTTCACTCACTCCGTGTTGTCTTCTTTGAGACGTTCCGGTTTGAGAACAGCTAGAACAGCTGCAAAACCTGTCAAGGAGATTCTTAGGAATTATACCTAATCACAGGCAGTACTTGTACTGTTCAACGGGGAACCGTGGGCCGTGTACCTCAATTCAACGAAAGTGATCAAAGACACTTTCGTGTGCTTTATTGATAAAAACTGTTTTTTGCAGGTACATTTAGACGGTTGCAGCTGATCAGAATTGAGAAGTCAATCCAAAGCCGCATGCTCACAGCATCCACACTTAATTGATGAAATCATGACTGGTGCATATCTACATAACCGGCTCGATATTTTTATACTATGCTTCGCTTACGATGCGCAAATATCATGAACCGGTAAAGCTTCCGCTACTCTGATGGAAAGATGTCATGATCCTGAAAGTGTGAGCATGTCGGTCCAAAAGTCACAACATCACATGATGGCAACACTACAAAGGGTGATCCAGAGATCTACTGTGGCTGATGATCTCAATGTAAGCTCAAAGATCATCAAAGATGTGGATCAGTTAAAGGCCTCCACTAAAAGTACAAAACTATGCGGACTTTGAAGAATCGCTACTAAAGCACAAAGATTGCGGAACTTGAAGAATTGAAGTCTACGAGCTCAGAACTAAAGACAAAGATAGAAAGCTAGGATGCAAAATGTGTTTCATGGGGTGACCTCCCTTAGGGGGAGATCGTTAGGAATTGGAAATTCCCTGTTAAAGTGTCGGTCACCCCAATTATGGTCTAGCATATGTTAGCTAGTAGACGTGTCGTTATTTACGTTATTTAGTAGTTATTTAGTTAGTTATTTAGTTTAGAGCAACACCGTGGAGGACGGACGGGTCTTTACCCACTGTATTCCTGATCCACAGTCCGAAGGAGGACGTGTAGTATGTAACTATAAATACCCTCTACCTCCCAAGGTAGAGGGTTGGACCTTTCACTCAATCTAACCTTCTTTCTTTTGTTTACTTTCTCTCTCTAGAAAGGCTCCCATCTTCTACTTTCTCTCTCTAAACTCTTGCATAATTCAACCCATATATTAAATGTATGATGTGTTTATGAAATCCAATATGTTACAAAAAGAAAAACTGGTTCCTTTTGATTCAGAATCCTAGAATGAAAAAAAGCTTGGTATATGATGATTTGGTTAAATAACCAAACCTGCTCTGATACCAATTGTTGGACCTTTTGATGGATCTATGATCTAAACAAAGTCACAATATACCAAAACAGAAAATAGAATGAAACTCTGAAAACTAAAAAATACTTTTATTAAATCTGTCATCACAATCTGATTCTTTAAATGTCTTAAACTATTTATACAAAGTGAAAAGGCACGATTTGAAGGGTTGTGATGGTTCAATTGAACCAACAATTGTGTCCCTTCATGTTAACTGCCTATAACTGTTTTTCTTAACTAACTTTAACTAACTATAACTGCCATAGTTTCTAGCAGATTGGGATTAACCCAATAGACCTAACATCAATTTCATCGGTAATGATGCCACAAAATAACGTTCGGCATAACGGGATGTGAGGATGGATAAAAATGTGAGTATTGACGCTGATGATAAGAACAAGGATATGGCATCTGTGACTACAAAGGCAACAATGGAAAGTTTCCGTTTGAACATGGGAATACCATCATTTTGATTGTATCCACCTGGAACTGTAAAAGCCGCAGCAAAAAAAGTTGTGGTAATAAGTGTTGCCACAACCATACATTGACTAGCCGTTGATTTCATCCATTTTTCACCTTGTGCAATAAATGACCTCCATGTTGACTACCAGTCCCTAGAGTTTTCTTCAGGTGTAAGTCTTGAATGTAACATTTAAATTCATTAAATCCAATAAATAACTTGATATCTCTAGCCAATTTATGGACTGATAGAAGGTTGACAGTGTACTCTTGAACATACAACACATCATAAAGAGTGATTTTTTCACTTAGTTTTAGGTTTCCATCCTTTTTTATGAACGCAGTTGTTCCATTAGGGTGATAAATTTAATGATTGAGATCACATATATCAACCACATTTCAAGTTTATCCAAAGAAGTAACTATGTGTTGGTTGGATCCAGAGTCAATGATCCAACCTTTATCAGTCTTATAGACTTTGAAAAAAGTTTTATAATTAGAGCAGTACATGGTACCTTCCATATTGCTTTGAGGTTTGGAATTCAGCATGTTGATCAGCTGCTGTATTTGATCAGCAGTAAGAGATGGGGCAGAAGAGGTAGGAACCTCTGCACTCACTGTTGGAGCTATTGTTTGAAGAAAAACTTCTTTGATTGTTGTTATTCCCATTATTAGCCCATTTCTTTTTTATACGTTCAGGATAGCCAACGATTTTGTAGCATTTTTCTTGGTATGACCTGTTAGTCCATAGTTGGGATTAGTGTACACAATATTAGGATTTTTGGAATTTGAGTTCTTTTTGAAGTTATTGTGGTTATGAACTTTTGTAGCAAACAAAGAGGCCTGAGCCTTGTTTCCGGAGGATGAGGAGTAGCATCCATGAGATTCTTCCCTAGAGATAATAGAGAAAGCAGTCTTCACATCAGAGATAGGATCCCTGGTTAGCAAACTGCTTCTGATAGGCTGATAGACATCATCAAGCCCCATGAGGAATTGCATTTGTTTCATTAGACCAGTATGTGTTTTAAAAGCCTTTTGTGTAGCATAAGAGCATGCAGGAAGTTTAGTGGTAGCATCAAATTGTCTCCACAGACCATTAAGGGTGTGATAGTAATCAGAGAGACAGGAGTCCCATTTTGTTTTAAAGAACTAATTTGACTAGTAGAGAAGCATTGACCAAGATAGAGATCTTAGGAAATGGATCCAAGGATCCAAGAAAGGACCACAGAGTTGCATAAGTTCCATTGATTTGCAAGAGATTTTTCTGTTGGTTTTTTACATGTACCATCTATGAAACCAATTTTCTTTTTTGTTTGAAGAGCAAGTGTCATAGCATAACTCCATACATTATAATTTTCTGTTCCTTTTAATTTTATGCTAATGAAGCTTGTTACGGATTACTTGTTATGTTCTTAATCTTCTGGATTCAGTTGAATCATCTCTGACAGAGATGAATCAATCAATCTTAACCAGATTCAACTGAATCCAGAAGATTAGGAACAAACAGGTAATTCGTAACTAAAAGATTTGATTATAACCAAACATTTTACACAATGATTATCAAAGTGACAATCACAAGAAATCACTACTACACAAAAATCTCATTTAGTACAGTTTTTAAGGCCATTTAGTACGGTTTTAAAACCGTGGCAGATACGAGCGTACCAAAAAATAAAATCGTTTTTTGGTACGGTTTTAAACCGTGGCAAATAATGATTATTTGGTACGGTTTTTTATCAAACCGTAGCAAATTTCTTCCACCACTATCCAACCATACTTTTCTTGTTTGCTACGGTTTTTTATTAAACCCCACCAAATCTGTTTCTTTAATAAAAAAATAATTAAATTTTGTTTTCCAGAAACCTGCAACCAAACACTACCACACGACCCAAACACTACTCCAGCATACACAAACAATATGCAACACATTTAACATCCTATATAAACATCAACCAACGCAACATCCGATTTAGACAAAAGTGTTGTCCATTACAATTGCTTAAACGTCATCATCACGAAAATATAAAGCATTAACTATTGAGGAGCCGTTGTAACTAAGGGATGAACTACAACCCTATAAAACTCGTTCAACGTCATATTGGCCACTGAGTCGATCTCCAACTGTTTTAGAATGCGTGTGTCATCCCAAAGCTGTAAAAACAAATAGAGATATATCAAAGTCTTGAACAAACACTTATATACTAAATCTTGCAACATAAGCTTCATAAAATGGTAATTAATTCTTATGCTAGATCTATTTTTAAGTCGCTACAAACACTTATATACTAATTCATTATTGTGATCATGTAAATATGTTATTTCTAACTGCAACATAAAACTTGATTAACGCCTTTTGTTAGAGCAGCCGACTCGCTGTAACAGCGGCCGACCCGCTGCAACAGCAGCCCACCCATTGCCTGCTGCAATAGCGGCCGACCCACAACAACAGCGGCCGACCCGCTGCAACAGCGGCCGACCCGCTGCAACAACGGACGACCCGCTGCAACAGCCGCCCACCCGTTGCCCGCTGCAACAACAGCCAACCCGCTCCCAGCAACAGCCCAGATCCTTAAAGTCACTTGATTCACAGCTCAGGAACGTAAATAAGTAAGTAACCAATTATGAAGCTAACTTATTACCACCTGATACAATGATTTCAGTAACATTTAATACCGGTAGCCAATTACTAAATATGTCATACTTAAAAAGCCTGCAGAAACTCTACTTTTAAACCATGTTGCAAAACAGGACAAAAAATGGTTTCCTAAAACATAACATGTATTCGCTTCTGGTTGAGTTGCGCACGAGTTAAAAGTTTTGCAGCAAATTAATGCACCAACTCTCCCGAAAACCATTTGCACTACAATATAATTTCCCACCCCGACATAATATTGATTTTAAATGACTGCAAATCATTTGAAAGTGCAGTTTATTTATCATATACTGTCTATGACTATTCACAACAAGAAGAGACATTCATGAAGTCATAAGCATGAGCATCGTTAAGCATTTGCAGTAAACTGATGGTAGAAGATTGTACATACATAAAAGAACCGGCCAAGTACTGTAACGACTGCTCATGTTTCCGAATGGGTTGATTCCATCTGAGCTTAGTCCAAATCGAATATTTCTAATCTCTTTACCGAATTCTGAAAATTTGTTATTAATTTTTCTCCACTGAGGGGAGTCCGCCACATGCCTTAATTTCCCGTCATCTTTACGCTGTTCGAAATGCCAATGCAACAATTTGGCCTCTTTCTTGTTTTCAAATAACCGGTTCAGTCTTGGTATGATGGGAAAATACCACAATAGCTTAGCCTGGGGGTCCATTTTTTGTCACATCATCATCAATTTCATCTGGTTCTTTCTTATACCTTGATACTCCGCAAGTAACACAAGCATGCAAGTTTTCGTACTTATCACCCCTATACAACATAAAATCATTCGGACATGCGTGTATTCTTTCAATTTCTAGTCCCATTGGACACATTATTTTTTTAGCTTGGTATGTAGAAATGGGTAACTCTTGGTATGTAGAAATGGGTAACTCATTATTAACGAGAATCAGTCTGTGTAAAAACTCTAATAACTTTGTGAAGCTACTATCACTCCAACTACTATTTGCTTTCAACTTTAACAACTCCAAAACAGCAGAAAGTAGGGAAAAATTCTTGCAACCTTCGTACGCTGGTTTCTCTGCATCTTCAAACAATTGTTGTAAATCTTCTTGATCAATATCACCATCATTAGCCTCTAAATCATGCAACATCTCTTTTATATTTTCATGTTCATCATTAATGCAAGAATCATTGTTTTCATTAGTATTTGATACATGATTTGATGTGCTATTATCAAATAGTGATTCCCCATGCTCTGGCCAACAAGTATATTTACGGACAAAACCGTATTTGTGCAAATGAAACTCAATTGCTTTGATATCAGTATAGGGTACACAATTTTTACATTTCGAACAAGGACAAAAAATCTCTATTTCTCCCTTAGCCACTCGGTTAGACTCAGCAGCTACAAGAAAACTTTGCACTCCTTTCACAAATTCTGGGTCATTAACGTTCATCCCATACATCCATTGTCGTTCCATCTGAAATTTAAAAACAACATAATAAATATGCACGTATGAATGAAACATAGATGGTCACATGTGGCAAATCCTAACCTACCTTTTGAATATTTTATCTCATATGTGTATACGTTCTAGCGGGTTGACTATTTAAGAAAAAATCGGCAGCATTTCCCCTCAACTCCCCAAGTATGCGTATAAAACACAAACTCGTAGGAGTGAGGAGACATGCATACCAATTTTTTCTTAAATTTTCAACCCGTTAAAACGTGTACGCATCCTAAATGAGACAAAATATTCAAAAGGCGGTCCCAAACGAGGACTTCCCAAAACTAATCTCAATTAGATTAGTTTCAGACGGGTACTAACTAATTTCATATCATGATCTACTAATAACTTCTAGATGCACATGCTATATATACACAAATAAGCGTATCAACAATATAAGTATATACAAGTATTTAGAACTAGTAGTAAAAATATAAATAATGTTACAAATAACAAAAAGTTTATAAACTCACCTTATAATCCGAATATTTATAAATTGAGTGGAAAATCTCTAATATGGATACATGATGAAGAAATTTATACCTATACAAATATCAAAAAATATATATAAGTTAAGTATAAAAGAGTTATAATGAGTAAAAAATAAATAAAACTATCTACAAAATATAACTATTACCTTGTATGTAGTTTTGTGAGGTTTAAGTGAAATTTATTATGGTTGTTGATTGGAGTGTTTAATGTTATGGTTTTGAAATGTTTGAGTTGAGAAGGAATGAATGAGAAGAAGTAAATGTGGGTGAATTGGAAGCATGTTCCCGTTGGGGGGAGCAGATCTGTTTTTTGAATTTGTTTTTTGTTGCGGTTATATAAAAACCGTAGCAGAAAAGAAATTAATTACCACGGTTACTAAGAAACCGTAGCAGAAAAGAAATCAATTACCATGGTTACTAAGAAACCGTAGCAGAAGTACGGTTTACAAATAAACCATATAAGATTACAGAGAAAATAACTGAACCGTACCAAATGAATATTAGTTACCACGGTTTTAATTAAAACCTTACCAAAAGACGTTTTTTGATACGGTTTTTGGTAAACCGTATCTAATTACCGTTTCAAATATTACTTTGTGTAGTAGTGATGAGAAATACAAATGATCTAAAGCACACTATAAGGGTCGTGTGTTTGAGAGAGAGGTCAGAGCTGAAGGTCTCTGTTATATTTATACACAACTAATAAGGTTTATATAACCATTAGGGTTAAGCCAAGTTACAACTTCAGTCCTCCAACTTTAGATCTTGATAGATATGCTCCCTTAGGCTTTTACTAATGCACCAGTCACGAAATAGAGTCCTGCAATAACGCTAATCGTACAATGAGTCCCTGAGAATGAATAATGAGATTTAACACTTAGATTGGGATACATAATTTAATAAAACCTTTCTTCAATGTCATTTTAATTCAGTTTTGGATTAGAACAAATTTAAGTGCAAATTTTATATTTTTTATGGCTCTACAATCTACATATTAATCTATCTCCTAATATTTCAATGAGACACTGTACACATTTTAAGATGTCAATATCTTATACTAGCTTTGAGTTATTCTTACACTATGTTTTTTGGTATTTTAGTTATCTTTCTAAATTATGTTTCGGTTGTTAACTGTGTTTGGTTTGTAGTTTTGTATTGTGCAATGGCATGGTGAGATGGTTTACTATAGTTTCTGAAAATCTTGTATTACATCTGTTTTGTAGAACTAAAACTTAATTGTGTGTTACGAATAAATCTTCAAAACCATTCAACATGAAATTTGTAAATAGTTATCCAACAAAGTGTCTGATTACTGCTTGAATTAATTAAGGTACAATGTATAAATAAGAAACATCAGTACTAAAAAAGCATACATTCTCATTGGAAAAATTCATAATCATCCTATCTTACAACCATTTAAAAAGAATATCTTGAAGGGAAACACATTACAACTGGAAGACGAGATTGGTTAGACCTTGGGGTTTTCGTAGAAAAGAACTTGTCTTGTCGGCTTAAAGAGGTATTTACCACCATATGTTGAGCGAAATACATCGATCAACAGGTGATATTGTAGTGCAACATATAGGATGGCTGGTATAAAAGCAAAAAGGCTGATAAAGATAGGTATCCATTTCATTTCTTTATGGTATAGCACGAAGAAGCTGATGCTAAAAGTGACCATCATGGTTCCGACAGAGAGAAAAAGTGTTACTAGACCTAACATCAGTTTCATCGGCAATGATCCCACGAAATCACGTTCGGCATAACGGGATGTGAGGATGGATAAAAATGTGAGTATCGATGTTGATGATAAGAACAAGGATATGGCATCTGCGACTACAAAGGCCACAAAGGACAGTTTCCGTTTGAACATGGGGATACCATCGTTTTGATTGTATCCACCTGGAACTGTAAAAGCCGCAGCAAAAACTATCGTGGCAATAAGTGTTGCCACAACCATACATTGACTAGCCGTTGATTTCATCCACTTTTCACCTTGTTCAATAAGATATTGGTGTTCCATGGTGAATAACTCACGTGGTGTGAAACCATCTTTGTTCTTCCTTACTCTAAAACTATGAGGGACCATACGTTCGACTTCCTGCAACGCAAAAGAACTAATTTAGTCATAAACTATTTTATGGTTATAACGATACAGAAAAAATTATGGGAGAAACTGGAGAGGAAATTTTCTACCGTAAACCATAATAGTTCTCGTTGCATATGCAGTGCAGCTCCTGATACACCCTCAAGGTTCTTTTTTCTGGTACTCATTGCTGCTAAATGCAACATATTATTTCCGTCTTTATCTTTGATAGGAGTTACCATATCCTTCATTGAGCCTATCTCGTAAAGTAGATTGTAGATACCCACATGGCGATTTTTGACAGCAATGTGAAATATACTTAGCCCGTTATCATCTACTTTCCATATTAGATCTGGTTGTCCGCGGATGAGCTCAAGTAAAAAGTTAGTATTGCCCACTTCTGCAGCAATAAACATAACCTGAGAAGAGTGTTTGTCTCTTATCTCTGTTTCAGCACGCATTTCACTAATATGTTTGAGAATGAGTCCTACTAATTCCTGAGGTAATTGATGATCCTTTTCAACATTTTTTTCTTTTTTTGTAAGGCATATTTTATTTTCAAAATGTTTATTGGCGATCAACTTTCTGGTTTCATCATGTAATTTCACAACATATTCTGAAATGAGCTTTTGTAGTTCCAGAGCTTGATCTTCGTCTGTTGTATTCTCTTGCTTGATTAAGCTCTGGGTATCAACATACATTTTTACAATATATTTAGATACAAGATCTTGTAGTTTTGAAACTTTTTGTGTGCCTTTCATTATCGTCTGGGTTTCTTCGTCCAGTTTGTCAAGATGATAAAAAATGAGTTCTTTTAGCTGTATAGTTTGAACGATCCTTCCAAAACCTGACTTAACCGAATCCGGCGGCCCTCTAAGTATACGATCCATATCCTTCTTAGGCAGTTTCACAATATCTTCCCAAAGGATTCTCAGTAATGGTAGTGCGTCACTTTTTTTCACAGGAGTTCCCGCCTTATAACCAATGAATGCAGAGACTGAAAGCAGGAAATAAAGCCAAAGTGATATACGACCGTTAGAAATTAACGGAAATTGACTAACAGATAAAAGGAAAGGACTATAGATGAAAAATAAAGAACAACAAATATCTAGAAACACCATAAGGTGTTGTACGACGGGTTTGGGGAGGGGAAACCCAGCCCAAAGCTTAACTTGTTCCCAAAGTTTTGTCATACTATATATACAAGGCCAATGGTTCATTGTTTTATAATCTTTTGTACACACATAATACCCTAAAACCCTTTTGCTCTCCTCTTTGTTATTCGGCCAAAAACCGAAAGGGATTTTTGGTTTCAATCTTTATAATCTTTTTTTTTTTTTATTGAACTAGCATTCTCATTAATTCGGTATTAGTATGTGTGTACAAGAACGTGGTGCAAACACACTATTGTTTGCATCTTGGATTGAATTGAAAAACGGTAAGGGTCAATTCATTAATCGACATAAACCCTAATGGGGTTTTAATCTTGATCCGATTTGTGCTAGCTTGGAATTCCAAAAGGTATGCATACGTTTTATTTTTCAGTTAATTAATTGCAATTACATATTCCTACGCTTCCGCATATACTTTGATGTTTATTGTGTTTAAATTTATGGTTGTCATGTTATTTAATTCCAACAGTACTAAGAGACAACGCCAGCTGCTATTTTTGGGGGGTGTTTGTGTTGATTGTGGAACTCTACTTCAAAGGATCATTAGACTAGTGAAAAATGCATTTTTTTAAATTGTTTTTGAGTATGGATGTGGCTGTATTTGGAGGTGTTTTGATTTTGACAGAAACAACAATGATAACACGAATACAAATCGACGTGTTACTACAATGGGAGTGCTTAATTCAAATGATGAACTTCTGAAGAAGAAGGCCAAACAAAGTATAGAATAAACTGGAGATGGACAGAATCATCAACGATGATTCAGATGAAAATATACGTGTTTCTGCAGTGGGAGCCCAAATTATATTAAGTCACATTTATTAAAACAGTTTTGGGATATAATCATCTGTCCAAGGTAAATGTGGTAGGATATGTTGTTAGTTTCCATTTTTTTTGGATACTATTTTAAATATAAAGTTGGTATTCCTTTTGTGACTTACTCTATTTTGCAATACGATTAGAGTGTGATATATTCTTTCGATAACATAAGAAGAAAAAAAAGAAGAAATGAAATAAAAAAAAACTTGGTAAACCATGCTCCTGTGGTCACTGGGATATCAGTAATCAATTCAATTAATGTTGTCTTCAAAGTGTTGAGTTTAATTTGTTGTACCTATGATATAATAGTTATCTTAATTTAGAATAAAAAGACTAATCTTTCAGCTTTTGCAATATCAATGTATACAAAAGCTTTTGCAATATCATTGTATACAAATGCTCGGCTGCCGCGCAAGTAGAAATCCTCATTTTACACATTTCTCAAAAGTGTGTAAAAGTGACATTTTATAGTAGTGTTATTTATATCAATATATAAAAAGCAAATATCCCAACTAAACTCCAAACCAAGATTTTAACATCAATCAAATTTCTACAAGACATAATATCACAAAAAAAACATATCCTTGAATTTTTAACTTATTTTAGAATCGTTTAACTTGCACTAAAAAAATTCAAATATACACACTTTATTTTCTACAATTTTAAAAAATTTGTAAAATTTTATTAGATTATTAATACTTATTAATGTGTCGAATTTGGTTAAATTAACAAGTGTGAATTTTCCTTTTAGTAAAACAAAAGATTTTCCACACTTATAATTCTATTAAAAAAAGTTACACTTTTAAGTGTGGAAAGATTCTCCACACTTTTAGTGTGTGAGTTAATTGTAACACAAAATTTCCCAACACTAGAGGAAGTGTGGAGATCCTAGGTATTACAATTGATTTCTGCACCTATAAGTGTGGAGAAATTTAGATCTCTTTACGCTTAAAAGTATGAATTTTTCTTTAATACAATTATAAGTCTGAAAAATCTTTTATTGTACAAGAAATTTTCACAATTATTAATGTAACCATTTTTTACACATCATGAAGTGTTAATAAACTAATAAAATTTTACACACTTAATAAAATTGTGGAATGTGTAGATATGATCATGCCTAAGTAAGGATGTTTACCTGACTTAATGGTTCTTCTTATGATATTAGATTCTGTATTCAAAGATTTCTTTTCATGGAATGCTTCAGGCTTTCGAGCTAAAAGTCCAAGTAATTTACTGCTCCTCCCAAGCTCGTGATACTTTTTTACAATTTCTAATGCAATGTCTAGAAAATATAAGAAATTTAATTAATTAGGTTGGTCAAATTATACAACAAAATAAAAAAAGGAAATAACTAAAAAGTATCACACTGACTTGTCTTATTAACTGACATAAGTTGAATTATTCTTTAGTCATTTCAAATACTATTGAGTATTGATCACTTAGTTTTTATACATGTGTAAACAACCATTTAGATCTAGGTAGTAATAACATATGTAAAATAAATAAACAGAAAATTCCTCATTTGCCCCAAATGTACAATTTCACTTACCTTAAGTGCCCCAAAATTTTTCCATTTCTCAAAATGCCCTCGGGCGAAGGTCGCCCCGTTCGCCCCGGGTGGTTTGGGGACTCCTATTAATATTGCGACACGTGTCTCTACACTAGTATTAAACAAGTACATTCCAGGTACAAAATGCCACAAGGCGAAGGTCACCTCAGGTGGAATGTACTTGTTTAGTACTAGTGTAGGGACACGTATCACAATATTATAGGAGTCGCCCAAACCCACCCGGGGCGACCTTCGCCCCTGTGACATTTTGAGAAATCGAAAATATTTGGGGCACATGGGGTAAATAAAAGTGTACATTTGGGGCAATTGGGGAATTTGCTCATAAATAAATCTGTAACACTCCAAAATGGGAGGTGATTGACACACTCACATTTTTTATTAACACCATTCGGTGTACAACCAGTAAAAACATGTTATATATACAACAAAACTGTCTAATGCATATAATGAAGTGTGTCAATAAAAAATGTGAGTGTGCAAATCAATTCCTCTCCAAAATAAACAACCAATCTCGAGTACCAAAAGTCCAACATCTAAGTGAAAGTAAATGCTTACCAAACATGTCACTCTCGACACATTTCTCAAGAAGCGAACTACGATTCTCAACATTCCAACCATCTTTAACCAAGTCTTTTGAACTTTCATAAAGATAACTCACCACATCCTTATTTCCAAATAGCACAGCCGCATACAGTGGCATCATGAGTCCGCCACCACCCGGGATCGTATCCAAGGTCGGGTTCTTTTTCATCATAATCTTAACAGTTTCAGTGTTTCCAGCTGCAGCTGCTAAAAAGAGGGCGGTGTTGTGTTGACCGTTTACAAGTTTCAAGTCCTCTTTTTCCATTTTTCTTACCATATTTCTGACAAACTCGTCCACCTTTTTGGGAGCTTTTGCGGATGCAGCGATATGAAGTGCGGTTTCACCATTTTCGGTGATACTACGCCTTAACAAATTCATATATGGGTTCTTATCCAAAATGGCTTCAGCGGCTTTCCAATCACATCTTATCGATGCTTCGTATAGAGGGAGATCAATTTCGAGGTATTTTTTTCTCTCTTGTTGTATTAGTTATAATGCAAATAGTTAGTATTGAATACGATCTAACATTTGAATATTATTTTCGGAGTAAATTGCATAAATAGTTTATGTGGCATGTTAAAATTGCAGGTTGAGTCTCTATCATTTTGAAAGTGCAAGCACTATCCATGTGAAGAATTTTTGGTTTAGTTTTGTTCACCGCTTCAAAGTTAAATGAATAAATTACCCATGTCTTCTTTCTCTTAAATTTACACAAAAATTGTAGTTTTTTCTTTTAAGAAAACATTTTGTAGAACATCAAGAACACTACTAACACACCGTAAACTTATTCTGACAAAAGTTTGATGTGTAGTGTTCTTTATGTTCTCTTATTTTTAGAAAATGATAACTTGAAATTCAAATGTAAATTAAAGAGAAAGACGACAAAGATAATTTAATCATTCAAGTTTGAGGCTGGACCAAAACCAAACCAAAAAATCTCCACAGAGACGATGCTTGCACATTCTAAATGGTAGTGATCGAACCTGCAATTTAAACATACCGCATGGACAATTTATGCAATTTACTCTTATTTTCGCAAAGTGAAAGCATTAATATATGTATAATATACAAATCTAGACATATGACAAGATCAAATGTAAGAATTAAAAAATATAAATTTGCAAAAACATGTCTTAAGTGATAGTTGGATAGAGATGTTTTTATACATGTTTTATATCTTGATATAATTGCCTTTTTGTTAAATCCATATCAGTTTTGATTGACCAATTCACCAATCAGTTCCAATATATCCATTTCAAATTGAAACCAACATTTACATTTGTATTTGTTTAACAAATTTCATCACATTTGTTAGTTTATGGACAATATTTAATAGTCGTATGTCTGGTTTGAACTTGAGACTATGAGATTGCACGCATTGCGTATGAGATTCAATTGTAATAAATAATAAATAATAAAAGGAAAGACGAGAAAATGAAACAAGCCAAGAGAAGGTCCTAAAACCTCCACTTGGGTTATAATAAACCGAACGCCATCCTTTGGGGTGAGGGATTGCTTTCTTGGACTCCAAGTTACTCTACTATATAAATAAACCTATTGTTTCATTGTTGGGTAATCCTTGGAATCACTAATTGGCCAAACTTCTTCTTCTCCTCATTTTGCTCTTAGTCGATCGATTATTAAACCCTCAAGGGGGTGTTTGGTTTAGTTATTGTGATTCTAGGAACTAGCGTTCGCATTGAATCGCTAACAATACGCGTGTATAAGACCATAGGAAAAATCCCACTTGGATTTTTGGAGTTTCCTAGTCGACATCTTCAAGAATTCGATTACCTAAACCATAACTTTTAGGGTTTTTTATTTTGGTGTTTCGTGTTATACGCATAAGCTAAAAGGTACGCTTTCTATTTATGTTTAGGTTAATTAATTACACATATTTGATCTTATGCATCCGTTGCATGCTTTGTGATTACTTGTTTATTTATATGAATGGCATGGTATTTAAATTCCAACAGTGGCATCACGAGCCGTTAATATGGTGTAATTAATTACCATAACGCATAAAAATCGAATATTGAATAGATTATTGCATGTTATTTTTTTAGGGGTTTTGGAATTTGGGAAGACCCATTGGGTCGAACCATATTTAAAAAAAATAAAAAAATTTAGGGTTTTGAAGATTTGTAGAAACCCTAGGTTGCATGCAAAATTTTATATGTTTGTTAAACGTATAACTGTGTTTTATAGCGTTTATAACGTGACCTTGCTTATGTGATTATATGTGATCCATGACAAAAACATGCATGTTTTTTCAAGGTTATATTATTATTATTTTGTGCATTAATAGTGAAGTGCTTGTACATGCTTATTATTCGATAATATAATTAATTAGGGTTATTAGTAATTGATTCGTATGACATGCTATTTTATAATAGACTAATTAATTCTAAAATTGGGGAAGACTCCAATTAAGTAATGAATCAACTTATGTGCTATGTGGTGTTTATTTAATTATTACTTAAACAATTGAATCGTCGATGTATGTGGCTCACTTGGTACCTAGTTCAAAAACGGGTGAAAGCCTTAATTAAGAACCGGAAGGAGAAAGGTAAAAATGTTGGCGTTCAAGGGCCTCAGAAGAAGCCGTCTCGTGGTATTGATGTAGGTAAAGGACCTAAGTTCCACCCTTCTAATCCTAAGAAGAGGTATGTACCTGTGTCGGAGAAGCAAGATGCTACTAAGGAGAAAAGCACTACTGAGGCAAGTACAAGTGAGCCCTTTATTGCTACATCAAAGTTCCTAAGGATGCGGCAGCTTGTATCCCTTGTACTACTCCTATTGTTGAGAAAATTGGGAAGCTTGAAAAGCTTATTATAGATGGAAAAGCTACTCTTGTGGAAGATGATGGTAAACCTCTTAGAAAGGTGCAGATTGAGGATACTGAGCTTAGTTCTTCTTCTTCTCTGTGTACGGCTTCGAAAAATGTGGGCAACCCATTCTCTACAGTGGGTGAATTAGTTGTTACTGACAGTGATGAGGACGAGGTACTTGATCCGAATAATGATATGGCAAAGTTTCTTGCATCGTCTGAGGGCTATCATGAGCTTGAAGATTATTTTGATGATTATACTGCTCAAGTCTACGATTTACCAGGGCAATTGGATTCTTTTTGTGACATGTATGATGTCAAGCTTCAAGGTCGTGGTCGGAATTAATTTTATTTTTGGTAGGTCATAAGATTGGCGTGTCTTTCTTATGTACTGATTTTGGTTGTTGCACATTTGATTCTTGTTCTATGCCCATGTAACGGGCCGAGATGAGAGACTCACTCTCATCCGTTGTACTTAAACATTTTTTGGAGTAATATATTTGCCAGGCTGATCCCCTTTTACCCAAAAATATATGCGTTTTAAACCTAGTTGATTATTAATAGGATATTTATCGAATAAGCTATGCATATTGCTAAGTGAGTTAGGTGTTATCACATATTGTTAATTTCTAAGTTTTATGTGCGCATTATTAGTTGGTTATATTTTATTATTTGAGTTATTATTGTTTGACAAGTAACAAGCAAAGGGTGTTTTTTAGAAAAGCAAATTAACAGGCTAATAATGGTGTAAAATGTGTTTGTTTTAATAAACACATCGTTAATCAATTGGCTACTAGACTCACCCATAGTGAACAAACTATAAGAGATGTATTAGGTTGGTCACTTTGCTTCCCTAAAGAAGTTGGTTTTTAATATGCTTCAGGCTGACCAATTTCTCCGCTTCTTTGTGCGTTACTATGGAGCTACCGAATACTTTTGGTTAATGTAGTTGTTTAATAAATAACTTAATTGAGAAAAGTTTTTATTAAATGTATGTTACGAAGATGTGTCCATGCTTCTTCGTACATGTTTGATTTCACATCAAAATAAATGTACCCTTTGAGAATTTAAGTTTATGCTATCCAATTAAAGGAACACTTGCAGTTGCCATTTATGTTACGTGAGGCGTAGCTAGATTGTAATCACAAGGTAAATCTCCACATTATGTGAGACATAGCTGTAAAAAATTTACAGTTTTTTTAAATTGGACAACTTAATTGAGTTACATGGTGAGATCAAAGATGGGATGAAACATGCTTACAAGACACTATGTGATTGTCCATAGTGCCATTAGTAAAGTCCCATAATGATCTAGGAATTGCAAAATGTTTGGCAATTATTGTACGACTCTTACCTTATTGAGTACTATCATTACTAGTAGATCAACTCATCTAATGGTACTATGTCAATTTAGATCCTAACTTTAAGAAAATGATATGGTTTATGTGTATTAACCAATGGGTATATAATTTTCTTTAAAGATTATATTATCGAAAGTACTAACTTTTTTACCTTTTCTGTAAAATGGCTCAACCCGATAATAACACACTAAGTTCTGCTTTCAAACAAATGTTTGATCGAGAAAGATTGAACGGCAATAAATTTAATGATTGGTCAACTGAGGATAGTCCTGCGGGTTGTTAAGAGACTTGATGTATTGGAAACACCTTTGACTCCTTGTCCTGCAGCAGACTCACCTAATGAGGTCTTGACAGCGTAGAACCTTCAGTATGATCTTCATAACGAAGTAGCATGCCTTATGTTAGGAAGTATGAATTTTGACTTGCAAAAGCAATTCGAAAATCATACTCTTATTGATATGCTTCGTGAACTGAAGGCTATGTTTGAGAAACAAGCATGTGTAGAACTCTATGATCTTCATGAGTCTCTACATGGCTGCAAAATAGAGGAGGGTAAATTCGTGAGTACTCATGTACTTGAGATGAAAAGTTACTTGGATCAACTTGAATGTCTCAACTACCATCTTCCACCAGATGTATGTGTTGGCCTGATCAACAAATCCCTTAATAAGGAATTTGCTGGATTTGTGCGCAATTTCAACATGCATTGCATGGGGAAGACAATAAGTTTGTTACATGCAATGCTTATTGATTATGAAAAGGGTTTACCTAAAAAGGATCCTAGACCTCAGGTACTAGCAATACAAGGTGGTAGGATTAATAAGCGAAACAAGCCGCATGTGAACAAGGGGAAGGGTAAAGGAAAGGGAAAGGGTAAGCAGGTTATGACTTATCAACACAATCCCATGAAGTTACCTCCCAAGAAGAATGATCATCCTAGAAAGGATCAAGCTTGTCATCACTGCAATGAGATTGGACATTGGAACAGGAACTGTCCTCTCTATCTTGAAGAGTCGCGAGAGAAGAAGAGAAAGAGTGCTGAAAATTTTGCAAGCACTTCAGGTATCTTCATGATAGAATTATTTTCTTTTCATCATAAATATAATTCTGGGTTGTATGACACTGGATGTGATACTCATATTCGTAAAACATTACATGGACTTATAGGAGCAAAGAAGCTGGCCTATGGAGAGCGATACCTATACGTGGGAAATGAAATACGTGCAGTTGTTGAAGCCATAGGAACGTTTGATTTAGTTTTGCCTTCGGGCTTATTACTAGTTTTAAACAATTATCATTACGCACCTTCTATAATTAGAGGTGTCGTTTCAGTTTGTTTGTTAAAAGATAATGGTTATACTCATACATTTAAAAGTTATAGAATTTTAGTTTCTTTATATAATGTTTTTATTTATTTAATGCTATTCCTGTGAATGGTATGTTTGAAGTTAATATGCATGAACTTGTGTCAAATGATAATAATAATAATTCTGCCTTTAACATTAGTAATAAGAGAGTCAAGTCTGACTTGGATTCTAGTTATCTGTGGCATTGTCGACTTGCTCACATAGGCAAGAAACGCATAGAAAGCTGTAACACGATGGGCTTTTGAAATCTATCAATGATGAATCATTTGATAAATGTGAATCTTTCATATCTTGGAAAATGGCAAGGAAACCTTTTCGGCATCAAACGAAAAGAGCTTTAGATCTACTTGGATTGATTCATACTGATGTATGTGGTCTACTTAGACATGTTTCAAAGCAAGGTGCTAGCTACTTCTTAAACTTTACTGATGATTTTAGTCGTTATGGTTATGTTTATTTACTTAAACATAAACATGAAGTATTTGAAACATTTAAGGTTTTCAAGAATGAAGTAGAGTTACAACTCGGAAAGAAGATTAAAGCTCTTCGATCCAATAGAGGTGGTGAATACATAAGACAAGAGTATAAAGAATACCTTAAAGAGTGTGAAATTGTCCAGCAGCTCACTCCTCCATATACACCACAACACAATGATGTATCTTAAAGGAGAAATCAAACATTATTGGACATGGTTCGATCAATGTTTAATCTTACAACTCTATCCTTATCCTTTTGAGATTATGCTTTAGAAACAGCTGTTCGCATTCTAAATATGTTTCCGACCAAGAAGGTTGATGAGACTCCATACGAATTATGGTATGGAAAAGCTCCCAACTTGTTTTACTTATAGGTATGGGGTTGTAAGGCGTATGTGAAACGTGATTCACTAGATAAACTCCAACAGAGATATGTTAAATGTATCTTCATAGGATACCCAAAGGAAATGATGGGTTACTATTTTTACTACCCACCTGAAAAGAAAGTAGTTGTGGCAAGTTATGCTGACTTCCATGAAAGGAATCTCATATCTCAAGAATTCAGTAGGAGAATAATTGATCTTATAGATGATCAAGAAGATACATCACCTTCTGAAAACACTAGCCAACTTCAAGAGAAGCCTGAAAGTCTCGCACCTCCACCTGAAATTAATCACATTTGTAGGTCTGAAAGGACTATATGTGCTCCTAAACGACTTTGCCTTGATGTAGAAGTCAAGGAACATAGTTTAGGGAATTTTGGAACACCTGTTAACTATAAAACTGCCATGGATGATCCTGAAAAGGACAAATGGAAAGCTACTGTAAATGCGGAGATGAAATCCAAGTATGAAAATGAAGTCTGGGTTGAAGAGGATCTTCCTCCTAACTTTAAAGTCATTGGTATAAAATGGCTTTTCAAGAAAAAAGAAGGACATGGATGGTAAAGTACACACTTTTAAGGCTCGTCTTGTTGCAAAGGGTTATACTCAAACCTTCGGGGTTGACTATAAAGAAACCTTTTCTCCTGTTGCAGACATTAGAGCCATTAGGATTCTTATAGCCATAGCGGTGTACTATGACTATGAGATTTGGAAGATGGATATTAAAACCGCCTTCTTGAATGGTCGCCTTGAAGAAGACATCTTTATGGCGCAACCTGAGGGGTTCGTGAATCCACAATTTCCAGAGCGAGCATGCAAACTTCAAAGATCCATTTTTGGGTTGAAGAAAGCATCAAGATAATGGAATAAGAGATTTGATGAGGAAATCAAGAAATTTGGTTTTACTCAAAATCTTGATGAGCCATGTGTATACCATAAGGCTAGTGGGAGTAATTTTACTTTCCTTATCATGTATGTTGATAACATACTAATTATGGGAAAACATATTCCAAGTTTACAAGAGGTTAAAGCCTAACTTGGAAGATATTTTGCTATGAAGGATTTAGGAGAAGCAACATATATTCTAGGAATCAAGATCTACAGGGATAGATGTAAGCGGTTAATTGGACTAAATCAAAGTACTTACATTGATAAAATCTTGAAGAGATTCAGGATGCAAGATTCCAAAAAAGGATATCATTCAATGTAAGTAGAACTTGGCTTAAGTAGCAAACAATGTGATTCTACACCTGCTAAGGTGGCACGCATGAAGAAAGTTCCTTATGCTTCAGTTGTTGGATCTATCATATATGCAGTGAGATGCACAAGACCATATGCGGCGTTTGCACAAAATATGACAAGTCGTTATCAACAGAATCTAGGTGATAATCATTGTACTGCTGTTAAGAACATTCTCAAGTACCTAAAGGCCACTCGTATATGTTTCTAGTGTATGGTGGGAATTCAAAGGCAAAACTTGATGTTATAGGTTACTACGATGCGTCCTGGCAAACTGATAAAGATGATACGAAGTCTCAGATATGATATGTCTTTATAGTTAATGGAGGAGCAACCAGAGTACAATTGTGATGTCTGCAATAGAAGCTGAGTACATGGCTGCGATGGAAGCTGTTTGGATTAGGAAGTTCATTTTCAGGGCTTGGTGTTATGCCCTTAAATTAAGAACCTATGAAGTTGTTTTGTGACAATTCTGGAGTAATTACATTCGTCAATGAACCAAGAGTCATGAAAGGCGCCAGACATTTTCCTCGACGATATCACTATGTTCGAGAACAAGTCGACATAGGTGAAATTAATCGACTCAAAGTGCACACAAATAACATTCTAGCTGATCCCTTCACGAAGGCTTTACCTAAGGCAAAATTTACTCAACATGCTGAGAGCATTAGACTTCGTTTAGCTAGTAGTTTCATGTAAATATGTGGTTTGTATTTGGATAAAGGATGTATTAAACAAATATTATTTTTAAAAAATTAAAATACTTGGTATGTTTGTTTTCATTTATAATAGATTGTATCATATATTTGCATGTTTAAATTCATGAATAACTTATTTTATTCTAAATGTCCATTGTCAATCAATCATATGGGAATACGGTTGAATTAAGACAAATCTGAGGTGTTGGATGAAAATGTACTTTGTATATTATGGAAGGTCCTGCCAAACTCACATGATATTTAAAGGTTGTATATCGGACTTATCCCAATTAACATGATTGTACTTTATGGATCTTTGTCATCAAGTAAATCATGTAAT
The DNA here is from genome assembly GCA_910596185.1 of Chrysanthemum makinoi. Lineage (NCBI taxonomy): Eukaryota > Viridiplantae > Streptophyta > Magnoliopsida > Asterales > Asteraceae > Chrysanthemum > Chrysanthemum makinoi. The sequence goes on from OU343217.1 coordinate 282,043,395, forward strand.
TTTATCCTTAGACTTGAGATGCAAGGCTAAACGATCATGGGTGGAGTCCATTTCGGTAAAACAGTTTAACGTTATTCGTAATTAGTAGTAATAAGGACTGTTTTCAGAAGTGTTCTGAAATTCATGAGTTGCGCTTGTAGTCAAGATAGAATTTGTTTTGAAGTATATTACTACTGGGCCCCTCGTAGAGTTGACAAGATGTTTGTCTGGCCATACCCAAGATCGATCTGGAATACGTCCAGATGAATTGTTTATCTTGTTCAATCGGAATATAATGAGAAACATAATAGTTAAATTATGGAATGACTTAGATCCATATCCATATTTAACGAGGTATTAGAAACAAAAGGATAAGATAATCATAAATCATTAAATGTGCTTTGCGGAACCACACTTGAGTTGTTCTTGGGACATTGGCGTGTTGCTAGAAGCTAACCAATGTCATTACGTTTAATAAGACATGTCTAAGTGGGAGTTGTTAGTTTATGGACAATATTTAATAGTCGTATGTTCGGTTTGAACTCGAGACTATGGGATTGCACGCATTGCATATGAGATTAAATGATAATAATTAATAAATAATAGTTATGTTTTAATTATTAAATCACAAGAAACACTAACGGTCGTTAATACTTAACGGTAATTAGTCTAACAATAGTTAAATAATAAAAAGAAAGACGAGTAAAGAAAAGAAGCCAAGGGAAGGTCCTAGAACCTCCTATTGGGCTATAATTGGTTGAACCACATCCTTTGGGGTGAGGGATTGCTTTCTTGGACTCTAAGTTACTCTACTATATAAACAAACATATTGTTTTGATAGTTGGGTAATCCTTGGAATCCTTAATTGGCCAAACTTCTTCTTCTTCTCCTTTTGCTCTTGGTCGACCGATTATTAAACCCTCAAGGGTCGTTTTGGTTTGATTTTGAGTGAAACAAAGTGTTTGATTTAGTTATTGTGATTCAAGGAACTAGCATTCGCATTGAATCGCTAACAATACGCGTGTACAAGACCATAGGAAAAATCCCACTTGGATTTTTGGAGTTTCCTAGTCGACATCTTCAGAAGTCGATTACCTAAACCCTAACCTTTAGGGTTTGTGATTTTGGTGCTTCGTGTTATACGTATAAGCTAAAAGGTACGCTTTCTATTATGTTTAGGTTAATTAATTACACATATTTGATTTTATACTTCCATTGCGTGCTTTGTGATTACTTGTTTATTTATATGAATATCATGGTATTTAAATTCCAACAACATTTACTTTTACATTTATCAAAACTAAAATTTGAGTTTCGTGAGTAAAGATTCAAAATATGCAACTTTGCATTTTCATGTGCTATTTCTAAGAGAAATGGAATTAAATAATGCAAACTTTCCTAATATTAATTGTGGTGATATGTATCAGTAACTGAATAAAGGATTAATATATAGAAACAATTACCATCATATAGATCTGAAAGGGATCGAGTCACTCGTACAGGGATCGAGAAATCTGAGGGATCCGGCCGGATTTCGTGCGACATCTGCAACATTAATAATAGTAAGTATTTAAACAAAAAAAAGTTTCACATGCACAATGACTCGACTAAAGGTTACAACTGATAATGAATACCTTTTCTTAAGCCTGGAGATTATAGTGAGAGAGATAATAATGTAATGTGTAAGTGAAAACTGAAATGTGATTATTTGGAAACGCATTCCATCACATTTATCAAAACTGAAATGTAATTTCATAAGTCAACGTCTATAGATTATTAGGTTTAGGTAATTTATTGTATTTTAAAATTATACGTGATGTAGTTCTACAGTTCAATTTTATATGTATCAACTCCATAAAAATTGTAACTTCTTCTAATTGCATTTTTTAAATCAAAGTAAATTATAGTTTATTAAATAAGGAAGATGATTTGCATACATCACAAAACGATTGAGACACTCTAAATTATAGTATTTGGACATTTATACCCTCACTGTGACTTTTACATTTTCACCCGTGTGAGGGTATAAATGTCTAAACACCATAATTTAGAGTGTCCCAATCATTTTGTGGAGTGTGCAAATTATCTCACTTTAAATAAGGGTATTGTTTTAATCAGTAAATATCCATATTTATATTTAGAATTGTTCTGATTTCGGTTAGGAACTAGGAAGCTTGTTTTTGCGTCCATTACTATACGGATAACTTTACTAATGCACTACAAGAGAATTACTTTTAGGAAAGAAAAAAAAAAAGAGAAAAGTGGCAGAAAAGTTGAGCTGAGGTCACAACTTTATTGACTTGATTTTAATTTTAAGTGATGGCTTTGAACTTTGAACGACTATGTCAAACAATAGTGAGTAAGTTGTTCATGTCATCTAACCCATTGGGCATTAATTATATCGTATAAATAGTAAATACCAAGGTGTTTGTGACGTATTATAAGAGTTGAAGCAATTGAAGGGTTTCATGGCTATTTCTAAGATGATGTTTTTCATCACAATTGGTTGTATCACTCCAAGAAAAATGTTAACTCAAAAAAGGGCATCACCATGAGAAGAAGAATTGATCAAAGGCTACATTTCCTATACAGATTTTACATTTCTTCATCGACCATAAACTTCAAACACCTCATGATGTGGCGGTTGCAACACCGAAATTGTACAACCCCTAATATAATTAGTATACCTAACCGTTGCACTGTAGTAAAGGTAAGATCGGTGAATTAATCGTTCTCTAGGAGAATATTGGGTTAGGCTCGTAAGGTATGACAAATTGATCTAAAAAGGAGAAAATATTATTTTTAGTATTTTATATTTAATTGGAAGCAAGTAAATATCGGGGTTTTGAACATTTGATTTTAGAACTAATATTAGTCTAATGACAAGAAAAGTAAATTGGTGAAAAGTATATGATGGAAAATGTATTTACGTAGGGTGCGTTACTCTCTAATATGTAGTTGTCTCTATTGAATCTATCACACCTTGATTAATGAATATGAAAGATACGTCAATAATAGTGTAATGCCGTGGTCCAGGTTCTACACTCTATAATAACTTCTACACTCTATAATAACTAGTTGATAATGTTTAATTGCAACATATTTTTATGTGAGTTGCAACATATTTTTATGTGAGTTATCATAATGTTTATTAGCTATTTTAATAACCTTATAGTACTTAATGAAGCCTATATCCTATTTTAGGTTCATTAAAAGGTACGTGAAGGAAAATGAAGAAAACGTGAAGAATTGTTGGGAAAACGTGAAGAATTGTTGGGAAAACGAAGCCTCAAAGTAAATATATGAAGTTCTCGAAACGCCTTCGCTATTTTGGTCCTAACTTGCTCATACGGACTCCGATTTTGATGATTCAAAAGGCCATGGAAAGAGGAAAGAAAGATCTACATTTTGCTTTCGATCATTTCTAGTCAAATGGTCAATAACGAGCGGTTAACATGCCCTAACCGCCGGCTTTTCTAATCAACAAACCATCTTGACGGATGGATAAAAACAGGAGGTTGCCATTGGTTGAGACCTCCAAATGGAGGTTGGAATTTCCCCAACCGGTGGTTAAATTGTGCGGGCCAAGTTACATTTACTTGAAGAATTAGTTACCCTTGATGCCCAAATCCGACCATAACTCCCCTTGGGGGTGCACTCTAAGCCTTTATGAGTATTTCTTGTGCCCAAATGAGTTCTCAACTATAAATAGACCGCTTGTGTGAAGAGTTAAAAGCAATGAAAATACAATCGCAAGACATTTTCATTTATGCATTTCTTTGTTTTCTTATGTTTGTTTTTTTATACTTGTATATATTATTATATATATTTTTAGTAAATCAAGGATTACACTATTAAAATAGAGGGGTTTGTTTGTGATTTTAGTGTCTTCAACTATTATACATAAGTGCGATTTACTATAGACCAATGAAATTTCATATAATGCTCGGATGCGAGTTAGGGAATTGTAAAGTGCACACTCGTTTGAGCTAATATGTTTTCACCACGACAAAAACGCAGGATTTAAGAGGGTTGCGTCCCCTTGCAAGGTCAAGGGGCAGCGCCACAAAACCTAAACAATTTTTATCACTCGGTATTAAAGGAATTAACAAATTTTCCCGTCAAAACCCAACCAACATGTCTGTTGGTGAAGAGTCATGTCTCGTGGAATTTAACTATTTTTAACTGTCTTTAGTTTTCATTTCTAATGTTGGTTTGTGGGAGTTATAAACACACGTAAACGACTAGAAGTGTGTGAGCCGATGGGGGCACACACGATAAACACGAGTATACGTGTCGAACGTAATTATACTTGAATTATATTACCCGTATTATGCATGCTACTTGACCCGATCCACTGTTTGATCCATGGGCTGTTATGGACAGTTGAATGGGTCGAATATGGAACAAGCCTTGGGCTTTGGGTTCCATCCGATCAGGTACAAGAATGGGTATGGGTTGTTTGCTTGTCGACCAAGCCAAAAACCCATGTAGGGAGTCGTTTGTTTTGGCTATAAAACAAACGTATTCTGCGCCTATTTTTGCTGTAACATACGCATGATCAATACCCTAAAACCTCTCCTAAATCAATTCCAAATTGTCAATTCTCAGTCGGTTTGCTTCTCAAATCGTTTAGGGTTTTGATTTGTTTTCTTGATCCTTAACTTGTAACGATCAAGGTGTTTAGGTGTTGATTCATTGGAGGATTCTTGTTCCTGGTTTCCTTGCTGAATTGCAGCAGATACAAGAAGGTGATTCCTATTTTTCTGGTTGTGATTTTCTCGGACAAATCACAGGTTTATATCGGACGTAATGTCCGATATCGGGTAAAGCTAATAACAGCTCTAATGGCTGTTTTGCTTATGTTTCTCGGATTGAATACATAAGGCAGTAAGTAACTTGGTTCCTTGGAATATTACTGCTAGTGGCTTTATATTCAAGTGGTCACTTGTTGATGGGTTTTAATTACGTTCTCGACTAGCCTCAATATCGAATGTATATGTTAATCGGGTTTGTGTGTGATACTCTTCGAGGTATCTAATTTAGATACTTAAGGTTTCGTAGGGTTTCTTGTTGCGTCACTAGAGTTCAATTGCCAAGCAAGGTTAGCCTTCTTTATTCCTTTTTAATTAATTAATAATGTATTAATTATATGTTTATTATTTACGTGCATCATGAGTCAACTCGTTTTTGCGATTATGGGTTACACGTTTCTGATATTAATAAACATGTTTTAAAAGGGCTGCATGAAACCTAGTTTAGTTATTTTGTTTTATTTTAATTTTGACAACTACATGCAATACTTGTCAATTTTTAATATATAATAACTAGTCACACACAAATTAAAATTATATTGATAATTAGAATTAATTTGTTAATTAGAATTTAATTTACATGCGAATTATAATTACCTTGTTAATTTAAATTAAATTGTTAATTAAGAATTACATGTTAAATTAAAATTACTTGCTAATTAGAATTAAAAGTTAATTTGTATTTATTAATTGTTAATTAGAATTATTGTGATAATTAGAATTACATATTGATTTAAATACATATATTGCGTAATTACTTGTTAATTGGGATTGCCATGCTTTTATGTGTTTTCCCGCCACAAGACCCACTCAATTGCTTTTCTAAGTGATGTATGGGGCGATCTAGGTACTGCATCCTAGTGACGGTCTTATGGTTCTCCGTTTGGGGAAGACTCGCAAGAGGACTCGGAACAATATGTGGTTATTGATATTAATGTTTATGCTTGTATGTTTGTGATTCCTATATGTGCATTATTACTTGCTTTGACACCTAATTGTATGCAATATGGAATAATACATATCGTAACCATAACATTAATATTGGTCTTTATTTACACGCCAAAATACCATGCTCATTGTGACCTGCTATTTGATTCGTGGAAAATTGTTTTTGTAAAATAAAGTGACTTAATATATGAAACACGTTTTCAAGAATTTAAAAACTAAACGCTATGGACACTTGGGATGTACGGCTCACCCACTAGAACAAACTCAAAAGGGGTTTAAAGAAGTGAGCACAGTCTCACTGAAAGGATGTCTAAGGTTATGCTTCGGCGCTTAACTGGTCCTCTGCCTCCTGTGCGTTCGATTGGAGCTACCGTGAACCATGATGATCACTACAGTGTTATTACCAAAGTTTTTAAAATTAGTGTTACAAAGTAGTTTTGCATGCTTCTTTGTACACGACTTTTACCACATTTATATGTGCATACCTATTTGTTAATATTAAGTCTATGCCACCCAACTATGGACACATGCATTTGGATTGACTTCTCCTGGTCAGACCTAAGGGCCTTTCCAACCCATGGTAATTATTTCTCACTGGTCAGACCTCTGGTTATTTTACACGTTCATACTTGGTCGACTTATATCGAGTTAACCTGGTCAGACCTCGGACCGAGGCATAAGATGAGAACTAAACATGCTTTTGACATTATTACTTGATACTAATGCCTTAAACAGTCTCATAAATCTAAGAGTTGTATTTTGCAATTAACGCCTCGTTAAACTACCTCTTGTCCTATTTTTTTACACACTGGTCAGACCTATGGTAATTAAGTGGGGTTGCAAGATGGATCTTAGTCTTATTAGTAATTAATTGGGTAGTTAATTCTTTTAAGAATGTAATTATCGAAAATACTAGATTTGAACTTTTTATGTTATGATTAATTGTGTTATTGCAACATAATTCGTAAACAAATTTGTTTTTCTTTGAAAGACAAACTTAGTCTCTTTTCCTAGTAAGAAGAGTGAGACTTATACCTATCTTTTCTCCTTAGTTGACAAACTAAGATAGGATTACTAATTGGTAAACTCATTAATGATCTTTCATTACCCTTTTGTGGTCTAGAGTTAATTGAAAGAAAGAATATTTTGTGTAACTGGAAACATTGTGTTTAGAGCTACTAAAATAAATAACATCCTGCACTTGTCACGATGTATGAGTTTAAACCGCAAAGAGTAAAGGAATTACTAGCATATGTGCTAGGTAATCTTCTTGGACTCTTATTATTCCTAAAGTGCTAATTACCCTTGGGGCCATGTAGACGATAAAGGAGGAATGCATGCTAAAGATTCAAGTTAATTGAATAATAGAATGGTTAGTCCATTGTCTACATAAGTAGAACCTCATATACTCTGCTCAATACCTAAGTACATGCTACTCGTAGGCAATTGAAGAGAATAGAAAAGTATATAAAACTGCTATATGTTTTCTACTGGAAATGTAACACTTACAATGTTGACAAATCCAGTGGGAGCACTTGCATTTTATTACTGAAATATCATTCATGTAATGTTGTCAATTTCAGTGGGAGCTGCGGGATTTATTTCTTGTTAGTCACCCATATCATTTCAAACTAGCTTTGAAATAATCTATTACTTTCCGAATATGAACAACCATTACTTAAAGGAAAATTGCATTTTATTTTATCATATCGTTTGAACAATCAATCACGTGTTTTTTGTTTTCATAATATGATGTTGTACCTTACACAAGTGGGAGAAATCTCAAAATGTGTGCAAGGAACAACAAGATTATTGGTATCTCTTGACCGCAAGGTAAGAAAACTAATAAATCTACTAGGACTTAAACATGTTAGATGTTTAATGCCCTACTACATGTAAATAAGAATTCTACTAGGACTTAAACACATGAGATGTTTATTGCCCTACTACATTCTAATAATGATTCTACTAGGACTTGAACAAGCTAGATGTTTGTTGCCCTACTACATTCAAATGTCATGATATAGTGTAAAGATACTTCAACATTTGACTACATATTTTAGTCAACATAATTATGGTTATATGATAATGATCATAATTCTGAAGTATAAAATTAACTTGAAATTACTATAGAACTCAATAGTTTGCGTTTATGATTACTTTTGTTAGTGTAATTATGCTTACATGTTAAGACATAATTATAAAGTCCTTGTATTAATCAATGTCTTATAACATAAAGTATATATAGTAAATGTGTTATGTCTTCTCGTTAACACATAAACATGAGGCTTTGAATTATTCAAAGACTAATAAGGTATTATTGAAATGTTCTGGTTTTTTGTTAACACATGAACATATAATCCTTGAATAGTTATGTCTTCTTGTGAACACGTGAACATAAGGTTCTTGTATTATTCAATGAATATACCTTATAGCATGTACTTGGTTCGTAAATGCTTTATATTCAATTTGGCTTGACCCAATTGACAAGTATTTGGTCCCAAGAGAATTAAGTTATCGATAGAATTCTGATATAGTTTCACAATTCTAATAACTCATAGGATACCACTTCATTATGGTATGTCTGATGTGTTGGATCAAACCTTATTCATATCGTTTGGTTCCTGATAGCTTTAATTGCTCTACCTCCAAAACATATCAAGGTTAGAAATTGCGTGTGTTATGGATACACTCAATATAGTTCAAACCTAGAAGGTATTCAAGACGACACATAACTGAAAATCCTAATTCATTAGGGATTTTAGGTTTTCCACTCAAACCAATTGAATCCTAAATCCTTTTGGATTTTTGATTTTTCTACACTTCATAGCTTGAAGATTGTAGTTTTGATGTTCTTCCTAGCTTGACGAAACACAAAACTGTTGTTAGAATTTTTGGTTAAAGAGTGATAATAAATTAGAGTTTTTCTACAAACCCTAATTTGAGTTGCTGGAAGGAATTCCATTATGTCTTGATTTAAGTTCTGAATTTGTTAAAATCTTATGAAGCATTTTATTAACAAATCTAAAGATGAGAACTTAAAATGTATTTTGTGGTTCCCAATAAAGAACAATTTATTGTTGCTTAAATAATAAGTATTTAGAGAGTTGTCTCTACTTACAAAAGTAAGTGGGAACATATACAAATCTCAAAATTTTTTAGAACAAAATACTTAACCTTCTAAAATACACTTATTAATGTCATACTAAGGTTAAATATGAAAATGTCAACCGAAGTATAATGATTACTCTCATTCATAAATCCGAAAGGATGCCTCATCACTTGAGTGATATTTTATATCAATGCTGAGGGATATAAGTTAGAAGATTATTGTAAATCGGCTAACTACTAAAATATATTATCACATCTTGAATCTGATAAATGTTTTAGAACTATGAATGATAAGATGCAGTCCTTAAAAGGAAAATCGAGTTTTAAGCTTGATTGTTATTTAAGCCTAACATTAACCTATGAGGTTAGAATGAGTTTCTTTTGAAGAAAGACTCACAAGGACAAAATTGTATACATATTAATGTTTGGCATTTAGTAAGAAGTTTTTAATCATACTTAAGCAATTGACTGTGATTAAATTTTCTTATATAATACATGCATTAATTATATAAATATATTTAATTGTCATACATGTGATTTGTATGTGGAATATGACAATTAAGATTTTATAACTCTTTCTTTATGATTACCTTTTGGAGGACGGTGTGTAATCAAAAGGTGATGGATATTGGATTTCACAAACACTCTAAACCATAATCAAAGTAGGCGTATAAGTATGTTAGAGAGAGAAAGTTCTAGTGAGAGAAAGGAAGAGAGTTGGGAACTATAGTGAGAGAAAGAAAATATTATTATGAGCTCCAACTCTCTACCTTGGAAGGTAGAGAGTATTTATAGTCTTACAATAAAACGCCACACAACGGGCTGTGGATCAGGCATACAGTGGGTAAAGACCCGTCCGTCCTCCACGGTGTTACTAAACTAAATACTACTTAACATAAAAGTACTATGACTACGAGCTTTCTAACGATTACATATACTTGAGGTGACCGACTCTTTAATACCGGAATTTCTAATTCCTAACAATCTCCCCTAAGGGAGGTCACCTCAAACATATACTAAAATGACATTGAATACAATCGGATATTACATTAACAATTGATCTTGCATTCTTGATGTAGTACTTTGCTCGAAGCTCGTAGTCATTGATTCCACTCATTGCATGTTTGGTTAATCCAAGTGGAGGTCTTTTTCTGATCCACGTGATAATAATGTTGGGCCAGCTTTTGAGATCATCACTAATAAAAATCTCTCGATACATCCATTGTGGTGTTGGTATTATGTGATGTTGTGACTTTCGGACCGACATGCTCACATTCTGATCATGATATCTTCTCATCAGAGTAGCGGAAGCATTCGTTGATTCATGATATTGGCAGCGTAGCGAAGCATGGAGTTAGAATATCCGAGTCATTGATGCACCAATCATGATATCTTTTGATATGAATGTGTTGTGTGAGCATGCGGCTATGAATTGACCGCTCCATTCGATCACTGCAAACGTCGGGTGTACTGCATAAGACAGTTAGCAATAAAGCGCACGAAAGTGTCTTTGATCACTTTTGATGAATTGAGGTATACGGCCCACGGTTCCCGTTGATCGATACAAGTACTGCTCGTGATCGGGTATAATTCGAAGAATTTCCTTGACAGGGTTTCACAAATGCTTCTAGTTGTTCTCAAACCGGAACGTCTCAAAGAAGACAACACGGAGTGAGTGAACCAGGCAATTCGTCCATCGATTGATGAAAAGAGATTTGAAAAACAATCGTGTATTGCTCAATAGAAATTGTTTTGCAATATAACGAAGGTTTTAATGAAAATCAATTATCAATCATAAAACACCTTTTGATTTGAAAAATTAGTACACGGTCGACGTGCTAATGAAAAGAGTTTTAAAGCACAAAGACCGGTTTTCAAAGGTATCCGTCAATCCATAACCTGAACCGGATTGATTCAAAAGATTGAATCGCCCCATTGTTTCTGTTCAGTTGTCACATGGTTGATCTGTATAATAGATCTCACATGCCACCTACGAGGAGCTTGTTAGATGTTGGCTCCAGAAGGCTTTCCATCTTCATAGTGAATATGTAAACACATCACTCGGATGTTCGGCAATACCACAAGGATAATGCGTAGGACTCAAGATATAATCTCTCTTTCCACATTGTGTGAAACAGAGAGTCTTCATTGAAAGTGTCCTAATGAGATTTATTGATGATCTCGTGGCACTAGACTCAATTTGTGCATATTTGGATCCTATATCGGAGACTAGGGAGAGGGTCTCCTTCAATATCAACAATCTCTAAGAGAAAGTTGATAGATAATGTCGGTTCCCCGTGAGAATGAAACAAGTCCTTTTAAGAGGAACTTGAGTACCATGGGAAGTTGTAGTGCGAGGCGTCCTGGGTCCATGACGTCTTGTCTTCAATACCGATGTTACCATCAGTAGCATATGAATTGAACCGGTTTACGCTCTAAGGTTGAATAAATGGAGGGCTATTTGTTTTCACCCTTTTCTCATTCAATTCTTTTTAATTCTTCAACCCCTTCAGTGCTTACCAAGACTTCATAGCAAGAACCTTGTTGGGTTTATTCCAATACTAGCTCAGTCTTAGTCCGCACTCTTCCCATATCTCATTTTTCTCCTTTTATCATCATACCTAAGAACTCTACACTAACTAGTGGATAGTCCTGGGTAGATCCCTCCGGTTCTGGCGGATCATGGGAACACATACCTAACCTTATCGTCCTTATATCACCATACATAATGTAAAGTTGGTCGGTCTTTTTGGTATTGTTCATCCGCCATAGGAACCAATTGAAAACCATTTGAAAATCAATCCAGATACTTATGATATTTTATCAAAGCATTTTGTACCTGAATTGTTTTTGATATTTTTAGAAGAAGAACTCCCCTCAACATGTGAATCAAGTATTTGAAATAGTTTTCCACACGGAGGCAAGAGAAAGAATTAACTTCTTTGATTACCATTTTCAAAAATATCAACATCACTTCCCTAATCGAATCAAGTAGATAAAGCATTTTGGGGAAGGATGAGGTTTTCATGATTTTGCTCCCCCTCAATATGTGCCTCGAGATTTGAAAAGAGTTTTGCACATACTAGAGGGAACCTGCACCTTGAGATAAGTTATCACGTTTCAAATCATAGGTTTAAGATAGATGCTCCCCTCAACATGTGCATGGAAAATTTGAAATCGTTTGTCACATGTGGGAAGGAGAGCTTGTACATCCTTATAAAACCATTTACCGAATTATCGGTTTAAATCCAATTTAAATCACACATTCTCCCCGATCACAATTATCAAATCATTTGAGATTTGTGATCTCTTATAGATTTAAATTGATTTTGAAAGCTTTTAAGGAGAATTGTGACTTGATTATGAAAGCGTTTTAACCGATAATGATCGGATTTTAAGACTTTAAACTCCATTGATAAAACATGCATGAATATCTTTTGAAAACAATTGAATGCCAAATAACCTTTTAATTTAATTGAAATCATTCTCCCCTCAATCAATGACATAGGTTGTTGATTGAGAGATTGATATTTTGACAAATAAGTCCAGATGATTATCAAAAATAGAGACTGAGTTATTTTTCAAAGCAGTTAGTTTTCAGCAGATAAATGTTTAAAGAATCCGAGCATGGAATTTTGAAAACATGATAAAGTATGGCTCTGTTCTTTCCTTGAAAAAGCGGGTTCTTGCACGAAATGACAATAAACCATTTGTTTCTCTTTCTCCCAAAAATATTTTTGATTTTTTGATTTTTTTGATTTTTTTTTAAACATTTGAACAACATCTAAAGTCCCGTGTCATTCTTTGAATGACAGCACAAAGACCGTAGATATTATCGAACCGAGAAAAAGCATGACAAATTGACAATATTTTTGAAGATTTTTCGAATTTTTTAGATTTTTATGGATTTTGAAGGTTTTATAATTTTGTATTTTGTTTTTCGAATAGATATATACAAGAGATAGATGAAGATAGACCTTTACTCCTCGTCTTCCTCCTGAAGACGTTTGAGTGTTTCCGGTTGAAGACTTTTCAAGCCAAGACGTGGAAGAATAAACTCAAAACGTTCTCTTGGAAGAGCTTTGGTGAAGATGTCTGCTAACCGATATTCAGACCTCACAAAATAGAGTTCCACCACACCTTTTTCCACTTGTTCCCTGATGAAATGATGTCGAATGTCGATATGCTTTGCTCTTGAGTGTTGAACGTTGTTGCATGAGAGAGCAATAGCACTTTATTATCACAGTACAGAGGGATTTTGTTGAATTCAAAGCCATAGTCCGATAATTGAGATCTCATCCATAAGACTTGAGCACAACAAGATGACATGGCTATGTATTCAACCTCAGAGGAAATAGAAGTACTCATTTGCTTCTTTGAAGACTAGCTCACAAGCTTATCACCCAAAAACTGAGCACCTCCAGATGTACTTCGACGAGTATCTTGACACCCTGCATGATCAGCATCTGCATAGGCTGTTAGTAACATACGGTGTCCTTCGGGTACCAAAGACCCATATTGATGGTTCCTTGGAGATACCGAAAGACCCGTTTAACCGCTTCAAGGTGCTTTTAGTAGGCTTAGCCTGGTATCTAGCACACATGCATACAGCGAACAAGATGTCGGTCTACTAGCGTGAGGTACATCGAGGATCCAATCATACTACGATATTTTGTTTGGTCAATCATGATCCCCGAGTGGTCCTCATCTAGTTTGGTTCGATCAATCATGGGAGTGTCAACAGGGTCACTTGAATCAAATCCAAATTTCTTTAAGATCTCAGTTGCATATTTAGATTGATTTATGAAAATGCCTCCGGGACTTTGCGAAATTTGTAATCCCAAGAAAAATGACATTTGTCCCATCATTGACATTTGAAATTTTGAACTCATTTCATTAGAAAAACGATCACATTCCATTGGGTTTGTCGAGGCAAAAATAATATCATCAACATAAATTTGAACATGAATTAAATGTTTGCCCGACTTCCTGGTGAACAATGTTGGATCAACTGCTCCTTTGCTAAATCCGGTTGATAGAAGAAACTTTGACAGTGTATCATACCATGCCCTTGGAGCTTGCTTTAAACCGTTAAGGGCCTTCTTCAAACGATAAACGTGAGTAGGATGCTCTTGATTTACAAATCCTTCAGGTTGGCGGACGTGAGACGACTTCTTTAAGGTCTCCGTTCAGAAATGCCGTCTTCACATCCATCCGATAGACTACCATGTTCTTACTAGCAGCATTAGCCAGAAAGATTCTGATTGCCTCAATTCGAGCAACTGGAGCAAAAGATTCTTCAAAGTCAATACCCTCCTCTTGACGGTATCCTTTAGCAACTAATCGAGCCTTGTTCTTCAACACATCACCATGCTCATCAAGTTTCACTTTGAAGATCCATTTTAGAGCAATAATCATAGCACAATCTGGAGCCGGTACTAACTCCCATACATCTAGTCGATCGAACTCATGAATTTCATCTTGCATAGCATTGAACCAGCTATCTTCATTCATGGCGGTTTTAACATCTTTTGGTTCGATCTTAGAGAGTACGGAGTTGAAGAAGCACCATAAGGCATCGGTTGCAAGTTGTTACCGTGTGGATACTTGGACGAGAGGGATTTCCAATGATGTTGTCTAATGGATGATCGTGAGTCCATTTTCGAAGGTGTTCATGTGGCAGTTGTTGAGGGACTGAAATAGCGAGTTGATGTCTCCTCGAAGATGGTTCGATGAAGATTCAGGAGCAAATATGTTTTCAAACGGAGCATCTTTAGGAGTAGCAAAGGGATTAACTTCATCATTGAAGCCAGAAACAGTTCCATGATGTACATTTGAAGAATGATTATTTGTTGATGAGATTGAAGGATCAGCAGCAGGTGCTTCTTGACTTAAAGATATTGAGGCTGAGGGATTGACTTCATTCACGGAATATGAGCACTGTTGTAGGGATCAGACACCTCATTAGTACTTGGATCATAAAGTTCATCAAACATAGGATCAAACAATTTCTTTAAATCATCTTCACATGGAGGTACATATGGAGTTTCTTGAGAAGAGTTTGGAACAAGGGATGAACCAATGGGGCTGTTTTGAAGTGCGGGTTCTGAACTGGATTGTCCAGAGCCATTTGACCGACGCTCATCAAACGTAACATGAATTGTTTCCATGATATTTCGGGTTCTTTTGTTGTAGATTCGGTATCCCTTTTTGTTTGGTGCATACCCTACAAATACTCAATGTCTGCTTTAGCTCTAAGTTTGCCTAAGTCTTGATCCTCATTAGTTGGATAACACAATGCACCAAACACACGAAGGAAAGAGAGATTAGGTTTTTTGTTGTGGACAAGTTCATATGGAGTTTTTCCATGAACAGTGTGAATCAGGAACGATTTTGTGTGTAGCATGCAGTGGCAATAGCTTCAGCCTAGAGAAACATTGGAACCTTTGAGTAAATTAGCATTGTTCTAGCGGCTTCTACAAGAGTTCGATTTCGTCTTTCAACTACACCGTTCTGTTGAGGAGTTCGTGGAACACTTCTTTGATGGCTGATTCCAACGCTTTCATAAAATTCACTGAGTTGTTTGTTGACAAACTCAGTTCCATTGTCTGTTCGGATTATTCTGACTGTTTTGTTAAGTCGAACCTGCAGCTGTTTGATGAGTTTGATGATGATCTTGGTTTAAAATTGCGTTTTGCGATCCGTTGCGCTAAAGGTCCAAAAAGCCGATGCGTGATGCGCTTTGCAAATGCGAGCGCATTTTAGACGCGATGCGTTTAATATTAAAAAAATAATAATTATATGTAGTGATAATACAACGTACCAAGTAAATGCAATAAACTTACAAATAAGTCACCAAGATATAAAAATTAGGCGAATAATCTATTTGTAAAACAAATAAGTCACTATGTCATGACACAAAATACATAGAAACAACATTATAACCTCCAACTAAATGTCATTTTAAACGAGACCCTCCCCCTTTAGTTACTTTCGAACGGATCACACATGTAAAGTAATTTTAATTTTTGGATATTGAATTCCATAATTTATACTTGGATCCTTGTTATTGTTACTAGTCAATGCGGTTGCACGCGAACAATTAGAGTCCATTCTATACATATGCATGATGACATGATGTTATAATGTATCAAATGTATACTTATAATTTATACTAGTAGCTAACAAATTGAATTTGTTCCTAACTAAATAAATAGCAAAAGTCAGAACTGTCAATTTTATTCAAATTTGAATCACATATGATATCCAACTCAAATATTTAACATATATGATTATGTATGATCAAATAACAATATGAACTCTTGCACATCATGATGCTAGAATAATAAGATTGTTTGCAAGATTTTAAATCATGTAAATGGTGCATGATCATGAACCAAAGGGTAATTTGGATGTGGTTGTTGTGTTTGATTGAACGTCCTTAAACAAAGGTCCATTAAATATTTTAGCTTCTTCTAAATAGTTTAATTTTGACAAAATGACCTAAGTTCCATATTGCGACAATTGCGACCGTTGCTAGCATTACACAAATGCGGAAAATTGCGGTCTAATGCGAGTGCATTCGAGGATCGCATTAGGCACCATGATGCGAAATCCTAAATGCAATGCAATGATGCATGCATTTTACGCAATGATGCGTGCATTTTTAAACCAAGATGATGATATCAGGAGTTTCATCCTTTGTCCTTAAGAACTTGACCCAGGTGAATCTAGAGTAATCATCAACCACAACTAACACATATTTCTTCCCAAAGATATTCTGCACCCTCATTGGTCCACATAGATCCATATGAATCATATGAAGAGCTTCTGTGATAGAGTTAGTAGGTTTGGGTTTATGGGCATACTTCTTGCTTTTTCCCAATTGACATGCTGAACAAAGATGATCCTTTTCATACTTTAGTCGAGGTAAACCTACAACTAAGTCCTTTCTGGAGAGATCATTGATGGTGCCGGAGTTCAAGTGATTGAGACGACGATGCCATAACCATGACTTTGTTTTTGAAGCCTTTGACAACAAGCAGATTGGAGAAGACTTCATCATATCATCGATAGAGATGGTGTAAAGATTTGAACCACGAGTTCCTCTTAAAAGTTCCTTACCATCAAGTTCTCTAACAAAACAAGTATGTTTTCTGAAGGCTACTTCTAGATCGAGAATCACGAATTGACCGGAGAGAAGATTATGACCAAGACCTTCCACATAGTATACTCTAGAGATAACACTATCACCAACAACATAATCACCATAACCCATAATTGCACCGAAATGATCATTACCGAATCTAACTGTCTCGATGAATTTGCTCACGAAGTTCATGAGCCGTGACCGGTCTCGGTCAAATATATGCTTGGAACGACTGAGTCCAGTACCACGTAAGCGATTTGAACGATCTGCAGTTGAACACGCATAAGAATGGATAACGGATAATTGGGATCCCCATGCAAGAATGGGTTCCACTTGGTTAGTAACAGTGATTGGAACACCCACATCAAAAATAGAAACATCCATATCGAAGTAGAAGCAATGGAATCATTGGGAATAGATGCAATCGGTGTCAGTATTTGACCTATTCAAAGTATGTTCACTTCTTAAGGGAATAGTTCTACCAATAGGCATCCATTTTCTAGTGGGCATTGTCTTAGCAGTTTGAGCAAACCGATTATTCTTATGGCCAAAAGGTATCCAATAATAACCTATCTTTATAAATGTTCTTCCTGTGGGTTTCCACTATTTTCTAACAATCTTTCGTTTTTGCCTTTTGCCTTCTTTGCACGATTATTAGTGTAAACAATTTTAACGGGCATTTGACACATTAGACAAAGCATTCACACCACATTCATGATTAGCAATGTAATTCAAGCACATCATTACAAGGTTTGCAAATAGTATAATTCAATTAATTACTGACGCCTAAGGCTAATACTAGAATCAACACGATTCGCTTTATTCAACTCAAGCTTAAAGTTCCTAGATTGGTCTTCTACTCTCTTCCAATGCACATTTTTAGCTTGCAAGGTCCTATCATTCCTTGTATTGTCTTGAGACTTTGACCTGCTTGCTTTAATGTCACCGATTACTCTGTAGAGGGAATGGGAACATTAGTTGGTTGATCTAATTTTTGCATTCCTGAACTTGATGTGCAAGGATCGGAACTACTAGAAGGCACATTAGTGTTACTTTCTTAAGACTGTGATTTGAGCTATTTGTAGGCACACTAAAGTTCACTTTCTTAGCACTAACATATCCGAATCGAACTACTTGAAGGCACATTAGTGTTTACTTTCTTAAGACTGGGCATAGAACGGATTTCTGCTTGGCACAAGGCATAGAACAAGGCTTCACAGCTTTGCCTTTTCACCTAAGGGTTTTGGACATGTTGCAATTACACATTCTAGCAACTCTTGAGATCGTTTGGCATGGAGGCAAGCAAACCTAATTTCACTATCAAGAGGTTTATTAATGAAATCCTCTTCGACAATCTCACGGAGACATTCTAGACTATCCTTAAGGTGAGCACAGGATTCATGAAAAGCATGTTCATTATTCCTAAGATGAGGAGGAATATATTTAATCATCAAAGTGTATTTGCGTCTAAGGGTGACTTTGAGACAACATTCTTATTGAAAACAAGTGGCAGTTTCCCATTTCCCTGACTTCTCATATTCTCAATTTCCTTTTGTAAAGACGTTATTTTTTCGTTGTTTTGGTCACGGGTGACTTTTATTGAATCATATAACTCTTTAAAATGTCGTTTAACTTTTTCATTTTCTTCTAGAAAACTCTTGTTTTCCTTTTGTAAGGCATCAACTAAGTTTTGAAGATGAAAAGTTTGAGAATTCTGAGAATCTAAAGGAGGAGGCATTTGGGAGCCTGTCATATTGTTCGTTTGACCCTTTAATTGAGAGATTTGGGCTTTCAACTTTCTGATCGTGTTGCAATGAGCTTGAATCTTCATCACGTTTGTTAATTTGAAAAGCGCATCAAACTCGAGCATCCGAGGATGTCTTGATATTTGAAGTTTTGACATTTTCTTTAAGATGTTGATATTTTAATTGTAAATTAAAATGCTCAGCTTCTAGTTTAGACAAATGTTTAACCAAATTGTCATGATCATCCAGTTCAATTTCCTCAGATAGTTTGGAATTAGTTTTTCAAGCTCAATGACACGATCATGGGAGACTTTCAGAGCAACAGATAATTCATGAAATTGGGAAGCATTAATAGAACAATTTGTAGTAGTGAAAAACACATCTTGAGCAACACATTCAGATATCATATTCTCATTAAGTGTATGCAAGTTCTTCCTTTCAATCTCATTATATTTTAGTGCTCGCTCATAGTCACTAACTTCAACTATCATTGCATCAAATTCTTTTTCCATTCTCTTTTTAAGACTCTCAAAGTGATCTTTTAGAAGTTTAAAGAAAGGCATGACCTCAGTTAAATAAGATTCTTTCATTTGCTCAAAACCCCTTTCTCCTTCAGTTATACCAGTGGGTGTGATTCTTTTCTTGCAAGTTTTCTCAAAATCAACAAATAGTTGAAATATAACATATTGGCTAATTAAGGTCTTGCTTTTAGTGGCAATTGTTCTAGGAACAAGATGCATTGGTGTATTGGGAGGATACACAATTGCTTTAGGCATTTTCTTAAGGGGAGGGTTTTTTTCAACAATATTTTCGCTTTCGCTTATCTAAGTCCATTTTCCAGAACACTTGTTCGGGAGTCAACAATGTTTGAGGCTTAAACATGTTCAAGGAGATCCAATTCTCCTTTTTGTAGTCATGGGGAGTGATAATTACTTTCTTCTCTTTGCATTTAGGATCATTTAGTTTCTTGTTCATTTTCTCCCTAGTGATTACATCTAATTTCTTATCTTCCTCTGTACACTCAAAGCAACTAGGTTTTGTCTAGGTTTAAGAATCTCATTGCCATCATAGATCACTTTTTGAGCTGCTTTTGCTATCTTCCCGTACTCGGGGTTGGGTTTATCTATAATGGGAACACTATGCTTATCGCTTAGAACTCTATGCTTAGTGATCATGTGAGCAGTCTGAATGGTGTTTCCTTGTATGTACAACTTATTTTCAAGCTTGTTTTTCAAAGTTTTTAGATTAGAAAAATCATTCAAAAGTTTTGATTCCTTTGCATTAAATTCTTGCTTAAGCATTTTAACATTTTCTTGAAGTTCTTGTTTTTGCTTAGCAGTTTTAGAAAGCTTTTCTTGCAAGAAGTTTAACTCTTGTTTTAATACTTCTTCTCTAAACCTACTTTTTCTAATACTTGTACGCATTTGGTCATCCATTTCCTGCTCACGAGTGGTCAACTCAAATTTTGCACGTTGTTCATAAATAGCAACACGCTCTTTATAGGCATTTAGTTCAGAACTTACAGAATCATCAGGGGCACATGCAGTGTATTCATCAAAAACATAGTCATTGTTGACCGCAGAAGATGCATCACTTGGTACAACTTCACTTTCACTTTGTTTCACATATTGATCATATGGGACAACATTGATATTACCCATATTTTCAATATTTGATTCAATAGTTTCAGTTGATGGTACTTTGTCATGCATCTTTTGCACATCAGCATCATCATATAGTTTTAGTACCTCGAGATGAGTTTGTCTTTGGATGGGCGCCTTGTGGTGAAGAAGAGACCTTGGGAGAAACCATTGGAGAAATGCTAGCCATAAAAATTGTGTGTGCAGTAGGTCCATCATCCACATCCGAGTCGTATGCATCACAATCAGCGACTTGAAAGGCATTCTGATGATTGTGACCTATCTCCTGAATAGGCCGCTCATCCACATATGCATCATAGGTCTTGGCATTCCCTCGGAAAAACAACAATTCCTCTTCATCCAAGGTTGCACCATTGTCCGAGCTTGCACTAGCGACATCTTATCCCCGGTATTCGCATTTTGTGGACGCTTTGGAGATGTGCGCTTCTACCAATGTGTCCCTCACCACCACAATTATAACATTTATCATATTAACTTGACCTTGATTTCCATTCCTTCCCTATTCGATTTGCCACATATTCTCTACCTACTCCACCTCTTCCTTGTTCATACTGTCTTTCTTGAACCGCTGCACCATGACTTTCCCATCTCGACTAGAGCATGATTGTGAAGGATTTAGCGGTTCGATTTCATTGTTGGTGTGAAGACGGTTGGTATGTGGGAGAGTTCATGTTTTGCTTAACCATAAGGAGCTAGTTGATTAATGAAGTGTCCCAGTGCATCCTCATCGGCTTGTTTGAATCTTGGATCAAGAATGAGTTTGTGATTACCATCACCCATGGGTATAACTTGAGATGCTTTGGTGGTAATTCCAATGTTTGAGTAGAAGGCAGATGAATCATTTGATGAGCTTGTCTCCCCTGGATTTGTTTTGAATTGTTCAAGAATCCTCTTTTCAAACATGGCATGTCTCTCATTCTCAAGAAGGAAGGCATAGAGTTGCTCATAGTTTGTATTCTTCAATCCTTTAGTGAGCTTCACGGCAGTGACAAACTTGTGCCATTCGGGATTCATGTTGTTAACAAACTTTGAGTTCAGCTGAATGTTAGGCATAGTCATTCCGATGTTCCTCATGTCATTCACTAACTTATGAAATCTCACATAGTACTCATAGACACTCTCATCCGGTTTCATCTTGAAGTGCTCAAATTCATCATAGAGTTGAGATTCTCTGTCTTCCATAGTTAATTCAGAACCTGAGAGAAGCATCTAAACATTATCCCATACGCCTTTGCTTGTGTTGTGATTGATAAGCTTGTAGATGTCTTTAGGAAGACCTTGAAGAACAATGTTTGAAGCCCCGATATCAGCATCGAATCTCTTTTTCTCCTTATCATCAAGCTCATCATACATCTTTGGTCGGTCCATTCCGTAAATCGAGTTCCATCTTCGCCAGTATCAAGTACATCTCTAGTCGTCTCAACTCGATACGGTCCTTCATCAATGGATTTGAGAATGTTGACACCTTTTTCCTTTCCAAGGCGTACAATCGATTCGTTGAGCCCAAGAATCGTAGTCATATGTCAAGCATGGGTGGACGAGTATCGAACCACCGTTGCTTGAACATCCTCGCAATGCATGGAGATGATAGTAGGAGCGTTTGTAGACATGTTTCAAGCTCTACGGGATTTTGCAATTCTTTGATTAAACCGGTAAATTGATTCTTTCACGGGATTTTACTAAACCAAAGAATAACCGTAAGAAGCGTAACACTAAGAAGAAAAAGGTCTAAATGATTAAGTCGCTAAACACACAACTTCGCATAAGCCAACTCGCAACACACTCAACTCGCTTAATTAATCAATTCGCTAAATAGCCAACTCGCTTTAGTCTCAACTCGCAACACAATCAACTCGCTTGAACACTAAGTCGCTTAAGTTAACTCGCTAACGTTACAACTCGCTAAGTAGCAATTCGCTTTAGATCTCAAAGTCGCTAAAGAAACAACTCGCTTAGAAACCAAGTAGCATAAATATCAACTCGCTAAACGACTAAGTCGCATGTACCAACTCGCTTTAAAAAACAAAGCAACTCGCTTTGAAGAAACACAAGTCCGAGACACAACTCGCTTAGTCCTTTTTTCAAAAATAACCACTTAATCAATCCAAAACAACCAAACCACAATGATTTAAGGCTTCCAATTCAAAACATAAACACATATGATGATCCTAAACACAAAAGTACAAGAAAAATTCAAACTTTAACACAAGAATTTGTCCAAATGAATCAAACTCTCCTAAACCCTTAATACTCCAAAAACCTTATGAAATCCACCAAAACAAAGAGCATGAAAGATGAGTGATCAAACCATGGCTCTTGATACCAATTGATGGATATTGGATTTCACAAACACTCTAAACCATAATCAAAGTAGGCGTATAAGTATGTTAGAGAGAGAAAGTTCTAGTGAGAGAAAGGAAGAGAGTTGGGAACTATAGTGAGAGAAAGAAAATATTATTATGAGCTCCAACTCTCTACCTTGGAAGGTAGAGAGTATTTATAGTCTTACAATAAAACGCCACACAACGGGCTGTGGATCAGGCATACAGTGGGTAAAGACCCTTCCGTCCTCCACGGTGTTACTAAACTAAATACTACTTAACATAAAAGTACTATGACTACGAGCTTTCTAACGATTACATATACTTGAGGTGACCGACTCTTTAATACCTGGAATTTCTAATTCCTAACAAAAGGGCTATGAATCGATATTATCTTTATGCAAAGATACAAAATTTGAGCAATCCAAGTTTTGGATTGTATCATGCATCTAAGAGCTGAGATCTTGAATTTAATTACAATATGATTCTGATTAAATTAAGACAACTCTTGAGTATATCTGACATTGAATGGGAGCATTGTGTTTATCCTTAAAATTTACATGTTGAAGATATCATTCCAATTAAGCTAGATATTAATCCTTAAGTTTGGAATGAAACTTTACTTGGAATTTAGGGGAATAAAACAAACAACCTTGGAATAATTTTTTATCTAGAATAAACAAATGCGGAAAATTAAGTCCAACACAAATGCAATATATCATTCAAGCAAGTCTTAAATGGTATATTTCACTTGGAGTAATTTATTACATGGATGGAAACCTTGTGTTGTTTTAACTAAGGATTCATCATGTATATATTATATTGTGTATAAGACTAATTGTTGCTTTTGTACCAGAACAAAATGAGCTGACAACAACAATATCTAATTGAGAGTGTTTAGATTATTGTTAATATAGATGTTTACGAATTATAAAGCATAGTGTTGTATAAGTACAAATGATGCTAGAGGATTATTTATACTAGTTGTAGTAGGAGTTTATCATTTATGATAAATCTGCTAACTAGTTGTGCTCAACATAGAGCATTGTTGCATTACACATTAATGAATGAGAATACTATACACTTTTAGAAACTCAGAAGATGACTGTCAAGATGTCGTTGATTTCTAATACCTCATGCAAGGTAAGACGACATCTCCATACTATAATTCTTGCAATAGTATGAGCATATGAGATAAGACACTCATCTTATATTTCAAATCACTCACTATATGTGATATTTGAAACAAGTATTCGGAAAGTTTACTCAGATGACTATTTATTTTTTTCTTGTAAAAGAAAGGTTGGTAATGTTGGAAACATTAGGCTTCAACTTACTAAATGAGTTTCATGCATATCTGTTTTTAGTATTTGGATAATTGGGATTGAAAGACAATTTTACTTTATGATGAATAAAGATACCTGGTATTTGTTATTCATTCATATAATAATTGTTATCCTATATTTGCATGTTTAATCCTCGAGTAATTTTATTATTCTAAATATGTCCATTGTCGGTTAAAAATATATGGGAACATTGTTATGTAAGGCAAATGTGAGTGTTGGTTATATTCTAACGAGAATGTGGATTGTTCCCGCCAAACTCATATGTATTCACTAGAGATGCATATTGGAGTGATGTGAAGCAGCATCCACAACACTTGTAGTCAATAAAGGATTTGTTACTCCACTTGATATGTGCAGAAAGATACCATGGCGCCTCTCCAGATTTAATAAGATAATTGTTCGGCCGAACCCAAAGGGTAATGCAAGATGATACTTGATTACATTTGGTATATCTAATTAAATTTTATAACGAGATTCTAAATGGTTAAACTATATGGAATGATTTGAGATCCATAATCCATGGTTTAATGGTATCTATAACAAAGGATGATTAGAGCAAGACATTGAATGACCATGCTACTGAGAAACTTTTATGAAACTATTCTCTCAGACACTTTTAGTTAAAAAGCGAGTGAGAGCGTTTGCTAGGCGTTTTCGTCGTTAGTTTTGTGTGCCATTCGACACTCCAACTCCCAAGTGGGAGTTGTTGGTTTGTGGGAGTTATAAACACACGTAAACGACTAGAAGTGTGTGAGCCGATGGGGGCACACACGATAAACACGAGTATACATGTCGAACGTAATTATACTTGAATTATATTACCCGTATTATGCATGCTACTTGACCCGATCCACTGTTTGATCCATGGGTTGTTATGGACAGTTGAATGGGTCGAATATGGAACAAGCCTTGGGCTTTGGGTTCCATCCGATCAGGTACAAGAATGGGTATGGGCTGTTTGCTTGTCGACCAAGCCAAAAACCCATGTAGGGAGTCGTTTGTTTTGGCTATAAAACAAACGTATTCTGCGCCTATTTTTGCTGTAACATACGCTTGATCAATACCCTAAAACCTCTCCTAAATCAATTCCAGCTTCTGTCAATTCTCAGTCGGTTTTGCTTCTCAAATCGTTTAGGGTTTTGATTTGTTTTCTTGATCCTTAACTTGTAACGATCAAGGTGTTTAGGTGTTGATTCATTGGAGGATTCTTGTACCTGGTTTCCTTGCTGAATTGCAGCAAATACAAGAAGGTGATTCCTGTTTTTCTGGTTGTGATTTTCTCGGACAAATCACAGGTTTATATCGGACGTAATGTCCGATATCGGTAACTAATACTGCTCTAATGGTCGTTTTGCTTCGTTTCGGATTGAATACATAAGGCAGTAAGTAACTTGGTTCCTTGGAATATTACTGCTAGTGGCTTTATATTCAAGTGGTCACTTGTTGATGGGTTTTAATTACGTTCTCGACTAGCCTCAATATCGAACGTATATGTTAATCGGGTTTGTGTGTGATACTCTTCGAGGTATCTAATTTAGATACTTAAGGTTTTGTAGGGTTTCTTGTTGCGTCACTAGAGTTCAATTGCCAAGCAAGGTTAGCCTTCTTTATTCCCTTTTAATTAATTAATAATGTATTAATTATATGTTTATTATTTACGTGTTAACATAATTGTATTAACTAGATCCATTATCCGCTGCGTACTCGTAGAGGTTACTGGTTAACTTGTTCTAAAATCCCAACATCTAAGAGATTACTTTGGTCTCATTCTAACAAACAAAAAACATAAAATTGTTCTTTGTCTTGCTTTGTTTTGTTGTGCCTAAAAATAAAGTGTTCTTCTTGAACTATCCCAATAACGATTTCGTGATACCCAGGTATTAATAAGGTCGAAATTCTTTATTCGAAAAGTGACGTTACACGATTCAAGCAAAATATCTAAGATTATTATCGCACGCTAACCTCAGCTCAATTTCTAACAAAAGATTCGGTTGATTAGATGTGATGATATGTTACTTCTTGATATATATTTATTTAATGTGAATAGTTAGTTGATTATATGTTTTATATATGTGTTCTTTTATTGTTAAACGTTAGTTGATAGTTTTTATATACACGGTTTTTGATTGTTGACAGTTAGTTTTTGGCTGTAATGACCGTGTTATGTGTGTGCCATGTGATTGTGAGATGGAAACTATGATATTTGTAGATATGCTCCATTTGTAAGCTCCGAGTTGGTTTAAGGTTTAGTCGTTCATCAGCGATTTTGTAATATGAGAAAGTTTAGTTTTTAGGATGAGGCATTAGGGATTAAAGAAAGATGTTTATGATGACTTGATGAGAATGTTTGAGGAATCATGAGTGGTTTAGTTTAACGGTAAATAAGACGTGATTAGGCATTGGGTGTTGAGGAATTTATTTCTTTCCGGCATCTTTGTTCAAGCATTTTCCTCAGTGGATTCTCTATACAGTAGTCTCTCAATTCCTAAACAACCACAGGGTCGCAGTTGTGTATTTTCTTTGCCTTGGGTGTATAAATGATGACAGTATGTAAATTCATTTGGCAATTTTAGCAAGTAATTTTGTGAAGTGAAGATAACATTATCATATTTAATTTACTTGTTCAATTCCAAACTCTGCTGAATATCCTACTTGTGGATATTGAGTCGTTCAAAATGTATAATTTAGCATAAATGATAGGTTGGTATTCTCTCATGTTACTGCATGATGATATACATGTTTTATTTTTTTTTTTTTTGGTAAAAGGTCAAAGACTCGGTAAATATATTACTCAAAAAAATGTTTAAGTACAAAGGATATGAGTGAATCCCATATCTCAGCCCGTTACATAGGCGAAAATCTTACATTACAAGATACTTCATATTCTCTATATAAGAAAATAAACCACTACTCAAATATAACATTAGAATCCTATGGAGATAAAATTACTTCCTACCAAGGCCTTGGAGCTTAATACCATACGTGTCATAATAGGCATCCAAATTTCCTGGAAGATCGTAAACCTGATCCGCAAAGTTATCATAATCATAGTCATCATAATCATATTCACGATCATGACCACCACCAAATAGATTACTCGACTCATCAAAGGTGTTCATAACCTTCTCTTCTTCACTATCAGAATCCACAATCTCTCCCACCTTAGTGAATGGGTTAACCCTTTTAGTAAAAGAAGTAGAAGGGAAATCCTTATTATAACCTTGATAATCAACCTTTTTAATAGGATTACCATTATCATCAACAATAGTAGCTTTTCCATCAATAAGAAGCCTTTCAAACTCCCCAATTTTCTCAACAATAGGGGTAGGACCAACCTCGTTAGCTTCCATTGAATCACTCGCAAGCGGATCTTGTGATACATTACCTGTCTTGAGAAACCCATCCTCCTTTGCTTCCATTGTATTACCAGAATCCTCTATACCCTCCCCTGTTCCTTTTAAAGTACTCACAAGGTGTTCTTTTGATTCCATACCAGTCATTTGAGGTCCTACCATATCTGCTTCCTTGCTACAACCACTAGACCTTTCCAATTCAACCTCAACATTAGGAAAACCACCAGAAGGACATGGAATACCATCCTCCTCAGTATCGGGCATATCAAAAGCCCTAAAAGTGTTAGAAGTAGTCACAGGCGTACCGCTGGTATTAGCCACTTTAGAAGTAGTAGCATCCTGGGTCTTCGTCTTAGCAACATATACCTGCTTTTTAGAAGCAAATTTAGGCCCCTTACCCATATTAATGCCACTTGACAGCTTCTTACCTTTAGCTTTAGCTTTCCGAATCTGAACTATCTTAAACCCATCATCCGTCTCCTCCAAAATAGTGGTGGGGGCTACAACAGCTTCATTAATAATAATATGATTAGGCTCCTTAGCACTCTTTGGACAACAGGAATGGTCATGTCCAAACACTTTACACACCGCACAATGAGGAGGCTTCCATTCATATTCAACCTTGATGCATGCATGTTCTGCAATAATGCTTGCATTTTGCGAAACCCTTTTTCATAGTTAAATGTAACATCTTATATTTAACTTCTTTATTCACTACAACATTGACTGCAATTGGAGGGGATATTTTTTCGCTTTTGGTAGGGACATGTCCCCGCTGAAACGTCCCTGCTAACAGCTCATCATTGATACTTTCGGCGGGGACTACGTGCGTCATTTGGCAGGGACTTGTGGGACCCGTGGCCTTTGGTCTGGTCAAAGATTGTCCAGCGTGACAACTCTTTTGGCGGGGACATGTCCCCGCCAAAAGGTTACTAAATTAACTCAAAGAATCACTAACATAGTTATTAAGTTAATTAATAACCTCTTTTGGCGGGGACGTATCAACTGTTGAGATCAACTTTTTTGGCGGGGACATGTCCCCACCAAAAGAGGTATCCACTGTTGAGATCAACTTTTTTGGCGGGGACCTGTCCCCGCTAAAAGCATAAACCATATAAAGTTTATTTCTTGTTTTTGGCAGGGACATGTCCCCGCCAAAAGCCTATGATTCGCTCGGAACGGTCTATCTTTTATTAGTCAACCACTTGTGAATGGTCAACCATACAAGTCAAACAGCTCAGAACAGAATGCAATTAAATCCAGAGGAGTATAGTGAATCCTCGAGTCGTTAAGTCCCAACGAGGTGTGAACACAGAATACAACGAATCTGTGATCGAGTGAATATTGAACAGGAAAAGGTTATGATTGATTACACTAAGGAAATTAAATCTAATCAAGACTTTGAAGTCATTTTAATTCTATATTTAAAATCGATTAACGTTTAAAACCTAAAACGTACGTTTAAATAAAATGACGTGAACGTACGAAATAAATTGTGAAAATAAAGAAGTAAAATACCTACGGATATGGAAAAGCTAATCTACAAATTAAAGAACGGGAGTGAACATAAAGTACATAAAACAATGTAAATACTAAATAAACTATTACTAAGCCTAAGAAACAATAAAACGAAGCTACACTACGTCCTAGGGCAATAAAAAAAAACGCGAAAATCGGGAGCGCACCGAGCCTAAAACGTGAAATTGTTGAAATTTAAGGGGTACGGGCACAAAACCAATTTTCCTACATTCTAAATGACTAAAAATAATTTTAGGAAAAATCCGGGTATTTTTTTCGACTTTTAAATTAATTTCTACGAATTAAAAACTAAATTAATCTAATTAAATAATTAAAAATACTAAACTAATTTATGAAAATCTGCAAAAATTACGAAAATTACTTTACATTATGGGGGACCTAAGAAAAATAAAATGGGGCCAACAGCAAATACGGAAAAGCTATTAAAAATAAGCTAATTCTAATAAGCTACAACTACAAACGACCTTGAATAATAAATGATGCAAGAATTTGCCAAGACAAGACCCAAGGGCAGTTGGATTTGTGTGATGAGTGTGAAGCGTCGCAATCAGTAGGTATTGGGTTCGAATCCCACCCCACGCCATTTTGGCAATTTATTCTCTTTTTGGTTTTTCTTTCGCAAACTGATTAATAGACATAAATAAAGATTTTTTACAAAGACTTAAGCTTGGAAAATCCAAAATGAGCTGTAAAACAACTTCTTGAAACAGCAGAATTGGAAAATCAAGAGCAAGGGTCTGCTTGGTTTGGACAGCTGACTAAAAAGACATAAAAACTACACAAAAGCTAAAGATAAGCTACTCCTAATGAAGACTAAGCTAAACACCTAAAAGCACTTAAGGGAGACTAAATAAGCAGTAGATAAGTACATGAATAGCCAAAAAAAATGCAAGCCTGCTGTTGGGACAGACCCAACCAAACACCCTTTTCAGTTTAATTGAGCAAAACTAATCAACTATGAAAAGCTTCAAGATGAGCAATACTAAGGGTGATCTAATAAGCACACTAAATTAAGTAATATACTACTGAAATAATCTACCTAAACAAGGGAATAAGCAATGTAACAGTTAGCTATTCTAGGGAAATCCTAAGCTAAAATACAATTGAAAAAAAAATGTTCTAATAAGCAATAAGGGACACCTAATAAGCTAAGTCCTAAACTCTATAATCTATACTACCTAAAAAGCTTTAATCTTAACTAACTAAGCTGAGAATTTATATTGTTAAGCTATATGATAAGGTGACACTGTAGATGATTTGCGGTCGCAACAAAGCGACTTATGAGGCTTCTTTGGAGCTTATTTTAAACCACAACAAAGCCCTCCCGAACAAGACAAGCTAAAACTTATCTAACCAATCTCCAACATCTTGAGCTAATCTAAACTTGTTAAAAGATGTTTGACTGGGTGAGTCAAATGGGTAAAACTTGGTTTTTTTTGGTTGATTTAGACACTGACCCAGACACCCTTAACTGGTACCAAACACTTGAACCTGTTTCAAGAAAAACTTAGAACTTGAAAACATAAAAACTGACTTTAAAACTAAATTAAGGGTGCCTCACAACTGAAATCACTCAAACTCCAAATCAGTTTAAACAAAAGTAACAAGCAACTTTGAAGCATAAACAATGGAATTTAAGAACATAAAATTAAAAACTGCATAAACTCGAAGTGAACTGGAATAAAAAAGAAAGTAACTTGCATTCAAATTTAAAATTACAGGAAATATAAATAACAGGAAAATTAAAATGGGGACTAGAACAGAATTTCTAGACTAACTTTTTACAAATCCTCTAATGTCTATTTATACAAAAAGTGCTTCTCTCTTCTGTCTTCTGTGTTTCTTGCGTGTGCTTCTTGAATTGATCCTGACCATCTAGCAGTTAGGTGTAAATCTGGAGTTAACATGAGCCATTGATGGGCTTTTGTGAGATTGGGATGTCTGGCTTGGTTATCAGTGTGGGTGAGAGAAGTAGTGGGATGGGGAACTGGGAAGAGTGGGTTTGTCAGGAGGATTGAGTGTTTCAGAGAAAGAAGAAAAGAGGAGGAAAAAGGGTAGTGGTGGATGGGGTTAAATGGGTTGGTCAATGTGAAGGTTTATGTTTTTCTTATTTGTGGTCCGGTTTTGAATTTGGAATTAATGCACAAGGACCATTCTTGTAATTTGGCAAAACTTGAGTGACCAAAACTATAGTTTTCCAAAATTAATCATAAGGACTATATTTGACAAGCTAGAATTACCAAAGGGCTAAAAAAGTTAATTTTCCAATTTAAAATGTCCAGGGTAAATTCGTCAATCTTTGAAATTCAAGGACTCAAGTTGTCATTTTGCAAAACTAGACTTTATAAGGCTAAATTTGACAACTTAAAAATTCCTGAGGGCCTTTTATGAAAAATTACATGTTTTGAATAACCGGGGACTAGATTTTTACAATTATTGAATAAAAAACAGTCTAAATATTTTTTCTGTCTTTTTGAGACTTTTCAAAGTGTTTTTGACTGTTTTTGCAGTGCAGAAGGAACAAAAATGATGAGTATTTACACACTCATCAGCCTATCACCCATTTTTCATCATATAGCTACAAAATGGGTAATTTCCAGATTTTTTCGGGAAAAAATCTACAACATCACAACCTATATATCCAAATGCTACAATACCACCAAAGACTCTCACATCACAAATGCGTTAAACATAATATCATACATATCCAAATTCGCTAAACATAATCATATGTATCCAAATTCGCCAAAAATGGTTCAAAAACTGTGATCACATGATCATCTACAAAACTATACATAAGCTAGCTATCTGCAAAATGGTCCAAAACTATACGCGGGGAACAATTTAGCGGGAATCCAAACACATAAACTACATAAACACATAATAATCCATGTAAATCTCTACAAATTTGTCCATAACCCCAAAACAAATATAAACCGACCCATGGGACCCAAACAACTCATACGCTACTCCCGAGTCTCCCCACTACCCCCACTCCCCTCCCCGGTACCTCGAGACTCACCCTGTGAAGCATCATGTGATCCCGATGTCCCCGGCATGCCACTCGCTAGCCGATCGGTCCAACCCAGCTGAATTCCTGACCCACTCCATCAAAATATCAAGTTGTGTCCTTTGCGTAGAGAGCTCCTCGGATCGCTTCTGCACGGTTTGTTACAGCGAAGACGAGGATGCTTGCTCGCGGGCTCGTGAGGCGCTGAGGGTCGTCTTCTGACCACCGCCGGGTAACACTGAACCTACGCCAAGAATATGACCGCGCTGCTTACCACCGATCACGTGGCGTGTAATTTCGAGGTCAGTCATAGTCGTCCCCGCGGAGGTGCTCTTTGTCCGCATCCGTATCATCTCATTCTGTTTAGTTACAAAAAAACAAGAAAAGTAATATATAAATCGTGATTTATTATATTGCATTAATGTGGGCGAGTTTTTGGAAATAAATTATACTTACGTATCTAGCGGCGGACACTGAAGACTCAAAGACATCGCCTCTCGTTTGGTTCCTCCTGTAAACCTGATTCGTTTGTAGCGAAGCGGTTTTAATTTATAAAAGTTTTCTCGTTAGATTTAATAATCACTTGAGGACAAATGATAATCAATCTTCCGGAGTCGTATTCCATGGCGAGATATGAATTAAGATTTACGTTTATGTTATTCGTTTGATGCTTGATTATCGAATATTTTTGGTTTCTGATTTAATAAAAGATTTTAAAACTATTTAATCTATTAAGAAATATGTTGGGAATTAAATGTTCAAACACGTTGTACTGCTGATATTATAACTAACAATACTAACTGTATTAGTACTGCCAGAAGGAATGTAGTACTGCTGAGTATGCTGATGAAGACTTTGTACTCTCAGAGTTAGAAGACCTTTAGAGTGATATATTTAGAAGATATTTAGCATATATCTTATATAATTAGACTTATACGAAATATTCTGCATGTTTAGAATATTCATAGTTATCTTGTAAAGGACTCCTTGTGACTATAAAAGGAGATCCTAGGTTAAGGTTAGAGATATCTTTTCATACGTTTAGCTTCAAGGTAGTGATAACAATATCACTCGTATTATTTGCTGAATAATATTGAAGCTTTTGGTGTTAACAGTTTGTTCATATATTACTGTTATATTGTTCATACATTCTTCTAAGTATCAAGTGGTAAATTCCGCATACTATATGATATACACTCAAAGTATCTTAAGCACAATGCTCAAGTGTGTTTTAGATCCTCACAAGTGGTATCAGAGCCAAGGTCTGGTACTTTGATTTAGAAGAATTATTTATTCCCCATAAAGAACAAGACATAGAGACACCTCAAACTTCCACCACAGCCAAGTTTCCTATGCTGAAGCAGAATGAGTATGAGATGTGGAAGCTCAGAATTAAGCAGTACTTTCAAGTGCAGGATTATGCACTCTGGGAAATCATAGAAAGTGGCAAGACTTTCAAACCCAATGTCACTGAATCAACTGTTGATGGTGTTAAAATACAAACCACCAACAGTATCCTTGTTACTGCAGAAGAGAAGCTTCAGAGGAAGAATTATCTAACGACGAGAAGTATGTTACTAATGGCTATTCCTGATGAGCATTTGTTGTCTTTCGGTAATTGCAAAGATGCTAAATCTTTGTTTGAAGAAATTCAAGCTAGTTTTGTTGGTAATGATGCCACCAAGAAGAATCAAAAGATCTTACTGAAGCAGAGTCATGAAAATTTTAGTGCTCAAAATTCAGAATCTCTTGATTCTATCTACAATAGGCTTTAGAAAATCATCAGCAGATTGGCTGTTCTGGGTGTCAAGATTGAGCAGGAAGATCTGAATTCCAAGTTCTTAAGAAGTTTGCCTGCTGAATGGAACACTCATGTAGTGGTCTGGAGAAACATGCCAGATGTTGATTCCATGAGTCTAAATGACTTGTGCAACAACTTCAAAATTGTTGAATAGGAGATAAAGAAGACTAGAGAATTAGGTTCTACCTCTGAAAATATGGCATTCTTGTCTTCTCCAGGCAATAGCAGTCCAGATGAGGTTTGTACTGTCTCAGGAGTTAGTACCGCTAACCCAAAAGTTAGTACTACTGGCTCACAATCCAGTGTTGCTAGCTTAGGAGATGATATTGTCTATGCATTCTTGGCCAGTCAAGCTAGTGGGTCTCAAGTACATCATGAAGACCTAGTTAAAATCCATGAAACGGACCAAAACGTAGTAAAACGAACGACAAGGTAAGAAAACGGACGAAAATGTATAAAATGAATGAAAATGTATAAAAACGTAACGGGTCAAAACCATAAGAAGTGGATCAAAAAAAAGTTTAGGGACGGTGGATGCAATTTTTGCTAAACTAGAGGTACCATTTACGTAATTTACCATAGGGACGGTGGATGCAATTTTCGCAAATTAAGTTGGCAAAATGATCATCACGAGTTTTCACTACCCATAAAATATTAAAATAAAACGAAATAAATACCCATAAAAGCACAAAAAAAATTGTTTGCTACCCAGAAAAACAATTGGTGACAAGTATGATACTTTTATAGAACATTTGCCCTATTTTTTTTTTTTTTTTTTTTAATTATCTTCATTAATTTTAACCTCATCATCTTCTAGATTTTTATTGTTTATAAGATTTTCATTATCTTCATAGACGTTTAACTCATCATTTTCTCGAGTTTTATTGTATACAAGTTTCATTATCATCATTAACGTTAACCGCATCATTAGTTTCTTCAATACTATAATTGTTTCCTTTCTAACTGCAAACCCATATCCATATAACCATGTTGAGTTCGCTCAAATTCACGTTGAATTTTAGCTCATATCTTATTTTGGGCACCTAACGATATGCAACGTGATAATCTCGAGTATAAACTATATAGTATTCTAGTAAAGAAAAAATAGAAAAGTATAGAATTATATCACCTGATCAAATTGTCAAATTGTTAGAAAAGAATAAAAGATGGTCGATTTTTTTGTTTAATGCCTTAACAGTTTCCAATTCGAGTATTTTTTTTATCGTCTTTTCAGTTGTAGCATACGTAGGGTATCTTCTAGTTTTTTAATAGTGTAAAGTAGGCTTATATTAAGAGCATCCACTATGGTGGTTTATAATAGGATGAAGAGGTTTATACTTTTGTTAACAATAGTGGAAACTTATTTCATGCTTACTTGGCATGAAAAGGTTAAATATCTTGAACCTCTTCACACTTTAATGCATATGTATGAAAATTTTAAAGCTTTATGAAGTTTATGTATAGTGGAAATAGGTTTGTACAACCAAAAGGTTTAAGAATTAATGACATGAATCAGTTATAAACTTTTATAAAAGTCTATCATAGTGGATGCCCTCAATTGGGATTAGATGAACCTGGTATATGAACACATGAGCTTGTTATTATGCTTTTAACTAACTGAGTTGTGATTGTTGGGCTAATTGAGGAAGGGGGTTAGAGCATTCACATCCATAACGGGCTAACGCCGTTATGGTGCGAAATAACGCCGTTTTGCGTTATACCCTTGGACCTCTGGTTATAACGGCGTTAGTCCCTGGCGTTACAGGGCTAACGCCCGATTATTTACTTTTTTTTCATTTATGCCCTAAATGAGGGGTTGTTTTTGTAAATTGTTGGGAATGTTATTGATGTTATTGGGATGTTATGGTTGGGAGTGTTTTTTGGAGATGTTAATGTTAAATGTTAAAGCTGATGTGGCGCTGACGTGGACGGTGTTATTGGTGTTATGGTGTTATGAATGAGAGTGCTCTTAGAGCCCAAAAAGGCACAAAGAGAATTATCTATCATTAACTCATTATGCTATAATTAGTGTCTTGAATCTTGATGATTTAGTTCATGGTTAATTAAGATGTTCCATTTTCACCATAATAAAAAGAAACCAACGGAGTTTGAATGTTTGATGTTTCAAAATAGCGTCTATACTACATATATACTTCTTACCTATGGTATGTACACTAAGAATTAGTTTAAGTTTATGGTGTAAGATTAGGCTAATCGTATTGTGACACACGGTAATTTTTCACCTATTTTTAATTAATAAATGATAATTTATTATTGCGAAGCATATTAAATTAAGCACACATTAGCTTACATGATCATATGCATTCATAATCTGATCAGAGATTTGTGAATTTATAGTTCCTGAAATTTTCTAATGATTAAATTATATAACGAGAGGTTATCTCGTTTCTGTCAAAAACATAACACCACCGCGTACCGACACAACAGTAAGGGCAAAATGAAATTATAATAAATCCCCGGAATGGAAAACTTGTAATTATAATTCTTTTTGTAAAAACGTATTCATAAAACGTTGCCTCACAAAAATATCCGAACCAGGGTACCATCATTTCAGTTAACCCAGCGGGACACGAAATACCCAATACATTTACATATTTCAAATAATACTTACCCAAAAAAAAATCTACCATTATTCCCTACCAAAATTTATATAAGTTGTATTTTATTTTTATTTTCTTTTGTCTTCCCCACACACAAAAAGAAAGAAAATGCAGATTTCCCAAACCTTTCCCAACTTTTATATTTGTTTCCTTCTTCTCTGCTCTATCGCCTAGGTCAAAGGCAAAAATCTCAAAATGGATATATGGCATCCACCAATCGCATGCATCAACACAAGGTCAAAGCTTTAAGACCTATCACTAGATGAAGAGCCTATCATCTTCACCTCCTCTTTTCCCACAAGTGATCACGAGGGTGTGTCGAGCCATGGGGAGGGATAGCAATATTTGCAATTCAAGGTGTATACCAGTCGATTCAAGCTTCAATTTGGTGATATCATAAGGGATTCGTGGTCAATTGAGCTTTTCTTGATCGTTCATACCTACCCGATACCAAATTGTAAGGATCAATGTTTATTGAATTTATCTTATTTTGATTGTGAGATTCGAACCATGTTCTTAAAAATTCAGTCGCATTCATTTGTATTTTTCTTCTCGTTATGCTCGATTTATATATGTAATATGAACACATGAAATTTATCTAATTTTGGTCTAAATGGTGTTAAAGTCTTTTGTTTGTGTATGTCGTGACTGTGATCAAGAAAAAGAAAATGAAACTTTAAAATCTTAACATCAATTTGTTATAACTCTAGACTTGAGTCCTCAGTTTTGTCGACTTGGTTCACATCTATTTTCCTTAAGCTTGTTGTGACTGCCGACTGAAATTAGACCCTCATCGAGGGTGTTGGCCTTGCTAGTTGTGGTTGGCTCAACAGCCGGCACAAGCCCGTAAGAATGTATATGAGTGTCGAGCTAAAGCCGGATCGATTTGTACTCGATTGGCACAAATAGCTTCGCCACATTCTTGTTTCCGAGTCATTTGTTCAAGTGTAAGTTATATTGGTCAAAATATAGACCTTGTCATAGCTTAAACATACATGCTTAGCCGTCGTAACAAAGGTATTAGTATAAAAAATGCCTCACGAGTCTATCAACTCGCAATATATTGAGAAACACTTTTGGTTTAACGTCATGTCATGGGTGTATTATTGTAAAGAAGAATGAGTCGGGCATGGGTAGTCAAGGTGGTCTCGAGCACATAAGTCAGTGTCACGTTCGGTTTGAGTTCCGTTCCGAGTCGATGACACTTTGCTTGAAACCCCCTGCGTCCCAACATATCATTCTCAGAAAGTTTTGTAGAGCAAATCTACTCCTATTTGGTATACAAGATGGGCCGCAGCCCATGTCATACTCAAAAGAGGTGTTTACTAGGCCTATGGGCCGAAGCCCATTGCCAAACCGATATCCCACTAGGCCACAGCCCACACGAAAAATAGGAAATACATCCACTTAGTCGAATTTTAATTCATACGTTTTGTTATAAAAGAAAATGAATGAATCACGTAAATATTTCCGACAACCAAATTATAAGAGTCATAGAACATTTTCGTACCCCGTATCCTTCTTTGTCAAATCGACATCTTACCCATTTGTTTTATCGTAGTCAACTCGTCTCCATCACGAGACTTGTGCTACTGCAAGTCGTTAATCCAAAAATTTGAAAATAAGATTTTTACCACTTAAACTTTCATATAAATCTAATCGGATACTTTTCGATCACTCATATTTTCTAACATATGTTATTAGTTTAGTCGTCTTACTTTAACGCCATAACATGTAAAGGTTTACACGAATCATACTAATTTTTGACAAATATATATTAACTAACTAAATAATTTTTACATATAATAAATTTGAAAGCCTTCAAATTTAAAATGGGTACACTCTAAAACAAGAAGCATTATAAGATAAAACAACTTTATTTGATTTATGACAATATAATTATGTGTACATGGATAATTATATATACACGTATATTCTTATTAGTAAACTAATAAAAGCCTAGTTCATGGTATAAGCCATATTCGTCGATAATTTTTCGCCACTTTTATTGAAGACTCGTTCAATTTCGATACATTCCGATTACTTATTCATATACTTTCAAATAGTAAATCCTTATGAATATTTTGAAAACAAATTTCGGTCTTAACACCAATACACAAGCAATATTAATTTAACCATTTTAAGTAAATATACCCTACTAAGTCTTAATTAGAATAATGAACTAAATATTACCCTACTTACTTAGGTCGTGTGGTCGGTTCCACAACACTCTTTGATTTCCACCTTCGGACTACTATTTGCTGAGGTGAGTTTATAGCCCCACTTTTACTTGATAAATTGCTTTATAAATTTTGGGGTGAGAAAATATGCAAATCCTTTTTTTATGGACCTGAACTATTGCATGATTACTATTACGTGGTTTAGCCTAAGCCCTTAAGTCTCGAAAAATGCCCTTTTTCATGAACCGTCAGTTCCCATTGGGAAGCGCGAATGTTATGAATAAAACTATTGTGGGTGACTCCTCCGTTCGGCTGGCCATACTTTGGTCAATGCGAAACGTATACCATGTCGCAACCGAGTGTATGCGGGATAAACACTCGCTTTGGGCCCCTTTATTAGTATGACTTCATTTTGCATACAGAAACTGTCGTAGCTTCGGTAACATGAACTTAGTGCTAGCGTAATAGACTTTCATTCATATGTCATTATATTCGTTGTAATGTTCATATGCTTTTACTCTTGGTCCATACTTACTATTTTAATTATAAACCAATGAACTCACCAGCTTTTTGCTGACTTTTTAGCATATTTTTCTCAGGTGTTTGATTTGATAGTTTGATGCAAGGCAAGGCGAGGCAATGGTCGTAGATTTCCTACCGAAGTGTTTTAACACATGTCTATGTTTTATTATTGGACCACAAAACTTATGGGTCGTACTTTTTATTTGAACTTGATTGTAAAACAATGTTTAAAACAATTTTATGAACTGAAACAAAGTATGTATTCCGTTCTTTATTACTTGTGTTGTGATCTCCAATTCAGTAGCACCCCATGACCCGAATGCTTCCGCTAAACCAAATTTGGGGGTGTTACACGTATGTTCGATTTCTTTTGATTGGTAAGAACCCCGAAATAAGAGTACTATCTAAAGTCGTGGTGATTCTCACATACAACTAGGGTTTAGTGTGTGTAAAATGGAGAAGATGAACTTGGTTCTTCTCAAAGAAATGTGTGTCTATTTATAAAGATGCATTTTGGGTTTTATGAGATCAATTGGATGTGATCCAACGGATATGGATGACCCACGTGAGGTTATTTTATGGAGGAGACAAGAATGACACGTGTCGTCATATATATTCTTGGCTCTTGGTGTCATGGTTATCTTCGTACGATTTACTGTTATGTATGTCCTAACGAAATGCCCGCCACATTACCTATCCACTAATGAGGTGTTTACGCTTGGCCATAGTATAATAATGGTGTGGAAGGACAAACTGATATGCCAGTTTCCGCTTTTAGATTGGTTCTCCAGATCGAACTTATCATGGTCTTAGCTATTCATCAACCAACGGGAAAACGTAGGCACGGACTCTGCTATAATGCACCCCAAAAAGGGAAGATGAGATTAGTTCTCCAGGCAAAGCATGTGGTGGGCTTTGACGTTTTGGATTTTTAATGGTTGTATGGGCTAAAACTTTCCTACGATATCGTATACATATAAAAAAATTTAAATTCTCTCTTATATATTTTTTTTACAATTATTTTAAGAAATTAAAAATCATTAAGCAAAATGTAGAATCAAATATACACATACACATATAAAAAATTGAATGGTCAATATCTAATTAATTTTATTATCAAAACACCTCATTAATAAATAATACAAGTTACTCAGCCTATTATACAAACTAATATAACACAAGCAGGGGTGGAGATAAAGGGTTATCGGGCTTTTTTTTTATAATTTGTCCCCCTTAAGAACCAATTTATAATGTAGTTTATAAAAGTTATTGTGACAACTCGTATTTTCAGGTCATATTTCAAAACATTACTCATGCTTCATCATTTATCATTTATCGTAAACTAGATTTACGAGTATTAAATTCACGTAACCGTAATGGTTTAGCTGTGAATTCATGAACATTTCATCATGGACATTTCATATAGACTAGGTTTAGTCTACATGTCATCATATCAATTTATGCATGGTTTTGCATTTTTCATTAAACGCGTAATTTTCATATTAAATAAACGCTATCGCGTAAACATTATTTTGAAACATTTTATCCGACACTTCCAAAAATATTCCTAATATATTTTTATACTCATTTTAAGACTATAAAAATTATATTATTAATTTACCCGATGTTTTCAATTTATTTCGTATATAAATTGTTATATTTATATTATTACGACGGTTTTCATATATGCAACTCGATAAATATTTATTTCACTCAATTCTTGTAAGAAATGTATTTTTATAATTTTTATGACTTCGATATATTTTATTTTGTTCCGTAAAAATTAATTTCTAGCCTACGCTACACTAAATACCTAATTATATGTACCAAATATACATAATATTTAACTTATAATACATTTAGCCAATTAAATTACATCACCTTTTTATCCATTTTGATCTTGCCGACTTTTCTCCCCTAGTCACCATCTTTTAATAATATCTTGACTTTATTATGCATACTCATCCATTTTATACTAGATATTTATTATCAAACACATAGACTACATATTCTAAGGTGAAAAAAACAAAGGAAAACTCTCTCAAACCCTCTCCAAAATTCGGCCAAGATCAAGAAGGAAGGAAGAAACATTTATTTTTCAAGAATCAAGTGAAATATTAACACTAGATCACTTCTTTTTAAGGTTTTGCAATAAAAACCTTGGGTGATTAGGAAAAATCATTTGTTCTTATAACCTCATCAAGTTAACTAGTAAGCATCCATATTCATGATCATATTTCATATTCATTGTTATATTCATTTCATCATATTTGAGAAAACATGCAAGTCTCATGGATGTTTATACCACTTTTACATGTTTTTAAGAGTTATATATATATATTTGTCATCCTATAATTACTCCTTGTTATAAATCACTCTTGGTGATGTCTAGGAACCCATGACACCCTAAGAAGGTGTATAGTAGGATTAGAATAGCTTCGGAGTTGTTTTGAATTGGTTAGAATAGGTTTGGCGCGAGAAAAACTCATTTCGACAAGTTTAACTTAGGGTCTGTCCTTATTTTGAAATTCTGGAATTTTAGACAGTAAGCAAAATATTTTGGGTTAGATATTTGGAAAATATACTTTAAAAGCACGTGGCAGCTTGAACGGGTTAAGCGGAGCTATAACGAAGAAGTTATGCTATTTTGAAGTTTGACGACGAAAACTATTTATTCCAGAAAATTCAGCATGCTGTCTCGACTTTTTACGAGTTAAAAATGAGTCTTAAGCGTTGTTAAATGTGTCGACTTATCAAAAATATATTAGTATATGTTATCACGATTCCGTGGATATATAAAACGTAGAAAACGGACTTATAACGACAAAGTTATTAACATTTTAAAAAGTTGCCGTAACTTTATTCTATTAGCAAAATTAACATATTTTCTATTAAACACATACTACGGCCACCAAGGACCATGTTGAGGGTCGTTTTTAACATTGACGAAGTACTTTTTATAAAGTGATGTCTTCTAGTAAAAGCAAGTTCGCCAAGCATATTTTCCAAAATGTCAAACTATTTGTCAAGCAGAGTTGTAACGATTAAGATACGGTCACTTAAATTTTGCCGAAAACCATCCTTAAACTACATTTTGGACACAAGTACCATACTTAACCTATATTTTTCTCTATGATCGGAACCTCTATGACGAAAACGTAAACACTAAAACTTTGAGACAATGATACAAGCTTCCCAAAACCGTTGAGTTCGTTTCTTAACACTCGACGTACACCATTTTACGACTAGCTTTTCGAGGCCGTTTAGTCACTTTCATGAAAATTTCAACGACATTATTTTACGACGAAAAGTTATAATTTCATAATAAATCACTAAATGATTATCGTCGGATATCATTTCAACATAAATACATTTGGAGTAATTTAAAAGTGGTCAAGACGTTAAAAGATTATTTCTCGATGAGAAATATTATTTTCAAATTCACAAGTGGTATAGATATCATCCGAATTGCATGCATAACATTACATCATAACTTATTATGTATCATATCATTCATAATAGGTCAAGTTTAGAGATTCACGCTACATTTCGGTGTATCCACTTTTGTCATTATAATCATTGCAACATGTGAGTTCCATAGCCCCATTTTCAATTGTTTTAATGCTTTTATTAAACTCTTTGGGGGAGATACATGCTCAACTATTTTTATGACATTCATGATTATTTGCAACTATATGTTTATCTGAACTGAATGTTTAGTCATATTCTATATCATAAATCATTGAGCTAAATGTCTTGGGATAATTATTGAGCTAAAGGTCTTGGGATAATCATTGAGCTAAAGGTCTTGGGATAATCATTGAGCTAAAGGTCTTGGAATAATCATTGAGCTAAATGTCTTGGTATTATTTGAAACAACACTCATATGTGTTATATCAATTGAATATTGATAGATTAAGTTATCTACTATTATGTGAATTCATTTGACATCATGCATTTGAACATAAACTATACATATTTTGGCAATGGGTTGTAAACACACAGGTTGCAAGTTTTGTATGGGCGGAACTTGGGACTGAGTGGATTTGCAATGCCTTTGCTGCATTAACGATTTTGAAAGGTTTTTCATTTCAACGCAAACTCTATGAACTTACTCAACCTTTGTGTTGACACTTTTTAGCATGTTTTATCTCAGGTATCTAAGGCATTCACTTCATGGCATGCATATGGACTTATCATAGAGTCGTGGTGACGACGCGTCATACATGGGATTTATGCATTTTAAAACATCGTTTGGCTTGTAACAAACTTATTTCCGCACAAATTGATTTTTATTTGGGACCTATTTTTGTAAACTCTGATTATTTTATTAAATCAAACGATGTGTTTTCCAAACGACACTTTAGGTCGTTCAATATATCTGTAACTGTGATGCTATGACAGTCAATCCCCAGGAATTCTATTCCGCTGCAAAACAGGTAATTTGGGGGTGTGACAGTTATCAAAGTCTGCCTCCTTGAACAATTTTTTTTGCTCTGTCCCTGAACACAAGTATTCTCATGTTCGAAGTAAATATGAAAACCAAATGTTTCTACTAAGGAGGTGTTTGGGATTGCGACTGGTCCAAATTATTTTATTATCACGGTTCAAAAACGCAATTTATCTCGTTTGTTGTGTTTGATAATCAATTAGTTGCGTTTGTAGACCTTCAAAGCATATAAATCAAAAAGCTGCTCCATTCATGCTTTTGTAACACGTGGTTGTGACAACCTATCTTCTTTACCAAAATACTCTCACTAAAACATAGCAAACAAACAAATATGTAATTTAAGACACTGTAAAAGAAACCTTACTTGAAGATGATGAAGAACAAAACACGAAAACACGTAAATGTAGATTAACCAATTCTGGCGGTAGTGCTTTAGTATAGTTCAATAGCATCTTGCAATTGGTAATGGGGGCAAAAATGTTGGTAATTTTATTGTTAAGTCCCGTGCCTGATTTGACTAAAATTTTAAAACTTTTCACTGAAACGACAAGACCCAATACTGACCTTCTGTTACTCTTTTATGAACTGACAACAATCTGATGGAGACCGGCCCTTGAGACTATTTTTAAATTAAACTAGACTCAATTACCTTTAAAACGATGAGTGGCACCCTAAAGTGCACTATGATCGGGCTTGTGCACTAAGGACACCTAAAGTGCACTATAACCCCTCTTGTGCACTAAGGACACCTAAAGTGCACTATAACCCTTTTTGTGTACTAAGGACCCCTAAAGTGCACAATAACCCCTTTTGTGCACTAAGGACTCCTAAAGTGCACTATAACCCCTTTTGGTGCGCTACTTTCTCAAAATGACCCGTACACTTTTAAACACAAAATCGACACTTTAGACCTATCTTTAAACATATAGGATACACATTAACTAAAATATGCCATATACAATGTTTTCCAACATTCTTGATCCGTTTGACCCAAAATGTGTTAAAATGGACCTTGTCCCAAACACCCAATTAATCTGCATATTCTTTTATGCACTTTTGACCTATTTGTTGGAAAAACGACTTATATATCTTGACATAACATCAAAACTTCCAGAAATCCTTAGGACATTATAAGCATCATTTCTGTACAAAAACATTTACCATTTGACCCTTGGAATAGTACTTTACGAAATGACGGGTTTTGCACAAAACCCGTTTCGACCCATTTACACCACAAACCACATTTACCACTTCATTTGCCCACCAAACTTAACCAACATCATTAATATAACATAATAAACCTATTCCATAACCAAATGACCCGTTCACCACCCAAAATGGGTATTTTTACACTT
Organism: Chrysanthemum makinoi; assembly: GCA_910596185.1. Classification (NCBI taxonomy): domain Eukaryota; kingdom Viridiplantae; phylum Streptophyta; class Magnoliopsida; order Asterales; family Asteraceae; genus Chrysanthemum; species Chrysanthemum makinoi. The sequence goes on from OU343217.1 coordinate 282,088,300, forward strand.
ATGCCAACCACCCTTTTAACTTTGACTATGAACACTTAGGACATACTTTGACATATCGTTTGACCACCAAATTACTATGACAACCTTGTCATACATTTTGACACTTGACGACACTTTACAAACCATTGAGACTATCATGGGTACAACATTTGTATGAGCTCGGTATCTATCTAAGCTCTAGCTTCTTACCATTTCTTCTAGCTTTTCACTTCCATTATTAATTCATAATCCATCCAATAACTTCTTAGCACATAACCTACAAAACATTAAACACTTGAACCGTAAGCACGAATGCTTAGTAAGTAAAACGGATATAACTCAACATTATACCTCATTCACGCATTACGCATTCATAACCATTAACTCATTTCAACATTAAGCTAAACACATACCTTTAACTACTTAAGCACCAAATCTCCTTCCCTAAATTCACTCTTTTCTAACACCCTACTAGCCTCAATCAATCTTCCAATTAAACACATATAACCATACCATTCAGTTACATTAATAATTCACATAGCACATAATGCATAGAAAACATTATAACATTTCATTATAATTGGTTCACTTACCTCAATTCCAAGCTAAGCCAAACAAGGACATCATCAATACTATCATTATCTTCCATCATCATCATCCACCTTCATCATCCCTTACCAATAAAATCAAACCTAATAATACATTAGTCAACATCATGATCAAGGGTTTACATAACCCAATTAACTTACCCATCTTCCATTATAGACCATAATATGATCATTCCTTGATCATATGATGAAACCCCACTTAATCATCAACCTTAATCATATAAACATCAAGATGGGAAGATTATTTACTTGGGAATACCATTGCTATGATTATCTCTTGATATGGAACTCATAACCTTCATCACAAGAACCATCAAGCTACAAGCTTTGGTTCCCTCCCTTTCTCTCCTTTCTAATCCGGACCACACACACACACACACACACACACACACACACACCAATCTTATCTAAAATGATATCACTAGAAAAGTCTAAAGAAATATCTACACTTAGTTAGGTGTGAGTTTGCTTAATTGGCAAGTTAGATTCTTGTAGTCCCCTTCTTTCTACTTTGGCCACAAACACTTAATAACACATTACTAACTTGACAATATAGGTCCCTTAAGTATATGTATCATGTTTCTATAACCACATTACACATTCTTTCACTATTAGTTTGACTATCGGGTTTGACTACAACTTAACTTTCATTGACTAACCAATTATATCAAGTCTCCTGACTCATAAAAGTCTTAGTCAAACTATTTCAATAGCATTCTCATTATTTAATACTTAAGACTTGGTTTTGCGTGTAACAATTCTATCCTCCTTATTTAGATTTCGTCCTCGAAATCTTACTTTCTTAATGTTCTCGATCATTCGCAAACTTTTCTACTCAAAGTAGCAATCTCAATCCAAACTAAGTCATAGTCAAATATGTTGAAAATACATTTAAATCATATAATTTCACAGAATTTCAAGTATTTCTAATGATACCGTGCCATTAGTACCACATCACAATATGCAAATCCTCCATTTACCCAACGCTCTACTATACATAACACTTCACATCACAATTTTATCTAAAAATTTCCAACAATGACGACTTGTCATATGGAAAAATTTATCATTTTGACTTTATATAAGTCAAACTTCAACACTACTTCCACATCATTCACCCATGCACTAACATGACTTAAAGTCATATTCCAGTCGATTTCGCATTCTACTTAATATCAACACGCATCTACTTCAAAAACCGGTAACTTATTTTAAAGTTATATCAAGTACCATCTAAACGTCACTTTCAAACACCAACTCTACGCACTTAAGCAACTTTCTTATTAGATTTCGTGAATACTTACCCATTATCTTCTCAACTTAATGCACAAACTCATTCTAGGCATCTATCTCAAGGTTTCGCACATAACCTTAACGCCGTTATAAGTTTCCATTCACATTTAATCTCATTTCTTATGACGTCTAACTAGTTTTAGCTTTCACTTTCCATTCTCTACCCGTACTCATGCCATATCGGATACACGTAAGCCCACTCATTTACGATTCGTTATTTACATAAAAAGGCGTCCCTATCTGTGTAAGTAAGGAATCATAAACTTATGGTTTGGCAATTTACAACTTCTTTATTCAAATGAAGAGGCGTCCCAATCCATTTAAATAACGAGATTATAAATCATCCTACTTACGCACTTCCGACACAACAATCATACTTACTTTACTTTTCATCTTTTCTAGCCTTGGATCCAATCTCACTAACTTTTCTCATAAAGGCAAGTCGGCCTTTTCCCTGTAGGGCTTAGCTACTTTACCTTAACCTTGCGCAAGATAAAATCCATGCCACAAAGGCATGCTAACAACCATGCCATGAAGGCAAGCTAATACCCAGGCCATAAAGGCAAGCTAATAACCATACGCAAGCTATAACCCATGCCACAAAGGCAAGCTATCAACCATGCCAAAAAGGCAACCTAAGCTATCCCGAAGGATACTTCGACACATGCCAAGAATGTAGGCAAACCATGCCGGTGAAGGCAAGCTAACAACCATGCCATGAAGGCAAGCTAGGCCATCCCGAAGGATGCCAAAACACATGCCCAAAAAGGCAAGCTGGGCTATCTCGAAGGATACCAAAAATAGAGCATCGGATCCAAGCTATTTATAACATGACATTACTCACTTTATCTTTCATGTAATTTTATCATTAAGTACACATTATCATTTCCTCAATTCTCATTGCCTTAAGCAATTTCAACATTCGATACCATGTTCACTTCTATCTAGACAAGTTTTTATATAATACTTGTCGATTTATTATATTTGCATTTCCACAATGCAATTTATCATTCATCCATTAACCCCAAGTTGACTCACACATTCCATTATATGCCATTGAATCACATTGGCCTATTCAACTCTTTCATGCGCATTCAATTACATTAATAATTCACATAGCACATAATGCATAGAAAACATTATAACATTTCATTATAATCGGTTCACTTACCTCAATTCCAAGCTAAGCCAAACAAGGACATCATCAATACTATCATTATCTTCCATCATCATCATCCACCTTCATCATCCCTTACCAATAAAATCAAACCTAATGATACATTAGTCAACATCATGATCAAGGGTTTACATAACCCAATTAACTTACCCATCTTCCATTATAGACCATCATATGATCATTCCTTTATCATATGATGAAACCTCACTTAATCATCAACCTTAATCATGTAAACATCAAGATGGGAAGATTACTTACTTGGGAATACCATTGCTATGATTATCTCTTGATATGGAACTCATAACCTTCATCACAAGAACCATCAAGCTACAAGTTTTGGTTCCCTCCCTTTCTCTTCTCTCTAATCCGGACCACACACACACACACACACACACACCAAACTTATCTAAAATGATATCACTAGAAAAGTCTAAAGAAATGTCTACACTTAGTTAGGTGTGGGTTTGTTTAATTGGTAACTTAGGTCCTTGTAGCCTCCTTCTTTCTACTTTGGCCACAAACACGTAATAACACATTACTAACTTGACAATACAGGTCCCTTAAGTATATGTATCATGTTTCTGTAACCACATTACACATTCTTTCACTATTAGTTTGATCGGGTTTGATTACAACTTAACTTTCGTTGACTAACCAATCATATCAAGTCTCCCGACTCATAAAAGTCTTAGTCAAACTATTTCAATGTCATTCTCATTATTTAATACTTAAAACTTGGTTTTGGGTGTAACATTTATAGTGGTTGGTAAATTTGTACAGAATTTTCTTTAACTATGACAACTTGGAGATGTGTTTATATAAGTGGTATAATGAGCTCTGTTGTAAAAATTGGCCCAGGCGACCAATTAATCCCTGCATAATCGCTGATCGCTCACTAAGCGCTTTGATTTATCGTAATCGGCCTATTTAATCGGTTTGGTCAAAAATCACTTAAAAATCGTTCAACATCGTTCAACAAACTAATTAATCGACCAAAATCGGTCTAATCGGATTAATCGGACAAAATCGCTTAAAAATTGGTCAACAAAATCACTTAAAAATGGGAAAAAACTCGGTTGAAAATCGGTCAACAAACCGGTTAATCGGACATAATCGGTCAAAGATCGCTTAAAAATGGTCGACAAACCGAGACTTCTCTATGTCTGACTTTGAACTTTGAAAAAGTATGTATTATGTTTATACTTGAACACTTGAAATATTTGAACTTTGATGCACTATGCTTATCTCATACATATGACATACTATAATATCTAAAATTACAAATTTGTGCATAAAAATTCCAATCCGATTAATCCTCGATTAATCTTCGCCTAACCGATTAATCGCTAGGCCCTACCCGACCGCCTCACTAGCGCCTAGCGATTTTTACAACCTTGATAATGAGTATTTAATAATGTGAATTGAGTTTTTAATTGATTTAATAACAGAATGGGTAGATATGATAAATTTTGTATTTAAACTGGGTATATATAATTATATATGACATTATAAGTTTTGATGCCTATTTATAAGTTGCAAATAGTTAGTTTATAATTTTTACTACTTATAAAGCATGCCCTTAAACGTAAAAATGCTTAACTTTTGAGTAATGTTGTTCACCTGTTATACCCCTTATATAAATGAAAAAATCGAGCATATCTTTACTGTCATTTCTTTGTTGTAACAATAAAAATGGCAATAGTTGATTTTTAATTCTAACATACGATTGATCTTTTGTCAGAACAGTGAAAAAACTTTCTAAAAAATAAGTTTAAAAAACACACTAAATTATTTTTCCTATAATTTTTGCATCAAGGGTCAAACCAGAATCATGATTTCGAATGTATAATTATTTGCCGCTATATACCGTCGTTTTGCACGGGTATTCGTGTATAGAGATATTGATTTTCATAATTTGATTCATCCGAAGAGAAATTATATGTTTACGATTATCATTTTAGAAGTAGGCACGACAAATTAAACTGATCTTGATTATCTTATGATTTAGAGGTCTTTCGCCGTCCCATGGATTTTGGAGGCCCTGCCAAAACTTCGAATTAGGCTCTTGATCGCCAAATTTTTTAAGTCCGTAAAAGCGGTTGAGCTTGATTTAAGCACACATTAGTTTAGAGATATATAACGATAACAAATTTTTGCATTTTTATTTCATTGAGTCATACTACGTGAATCTTTTTATCAACAATTTAGTTGAAAGTATTATATGTAGACAAAAATATGTGGGATGCACACTATTAATATTTAAGAGGTCAAGTACTCATGTTTGTTGTACAATGATTAATTTTCAAATACAAAAAGGGAGAGTCTAATCCAACACCCCATAAATCACTAAACTTGCACCCCATAGCATAGTTTTAAAAATCGCGCCTAAGGCGTGCCTAGGCTCTAAATCCCACGAGGCTCTAGCCTTTGGGATTTTTTCAGATCGAGGCTCACGACATGCATGAATCCCACAAAAATCGCGCGCCTTGGAGACTTTTGCGCCTTTGCGCCTTAGGGATTTTTGCGCCTTGGAGATGTAACGGGTTTTTGGGCCCTTTTTCTAAATATTAAGATAAGATAAATGAGGCTTATAAGTTATATACATGGGCTTTTTAAGTCATAGGGTGAATATTTGTATGATTTGTAAATTTGAATTGATTTATGTTTATTTTGTTGATTGAAATTTTCTTTAAGAAGTTACTTTGTTTCATTAAGTATTTTCTTTATAACATATTATCATGAAAATGTGGCATTATGTGCGATGTATTAAGTATTTTAATGTTATTTTGTGTTATTTAAGCGACATAAATTTTCACATACGTTATAAAAACTTAATGTATTTAGTGCGCCTCACATTCATGAATCCCGCGCCTTGGAATGCGCCTCGACTCGAGGCTCCTTGCCCCCATTTGCGCCTTAGTGCGCCTTGAGCCTTTCAAAACACTGCCCCATAGCCCATAGGTGTACTCGGTTTGTACTTTTTTTTAGTATATGAAGAGTATATTTATTTGTGTATTATTTTTATATGTAAAGTATATTTATTTGTGTAGTGTTTTTATATTTAGAGTATATTTATTTGTGTAGTGTTTTTATATGTGTGTATATTTATTTGTGTAAAATATATTTGTGTAGTTTTTTACGTTATATTTTTTTTATTGTGTATTTGTTATATTTTTGTGTTATTTTTTATTCGTCTAATTTGTTTCCATTTAATTAAACAATAAAAATAAACACGTTAAACATTAAAACATTAAACAAGTACAACAACAAATGCTACTACTACTACAACGAAATCTACTCCACATGAAGATTATTAATGTCATCTATAAGGTAATAGAGTATTCCACTCGACTGACATGCGTGATCAACGGGATTTCTTGCCAATTTCAGCGATGCCTCCAGCGTCTTTATTTTTGCCTTCAACATATTGTTTTGAGACAATAACATCTGGTTTCTTGTTTCAAGCATGTTGATCGTGTTATCTTTAGTTTCGCAGTTTGAGCACTGCGTTGAAGAAGAGCCTTGACTAAAGTACTTTTGTTGAAATACATCCTTCCACATATAGTATCGACACCCATAATCTTCTGTGCCTGGCTGTTACATGGTGAAACAATTATAAGAAATGTATTCTTAAAAAATAAGTTATTGACATATTTTCGTAAAAAAGCAAACGTATAATTATTTACCTTTGATAAAGGACATGCATAATACTTCTGACCATAACTTTTGGGCTTTTGGGATGTTCTTTCAATTATAAGTCCTCGTTCACAACGACACAAGAAATGATTTTTTTGTTCCATCTGGCCAAAGAATATGTATAATAATTTACAACATGGTTATTTACAATATAGAATAATAGTTGATACATGGTTATTTAAAATATAAATCAGTAACTCGGTGTCTAAATACAAATACTTATTTACAACATATGTTTATACATGTGATAACGCTCAAAAGGAGTATGTTTTTAGTAGCGTTATTATTGGTTTTGTGTATGATAATCGGCTATATTTACTCATAACTGTTGCAAAAGTGCAAAAGATGCGTATTTGTATGTGAATGTAGCCAGGTATCGCAAAAGATGAAGAAATGAAGATTTCATGCACATTTGGACAATTCCCGAGGAAGGAAGTCAAGTAAGGAAGCTCTTGGACTCAATGATTAGGAAGTGCAATGATTTCTAAGTACCTACAACAAGTAAAGATCAAGTTTCGTCTTGGAAATCAGCAACGAAAACAAAGAAAAAGGCGTGAATCAAGAAAAGTCAACAAAAGTCAAAATTGGGTGTATGAGAGACTCCCAACCGATCGGTTGGAGCCCGCAACCGATTCGGTTGGGATAATGGTCAAAACGCAACCGGATTGGCTGCGTCGCAACCGATCCAGTTGCCAACCCTGGAGTTACACCATTCGTCATTTAATGTTGCCTTAGCTTCCATTAATCATTAGAGGCCGATCATTTCCAGTTAATAACTTGTATGGGACGTTTTTAGCCTGATAGTTAAGGGTCTTTAGCTATAAAATGAACCTAGACTTAGTAGTCTAGGTGTGACACAACAAAAGGTGTAATAGTTTACACCAAAGCTATTACCAACCCTTATTATTCATCCCAAAAGTCTTGTTACTGCTGTAAAACGTCCAGGAGGTTGGAGAGACGAATTCTCATCCATTGTTTGATCATTCGGAGTTGTACGGTTAGGCTAGACGATTGGAGGCGTGTGGTTGCTATATTCCACGATTTCTAATTCTTGTAATCCAAAAGCTTAGGTATTCTATGGAACTTATTATGAATTTCTATTCTTTTGAATTATTTGAATTACCTTGTTACTACTTGTGTTTTGTTATGATTGTTATGGAGTAATTCTTGAATATACTTGTGTGTAAGGATGTAGGAAATCATACTAGTGTTCTTATATGTGATGCATGTAAATGATCTTGTTTAAATGAGTTTGTTGGAAAACTACTAGTCTTGTTTGATTTGTCGGTAAAACATGTTTAAGAAAAAGGACCGAAATGATTTCTCTTGTGTTTTATTCCAAAAAGTTAAGTGACAAACTCGTATGGGGATATGGTGATTGACACCCACCATGTTTACTTATTGAAACAAGACTAGAAACATTTTCATCACAAAAGGTCGAAAGATTCGTAGGAACAAGTTTAATAAGAACATTTTACAAACAAATGGATTTTCTAAAGGATAATCATTAGGATAAGGACCGAAAGGATTACCTACATGTTATTGTTCTTAAAATGATTTTACAAAACATAAACCATGGGTTGGAAATCATTTTCTTATGATTTGTGCATCACATCAAAATTTTACACCAAGCGTTCATGAACACTTTCAATGATTGCCTATAGACTTCACACAAGTATATCTTTCTTAATATTGATTTTCACTAAACCATAATTTTGAGGAAGCCTTGACAAGCTTTCTTGTTACTAATATTTTTAAAACAAATTAAAACGCAAATCTCTTGGGACGATCTCGACTTACCCACCTTTGCTATCGCGAACGAGTATACTTGCTCGTATGTGTTTATAGTAATTACCGGATAATTCGTGTTTATAAATTTTTAAAGCTTGTGTTTTTAGTCTTAATAAGTGTCTTTACTTGTTTAGAATGTGTTTCTGTAGTTTATTTTGATTTTTACTATCTCTAACGCTAATGATTTGGATGTTTTGTCTTTTTATTTTGTTTTGTTTTGTTAGATAGTTTGTTATGGATAGTTTAAGTGGAATTCCCGAGTATATACGCAACTTGGATGAGATGTTTAAGGACACCGGTAACTCGTTGGAGAAGATTGAGAATATCTTGGAAGAAAGTAAGAAAGAGTTGGCTATCGATTCGGAATGTTTGGAAGAAGTTTGAGAGAACAAGGTTCAAGTTCCTAAAAAGAGTAGAGTCGTGATTTTCACGCAAGCACCTCTCAAGGGGTACGATTCACCATTTATGAGGTTCGGGACACCGTGTAGTGTTGAAGGGGTGAGCGCGTGGGATGCTCAAATGAACATGGCTTATAGGGACAATTATATTGTGGACAAAGTTCTTGATCAAATTGGTCACGTTCGTTTGGATTATGAAGCTTATGGGAGAAAAATGGTTAAGAATCTTCAGATTAATATCCATGGTCATATTTTTGAGGCCGATTTTGTAGTTTTGGAAGAAGGGAACGCAGATGAGCCGGACGTATTCTTTGGGCGAGATTTCCTTGTGACAACCAAATGTCAATTGGATTTTGCTCTAGGTGTGATAAGAATCAACATTACCGACTTGGAGGAAGAGAAGGAAGTGAATGAAATGCTTGTGGAATTATGTGCAAACATGGAGAAGGAGAACGTAGAAATTGTGAAAATGGGGAAGGCTAGTAGAAAGAAAACCTCATCAAATAAATTAACTCCTACCACTTCTACCACCAACAAGACCCATGATTACACACCATCACCACCCAATTTGCCAAACACCTTCAAACCCTTAACCCAAGACCAAAAGGAAGCCATCCTAGCAAACCTTGAACAAAATTCCTCGAACTTAACGAGAAGAAACCGGTGATTGAAGTGCTACAAGATTATGTTCTATACCGCAAAAAGCTAGATGCAGTTATGTTAGCTAGAGCAAGGTTGGAAGATAAGGATCTATCGGATAAGGATAGGGATATGATCTTATTTTCGGGTATGCCATAGAAAGAGAGTGACCCGGGTAACTTCGTTTTGCCTATAAAATTTAACGGGACCACTCCGGTTTATGCTTTGGCGGATACGAGATCAAGCGTCAACGTTATGCCTTATCCACTATTCAAGACTTTGGGACTAAGCAAACCTCAACCAAATCATTCTAAACTAACCATGGCGGACAACTCTCAAGCTAAGGCTATGGGGGAAGTGAAAAATGTAAGGTTGCAAATTGGCTACCAACCTTATTTGGCCGATTTTCTAGTCTTGGACATACCGGTTGATAAAAGTCTACCTCTCTTACTTGGAAGACCTTTCCTACGCTCATGTGGAGCTATTATAGATATGGGGAGGGGGACTATGACAATCGATGATGGGATCTCAAAGCAAACTTATTATCCCAAGCCTAGGGGTAAAGTGTTAGAATTTATGGAGGATTTGGAACTCTTTGATGGGGAAGATGATTTAACTTGCTTTGAAGTTGACGTGATGTCCATGGAAACCCTATGTATGGACCGCTTGCTCCACCATATTTTGATATTGATGATGAAATGGAACGTGCACTCGCTGTGGAAGCCTTCTACAACCCATTTAAGAACATCCTTGTTTACAAGAAGCTCACGGATTTCTTAGGTACTCTACCCGTACAATTGAAAATTTTGGAATGGGGACCCGAGGGGTCAAGTGTATACAAAAGAGAAGAGGGAGACAGGGAATGGCATGTAAAATTCGATATACTATGCCCGGATGGAAGGAGATTTGTTAGAAAGTTCAAAACTCATAAACATATCGTGAGTTGACAGAAAATTCCAAAGCGAGGACATTTTGAGGCATGAATATTTTGAGGAGTGATAAGGAGAAGAACATTGAAACAATAATAACAAGCATGTGTTTGCTTGATTTTCATCTTTTGATGAAATTTTATTTTATGCACTTAGGGATTTTGTTTTTCATTTGATTTTGATTTTTCTTATTATTTTGGTTTGAAGTTATTTTAATCAATGCATTTTGAGTCTTAGTTTAAGTTATGATGATAATTATGATGATTTAGTTTTTGAGTTAGATGTTATTGAAATTTGAAAATGGTTGGATGAATGTTGTGTCCATCTTTAAACGGATTTTTGGGTAAACGATTTTTGCTTGGAAGGTAAAATGCCCAAGTAAAGTTAAAAATGCAAAATTCTGCAAAAATGCAAACCGAAACGGTTGTGTCCATGACTGAATCGGTTGGATGCAAGTATAAGTACCAAAAATTAATTTTTTCCAGAAAAACGCACACACACACTAATCCTCCATTTGGGTTTCACAAAATTCGACCATTAGAAGTTGTTTGAAGATTGTAAGAGTTTTAGAAGATCATCATGGCACCTAAACAAGTAAACATCTGCACTCAATTAACTTAATTAGGGTATAATTAGAGTATTTGATTCGAATTGCAAATTAGGTCACTAATTTGGGGGTTTTTGATAGGATTCGAATTAAGTTGTAATCTTTCAGAATTAAATGGGTAATTGATATAGGAATGCATTGCAAAAAGAATTGTAGTGATTGATTCAACATGGAATGAGTATTAGATGATTGAATTTTCGGATTTAATTAGGTTGTGCCATTGAATAAAATTAAGTTGCAATTGATGATTCCTAGTTGGTAGATGATGCGTTTTCAGTGAATTTTAGATGCCACATTGTTGATTAGAACAAGTGATTGATGAATTGAAGTTAAGATTGTTAAGCAAGATGAACATGTGATGATGGGAAGTTTTGAATGCGAATTAAGAGTAATTTGAGGTTGTGAAAATAATTGGTGATGTTAGAATGCAGTTTAGGAGTGAATTGGAATTGGAAGAATCTAGTGGGAAATAGATTGGAAGGCCAAAGCCTTCTGCAGAATGAGTAACCGATTCGGTTGTGTATTGCAACCGAACGGTTGGACGGAGGTCTTGAGAGGAGCCGGATCGGCTGCCCCTCAACCGATCCGGTTTCAGGTTCTGTTTTGGGAAATTACAAAATTTTGAACTAGACCTTAGAGGCTTCTATAAACCTTATCGTTTGTTCTAACACTCTTATATTGACTTATATTTATGATTTCTACAGATAAATGTTGTAGGTTGTTCGAGTTCGACGCGGATTCCACTGAACCCAATTGTTACCAAGTATTGCCAAAGGAATGCAAGGAAGAAGGTTACGTATAGCTTAAAAGCTGAAGGGAATGCAAACTTGAAGTTCAAAGATCTCAGCAATGAGGAGAAACATGCTTTTAGGGAACGTTTGTCAAAGTTGCAAAATAGGACAGTTTTGGTTCCGAGGTTGATAGATTGGGATTTGTTTAACGAATATTAGTATGAAAATGAGTTGCGGAGTATGATGCGGATGTCTTATGTCTATCCGGCAGATGGAGATTTGTTTGATGATTTATCATGGGAGAGAGCTTTTAGCATAAATGAAGAGGTTTATCGTGAATGGTGTATGGAGTTCTTTTCGACTATGTACTTTGAAAGGAAGGTTAATGTTCGGAACATCATGAATGAAGTTTGTATTTGGTTTAGGCTTTGTGGGCAGGATCACGCATATACTTTGTCTGGTTTTGTTGTTGCTCTTGGCTTGTATGAACCGGATGAGATTAATCATCGATTGTTTGAAGCTCATTTTTCGAGGCTTAGGAGATTTGAAAAAGATTACCCTAGTGTCCCCGCGTATTGGAATCTCGTGGGAGATCCTTCTTGTACTTGAAGGAATTCTGCAACCATTAGGAATCCATTAATGAGAGTGCTACACAAGTTGTTAGTATGGGGGCCGTTTCACAGAGTTGGAAGCAGGGACAAATACCATAAGCCGGACTTGTGGATTATGATGTTGTTGGAAGAGACTAAGGATGGGAATGCGGCTTGGCTCATAGCCGAGTATTTATCTAGGAAAGCCCTGGGTATCAAAGGTAATAGCAACATATGTGGAGGCCATTATGTGACGAGGTTGGCAAAGAATCTTGGGTATTACAATAGCAATGAGTTGGCTAAATGTAGGGAGCCAAAGATTAGTGAGATATGGAATGCAATGAGTTTTGGAACAGCTTTGAATAGGAGGACAAAGACGTTAGGAGCATGGAATGAACCACAACCACAACAACCACCACAGCAGCAGGGAAATGTGCCAATGGGCAAGGTACCGATGAGTAACGTGCAAACGGGTACGTCTAGTAGTTTTGACTCAGGTTGGGGAGATTGAAACCGACATTTGAATGAAATTGAGTGTAGAGATATTTGGAGAGATTCGATGATGTTGAGGAACAATTACATTAATGATTATTCAATTCCGTTCTTTCAACACATGGGTCAAGAAGCCAATTATGAGTTGCCTCCCTACAACCCACCCAATGTTCCACCATATCCTTTCCCCTACACCTCGTATCTTGGACCATATCCGTACCCATATCATGGCTATGCACCATTTCCCGACCCAGTGCCTGCATATGGTAGATTACCTGAGGTTGGAGGATCTAGCTATGATGTTGGAGGATCTTCATCGGGAGCTGCAAAGGAGAAGAAGAAGAAAAGGAAGGTTTACACGGTATTTGACGAGGAGGAGAACTATGAGACGGCGATGATGATGAAGGTGATGAGATGAGTGAGGATGACGAATGATCGTGGATCATTCTTTGGATTGTGATTTCAAAAACAATGCTTATTGTGTGTCGAACAATATTATCTCTATCTCTATCTCTATCTCTTAACTATTTCCTTAGGATGCTTATCATACTTGGTTTGTTTTTATTTTTAAGTAGCGTTTGGATTGTTTGTTTGTTTTGTGTATTGTGTATATTTTGCAGTTTTGATCGCAGGATGGATGTAACGGAAGCTTATTGTTGGTCAATATTTGGAGTTGGATAACTCACATGCGTGCTTATGACCCAATATGCATATTGCATATTCTATCCCGTGGTATCTTTTTGACTATTTCTTTTTCTCATTTTCTTTACTTTGAAGTTCATTTTATTACATTGAGGACAATGCAAAACTTAAGTATGGGGGAGGGAAGAAAATAGGAAAAAATGATACGATTTTTAAAATTTTAGTTTTTAGTCTTATTTTTTATTTTAGGTAAAGTTTTTGGATTCAAGTAATTAGTAGAAAATCGCCCTTGATTGTCTAGTTGTTTTCACACGTTATTAAGATATATTAAAAAAACAACTTGGGTATTTCAATGGTAAAATGAGGTTTTTGAAAATTTTTGATTTGAACCAAATTACAAAAGTAATTCATTTTGGATTCGATAGCATTTTCTAGCGCGCATTATAGCCTTTTTTTCACTAAATTGAAAGGATTCTTTTTGTATAAAACACACCTTTTGTTTTATTTTTGCTATGAGTGTGCCGGTGATTATGTCGATTCTAGAACTTGTACTTGTTATGCATTACGGTTAAAATCACTCTCGAGTGATAAAAATATGTTCAAATGATAAGAGGCATCGTAGGATTTAACCCAAATGGCCTTCCATTTTACATCTAATGTTTTTTGCTAACCACATCGGTTAGTTAACCACCTTATATGGACCCATTTGTTAGTGCTCATTTTTAGCACTAGATACCCTTAGTTACACCTTTCGAGCCAATCTTTTCATTCTTGTTTAAATTCAGAAAAATACAAAAATATTTTACACCTTAAACCTTAGCCAACCCATGTCATGTCTATTGGTTTGTTCGCTAGTTGTTTGGAGTGTTGGATTGTTTTTGACGATTATGAAGAAGCTACACTTTGTCATATGTGTGTACCATTCTCCAACAAAGATGAAGGAGACGTCTTTCTCATTTGTATTTTTTGTGGTGTATGCTTATACTAAGTGTGAAGGAGTTGTTAATATATATATATATATATATATATATATATATAATGGTTATAGCCAATGTGCTATATGTAATATATTGATTAGTCAATGAGTTAAATTGAGTTATATATGTTTGGAGATCGATATGTGAAGAAGAGGAAAATATAATCATTTTCGGAATTGTGGTTTGTATGATGGCTAGCAACATGGAGTTTAGACTTGACTTTATTTTTCTTTTAAAACCAATTTCATAAACCATCCCATGCCTTATCCATACCATTTATAAACCCAAAGCCTTAACATTATAACCCGAATAAAAGCCCTCTTTGATGAATTTATTTTATTTGTCTTGATACTTGTACAAGCTTATGGTAAAAAGCATTGATCATGACTAGGCATTGAGTGATTTACATATACCCACCAATATATGAGTGTTGAGTGAATTCTTAAAATCATTCGTGAGGTGTTTAGTTGTGTTATCTAAAGTTATTTGGTTCATTTTAAAGTTTTCACATATTAAAAGCAAATTAATAATTATTTCTTTTGAGATGATTGTTAAATTTTCGGAACCACGGTATCGAGACCATTGAAATCGATTTTTGCAAATGTTAGACCTACTCGAGGGCGAGTAGAACTTAAGTATGGGGGAATTTGATAACGCTCAAAAGGAGTATGTTTTTAGTAGCGTTATTGTTGGTTTTGTGTATGATAATCGGCTATATTTACTCATAACTGTTGCAAAAGTGAAAGATGTGTATTTGTATGTAAATGTAGCCAGGTGTCGCAAAAGATGAAGAAATGAAGATTTCATGCACATTTGGACAATTCCCGAGGAAGGAAGTCAAGTAAGAAAGCTCTTGGACTCAATGATTAGGAAGCGCAATGATTTCTAAGTATCTACAACAAGTAAAGATCAAGTTTCGTCTTGGAAATCAGCAGCGAAAACAAAGAAAAAGGCGTGAATCAAGAAAGGTCAACAAAATTCAAAATTAGGTGTATGACCCAACCAATCGGTTGGAGCCCGCAACCGATTCGGTTGGGATAATGGTCAAAACGCAACCGGATCGGCTGCGTCGCAACTGATCCGGTTGCCAACCCTGGAGTTACACCATTCGTCATTTAATGTTGCCTTAACTTCCATTAATCAATAGTGGCCAATCATTACCAGTTAATAACTTGTAAGGGACGTTTTTAGCCTGATAGTTAAGGGTCTTTAGCTATAAAATGAACCTAGACTTAGTAGTCTAGGTGTGACACAAAAAAAAGTGTAATAGTTTACACCAAAGCTATTACAAACCCTTATTATTCATCCCAAAAGTCTTGTTACTGCTGTAAAACGTCCAGGAGGTTGGAGAGACGAATTCTCATCCATTGTTTGATCATTCAGAGTTGTACGGTTAGGCTAGACGATTGGAGGCGTGTGGTTGCTATATTCCACAATTTCTAATTCTTGTAATCCAAAAGCTTAGGTATTCTATGGAACTTATTATGAATTTCTATTCTCTTGAATTATTTGAATTACCTTGTTACTACTTGTGTTTTGTTATGATTGTCATGGAGTAATTCTTGAATATACTTGTGTGTAAGGATGTAGGAAATCATAATAGTGTTCTTACATGTGATGCATGTAAATGATCTTGTTTAAATGAGTTTGTTGGAAAACTACTAGTCTTGTTTGATTTGTCGGTAAAACATGTTTAAGAAAAAGGACCGAAAGGATTTCTCTTGTGTTTTATTCAAAAAAGTTAAGTGACAAACTAGTATGTGGATATGGTGATTGACACCCACCATGTTTACTTAATGAAACAAGACTAGAAACATTTTCATCACGAAAGGTCGAAAGATTCGTAGGAACAAGTTTAATAAGAACATTTTACAAACAAATGAATTTTCTAAAGGATAATCATTAGGATAAGGACCGAAATGAATACCTACATGTTATTGTTCTTAAAATGATTTTACAAAATATAAACCATGGGATTTGCTTATGATTTGTGCATCACATCAAGAGTTTACACCAAGCCTTCATGAACACTTTCTATGATTGCCTGTAGACTTCACACAAGTATATGTTTCTTAATATTGATTTTCACTAAACCATAATTTTGAGGAAGCCTTGACAAGCTTTCTTGTTACTAATATTTTTAAAACAAATTAAAACGCAAATCTCTTAGGACGATCTCGACTTACCCACCTTTGCTATCGCGAACGAGTATACTTGATCGTATGTGTTTATAGTAATTGCTGGATAATTCGTGTTTATAAATTTTTAAAACTTGCACACGGTGAGGACATCAACATGTTTTTTCGTTTACAATATAAATCAATAATCGTTTACTATAAATCAGTTATCGTTTGCAACATATGTCTATACTACGTATATCTATACATGTTTTGTCGTTCAGCAAATATAGTTGCCCATCCCAAGGCCACGTCATGTCTGTACGCCCTCCATTGTGGGTGAGTAGGCGGGAGTGGTGAGTTTCCATCTAGAACCGCATGAACGTAGTGAGCAGTCTGGGCTTCCCCCACACGAAGAATCACAACGGGGGACAATACTTGTTCTGTTTCTGGACCGGACCTTAGTGGAAGACCGTAACACATGCTGAATTGGATATGCATACAACTGGACGGTTAAGAATTGTAGCAATAGCCGCTCCCGTGTCTGGATGATTCTTGGGGTGCAAATCCTGATCCAAACCAACCCAGCGAGTGCGAAATCTGTTCAAACCAAGTCCCCCACATTTCCCTGTAAAGTTCCCGGTTATTGTTAACCTTTTCCCTAACAAGAGTTCGAAGGTTGCGCCATATATCTTCGGAATAACCAAGACCTACGCCAATGACTCGATAGCCACAATTTCCATCACCTTCCACGTTAAGAATCCTTAAGATGTACCGTCAGAAAAGAACTGGAATTCGAGCCATAAAATATTCGCTATCGTCATCTACAATGTACAACTCTTTTCTTAAATCGCTCTGTGGTTGGTTCTTTGTTCAAATCTGGGTAACCAAGACCTACGCCAATTACTCGATAGCCACAACTCTTTTCAAATCTGGGTAACCCATAAACTGAATTCGAACCATATACTTACCATGAATTTGATAGTAAACCAGTTCGTGATTGCATGGTAACCCACAAACTGACCGCAACTGATGACCACATTCAAGTGGGTCCATATTCAGTTTACTTTCTGCAACAATGAGTTGTAAAGCATGTTTTGAAACTTTATACCGCAATTCATCAAATAGTGTGTCCCTACACACATGCATTTTCTTGGTTATGCTTGTATTAAAATAGTCTCTTATCGCATTTTCTTGCGGAACTAGAATTTTATCGACCGAACTCAACAACGTGTCTAAGTTGGACTGTGTGGAGGCCAAATATAACTTCAACAACGCGTGTTGACCCTCTACTCTACATGTTGTTGTCTGGCCGAAGCTGCGATATGAATCGGTAATGTACGACACGGACATGTGGTCGTAATGTTGCAGCCAGTTATTAAAATACCGCAAAACGTCTGAGAAAACAATTAATTAATAAAGTGAGAAAACAATTCGGGTACTTATTTATTAAATAATTAAAAAAATGAATTAATAGTTAAGTACCATGTTTTTGGACCAATAACTCTTGTAGGTGCAGATAATAGTGCATGAACATATCTTGGGTCGAAGCTTTAACCATCCAATCCCATGACCATCTAACGGACGCATACTCCTCTTCCGTATCGAATCTGTGTCTGCAATTCTTGAGCACATTTTGATTAATATGCCATCGACAGAGTAATTTGTTAGCGTTTGGGAATTCTGCTCTACATGCCCCAAGCAACGCTAAATCTCTGTCGGTGACGATAACCCGTGGGTAATATTTTTCGTCTATCACCTCTTAACACGTTGCAACACCCATCTGAAATTTGGCTCTTTTTCACAGTTCAAAAAGCTAAACGCCATTGAGAATGTTTTGTTTGTTGAAGTAACTCCAACAATTGTAAAGAATGGTAGTCTAAACAACGTGGTGTTGTATGTGGAGTCCATCAGCATGATTTCTGGGAATGTTGTCCATAGGGCATATGACGTCGGGTGAACAAAAAATATTTCTTCAAGCTCATTAGTGCGGTCATTTACCCTGGGGTAATATGTATAACCTTGACGCCTCAAATGTGCTAAAAGGACTTGTATTGGAGTTCTATCACCACAAATGGCGCCGCGTATCTTGTTTTGTGCATTATATATCGTTTTAATGCTAGACACATTATCCGGATCGCTCTTCTTTATTGAAAAAAGTATAATGCGTGGTGCTACTTTATGCTTTGTCAATTGCTCCACCAAAACGAACTCATGATCTTTTAATCGCATTGCTTATGGAAAACTACGGAACGAATCTACAAAATCATGATTATGCCTCTCACGCTTCACCCTCAAGATCCAACCATTAGTTTTACCTTTTATATATTTCGCCAGTAATTTGAATGGACAATTAGTTTTAGCGGTACTAGTCTGCCGTTGAAGTTCATCTTCTAAACCTTCACGTGCAGACTCCCATGTCTTGAACACTTATATTTGATTGAGTACTTATAGCCCCTATATGTTTTGGTTCTTGCTTTAACAATAAGAAAACCGATCGATTGAGCAATAGTTTGCACCCAATTAGTTAGAACATCGTCATCAGGGAACACCTGAAAAATAAAAAATACAACTTTTATAATTTTTATTTGTAACAGATAATTTATAACTTTTATACATTTTTTTACAACTTTTTTTATTTTTACAACTTATATATTTTTATTACAACTTTTTAAAAAACTTTTTACTTTTTATACATTTTTAACAACTTTTGTATACCTTTTTTTTTACAAATTATATACTTTTTTTTACAAATTACAAATTATACAAATTTTACAAATTATATACTTTAAAAAAATAATAAAACTTCTACAACTTTTACTTTTATTATTTTTTACAAACTTTTACAAAAAAAATTTACTTTTACTTTTAACTTTGTATACTTTTTACAAATAATACAAATTTTTTACAAACATAATATACTTTGTATACTTTAACTTTGCAAAAAAATAAAAATAAATAAATAAATAAATACGCGTTAAATATGCGTTTTCTCACTCTCTCTCTTCTCTCATTAGTACTGACTCTCCACTTCTCTCTCAAATCACTCGTTTTCTCTCTCTCTTCACTCATTAGTATCTGACTCTCTCTGTTTTTAGATCTAACAAGTAAAAAAACTTGTTAGATCTTGGTTAGATCAAAAAAGCGAGTGATGTGGTGATGTTTCTGTGGTGTTGTGGTGATGTGGTGATGTTTCTGTGACTTGTTTGGTGGTTTCGTTGTGGTGAAGTTGTGGTTTCTGTGGTGTTGTGGTGATGTTTCACCACAACGAAACCACCAAAAAAATTTTACATCTTGAAAAAATATTTTAGATATGTGATTATTTGTCTAGATCTAAAAAAAATGTTTAGTGGTTTTGATCTGCGATTATTTGTTTACATCTTGAAAAAATATTTTAGATCTGTGATTATTTGTTTAGATCTAAAAAACGTTTAGATCTTTAAACTTTGACTTGTTTTGGTGGTTTCGTTGTGGTGAAGTTGTGGTTTCTCTGGTGTTGTGGTGATGTGGTGTTGTTTCTGTTTTGTTAATATCTAAAAAAAAATTACATCTTGAAAAGATATTTTAGATCTGTGATTATTTGTTTAGATCTAAAAAAATGTTTAGATCTAAAAAAAATGTTTTGTGGTTTTGATCTGTGATTATTTATTTAGATCTAAAAAAAATGTTTAGATCTAACAAAAATGTTTAGTGGTTTTGATCTGTGATTATTTGTTTAGATCTTGAAAAATTATTTTAGATCAAATAAAAAATTATTTCGATCTTTAAACTTTGACTTGTTTTGGTGGTTTCGTTGTAGTGAAGTTGTGGTTTCTGTGGTGTTGTGGTGATGTGGTGATGTTTCTGTGGTGTTGTTTGTACTTGTTGGTGGTCTGAGCTAGTTGGTGTGATGCTTAAGCAGTTTTGAAACCAAAGAAACCATCACAACTGCTTAAGTAGTTGATGATGGTTTCTTGAACTGCTTAAGCAGATCTGTGATGTTTCTTTAGTTTCTTGAATGGATGGTAAAGTGAGTTTCTATCTCACTTTGCAACCTTCAATGAAATAAGCAGTTTGTTAAATAAGCAGTTTGCAACCTTCTTGAATGGATGCTAAAGCAGATTTTGTGAAATAAGCAGTTTGTTAAAAAGAAATGCAATGATGATTTTTATTTAAAAAAAAAGGCTTAGAGTTTTGGCGTGGCATAACTGAATGGACGGTAAAGTGAGTTTCAATCTCACTTTGCAACATTCGAATTTGTAGCCAACAGGATAAAAAGCTAATAATCTGAGCCTATTAATATTTCGATACGTTTTTTACCTCTTGTGTGTCAAATGGTGAACTAGACATGGTTGTGTTGTTGCTTGTTGATGGTCTGAGACTTGCTGGTTATGTTGTTGCTTGTTGGTGGTCTGTGAGACTTGCTGGTGTTGTTGCTTGTTGCTTGCTGGTGTTGTTGCTTGTTGGTGGTCTGTGAGACTTGTGCTGTTGATGGTGTTGTTGCCTGTTGGTGTTGTTGCTTGTTGCTTGTTGGTGGATTGTGAGACTTGTGTTGTTGCTGGTGTTGTTGCTTTCTTGTGGCATTATAAGGAAGCGAATTGTGAAATTCTCTGCAGTTTTTGCTTTCTTGTGAACTTTTGCAGTTTGCTTTCTTGTGAACTTCTACAGTTTGAGAATCTTACTTGCCATAGTCAAAACGTTTACAACCTTTTGCACAATGAAAATGTGTAAAATTTTGAACTTGTGAGACTTGCTGCAGTTTGAGACTTTGAGACGAGGCTATGATGATAACCGAAACCGAATGGACGGTAAAGTAAGATAAAATCTTACTTTGCAACCTTCAAATTTGAGCCTTAAAATTTTCCGAGGCGATGATGATAACCGAAACCGAATGGACGGTAAAGTGAGATAAAATCTCACTTTGCAACCTTCGAATCCGAGCCTCAAAATTTTCCGACTACGTTTTTTTTTAAAGTTATACAAGAAAAACTTGTAAAAAGAAAAACTTGTAAAACCAAATAACCGAAACCAACTCTCACTTTTAAAACTTGTAAAAAAAATCAAATAACTTGTAAAAAAACCAAATAACTTGTAAAAAACTTTTTAAAAACCAAATAACTTTTAAAAATTGTAAAAAAACTTTAAAAACCAAATAACTTGTAAAAAACTTGTAGAAAAAAACTAATAACAAAAACTTGGCACGAAAATCGAGAAAAAAACACAAAAGTAACCCCCGCCATTCTGCCACCACCAGCTTAGTGTTTGCAACCTTCTTGAATGGATGCTTAAGCAGATTTTGTGAAATAAACAGTTTGTTGAAAAGAAAGGCAATGATGATTTTTATATATAAAAAAAGCTTAGAGTTTTGGCGTGGCATAACTGAATGGACGGTAAAGTGAGTTTCTATCTCACTTTGCAACATTCGAATTTGCAGCCAATAGGATAAAAAACTAATAATCTGAGCCTATTAATATCTCGATACGTTTTTTTACCTCTTGTGTGTCAAATGGTGAACTAGACATGGTTGTGTTGTTGCTTGTTGTTGATCTGAGACTTGTTGGTTATGTTGTAGCTTGTTGGTGGTCTGTGAGACTTATGAGACTTGCTGGTGTTGTTGCTTGTGGTGTTGTTGCTTGTTGCTTGCTGGTGTTGTTGCTTGTTGCTTGTTGGTGGTCTGTGAGACTTGTGTTGCTGATGGTGTTATTGCTTGTGGTGTTGTTGCTTGTTGCTTGCTGGTGGACTGTGAGACTTGTGTTTTTGCTGGTGTTGTTTCTTGTGTTGTTGCTTTCTTGTGGCATTATAAGGAAGTGAACTATGATATTCTCTGCAGTTTTTGCTTTCTTGTGAACTTCTGCAGTTTGCTTTCTTGTGAACTTCTACAGTTTGAGAATATTACTTACCACAATCAAAACGTTTACAACCTTTTGCACAATGAAAACGTGTAAAATTTTGAACTTGTGAGACTTGCTGCAGTTTGAGACTTTGAGACGAGGCGATGATGATAACCGAAACCGAATAGACGGTAAAGTGAGATAAAATCTCACTTTGCAACCTTCAAATTTCCGAGGCGATGATGATAACCGAAACCGAATGGACGGTAAAGTGAGATAAAATCTCACTTTGCTACCTTCGAATTTGAGCCTCAAAATTTTCCGACTATGTTTTTTTTTTAAAAGTTATAAAGAAAAACTTGTAAAAAAAAACTTGTAAAACCAAATAACCGAAACCAACTCTGACTTTTAAAACTTGTAAAAAAAATCAAATAACTTGTAAAAAACTTTTTAAAACCCAAATAACTTTTAAAACTTGTAAAAAAAAACTTTAAAAATCAAATAACTTGTAAAAAAACTTGTAGAAAAAAACTTATAACAAAAACTTGACATGGAAATCGAGAAAAAACACAAAAGTACCCCCTGCCAGTCTGCCACCACCAGCTAGCTCACCAAAGTACAAACACTCCCTAATGGGGTGTTGCATTAGCATGACCCATACAAAAATAGTATTTCGAGAAAGTGTAATACTTTTTGTAGAATATGGTCAATGTATTCATCAATTGGGTTTGGGTTTATCAAGTTATAAAAGTAAAAGGGGCTAAAATCAAACTTTAATTATTATATATATAATTTACCGGTCAAAACGACGTAGTAGTATTATTTTGGGCTTTCCCGCCAAAATTGGTTGGGCTGTTTTTTGGGCCTATTTTGGTCCACATTTGTATAAACAGGAGCCGACACAAAAAATAAACACAAGCTTGCACCGTAGAACCCCACCTCTCATTAAATTAAGCCGACCCTACCCTTTTACTCCGTATTATTGGACAACCGCATATTTTTTATTCATTGAAAAATGCAATTTTCGTCCCGATGGTACGTAGTAATACAATTCGTTTGGTGTAATTTTAAAATACAAAAACACAAAAAGCGGGCCCATCCAATAAAACCCCACATAACCATTTTTGTGTTATTCCATTTTATTTTAGTTGTTCCTTGTGGTGACGCATGACAACAAAGAAATAGAAGCCACATTTGGTATTAATAATTGGTCAACTTTTTATTGTTTCTTGTATATATAATTTCACGGCAAAACGGAGGCTTCTCATTGGCTGATTCTTAAGGGTTTTGGAGCCCATCTTCGAGGCCCGTTTACCAGCCCTTTCCAAATTTGGGTTGATTTTAGCCCAAATATTTTAGGCCGGCCTGAGTTTGAATATTTTGTATTTTGACCGTATTTTTTTCCTTTGTACTTCGCCTATATTAATATACACAGATTTGTTGGTAAAATTCATCTACAAAATCTAGAAAAGTCGGTTACGAAGTAATTAAATTGCTACAAACTGATCATCCATCCACGTTTGTGTTAAATTGAAATGATTTTAAGGTTAGTTGAATTATCCTTGCATGCATACCAAAGTATTATGGTTGTTGTTAGCATTACACATTTGCGTTTGTTATTCTCTTGCAACATGGTGCAATTTTGTAACTTTAGACCCAAAAAAGAAAAGCAGATACCGTTAAATCATGCAGCACATAATCTGATGCCCCGCCGCAACGCGGCGGACCGGCACCCATCTCGTTTACATATTAAAAGGTTCGTAACTCGTAGAGAAAAAGTTTTACTGTAGCCACTGATAAAAAGTTACCAGTCATCTTCTTCACAAGAACCCGTAACCCCATTAAAGCATAACCCATGCTCTGTATTACTACATGATATGTGTCTAAATACACATATATTTTATATTATTTAAACCCACAAAAACAGCCAAAAACACACAAATGACTATATAAATGTTACAAATATCATTGAAATGTGTTTTTATGTGATTCAGGTACAAAAAGATTGAAAACAAGTGAAAAATGATCAAAGTTCACAAAATTGTCATTTTCAGTCCCTGGAGTTTCACAAATTGACAAAACTAGTCCCTGAAGGTTTAAATTGGAAGAAAAGTCAACTTTAGTCCTTGGATAATCAAACATGTTCAAAATGGTCCCTGGATGAAAGTTTTCTACAAATAGCAACTTTTACCCCTCAAGTTACAAAAATGTCAAAATTAGTCCTTGTACTATTCATATTTGGCAGGAATGGTCCTTGTAATAACTTTGGAATAATGGCAGTTTCAGTCCTTGAAGTTTTCAGAATTTACAACAATGGTCCTTGTGTATTAAACAAACCATATGGCCCTTTGTGTATTTTGATCCCCAGCCAAAACAAAAGAACCCCTGCCAAATATCCCTGTGACCCCCCCCCATTGTGAACCCCCGTTATTAATAAACGGTCAAAAGAAGTCAAACCCGCCAAACCAGTGATACTATTCATCTTCCTCACAAAAACCCGCCAAAACCATACCAGTTTCCACATCTCTGGTTTTCTCATCACCCTTATCTCCCTAGCTGTAAAATCACCTTTCCACCTCTTCCCTAACACCTCCACAAACACCAAAATTCTTTAAATGCTAAAAACCTGCTTATTGGACTTTTGGCGCCAAAAGTACTTTAAACGGCTAGGATGAATTCAGAGCAATCAAAGATCAAGAATTAAAATGGGATTTGACCAGGAAGATGGTGGGAACTCAGAATACTATAAAGATCAAGAGGAGGCAAGAGAGAAGACTACCTTGGGTTAGCCTTGGTCATGTAGTGTAACGATTTAAAAGCTTTCTTTAAATTCATTGTCTTTTAATGTTTTAATGTTGTAATTTTTTTCAAATTAGTGTAATGAAACTTTATTTCCAGTTTAATTTTAAGTTTCTTTCCAGTTTCATGTTTTGCTTAAATTTTCTTTAATTTTCATGTTCTTTAATTTCATGTTAACTGGTTGTTTAATGGACTCAATAAGCTCACATAAGCTCCTGACAAAGCTTTAAAGCTTTTAGAGACCTTAAAACAGTTTTAGACTTTAAAATTCAGAAAATACTAAAAAATCAAGAAAAACAATGAAAATCCAAAAATAAGCATGTGATCTTGGTGAAACTGCATGGAGCAAGGTTAATTGTGGATTTCCTTTGGTTTAGAAGCTTTGTGGAAAGCCTTAGGATGTGTTCTGTGGCTATGGTTCTCAGTTTTAAGCAAGATTTCATTTGTAAGCCCTTTTTACCATTTTTTGCATTTTATTGTTCTAGTCTTTTATATGCTTTAATTTTCATGTTTATGTGTTTCTTTGCTGTTTGTTAATAATATTAAAGTTTCATATTAGGTTGTTATGTTTTGGATTTGATTGTGGTATGATATTGCACTTGACTGTCAATATGCTAGTTTTTGACAATCCTAGACCTAGACTTGTGTGACTACTTGTTTAGGCTTAAAAAGGTCCATTTTGACACTTTGGTATCTCTGGATTTGATGAAATTGGTTTATACTATCTTTTGCTTTGAAAAACTGCATAAAAGTCCATTAAAGGGTTGTTTGGATTTGATAATGAAACTGTGTTTAAGGTTGTGTTTGTGGTTGGTCTTGTTTAATGTACTCTTCATATGACCTAAGTAACTCAGTGGAATACTAACCAAAGGGTGTAGCATGGTAGAAAGTCAATTTGACACTTGACAATCTCATTATGAGCACTGTGAGGTTGTTAGATCCTAGAATCTTGCATATTTGTTCAATTCTTGTGTATCTTTGTTTATTTCATGTTCTTATAGCTTAATATAACATATTAAATCAGTAGATTAAGTTTTAAATTCAGTTTAGTCAAACTTTAGTGTTCTTGTAAAAAGTCAAATTTTCACTTTTGTCATTTTTGAATAAACTAAATAATTTCATTGTGTCTTTGTTACTTAGTTTCATATTTAGTGCTTTTAGGGTATTATAGTTGTGTTGCTAATCTTGCTTATTGTATTTTTTTTTTTCCATGTTTAAGTGCTTATTTTGTAGCTTCTTTGTGCCCATTTTTTCCCTGCACCATGGTTAGGCTGTTAAAACCATGAGCTTGCAAAAGCTTGTGGAGTTGTCCCTATCCAGTGCATTTGGCTTCTTTGTGTTGCCTTTCTGGCCTGTTGTTCATATTTATGCTTGCTTTTACATTTATAGCTTATCTAGTTAGCTTAATCAACCTATCTTTTTGTCCACTGAAACTCACCACACGTAAGCAAACGTGGTTGAGTGATTTTCCTAAGCTCTCAAATAGCTCCTCATTGAGCTTGAGCTTGTGATTTGTGGCCTTATGTGAGGCTAATCTATCATACTCAGTGTTTCAGTGCTTGTTGAGCTCTCATGAGCTTATTTGATAAGTCCTATAGAAGCTTGTTGTTTGCCCATTCTCAACAGTTCACTGAGAACTCAGTGAACTTACACCATTTCCAACAGCTCCTAAAAAGCTCCTTAGTGATCATGAGCTTGTGTGGTTTAGTTTTTTGTGAAGCTTATCCACCCAACTTTAGGATCCTATGCTTAATTTTTCCCTAGCAGCTTATTTGCTAGGGATACAAGTAGCTTGAACTTATCACCAGTCCATCAGTATATACTGAGTATATACATAGCTTCTTCATAAGCTCACAAAAAGCTTATTCCTGGGACTCAGCTTGTGAAATTAGTTTCTTTTAGAAGCTAACCAACCAGTTAATAAGTTCCAATTCTTAAACTCCATGTTGCAGCTTATTAAGTAGGGCTGCAACAAGCTTTTTGTTTGTCCCATGTCTGAGTGTACCAGCATACTCAGTCATTTGGGAGGATTTTCATAAACTCCTCAAAAGCTAATCTATGGACCTCACAGGTTGAGCTTGGGCTTTTTGGAAAGCCAACCAACCCAGCTTGCTACTTCCATACTTAGTTGGTACTTTATTCTTTTAGCTTAATTTGCCAATCAAGCCAGCAGTACCTTGCAATGGTTCAGCAGTACTTTGGATTTGGAATTGCTTATTAGCTTATGTGAGCTTATTTGATGAAATCCAGTACACATGCTTGTTTATACTTGTTCATATCACTTGTACATATATTATTTTTCCTTTACTTTCTTGTGTGGAGCTTATACCAGGCTTATTCAAGCCTTCACTCCATCCAAGTTAACCCCAAAAGCTTAACTGTCTAAACCATAAGCTCACACTTGTGCACCATTCCAATGCATAAATCTTGTTCATACTTGTCCATTGGACTTGTGTACATCTTACTTTTTCTTTTGTTTCCTTTGTATAGCTTATTTCAAGCTTATTATGAGCTTGAGTTCCAACAGTCAAGCCAAAAGCTTAACTGTTGGACTCATAAGCTCACAATTTGCTTATTTTTAGGTTTGTAAAGTTTTGTTTTCATTAAATTTGTTTAATATCAGTATTTAGTTAGTCCAGAAAAAGAAAAGCCAAAAAGAAACACTTTTAAGCTAAGTGATAGCTTCTATTTAGAAGCTTAATTGTTTATTAGCTTATTTTTGTTAAAACCATATAGTTTTTATATTTTTCCTAGCTTCTTTTATTTATTTTAGAATTATGTAAAAAGTTTCAGATTTTTCTTTATTCATTTAATACTTTTAATAAATCAATAATAGTTTTTAGTAATTAATAATAGTAAATAATTAATAATAAATAGAATAATTGTGTAAAAAATACATTTTCAGTTTCAAAAATTATTTTATAATATTTTAGATTTTTCAGATTCTTTATTTCATTTATTTAAGTTATCTTTAGATTTTCTTATTATTTAATTCATTTTTAAATACATTTAAGTCATTTTTAATTTATATTAATTAATTTAATAGTATAAAAATTTATTTTAATTTTCCAATAATTTTCTTATCTTTTTAGAATTCCAAAAATATGATTTTCACATTTGTGGGAGTTGTATTGGACCGAATTCACTTTTTATTTTATTACGCTTTTACGAATTGATAATCATTAATCGCATTTTAGTTTTTAGGGTTTCTAAACTTTTATATAAATTTGTAAATTATAGATAAATATTTTAATTCTACTTAATTTGCATTTAAGTCGCTAAGACATGCAAATCCCTATTATAGTTATAATCGTTTTATTTTTTATACGTTTACGTTTAATTAAAGTTAAACGACGCTTGTATATCTTTTACATTTTAGGTTCGATTGCACGATTTTAACGACATAGCTGTGACAGAGCTATCACTATTCACATTCCTAGTGTTAGTCAATCAGATTCCTGTTTTTGTATGTTCAATATCATTTCAAAGACACACAGTCGTTGTATTACAGTTTACACACCTCGTTGGGACTTAACGACCCGGGGATATAATTCTATACTCCCATAGATTTTAATTGCCTTTGGTCCTAGATTAGTTTGACTCAAGATGACTAGTTTAGGACCAATCAAATTTTGGCGCCGCTGCCGGGGAGGTGTGCTGCGTATAACGTACTTGTGATTTGTTGAAATATCTATCCTTTGTATATATATTATACATAATATCATATTTCAATTCCTAAAACAATATAAAACACAAAAATATTTTTCTTTTCTTTCTATATATATAAAAGATAAAAATACAAAAACATTATCACTTTTCTGTTTATATTATAAAATCAAAAACCAAAAATATTCTCCTTACCTTACTATTCATAATTCTGTGAGTGGTGACCCAACTCCAATTTCTCATCCTGTCATTTCCCCATGAAACCATTTAATTCGGGGTCGAGTCAAGCTAGCGACTCGGTAATCAAAAACAGTAGCATTTACTAAGGAGGGGTAAGAAGATAGAAATACGGATGAACACCCATGTGGAATGATTACCCTTTCTACCACCTTAGTATGGGGGAGATGCCCCACATGTTGTATATAGATCTAAAAAATGAATGAAAATTGTAAATATTTAAAAAGAGAATAATTGTTGTGTTTTCTACACTTAGCTAGTAATGTTATCCTTTTACATTCAAGGATTCGGCATAATAGCCGGGACTTTGAATATTGAGGACAATATTTATTTCTAAGTGTGGGGAATTTAATTTGATCATAAATGTACCATTTTAGTCCCCTTTTCCCTTAAAAATGGCCAAATTTTAAATTTTTTTAGTGGAAGTACTATGTACTAAACACAACAAATGGTAATCAGTCCACCATGTCTAACCCACATAAGGATTGGCTAATCCAGGAGCAAACGGCTCTTGGTAAAGATATCTCAAATCCGTTTATAGCTTGCAATTTGCCCAAAATTGTATGGTGTTCAGCTCACCATATCTTTAATTAGTGAAGAGTTGGCTAGCCCGCAAGTTTATGGCTTGTGGTAAAGGCAGTTGGAAATCCATAATTGGTAATCGACTCACCAAAGATAATTTATCTAAGAGTTGGCTAGTCCAGAAGCAAACGGTTTCTGGTAAAGACAAATCAAATCCGTTGAAAGCTTATGATTTGCTCAAAATCATTTGGTTATCATTGTACCAAGGTTCTTACTTGAACTAAAACAACTGGCTACTCCAGAAGTAATGGCTTTTGGTAAAGAGATGAAATCCATTAATTATTCTTAAAACATTGCTAGGGACTAGCAATAGTTTAGTGTGGGGGATTTGATATGTGTCTAAATACACATATATTTTATATTATTTAAACCCACAAAAACAGCCAAAAACACACAAATGACTATATAAATGTTACAAATATCATTGAAATGTGTTTTTATGTGATTCAGGTACAAAAAGATTGAAAACAAGTGAAAAATGATCAAAGTTCACAAAATTGTCATTTTCAGTCCCTGGAGTTTCACAAATTGACAAAACTAGTCCCTGAAGGTTTAAATTGGAAGAAAAGTCAACTTTAGTCCTTGGATAATCAAACATGTTCAAAATGGTCCCTGGATGAAAGTTTTCTACAAATAGCAACTTTTACCCCTCAAGTTACAAAAATGTCAAAATTAGTCCTTGTACTATTCATATTTGGCAGGAATGGTCCTTGTAATAACTTTGGAATAATGGCAGTTTCAGTCCTTGAAGTTTTCAGAATTTACAACAATGGTCCTTGTGTATTAAACAAACCATATGGCCCTTTGTGTATTTTGATCCCCAGCCAAAACAAAAGAACCCCCGCTAAATATCCCTGACCCCCATTGTGAACCCCCGTTATTAATAAACGGTCAAAAGAAGTCAAACCCGCCAAACCAGTGATACTATTCATCTTCCTCACAAAAACCCGCCAAAACCATACCAGCTTCCACATCTCGTTTTCATCACCCTTATCTCCCCAGCTGTAAAATCACCTTTCCACCTCTTCCCTAACACCTCCACAAACACCAAAATTCTTTAAATGCTAAAAACCTGCTTATTGGACTTTTGGCGCCAAAAGTACTTTAAACGGCTAGGATGAATTCAGAGCAATCAAAGATCAAGAATTAAAATGGGATTTGACCAGGAAGATGGTGGGAACTCAGAATACTATAAAGATCAAGAGGAGGCAAGAGAGAAGACTACCTTGGGTTAGCCTTGGTCATGTAGTGTAACGATTTAAAAGCTTTCTTTAAATTCATTGTCTTTTAATGTTTTAATGTTGTAATTTTTTTCAAATTAGTGTAATGAAACTTTATTTCCAGTTTAATTTTAAGTTTCTTTCCAGTTTCATGTTTTGCTTAAATTTCCTTTAATTTTCATGTTCTTTAATTTCATGTTAACTGGTTGTTTAATGGACTCAATAAGCTCACATAAGCTCCTGACAAAGCTTTAAAGCTTTTAGAGACCTTAAAACAGTTTTAGACTTTAAAATTCAGAAAATACTAAAAAATCAAGAAAAACAATGACAATCCAAAAATAAGCATGTGATATTGGTGAAACTGCATGGAGCAAGGTTAATTGTGGATTGCCTTTGGTTTAGAAGCTTTGTGGAAAGCCTTAGGATGTGTTCTGTGGCTATGGTTCTCAGTTTTAAGTAGGATTTCATTTGTAAGCCCTTTTTACCATTTTTTGCATTTTATTGTTCTAGTCTTTTATATGCTTTAATTTTCATGTTTATGTGTTTCTTTGCTGTTTGTTAATAATATTAAAGTTTTATATTAGGTTGTTATGTTTTGGATTTGATTGTGGTCTGATATTGCACTTGACTGTCAATATGCTAGTTTTTGACAATCCTAGACCTAGACTTGTGTGACTACTTGTTTAGGCTTAAAAAGGTCCATTTTGACACTTTGGTATCTCTGGATTTGATGGAATTGGTTTATACTATCTTTTGCTTTGAAAAACTGCATAACATTCCATTAAAGGGTTGTTTGGATTTGATAATGAAACTGTGTTTAAGGTTGTGTTTGTGGTTGGTCTTGTTTGATGTACTCTTCATATGACCTAAGTAACTCAGTGGAATACTAACCAAAGGGTGTAGCATGGTAGAAAGTCAATTTGACACTTGACAATCTCATTATGAGCACTGTGAGGTTGTTAGATCCTAGAATCTTGCATATTTGTTCAATTCTTGTGTATCTTTGTTTATTTCATGTTCTTATAGCTTAATATAACATATTAAATCAGTAGATTAAGTTTTAAATTCAGTTTAGTCAAACTTTAGTGTTCTTGTAAAAAGTCAAATTTTCACTTTTGTCATTTTTGAATAAACTAAATAATTTCATTGTGTCTTTGTTACTTAGTTTCATATTTAGTGCTTTTAGGGTATTATAGTTGTGTTGCTAATCTTGCTTATTGTATTTTTGTTTATTTTTGTTTTCCATGTTTAAGTGCTTATTTTGTAGCTTCTTTGTGCCCATTTTTGCCCTGCACCATGGTTAGGCTGTTAAAACCATGAGCTTGCAAAAGCTTGTGGAGTTGTCCCTATCCAGTGCATTTGGCTTCTTTGTGTTGCCTTTCTGGCCTGTTGTTCATATTTATGCTTGCTTTTACATTTATAGCTTATCTAGTTAGCTTAATCAACCTATCTTTTTGTCCCACCAAACTCACCACACAGAAGCAAACTGTGTGGTTGAGTGATTTTCCTAAGCTCTCAAATAGCTCCTCATTGAGCTTGAGCTTGTGATTTTTGGCCTTATGTGAGGCTAATCTATCATACTCAGTGTTTCAGTGCTTGTTGAGCTCTCATGAGCTTATTTTATAAGTCCTATAGAAGCTTGTTGTTTGCCCATTCTCAACAGTTCACTGAGAACTCAGTGAACTTACACCATTACCAACAGCTCCTAAAAAGCTCCTTAGTGATCATGAGCTTGTGTGGTTTAGTTTTTTGTGAAGCTTATCCACCCAACTTTAGGATCCTATGCTTAATTTTTCCCTAGCAGCTTATTTGCTAGGGATACAAGTAGCTTGAACTTATCACGTCCATCAAGATATATATCGAGTATATACATAGCTTCTTCATAAGCTCACAAAAAGCTTATTCCTGGGACTCAGCTTGTGAAATTAGTTTCTTTTAGAAGCTAACCAACCAGTTAATAAGTTCCAATTCTTAAACTCCATGTTGCAGCTTATTAAGTAGGGCTGCAACAAGCTTTTTGTTTGTCCCATGTCCGAGTGTACCAAAGATACTCGGTCATTTGGGAGGATTTTCATAAACTCCTCAAAAGCTAATCTATGGACCTCACAGGTTGAGCTTGGGCTTTTTGGAAAGCCAACCAACCCAGCTTGCTACTTCCATACTTAGTTGGTACTTGTGAGCTTATTCTTTTAGCTTAATTTGCCAATCAAGTCAGTGGTACCTTGCAATGGTTCAAGAAGACTTTGGATTTGGAATTGCTTATTAGCTTATGTGAGCTTATTTGATGAAATCCAGTACACATGCTTGTTTATACTTGTTCATATCACTTGTACATATATTATTTTTCCTTTACTTTCCTGTGTGGAGCTTATACCAGGCTTATTCAAGCCTTCACTCCATCCAAGTTAAGCCCAAAAAGCTTAATTGTCTAAACCATAAGCTCACACTTGTGCACCATTCCAATGCATAAATCTTGTTCATACTTGTCCATTGGACTTGTGTACATCTTACTTTTTCTTTTGTTTCCTTTGTATAGCTTATTTCAAGCTTATTATGAGCTTGAGTTCCAACAGTCAAGCCAAAAGCTTAACTGTTGGACTCATAAGCTCACAATTTGCTTATTTTTAGGTTTGTAAAGTTTTGTTTTCATTAAATTTGTTTAATATCAGTATTTAGTTAGTCCAGAAAAAGAAAAGCCAAAAAAGAAACACTTTTAAGCTAAGTGATAGCTTCTATTTAGAAGCTTAATTGCTTATTAGCTTATTTTTGTTAAAACCATATAGTTTTTATATTTTTCCAAGCTTTTTTTATTTATTTTAGAATTATGTAAAAAGTTTCAGATTTTTCTTTATTCATTTAATATTTTTTATAAATCAATAATAGTTTTTAGTAATTAATAATAGTAAATAATTAATAATAAATAGAATAATTGTGTAAAAAATACATTTTCAGTTTCAAAAATTATTTTATAATATTTTAGATTTTTCAGATTCTTTATTTCATTTATTTAAGTTAATTTTAGATTTTCTTATTATTTAATTCATTTTTAAATACATTTAAGTCATTTTTAATTATATTAATTAATTTAATAGTATAAAAATTTATTTTAATTTTCCAATAATTTTCTTATCTTTTTAGAATTCCAAAAATATGATTTTCACATTTGTGGGAGTTGTATTGGACCGAATTCACTTTTTATTTTATTACGTTTACGTAATTGATACGTACACGTACGCATTTTAGTTTTTTAGGGTTTCTAAACTTTTATATAAATTTGTAAATTATAGATAAATATTTTAATTCTACTTAATTTGCATTTAAGTCGCTAAGACATGCAAATCCCTATTATAGTTATTATCGTTTTATTTTTATACGTTTACGTTTAATTAAAGTTAAACGTACGTTTGTATATCTTTTACGTTTTTAGGTTCCTGATTGCACGATTTTAACGACATAGCTGTGACAAAGCTATCACTATTCACATTCCTAGTGTTAGTCAATCGATTCTGTTTTGTATATTCAATATCATTTCAAAGACACACATCGTTGTATTACAGTTTACACACCTTGTTGGGACTTAACGACCCGGGGATATAATTCTATACTCCCATAGATTTTAATTGCCTTTGGTCCTAGATTAGTTTGACTAAAGATGACTAGTTTAGGACCAATCACTACACCTTCTGTAAATAGTTTGTGAACGTATAGAAAGTGGATTTTCCATCCGAAACACCACTTAATTCACTCAAATCATCCCAAACATAGTTTTTAAAATCTATAAATTTCATAAATTGGAGGCCTTAAAAAGTCCGGGCCCTGTGCGATTGAGCACCCTGCACATGCCCAAATCCGGCCATGCCGCCGTCTTTGTAAATTTTAATACATATGAATTCTAAAGAAATGGAATAGATTAGTAAATGTAGATTAACCATGAAAACATTATACAGAAAGCTTTGAGTTTCTAGTCAAATATATTCTCATTTTTTTTTCTTGAACGGCAATTTTTTTCACACCTATACCACTTATCTCACAAATGCCTCTAGTGAGGCTTGAACCCACAACCTCTAGGTTGGGGGCAACTCACGTACCGCTAAACTCTCTCATTTTGGTTTTAGTAGTATCCAGATCCAGCTGAGATTTGATTAGGAGGCATGTTATGCGAATAAGGCCTTTGGTTTTGAGGCGATCTGGATGGAGCTATTTATTTGCACCATTTTCTTCATATTGCCAGGGACGGAGCTAGGGGGTTCCCGCGGGTGTCCGGGAACCCCATGGATTTTTTTTGATGTAGTGTTAACTTTTGAAAAAAACACTGATTTTTCCTAAATGCATCTTAAATGCACCCGGTCATTCGAAATGTGGTTCCAGTATTACGGTTCAAAAGAGTTTGTGCACCCGGTCATAGGGCTGAGCTTCAAAGGTCCAAAACCGAACCGGACCGACAAAACCGACCGAACCGACAAAAACCAAGCCGAACCGACAGCCCGTCGGTTTGGTTTCGGTTTCATGTTTTATGTGTTTTCGGTTTCGTTTCGGTTCGGCCCAAAACCGACAAAAACACACCTAAATACACCTAAACCGAACCGAACCGACGGCCCGACACAAACCGAACCGACCCAACGGCCCGTCGGTTCGGTTTCGGTTTAGGTTTTTCATGGATTTCGGTTTTCGGTTTTCGGTTTTGTCGGTTCGGGTCGGTTTTGGACCGATGCTCAGCCCTACCCGGTCATATTTGGTCCTGGCTCCGTCCCTGCATATTGCATAAGAGTTGAATACATGAATGAGGTTTTCGAGTGTTCTCTATTAGTGTATGGGATGGTAGCATTTTATGTTCATGGAAATTGTTTGCTTTAACAGCTTCTAAATTTTTGAACTTTAAGTGTGACCGCCCGAGGTTGTTCACAACGAGCTTCTGACTTTGTGTAGAGTTGAGTGATGTCGGTAATATTTTGATTGTTTATCTCAATAACCAGAAATCCCTTTTGTAAGTCTTATCGGACCGTCCACATGGCCGTGCATGTTTTTGGCATTGACGAAACAAGTCACATGAAGCTGATGTATCATTGTCCCCTATGTTAGTTACCAAACAAACTACAACTGATAATGATGCTTATTGTACTCTTGAGCCATATGTAAAACACCAGCTAGCAGCATCTCACTGTCGGTATAATCTGAAAAAGAGTTTGCCTGTGCCAAGTGTGACTGATGGCCGTTTCATGGGACACTTTTTCTTACGTTGTCTTATAAAGTGACTCTGGATGTAACACTTGGTACGACTTTCAATGTTTATTGTTGTAGGGGCAGTCTCATATTTTGAGTTTTGCGAGTAAAATCAAATATGACTACGACAGTATGCACTGGTGGATGAGCATACCATTGATGGGCGTTGGATATGTGGCAATATATACATTCATAGGGGCCAAACAAGCTCACATGAAATGTGTTTTTTAAGTTTTAAGCGTTTTCATTTTGTGGGTCCCACGGCCCCAGTCACACAGAGTGACTTGTGATGAGAAGGCGAGAAAATGAAGTCTCACACAACCCATTTTGACCTGTAATTGATTGAGATTAAATATAAATCGCCATATGGACCAAAACCTACCGGTCTATAAAAGGCGTACAATAATATGGACTAATATTGTCACTACACCGCGTCACTTCATGAAAGTTTTAGCTGTAGAGCAATAGCAGCTATTACTAACTATTACCTAAAACTATCAGTGATCATATAAGACATCAATGTGAAATGAAAGTCTTGCTTATTACTTTGTTTGACCATATACTGTTATTGCATGCCTCTGTGTTGATATAGCTATGAACCCTTGCGGATCAGTTCTTCCTCTTTATCCGTTTTCATAACTCCATTTGCTTCTTTTAAAGACCGAGTAAGATATAATACAGCATTGTGATGGGCAAAGAGATTATCATCCCAAATATCACCCTGTAAAGAAACAAATTGTATTAGTATTCTTGTAAGTCAATACGGCTCATTTTATGGTATCGGGTTTGGATGGCCAAAACACTTATGTGAAGATAATGATACATTCTTGGGGAATTACTAGTCTGTCAAATATGATTACATATGATTTATATCTATATAACAAACTTTTTTTCTTAAAATGATTTAGGTGGTTTTATGCATCAAAATTTCACATCACATGACAACTTTTGACACATCTTTTTTGGGCTAAATTTTAATCACCCGGTAGAGATAAAATAACCCAAATCGGTCAAATGACAATAACGGATAGTGGAACACTAGTGGCTTACGCAGTGCTTAAAACATCTGGATGCAGGTTGTACTCCCGAGCAAACACAAAGGGTACAATCCCTTGTGGTAAAGAGGCTTGTACGATAGAAACTTGTAGGATCGTGCCTCTTAGACCTACACCAATAGATGCAACTGCCATCACAGCCGGTCCGGCAACAAACCTAGCTACCATTCCATATGCTGCTAATCTGTTCCCGCAGGCTATAAGCTTCGGCTGTGAAGCCATGAACAAACCTTGAACACCAAAGACAACAGTTATTAATAAGTGAAGGTGGCAAGATGGGTAGGTCTGTGACTGTGGCTTTGGGTAATGACTAATGAGTCAAAAAGGGTTCAGGTTCGGGTAGTCACAAACAATATCTGGTTCATTTTCCTTATACATTGATTAGTTACTTGGGATTACGATAGTAATTCAACTTTTCTAATAAAACGATTCAGAAGGATGCATGCATTAAATCGACCCAATCATGCGTAAACATGTCAAAATTGATACATTCATACCTAAACTAAACATAGCCATTCCTAAGCCTGCATTTGAGAGAATAGTAACCGAATTTTCAAGAATTTGTGGTTTCTGTATGCCCCATCTGCATATATCATTGAAAACAGAAAAAGGTGTTAAAAAAAGAGTTTGATTCGATCTTGATCTTTAATAACATTAATTCCTCTGAACTAAGTGCTAGTTACCTGCAAGAAACCAGAGCCCAACTCAAACCAAGTATGCTAGCATACGTATTCGGGTTTTTCACGAGCTTAAAGCATACCATTATCAAGATTTTCTTTAGCATTTCTGGTGATCCCAGAGACTGATTAGTATTCGATTCGTCAACGCTTTCTGCCTTCTCATTTTCTCTGCTGCATACTTCCACCGATTGTTCACATACACCTGCTTAATTCATGTGTCATTTGACTCAGTTATGTCCGGTAACGGGTCAAAATGAGTAATGAGTAAAAATAATACTATTCTTCTAAGCATTATCTTTTAATTGTCATCTGATCGTCAAAGATAAACATAGTCTTACCTGGTGAAGTGCAGCACCTACATCTCCAAATAAACAAATGCAACTCCTTTACATTATCTTCTACCGCACTAGCAATCGCAGGCGCTACTCTATTCAAGCTCTGAAGCATATGCGGGTTAGAAGGCGTTGAAAGAATCACATTCACAATATCGTCATCATTACAGCTTCTTCTCTCAATTCTTTCTTCAACTTCCATACTACTATCAACACTACACTCACTACTATCCTTTTCATATGATACCAACAACAAATTCTTAGCTTCCCGATACTCAAACAAGAACAAAAGCAACGTGTACCATATTATACACTGCAACACAACTGCTTGTACCATGATCGTTTCTTTATCATCGCCATACATGGATTTCAAAAGCGGGATTCCCATAACAAGAGTGTTTGGAAGCGTAGATAGTGAGAACATGGTGATAGCCCAATCTAAGTTACCTTTCTTGGATAAATTAGTCCATAGAAACAAAACTATTAACGTCAAAATCTTTGACACGCCATCTGCTGCTATGAATTTTAGGTTCATTTTGTATGGATTGATCCTTGAAATGAACTCGAAGGACAATAGTGGGACGGCAAAAATGGCTACAAATCTGTTGATACCTCCACACTGTTGTGGTGTGAAAATGTTGCATTTTACTGAGGCATAAGCTAAGAACATGGTAACATATAGAGGTACAACTGCGGTTAGGACACAATATAAGTCTGCAAAGTTGATCATATTGTTAGCTAATTCAACACTTTTGGAGGGAAAATGGGATGTTTTAAAGAAGCTGAGTGGGAGTTTGTTATAGTTTAGGAGTGCAAATTTAAGGTACAGCTAACTACATAACACTATACAAGTCAATAAAGCTTGTAATTCTCTTGAATCTTTAGATTTGGAAGGAAAAGTAGAAAAGGAGATGCTTTAAGTGGTTATGGGAGTTGCTTCTTGGTTTATAAACATGGATTTTGATGTCTTAAATGGTCTCAATAATGCATTATTGACTTGTATGGTGCAAGTAACGACACGAAACTCGACATAACTTTTGTTAGCACACTTTACAAGTCATAGTGGCAGGCCAATGGTTGGTGACACGTAGCTAGAGTGGAGGTCATGGGTTCAAACCTTGCCCCCGTGTTCATTAAATCATGGTGTTATGTGATTTACCTCTCTCATGTTAGTTGTGAGACTGGTCGATATGGCCACC